>OY856409.1:980018355-980688355 GCA_963693085.1 Alisma plantago-aquatica
TTGCATGAGTAGATATCCCTATAAGCTTGATGTCTCGTTACTTACAGATCCTCTATCCACTACTCCAGAGACTTTCCGTAAGAAGTTCTCATCAAGGTGTCAACCAAGACTAACCGATATTCAAATCTTAAACGTTGAAGTTCTCACTGTAAAATATTATAATAAATAACTTAAAGCAGGTGATCAATCTACAAAACATGCAATAAACAATTAGCTATGAATTATATGAGTTCATACAAGAATTGGAACATGAATGAAATTGCAAGAAATGGGTAGTGGGGCTAGTCCCCACACTACAATGAAAAGACTACTCCCTTGACATGGTGAGATTAATATCACAAGATGAGGAAGAGGACACGAGCATGGTCATGATCATGGTAGAAGTGGCTTGGCATGGTGTGCGATGGCAAACTTCCTTCCTTCTTTCTCCTTCAGGTATTAACCGTGACTTGAACCAAAAGAAGGTGGATGAAAAACATCTCAGGGATGAGATCAATCACCCAAAGAGAGAGAGATTGATGGCCTTGGAGTTGTGGAAGGAAAGCATCTATCCATCTGTTCTTGGGATCGATAGGTGTCGACTAGCTAGGTCAATAGAACTATCTAGATCGATAGATCTCATCCTTGCTCTGATCTTGGTGGTAGCCTTTCAATGTTTCTATCTCCAGATAATCTGAGATGAGCTGTACAGCTGTGTTGGGGACCTATTTATAGGGTTGAGACTGTCTACCTCTTGTGTTTCCTATCGATGTTGACCACTTTCCATAGGTGTCGATTGATGGTTCCGTCAGTCGACATGATTGTCGACTGACATGTGTTGATACTTAGACTTCTTTAATCAGTCTTGGAGTTTGACGGGACTGTCGACCTTGAGGGTCAAAAAGACTTTCAGTTTATGTTGTGGTCGTCGATAAATGTGTCGAGCAGGGAGGTAGACAAGACTGTTGTCTGGATTGTCGACCGACAGCTGATGATGATGTCAACCAGGAGCAGTCGACCTTTGAGTATCAATGAATTGTATGTTGACCTTCTAAATTTCAATCTAGTGGATTGATAGTGCTCAGTGACGTTCCTCTTGGATGTCGACCAGTGAGGTCAACAAAGCTGTCGATGCTTGATATTTGCCAAAAATTAAAGGTCGATTGACATGTTGACTGATGGGTCGATTTTGTTCTTGGACACAATTTTTGTTGGACCCCCTGGGTAAACTTGCTGTAGAGTGATAAAACTCAAAATCTGCAAGGGGAGTCAAGAAAAGTATCAAATTCCTACAAATTAACATAAAAACCTAAGTAGATCAAAACAAAGTTATTCTAATGAAAACTATGCTATATGAATGCTAAACTAGACTAAAAATGCAACTAAAAATGGGATGAATATGCATTCATCAGGGAGCAAAGGTAGGAAAGAATTAAGTTTACATTGCGAAGAGGGAGGTAGAGGCTCGGTACACAGACCAAGATAAACATGAACAAAAACCAAACCATCCAACCACACACAAATTAGGGTTTAGGCCATAACCATGCTACACATCCACCATCAAAACCGCTTTTAGGGCAACACATGTAAATTGCATATATATATATATATTAGTTTGGTATTATGTGATCTTTGATAATATATGCATATGAGAGCAATTTAAATATTCACATCATATGCAATAAATAAATGATAAAACCAAAAATCCAATCATATCAATTATTCTAAAACATAGTAAATGAACGTGTCTCTAATACCACTATTGGGAAATACAAGCAAAAAGTATAGCATAGGAAAAAAAAATTATCTATATGTATTTCCATAACAGCAAGATTGTGTCAACTACTATGAAATAAGAAGGATGGTTTAATAAGTTATATTTGATCCTGGAGCAAGTCTAGTAAAAAAACTCACTTCTTTACAACTGCTGACTAGTTTCTCTTGGATGACGAATGTGCAGATCCTAGTCTTCACCATGAACAATTGTCTGCTCAACCTCTACAATGACTCCAATGGTCATGCCACAAATTGTAGGTTGACTTTGCTCTCAGAGTAGCAGCTAAAAGACTCATGCTTCTAGAGTAGTCCACATAGACCAACTAGAACTCCTATCATTCAACTAGAATAGACATGAATGATTTGTCCCTCAAGTTGGTGTACTAGTTACCAACTTGCTCTCCTACAACAACAACAACCAGTTGTTTTCTCTTGTGGCTATCCCTCCCTAGTCGGGTAAGACTTGCCTGGGCTCTCTTGGTTAACACAACCAGAGTGGACAATAGTTGTCATAGGACTTGATTCTCAGTTGTCTGTGTTGTGTTCTAGGAAGCCCCCATTACCCCTCCTTTTATAGGTGGGGTTTGGGTCAGGGTTCCAAATCTGTATGGGATTGTGTGAGAGTGGAAGGGACCAGAAGATCTTGAATTTTCACAACCTGCAAGACACCAAACGGTTGTCTTGCACAACCAGACAATCATCTGGTGTGTGAGATAGTTGTCTCACACTGCTAGATGGTCGTCTGACTATCTCCCAATTGGATACAAATTTGGGAATTTTGATTCCAATTAATATCACATATTAATTTCTAGCACCCCAAGTGAAGTGCAATCAAAACTATTAGGGAATATCCCAAACCTTTTTTCGTACCAACTAAGCCATCTCACCCATGCTAATATGCCTATCTCACTCACATAGACGCCCTTCTAGTGCGTCGTGATGAGCCAGTCAGTTCAATCACATTGAACCGGTTGGTTCAAAGGCAGAACTTAGCTAATTCAAACTCGGATTAGCCTGACCATCTAAATGATCATCTCAACACTTTGAGATTCATGTCTGGCTGTCTCACTTAGTAAGATGGTCATTTGGTAGACCAATCAGTCAATCGGTCGATATGTTGCGTGAATTGGATACCTAAACACTTTAGTAACCAATCCAATCATCTTTCAAGATACACTCCTCTTCTAAATGAGTTCCTTTGTGTGTGACCGTATATGTCCCATATCATGTTGTTAGTAAATGTCCATAACTGGCGTATGACATCACATGCAAAGAGTGGTGCCTAGTCACACATCTATGCCACCCAAGTGAATGGAAAGTTGGAGAACAACTTCAACCTATAATCTGTGTAAGGTGTTGTAGTGATTGTATAGTTCCTTTGTCTCAGATATCCAAAGTGAACTCAATCCTTTGTCTTTGATATCCAGAGTGAACTCAAGGCATGGACTCTTCATACTCCCAATGTTCATCTTAGGTTTCTTGAACCAAGAGCAGACTGTTTGAGATAATGTGACCTCAATATCATATATTGATTCACATGTGGATGCACATGCATTTCTCAGTCTCTCTTATCAAGTATCCATGATATCATACTCCAGTAGGAGGGACAAATCCCATATCTATCACTCACACTCTATCCCCATGTGTCAAAGTCACCCAATCATCACCATTATAACAACTCATGTTTCAAGATTGCCTTTGATGATATTAAAGTTTACCCAATGACATGTGACAAGTGTAGTGATTTCAGGTCTAAGAATCACAATCACCACCTTCACTGTGAGAGCTGACTATGACTTACCATATGATGGTTTCCATGTGTCACTCTCAAGGTGGGTCTGTCTAATACACTATTACCTAACATGTATTTGTGAGCTTGGTTTGATATTTCCATATCATGACTTAGTGAGACTTAGTCATCAACCAACTCACACTCCAATTTAATGTGTTACTGGTGTCTATCTACCTTCCACAACAACAACAACCGACTAGGGACATAATGATAATATGTATGTGAGTGTAACATACCTAACCTGGGTTATGCCATTAACCTAGAAGTTTTGCTTTAGTAAGTTATTTACAAACTTGTTTTAATCTTTTTAAAAGTAATTGAGACTCTCCTAGAGTTTAATTTTTAAGGTTGAGCTTATTTGCAAACTGTTTGTGCATTATATGATAGTTTGGGTGTAAAGTGCAATTTACCCAAGATGAGGGGTTATATTGCAAAATGTCACATGTTGAATATACCTCATGTGTTTTAGCATCATAAGAGAGAGAATGATGCTAAGGGACAACTTTTGGAAAGCCTAAATTTCAAATTGAAACTTGTTTGAATAATGCTAGTGCCTTGTCCACCAATATTGGTACAATTTGTAATTTACCCAAAATGTAGGGTTCATATAAAAATTACCGCCTCTAGAGTTTCCTTACTCCCTCCTAGTATCATATATAGGAGATAGAAAGAAGGAGACACCATGTTTGAATCATTTTTGAGTGATGGTACTCTTGGTATTGAAAAGACCAAAAAAAGATGTATGGTTGAAGCCTTTTTATGAGTTGTATCGAGTTGTAGAGTTCATATGAGAGTGCCTATCGGCCAAGGAGACATAGAGGGAGTCTCATATCGGTTTTTGAACTCTTGTCCTTTTCCATGATGGGATAAGCACATCAAGAAGGTGATGTGTATCGGTTTGCAACTTTCTTTAGAAAAAGTGTATCGGTTTGTGAATAAAGTGATGTTGAGTTGAAATACCTTGCTCAACAAGATAACTAAGGGCCGAAATATTATCCCTAGATTATCCTCAAGAGTTTTTCATGTCAATATAAATATGCATGCAAGGACACGTGTCAACCATGCATGGACACGTGACACCTAGTAGTGTAAAATGATGACACCTCATATACACTCTTTTTCATGAACCACAACTATATATACCATTCCTTGCACCTACTAGTGATTTTTTTTGAATCTTACCACACTCTTTCTCTTAGATATCATGCATGATGAAGGGGCATCATGCATAGAGCCTTGGTATCAGCCATTGTGAAGTGATATCAGCCAGAGCAAGGTGATATCGTCCATAGTGAAGTGATATCGGCCACAAGTGAAGCGATATTGTCCATAAGTGAGGGGATATTGTGCATGAGTGGTGAGGTATATATCATGAATAGTTCTAAGGAACAAGAAGGAGCTCAAGTCTTAACCCTAAGGTGAAGCCATGATCGTCTTCAACCTTGGATTAAAGCATGGATCTAGGGTTGTGATCTTCCTTTATTTTCTTCTTCACCAAATACTTATCCATGGTGGTTCTTTGCATATAGAGGAGTTGTGAAGCTCATCTTCAACCTTGGGAACATGAAGCTTTTTAGATTGGATCTTTGAAGTTGTTCTTGAGGCAAGGTTATATAACTGGAACCCAATTATGCTATTATTCACCTTCAATTCTGTTATATTTGATGATCTACTTTCAATTTCGAATTTTCTTGCATAATTGATGAATCCATGAGTTCCATTAATGACATAGGACTATTTTCCATGAATCAAGATAGTAAGAACTAAGGTCTTGACCTTGATGATGATGACATCATCATGGTCCAACCCGATATCGGTTTGAAGCACCTCAAACCCGATATGGTGAGGTGAACACACCACTAGAACGATACAATGATGAAGCATATACCTCATGCACGATATGATGTTGAAGTACACACATTGTGCATGATATGGTGTCAAGCATACACCTTGTGCACGATGTGGGGTCAAGCACACACTCTATGCACGACATGTTGTCAAGTATATACCCCTAACCCGATATGGTGTTGAAACCCAACATGGTAATGTGAAACCCGATATACATTGGGACTCCAAACCCCTATTGGTTTGTACATCTGGTTTGGTTTAGACTAACTTTTTATCTAGCCTATCACTTATCACATGATGAAGGGTAGGACAATACCATGAAGGTTTGAAGAGATATGAGCATAATGGTCTAACCTAATATGCAAACCCTAATGTTGAGCAACCCGTTATGGAAGCACGATATGGTGATGAGGATATACCTCAAGCACGATATGGAAGCATGATATGGTGTCAAGTACACACCTCTATGCCCGATATGGTGGAAGAACCTCAATTCAATGTACTTGATGGAGTAACACATGAAGTGTGTTATGTCAAGTAATACATTAAGATGTAAAGAGTTTAATGCATTTTGATAAGTAGGCCAATGTACCTTGAAGAAAAGGCTGAGCCAATTTAATAGAGTATGATGCAATAAACATTCAAGTGAGGATGAGAGAGAAACTTATACTTGTGTGATAATCATGGAATGAGCATACTTTGATACTCCTAATATGAGTGGAGTATGAATTAGGGTCTGATTCTTGATAATATGATCTTGAAACCCTAATCCGTTAAATAGGGAAAACCCTAACCCTAATGAAGGGTGATGATATGATTTGAAACCCTAATTAGTTAATAAAAGGAAACCTTAACCCTAATAATGGGTGATGATATGCACTTGAAACCCTAATTGGTAAGGAAGGGAAACCCTAACCCTAATAATGGGAAGGTTGTATTTCTTTTGTATTGCATGGGGATGATATGTATTTGATATTGCTGTTATCATGAAATACTAACCATGCAGGTATCATGAGATGATGAGCATACCCAGATATGGGCTATGATGTTCATATGATACATATCTAAATGGGCTTTGTGAGCTATGTGAAATACTTGTACAACAAGTATAATGTATACCTTGGTCTGATGACCTAGAGGTAATGGTTGCCTGATAAGTGGTAATAGTGTTCAATGATGAACTAAGGGTTTGAATACCCAGATCTAGCAATCATGATGATGATAATGCTAAGGGATGAGAATTCCCAATAATGTGATAAGGGATTGAGATCCTGAGTGTTATATGTGTTCCAAAGATCATGAAAGTACTTGATAAATGTGTTACACCTTTCTTTGTAGCATCTGTTATAATTCTTTCTTGTAGCTTGGTTGATGCTAAAAGATACTATAATATACCTAATTAATCAAGTGTAATCTTATCATGTAGTTGCCCATGCCATAGATCCATTCAGTGTAAGGATTTGCTGAATGGTGAAACGAGTTTAACTCGGAATAAATATTGTTGAGTATGTAATCTTATTTAGACAGGGGTTGCTTAGTGAACTCCCCAAATAAACTGGGAAAGCTCAGTGATCATCCCAATGAAAAAATAAACCGAGAAAGCTCAGTGATCATCTCGATGAAAAGTAAACCGGGAAAGCTTTGTGATCATCCCGAGGAGAGTGCATGCTACGACTGTAACTCTATAGCAAAGATACCAGTATACCCTGGTAAGCTAATTGCAATTGACACATGATGTCCTGCCAGTAGTCTCATACTGACCGAGATGGGTGAGGTCTTGGAAGCTGACTCTTCCATTGATCTTGTATGGTACCGATGCTTTATGTAGCCATGGTCGGTTAGAGCATGAGAGGTATACCTCATCTCCTCTGGGCATAAGTGTGATTGTGAACATGTAATTAGCCATGTAGCATATTTTCTTGAAGGATTGAATACGGAAACATTGGCTGATGCTTCATTACTTTTATACATCTTAGTTGATAGATGTTATACATGTTCTTCATATTCCTTATAAATCAAATAGATGATTTATAGCTCTGTTATGGACAGTTGAACTATCTTATCAATGCTATTGCTTTGCACTACAATTAAACGATGTTTAAACATGCTTATTTACATAAAGTATCCTCTGCTCAGTTTTATACTATTTACCTATGATAATAATATTGTTGGAAGAGAGTTATATCTCTCACTGGGACAATTGTCTCACCCCATGGGTTCCACAATTTTTAGGTGGATGTGTACGAGGAGGTAGAGACCATATTGTAGAGGAAGAACAATAATAGTAGGGACAATAGTAATAGCTCAAGTTGAGTGTAGTGTCTATCGTGTCTTGTAGATAGGATTCCTATGTGTCGTCTCTGTACTCTCAAGTCCTTGGGAGTTAGTACGTAATGGATTTATGAACGATATGAGATTTTGGTTTGATTGCCTCAAGGTTTTATGTTGCTGATGCATATGTTTGGGTAAAAGCAACTAGTATATGATATCCTCAGGATGAGATGTTACAATGTATGTAAAATTTGAACCATAATGTATACAAAGTTTTTGTTCTTTCTTTAAGAGTTTCCTAGAAATGGATCTCTTTGCAAAATGGTTTTAATTCTTAGTGATTTTTGTTAATCCGCTGTTTATGGTGATTCCACAATCATTACTGGTGACAACTTGATTTGATGTCGGGTCATCACAAAGTTTTGGTATTAAAGCCTAAGGTTCATTGAGTCTACAGAGACATAGGATTAAGGTTGTTGAGTCTATTCTACTGTCCTCCAATTTATCTTATAGTGACTTTTGCTCATATAGGAGATCAGTAAAGCTGAAAGATGACTGGAGCACATGAAGAACATGTTGATGAGAGCAATGTTGCTGCACTAGGAGGAGGTGTAAGGGAACATGCTAGAGAAGAATCAGTGCCTGAGAATCCCCAGCTTGATCAAACCATGCTAGAAAACCCAACCTTTCATGCTCTTTTTGGGCGGTTCATGACCACAATGACGCATATGGCAGATCGGTTGCCAGCGCCAATACCTAGGGCACCAGTTCCCAACGAGGGACATAGATCTGGTAAGACCTTTGAGTGGTTACGCCAGGTAGGAGCCACCGAATATGCCGGTATAGCTGACCCAACATACACAAATTCATGGCTCATTAAGTTGGAGAAAGCCTTTAGAATCCTTAGCATTCCAAAGATTGATAAACTTAGGCATGCTATGTACCTTTTGAAAGGAAGCGCTAGACGTTTGTGGGCCATTAAAGAAGAGAAAAGACCTAGTGTTGAGGTCGGATGACAGGAATTCTGACGTGAGTTTGTCAGTAGATACTTTCCCAAGACTTATCTGGATGGGAAAATCTCACAGTTTGAGCAGATTAGACAAGGACCAATGAAGATTAGTGAGTATGAAGCTAAGTTTATGGAGCTTCTATGGTTTTTTCCACACATGGCTACTACGGATGAGGAGAGGATTCAACATTTTGAGAAGGGTTTGAACACTGAGTTAACCGCACCTGTATATTCTTTAGAAAATAGAGAGAGGTTTGCCGCCTTTGTGGAGTCTGTTAGGCGGATAGAGAGGTCCAGAATTGGGAAACATGAGGCGAATAGTAGGAAAGTACCTACCTAGTTCCAGGGATAAAGGTCAGGAAATTTTAAGAAACCGAGGTTTTCTGCACCAGTAGAACCACAGAGGTTCAATGCTCAAACACAGTGGACATCAAGCAAGGGTAGATGCTGTATTTTTCTACCCAGTGGAGCCCATAGCACAATATCGATGTCAGTAACAGGACCATCGAGGCCACAATAGGATAGAGTCTGCTACAGGTGTAGGAAGATAGGGCATATGATGAAGGATTGTCCAGTTAGGGACATGGAGGTAACCCAACCACCGAGGTAGAGTCAATAAGGCTCTCAGAGACAACAATTCAGTAGTGGCACATGAGGATGTGGACAAGCGTCCCAAGCGGGTTCATCTGCACCAAACAACAGAGTATGGAGTCAGAAATTGGCAACAACAAGATTCTATGCTATGAATCAGCTGGAGGTAGTAGTCAATCCACGATTCGTGACAGGTCAGATGAAATTGTTTCATTCTGATATGTCTTCATCCTACTTCGTATATGTTTTGATTGATCCAGGTGCTATGCATTCCTTTATCACTTGAGAAGTGATTCATGGCTTCAATATGATTGTCATTTGTAGAGAAGATAATCTATTATTAGAAACTCTATTAGTCGATCCTGTAGTGTTGCGGGAGGTATGTTCTCCCTATGTTCTTTCTTTTTCAAAACACATCATTCAGGTGGATCTTATACCACTTGAGATGCATGGGTTTGATGTTATTCTTGGGATGGATACCCTAGAAAAGTATAAGGTTGTCTTGGATTGTGGTTCCAAGCAAGCTATATTCATAGATAGTGATGAGACATGGGTCTTTCAGGGGGATAGAAAGATTCTTCCAACCTTTTTGGTATCATCAATGGTATCTGAGAGACTGATGCGACAAGTATGTGAAACATTCTTGGCACATGTGGTAGACACTAAAGCAGAGAGTCCTAGTCTTTTTGGTTTGAAGAAGGATGTAGCTGAGTTTGTTATGCAGTGTCTGGTGTGTCAGCAAGTTAAAGAAGAACACTAGAAGCCTGTAGGAACATTGCAACCCTTACCTATATCGTAGTGGAAATGGGATCATGCGACAATGGACTTTGTGGTTGGTCTACCGAGAACAACCAAGAGTCATGATTTCATTTGGGTGATAGTTGATAGGTTGACTAAGTTAGCACATTTTCTTCCTATTAAAACAACCTATACTGCTGAAAAACGTGCACATATCTACATAGATGAGACAGTGCAGTTACACAGAGTTCTAGCTACAATTGTGTCTGATAGAGGTCCCCAGTTTACAAGTCATTTTTGGGAATGACTACATAAAGACTTGGGTACTCAGTAAAAATTTAGCACAACTTTTCATCCTCAGACAGATGGACAATCTGAAAGGACTATACAGACTTTGGAGGACTTGCTTAGGGCATGTGTTCTTTAGTTTGTAGGAAGTTGGGATTTACACTTGAGCTTAATAGAGTTTGCCTACAACAATAGCTATCATACCAGTATTTATATGGAATCATATGAAACCTTATATGGTAGACATTGTAGTTGTCCGTTATGCGGGTATGAAATAGGAGAATACCAACTTCTGGGTCCTGAATTAGTGCAACAGACAACTTAAAAGATTAAAGTAATACAACAACAGTTGAAGGCTGCACATGATAGACAGAATTTGTATGCCGATAAATTCCGTAGACCTTTAGAATTCCAAGTTGGAGACATAGTGTATCTCAAGGTCTCTCCTTGGAAAGGTGTTTTCAAATTTGGGAAGAAGGGTAAGTTAGCTCCTAGATTTATGGGACCTTACCCAGTGACATCACAGATAGGAAAGGTAGCCTATAGGTTGGAGTTGCCACCTGAGCTACATAGTATACATCTAGTGTTTCATATATCTATGCTGAGAAAGTGTCATCCTGATACAGAGTTGGTGCTGCAACCTGAAGAGGTAGAATTGAATGAAGATATATCCTATGTGGAAGGTCCAATGATGATTCTTGACTGAAGAATCAAGAAGTTGAAAAAGAAATACATAGTTCTTGTGAAAGTTATCTGGCATCACTATGGCATTGAAGAAGCCACATGAGAGCTGGAGGAAGAGATGAGGAGGAAGTACCCTTCTCTTTTCTCTTGAGATTTCAGGGACCTTGAGATTTTAGGGACGAAATCCCTTTTAGGGGTTGAAGATATATCCCTTCTAGGTCAACTCTTCACTTGAGTACACATAGCTAGGGTTAACCTTCACAATCATCATGGGTCTACATCTTTATTAATCACATAGCTGATTGACCTTTGATCATATTAGATGTCCAAATGGTCTAATCAATTAAACCATCAATTATATAATGAATTCAAAAGAATTGACCAATTAAACTTTCAATTCCACAAAGTGATCAATTGGGTTAACCATTGAAATCTTCAAATGCATTAAGTATCTAAATAGGTTCACCATATTGGACCTTCAATAACATGAGGTATTCAAATGGATTAACCATGTTGATCTTCACAAAGTTAATTACTTAGACCCTCAATGATCTTGGTTCTCATACATCAATTGGTTGAAAACCATTTGAACAAGTTGTACTTGAAACCAATTGGACAAAGTAGGTATTGAAACCATTGCACTTTGGGCCTCCAAATGGTTTGAGATAGTTTGGACCCAAATAATCTTGATACCGTTTGGTCTCAAACAGTCTTGAGACCGTTTGGTCCAAACCTTCACAAAACCGCATGAACCAAAAAGGCACTTCAACACTCAATCGACTCAATGTTTCAATCCATGGACCAATTATAAATTGAACAACTAAAGCATTCATCAATTGGACCACTGAATTACCATTCAATTAGACCTTCAATTTAGGGTTTTGAACCCAATGGAACTAGGTTTTATAATCAAGAAACCATCACTTAGGGTTTGAAATCGAGGATCCATCAATGGTTGACATTGTGGAATCAAATCAATTGAAATCAATGAACTATCATCATCACATGATATGACCTGACCTCAAACAGTTTTGAATGACCACCAAACGGTCTTGAGACCATTTGGTTGATCTCCAAACGGTCTTGAGACCGTTTGCCCATTCAATCATAAAAAACCTTGACATCCAATTAGGGTTTTGGACCATTGAATTGATTATCAAATCATCACTTAGTTGCAATTCAATTTGGTACCTTTGGACCTTCAAACACTTAGCCATACTTAACCCTAGACCTCAAAACGGTCTTGGGTGATCCCCAAATGGTCTTGAGACTGTTTGGGTGATCCCCAAATGATTTTGAAACTGTTTGGGTCAATCAACCCAAAATAACATCTCAATCAATTTCAAAATCAGTACTTAGCCGATTAGGGTTTGCAATTAAGGAATCATTCACCATTGAAACCTTCAAGATCAAACCAATTGAAACCATTGGATAAAAATCCAAGCACCACAGAATATATATTCAAATAGTCAACCATCTCAAATGGTCAACCATTCCAAACGGTTTGGAAACCAAACCACCAAACAGTTTGCAAACCGTTTGGTCACCAAACGGTTTGGTGAAACCGTTTGGACTCAACATTGAAACCGTTTGCCCTAGATATTTAGGGAGGTGTGTGCTTATGATGATGTCATAATCATTAAGCTCCAAACTCACGATATCTACTGTGATTTTGATGGAGATTGCATCAATCAATCAAACTTAATTTCAGAAATGTAGAAATGATCACAATTTGATAAGGAATTGATTGCAACAATAAAATTAAGTCTTTTAATTCCAAAATTGTTGCCACCACTTCCCCCTTGGTTTATTGCATGCAAGGGCATCTCTATACCCACCGATATCCCTTCCATTATCCATGAATTAAGGGAAAAGAAATTAAGCACCTTAACCCTTATAATAAGAATATCCATATGTGAGTGGAAATTCTTTTCCTTATAATAATGGTGAGTGGGATTTCACCTCCTTAGGATATGCTCGTGCCTTTGCAAGGCTTTAAACTCATCCACACACATCTGAATCCAAACATTTTAATTTTGGTTGAAGGCCCTTTAATTAATACATTCATTTTTGCCCTAAATTAAATTAGGGTTTCACTTAGGATTAAATCTTGATTATTTTAATATCAAGATTCTCTCTCCTCCAACTTAATTCAAATGAGGCGCGTGTCTCATTTTATTTGCTCTACATGATGCCAAGAAACATTAGGGACCTTATTGAAGTAGTAATTTTCATATTGAACCCTAGGTTTTGGGTAAATTGCACATTACACCAAACTAGGTTTTAATGCACAAGGATTTCTTTACAAGCTTAATCTTGGTGCCCGAGCTTGTGAAAACCATACCACTACATCATATACATTATTATTATGTCTCAACACCATAGGATCTTATTATCATGCAACATTTGCAATTTAACCCCTCAACTTGGGTAATTTGCAGTTTAGTCCAAAATAGGCAAACATTGCTTCAACATTGTTCAAACAGGACCAAAATTGAAACATAAGTTTCTCATGAGCCCTAATTACTTTTCCCAGGATAAGATTAAGCATATACTAAACCTTATTAGGAAAAACATCTAGGGTTAACACATAACCCAGGTCAGGGATGTTACAATTTACTTATGTAAACAACCAATGGTCTTACCTTTTAAACATCCAATGGTTCTGGGTGACATTGTGGTATAGTGATATGGGTTGAATGATGATGGAACAAATGGAGGGTTACCCTTAATAAGGTAGTCTTACCTATTCACTCATATGAATAGAAGGGATGATAACCATATTGTTTTGATATGTAAACCTAATGAGGTATATCTTGTTATACCTAGCTTTAATATAAATAAACGGTGGTAATTGGGTATGAATAGTCCTTGAATGAATAATACAATCGTGGAGTACTCTATTACTATTGTTGAAACCCTAGTATGCTATAACCTGGTGGTTGCACCGTGATTCATGTGTGGGTTCATACTTGAGAATAGTATGGAATGTGATGGTGATGCTTCACCTTATGCATCCATGATCCAATGGGGATGTCGTGAGTTAGGGTTTGGGTATAAGTGCTAATTAGTAACATTAATATAATTTATCTTGTTGAACCTAACTCTAATACATATAGATAAAGATGAGTATTCATTTTTAACATTATTATATGATGGAATGATGGTGGAATAACCTCCTTAACATGATCATAGCCTTAATGTGTTAATTGGTGGTTATCATAGCCACAAGGTTGATACTTTCTTATGCTAAACATGTGCATTATGAATATGATGATGGTTAGTCATATTTGGATTCCTTGCATGTTGATGTTATATAGGAATGTTCTTAATGTTAATATAACCCTACTATGATTGTTTATGAATATCTCCTAGCTCATTAATGCAATTTTGTGTTGATCTGGTGTATTATATGTAAGTGAAATTGTTGAGCCTTGTTATAAGGCATGGAAAGATAATGATAATCTTGTAGGGAATAATGTGATGGTATTAATGAACTTTGGGCATGGTTGAGACTTGACTGAGGTGTAATCCTCTTGTTTTGATAAGGGTTGATACCTTGTGATATTGTGAAAAGGATTTATATCTTTTGATAGTATGATGACTAGTGTAGCCTCATGAATGGCAAGTGAATAGTACCATGTGATGATGAGATGAGAAATTATGTTTCACACATTTTACATCTTTTCAAGTTGTGATATTTATATGCTTGTTATAAGTGAATTAGGGTTTGTATGTTGACTTGTTTGATGTAGCCTAAATTCACCCAATTCACATAACTAATCAAGTGAAACTCTAATCATGTAGTGCCATGTGCCATAGATCCATCTGAGTGTAAGAACGTGCCACATGGTGAAATGAGTATTCCTAAGGGAAACTCAGAGTGCATACTGTTGAATATGTGGGGGTGGCAAGTTGAGGATATATCCTTGTCATTCACAATGCAGGTTATGGAGGATGGCTATTGTTACAACCCGTTCCTAGCTTAACTGGTAATCCTAGAGATTTAAGATAATCTTAATGCTTGTCATGCTTTTGTTTGTAATAATTCAATGTTGTGCTTTGTCTTAACTTTGGTAACCTTAAATAATTGTTTGGGTAACTCATAATCATGACTTAAGCCTACTATAAAGATATGAGTTGGAGTAACATAGCATTAACCCATACATGTATGCAAGAAGAGAGTTAATGACATTGGAGGAAATAATTACTAAATTGTTATTCATTTGAGAATATTATGAAAATAATACTGCATAATTGTAGATAATTCAATTATGAATCTAACAAAAAACAATGAACCAAATCGGAGTTAAAATGAGAGAGTTATGCCCTTTTTAGTAAACATATACAGAGCACTGCGACCGCGGTCGACACTGCGACTGACGCTGCGTCGACACCGTGAATGCGGTCTACACTGCGACCCGCGACGCTGCGTCGATACTGTGACCCGTGACTCTGCATCGACACCACGACCGCAATCTACATCACAACCAGAGATGATGTTTCGACACCGCGACCCACGACGCTACGTCGACACCACAACCCGCGACACTGCGTCGACCCCGCGACCGCGGCTGACGCCGCCCAGGACAACAAATCACAAAATGATCTTATCTCAAGCTATACTTATCCATTTTCAATGAAACAAAGTGCTTTCAAACCGCGATTGAATCCTCTATCATCCTAGACACCTTTCTCTATGAGAGGGTGACCTGGATGGTGATTTCTGAGGTGATTTTTGGGGAAGAACGTGAAGAACAATAGAAATCAAAAGGGGTTGCTATAGATTTGACTTGGTAAGTAGGTTTAACCTTTGATTCTTCTTTCTTTTCATTTCTCCTTTCTCATAATACCTGATCTAGTGAATCTAAGGTTTGGTCTAACCTTGGATTTTCATCTTCTACCTACAGAAGACCTTCTTTAGGGTTGAAAGGAAGAAGAAACCGGTGATTTGCTGGGATTTGATTTGGATTCGAGATCTTCAGAGATGAACTATGTTTTGTAAGGTATTTTCATACCTTAGGGTGAGTGGGTACTTCCTTTAAATAGTAGATTGCACAAAAATGAGTTAAATCATCAATAATCTTCAATTTCTTTGTATGTGTGTACCAAATGTAAATGGTCTTTTGATCTGGCTTTTGCAAGTTGATATGAAATGGATGATTTATCTATTGTGATGAATTTCAGATGTTGAAATCATATTATAAATGGGTACAATCCATCTAAATGATAATTCTTAAAGTATTTGCAGAGGTTATAAAATTTAACTGAAATTTAGGGTTTTCGGCTATGACTGAATTTGTTGTATAATTGAATAAAGAAGTTTGCCTAGTTGAATCTCCTTGGTTAGGAATGATTATTTTATTTGTATGCGTATGACATATATGTCAGATAACATTTAGATTTCATTTTATGATATTAATGTTTGCTTGATATATCAGTAAGGAGGGTGAAACCCTAAATGAATGGAAAGTTGAAGGTTTGCAATTAGACATCTTGATTCAATGTTATTCATGATGTTATGATGTATTCAATCCTTATGCGAGTTATGAGATAAGTGAATGAGGTAAATGAAACCCTAATGATAGGGTGTTCAATGAAACAAGTATTGTGATATCAATGTTTCTCAGTTTGAGATGTGGTGATGCTAAACAGTTCAGTTGTGGTAAATGTTATTAGATGGTTTATGAAATGAACGGTTTACAAAGATGAAATAAGATATGTTGATGTGATTATTGAATTGTGAATTTAAAGAGTGAATTAGAAATATAGATTCCCTGAACATTGTAGAATCCTCATAGGATAAGGCCTGTATTGTGAAGAGGAAACAATTTCCCGACTGGAGGTAGTCTAGATCGAGGTAAGCCGGAGCACACCAGTAGGGTGCAGGAGTCTTGACCAGTAGGGCAGACTCCTTACAGTTGTGTGGTACTCAACACCAATCGAGAATGCCGGTGGTACATGTGTTACATGTTGAGTGATCAGTGGTCAGTAGGTCAACTGATGCACAATAAGCCTGAGGGCTTTGACTCACCGCCTGAGTACCTAGGTTGAGAGGTGGAGTTTGAGATATCTGGTTGCTCCTATTCGCCACCGAGAGGTAGACATGTTGAGGACCACTATAGACGAGGTCTTACTAAAGAGATAGGCTTAGGAACCCAGGAATGCTTCTAATCCTTATACAGTGAGATCGTAGCTTGCTGCGATTCTTTCACATGTTGTGGTACACCTCATGTGGGTTCAAGGCATAATAAGATGAATGCTAGGTTAAACAAATTTGCACAGTGATTCAATTATTCTTTGTATGTTTCAGAATTATTAGTTTTCTTTATGATCAATCAAGCATGTTCATATATTGATTTATTTTTGTCGATATCTAGAGTATCCTGCCATATTTATGATTGTTAATGATTAGACTCTTTAAAGCTTACTACTATTATAATTGATATCAGTTGCTCAACAATATATCTATAATTATATAAGTGCTTTAAAGTGTTTCTATGAAAGACTTATTCACTGAGCGAGTAGGCTCACCCATCTACTCACAATTTTTAGGGAAACCACGTGGACTTGAAGAAGGTCAAAGCATCAGAGTACATCTACCACATGAGTTAAGTATGCGATTAGTTAAGTTTAGTCGGTCCCTGCCACTCTAGGTCCTTGTATAGATGTGAGAGAGTTGTAAATGATGTTTTGTATCCTTGTTTCCTTAATTAGAGAGAACATATCTAATTATCATGTTGTATGTACATGGAACTGTGAGAAACATAATGAATGTATGGATGTGTATCATTAATGTTGAGATCATATTAGAGTAATAAAAGTTTAATTCTCTTGTAAAGTTTGTTTATGTGATTGGATATGAGAAAACAAAGAGTTTGAAATGAAATAAAGGAAGAAAAAAAGGTAGTGAACCTTGTATTAAGTATAATCATCAAAGTTATACCCACACTCATGATTAGTGGTAATCGTGGGATGTGGGTGTGACAAGCTTTTGGTATCAAAGCTTAGACTGAGTCGTCAGGGACCATTAGGGTAGAAAGCTAGAGTTATAAGTGTGGTATTAGGAGTTGATGTGCTAATAGCTCTGGGAGGTCTGAGTATTTAGATACCCTGGCCTAGTATTTGGATACTTAGATTGACCAGTATCAAGCTACTCTATCTATTTTTCTCTGAATGCCCTAGCTAGGCATGCAGTGGGAGAATGGGCTAGAGAGAAACCCTAGAAATATTAGGGTTAGGAGACCAAAAAGTAATGAAGGCGTAAGATCTTAAAGATAGAATGTAATACAACTCTTGCTTTATATTGCTTCTTTGATTTGAGATCAACAGAAATGCTCTTGTATGTATGAATTCATATTATCAATTTTTAGAATATGTATGGTTCTTTTAGATTGTTGTATATCATGAAGTTGATTCATTTATTCTTTGTATATGTAGACCATAAGTTATGTTTAGATAAGTTTGCCCTAAGTGAATATTCTTTCCACATGTTTGAGATTAATAGGAGTTGGTTAATCATGAGTAGCTCTTGGCTTTAGGACTGCATGTTCGGCCTGGTCTGGCTGGCAGGATGCTTTACTGGGATCCAATGACTCCTATTAATAATATAATAAGAGTAGACTCTGGATAAATTAGACCCACATCATAGTGAGAATGTACATACACTAAGATGTTGAAATATATGGGAAAGATTAGAATAGATAAGAGTCAGTTGGAACTGATATCTGAGATCCAACTTTCGGGCCTCATATGAGAAACCCTTGATTGGGAATAAGGGAACACGACATAAGGTTCATATTAAGTTTAATGATTACTATTGTATGAACTATAAATATGAAATATGGAAAAGATATGAGAAAAGTATGGAAGGGCCAAGATAGTAAGAATAAATAATGAGGAATGGATCATATAATTGAGTAAAATGAATTTATGTACTCCAAAGCAAAGGGAAAATAGAAGAAAAGAGTGAAGTAAATGATAAGTACATAGAAATGAAGAGTCTTAAGGAAAGTTAAAGTAAAGAGAATTAGATGAACATGTCACTCATAAGACTAGGATAACAAACTTAGTTGAAACAAAGAGAAATGTGGAAATGATGAGTTTGATTAAGGAATGAGGGTTACATGACATAATTGAGAGCATGGAATGTATACCTTTATTATGAAGTTTAATAAATTCATCCTTACTACCTTTGGATTCCAAGTCTCTATAGAACAACAAACTAGTTTCTAAAAGAAGAACAAAAATGTAGCTTAACAAATGAATAAGTCATACAAAGGTAGACTATATTCAGGAAGAAAAAACTTGATTGAAAGAGAAATTAAGTTTGACCCATGCAGAAGCCATTTGATTTAAAATGAAGGATATGTAATGTATTAAACATGAGGTGAAACTAGTAGAGAGAATATTGATTTATAATTTCAACTTCACATTAGTAGAAGGAAAAAAATGCAACATGATATACATGATCATACACATGAATTAGTAACATGATCATAAGAGAAAAGTAGAAGTTAAAGATGATAGGTGGAAGAGTAGTATATGGTAAGAGGATTATGGAAAGTAAGGAAGGGTTTGAAACATGATGGATTAATATAGATTATAAAAGAAAGAGGTTTAGAGATTCTAGAAAGTGCAAGTTAGTCAAGTATCCTTGTTGACAACTAATTAAACCTACATATGAAAAATGTATTAAGGGAATGTTTGAAGATAAGAATTCTAAGTCTCAGAATCATCTTCTTTTTCATATATTACTTAATGAAAGCAATGTGGGAATGAAGTGATAAGAAAATGAATCATATATGATGCATAACCACCATGGTAGAGACATCTAGTGAATGTAATAATGACACACAGTATGATGATGAAACCCTAGCAGGGTCAATTGAGAATGTAATCTATCTGAATGTCTAAGTAAGAGAAATGAAATTCAATTGATAAGATAAGGAAGACTTTAGTAAAACTTGTGAGATCTAAAGTTTGAATTTCAAATTAAGGGAGCAATGTCACATCACAATAACGTCATGCTACTGATAAGGACCAAACCCTATAATGTCTAAAGTTGTAGTAGTTCAAGAGATGTCACTAGTGATTTGACCTTGAATATTAGCATCTTTATAAGATAAGATCATGAGATTTACACTATCAGAAGTAAACTAGCATTGATAGTAATCCAAGGTTTAAAGGTAGCTAATTTGAATGGTAGGCAAACAATATGGAAATGATTCAGAGTAAAGGATAAGAAATAGATTTGAAATATAAGAGGTGTAATTTAAACAAAAGGAGAATTACAAGATGAGCAAAGTGTAATCTAAAACAAATTCTTGTAGTGATATAAAGAATGATGAATAATCTATTCTTACCTTGTATGTTTCAATTTTAGGGATGTTTATTCTATATGATCACAATGAGAAGGATAAGTAACAAGAAGTAAGTAGAAATGAATGAGGAGATAAGAGAAAACAATGGCCTTGTGTAATATGTGAATTTATTTTTAGAAGTGTAATTTGTTGAAGGTATAATGAGGGATGTAAATTGGTTCTAGGTACAATTTCAGTACATGTGCAAGCAATATGTTAATTAAAGGTGTCTGATAGTTGTAGTCATTCATACCAGTAATCCATCTTAGTATTGTAAAATTGTGGTGTGATGATATGGGTTGAATGATGATGGAACAAATGGAGTATTACCCTGAATAAGGTAGTCTTACCAATTCACTCATATGAATAGAAGGGATGATAACCATATTGTGTTGATATGTAACCCTAATGAGGCATAGCTTGTTATACCTAGCTTTAATATAACTAAGTGATGGTAATTGGGTATGATTAGTCCTTGAATGACCAATACAATCATGGAGTACTCTGTTACTGTTGTTGAAATCCTAGTATGCTATAACTTGATGGCTACACCTTGATTTAAGTGTGGGTTCATACTTGAGAATAATATGGAATGTGATGGTGATGCTTCACCTTATACATCCATGACCCAACTGGGGATGACATTAGTAAGAGTTTGGGTATAAGTGATGATTAGTAATATTAGTATAATTTATCTTGTTAAACCTAACTCTATTGCAAATAGATAAAGATGAGTATTCATGTTTAACATTCTTATATGATGGAATGATGATAGAATAACCTCCTTAATATGATCATAACATTAATATTTAAATTGGTGGTTATCATAGACACATGGTTGATACTAATACTATATGATGGAATAATGATGGAATAACCGATGTTGATGTGTGTTCGCGCACTGTCCCTGCAAATTTTTTTACCCCCTGGAATCATTTTTTATGGCAACCGACGACTATTGTCATAATTCAAGAACATTTTTTTTGTCAGCATATGTAGATAGATGTCGGTTTTTCTAGTTGAAACTGATGACTATGATTGAACATAGGTGTTGGTTCTTTGTAGTGACCTATGCTTTTGGAACTTAGGTGTCGGTTTCTGAAACAACCGACGATGATGGTAACCTTAATAGCACCCACGAAATAGACTCTTCCCCATTCTCTATTTCATCGCTATTTCACCAGTGCTAGGTATGGCAATTATCTCTGTTGCTGCTCGTCGCAACACCGATCTCTCTGCATTGCTCTCCTGCCGCCGCTGTCACCTGCCGCCTGCTGCCAATGCTACTGCTCACCTACTGCTTGCCGCCACTGCTACCCATACTGCCGGACTGCTTCCCCTACTACTCACCGCCACTACTACTACTACCGCCACCGCTCAGAACCTGAGCTCGCCGCCTCTGCCACGACATATACTTTTCTCCATGCCGACCTGCTCCTCTTCTTCCTCCACTCTTCAACATGCCCAAGTCTGAGTCCCAACTCCAACTCTTCCGGTGAGTCCATCTATGCCCTCAACACCCGAGTAGGTGTCACACCACCTACCGATATCTACTCTGCAAGTGACCGATCAGGCCAAAGGGGTGGAGATGGTGTTGTGAAATCATAGGTTGGCATGGCAGTGGTGGTAGCACGGCCATGCTGGGTAGCACGACTGTGGTGGCTGATTTTGTGCTGTGAATCCATATTGTATGATATAGATTGATGATGATAATGTTTGTTTTCTCTCTTGATTAACTAATCCAAATGAAATGTGACCTAATGTGCATGTTGCTATATTTGAGACCTAATCTTGTACATATTTCACCCTAATCTTATATTAACTATATTGCTCAATTATGAATGATAGGATACCTACATTTGTGTGTAATGATTATCTTGATGATGAACATGAATGTACATTGGAGATGTTGAAATCAATGTTATAGAATATGATACCTAGACTAGGGTATGATTAAGACTACAAGATGTTGCTATTGTAAATCAACCTAGGATATGAACAAATCTTGTGCTTGCATATATTTTTGCTTCTAATCCTCATGCTTGACCTAATTTAGTAAATTTTGATGCATGTTGAAATAAGACTCAAACTTGTCCATTCTAGCATCCTAATTTGGTTTTATTATGTCCTTTGAACCTTGAAACGTGTGTGTTAAATATACATTGATGTTGAATCTCGAACATAACTCACATGCGGGTCATCTATTTCTAAAATGATTATGTGAACTCCTAAATCAATAACATATATTATTCTTTGTGCACCCAAATACCTTGTGAATCATGTATGCGCCCTAAGGTTATTAAATGCCTAAATCTTGACTTGAAATATGACATAGTATGTATGTTGATATATGAAGCTCTAGTTAAAACTTCAAGATTGACCCCTAATTAAATCATTATAATAGAATTGAATCGTGCATTTGTGTTGTTGCAGGTGCTGTTGACTTCTTGTTGATTTGCATATATTTCTTGTTCAAACTTCAAGTGAGGTATAATATTCTCACTCTCCCAATGTGCCATTAGGATTCTTTTTGATTCAAATCTTTGATATATGGAATCATGGTTTATTTATTGTTTAGTATTTACTGACAAGCATGATTAAATGATGTTACACAAAACTTAGGATATGAATGATGAAACTAGGATTGTAGGTATAAGAATGACAACATACATGTATATGTTGGCCTAGAAACCCGTCCAAGATTTACTCATTAGGAGTAAATCTTGGATAGTCTCTGGTTTGGGACTATTCTTGAACACTTAATCTCACTTAGGATGTAAGTGTATAATGTGTATTGGGTTTTCAAGAAACTTTCAGCAGCATTTCCCCGTTTGTTCTCTAAGTACATATGTACTTGGAGAACAATGGGGAAATGCTGCCAAAATTTTCTTGAAAACCCAATACACATTATACACTTACTAGTAAGATTAGGTGTTCAAGAATGGGATAGGTGGTACACATTTATTATATATAAGACATTAAACCCTAAACTTTTAACCATAAACCATAATATTTTAACCCTAGACCCTAATCTCTTAACCCTAAACCCTAATATATACTTGTTTTTTCTTTGATCATAGAATGGATACATCATGGATGTCCATTCCAAATCACTGCACCCCAGAGTTTATTTTTGGTCTTGATTAGTTTACTAGATTTGTCGTTTAACATAGGAAATAACCTAGAGATAGGTTCTACTATCGATGTAGGCATTGTGGTAACAACTTGAAAGTCAGCACTGGTGGCAAAATCAAAAGTCATGTCATGTGCAATGGGATTGTACAAGGCTATACAGAATGGCACTGACATGGAGAAATTTCAAACCTAAAATAAGTGGATGTCGATAGCAGTGCTTGTGTGGAAGAAGAAATTGCCTCCAATGACATAGATGTGAATGAACCGGTTCCAGTAGACATCGTTGATGTGATGCTAGATAGTTGTGGGGTAGAGCACACCGATCCACCTCCCATGTTTAGAAACATTGTACATGATGCTGAGATACCATTATATACAGGTTGTACTAATTTACGGAGCTTAGCACTGTGTTGAGATTGTATAAGCTGAAAGCTAACAATAGATGGAGCGACAAAAGCTTCACGTCATTGTTGTCTTTGTTGAAAGAAATTCTTCCTGAAGGAAACGAGCTGCCAATGTCAACATACCAGTTAAAGAAATTATTGTGCCCAATGGGAACGGATGCCAAGAAGATACACACATGCCCGAATGATTGTGTATTATTTCAAAAGGACTATGTGGATTTAAAAGATTGTCCAAAATGTGGTGCATCAAGGTATAAATTGATGACTTCGGGGGAGTCCAAGACTGGTTCTCCTGCCAAGGTGATGTGGTATCTACCTATAATATCACAATTTCAATGCTTGTTTGCCAATCCGATAGATGGGAACAATTTGAGGTGGCATGCATATGTTAAGAAAAATAATGATGGGATCCTTCAACATGCCTCTGATTCCCCATAGTGGAAGAAGATTGATTTATTGTACCCTAAATTTGGTAAAGAAGTCAGGAATCTAAGACTTGGGATTTGTACAGATGGGATGAATCCGTATGGGACATTGAGCAGCCAACATAGCACTTGGCCACTTATGCTTGTTATATAAAATCTTCCTCCCTGGTTGTGTATGGAAAATAAGTACGTTATGCTATCTTTGTTGATATCGGGCCCTAAACAACCTGGAAATGATATCGATGTTTATCTTGAAACTATAATTGATGAATTAAAGAAACTTTAGGGGTGAAGGTGTGATGACCTATGATGCTTCACGAAGAGAGACATTTCGTTTGCACGCTATGTTGTTTTGCACTGTTAATGACTGTCCAACATATGGGAATTTGTCTGGATATAGTGTTAAAGGATCTAAAATGTGTCCTATATGTGAAAAGAACACTGATTCAATACGACTAAAACATGGCGGCAAGACTGTACATCTTGGTCATCAAAGGTTTCTTCCAAAATTCCATCCATATCATAGGTTGTGCAAAGCATTCAATGGACGGAATGAGGAATGGAGTGCACCTAAAACTATACCAGGGGGGATTGTTTATCAAAGAGTAAAAGACTTATTGGAGTTCTTTGGTAGTAAAACATTGTATCGATGTCATGCACGTTGAGAAAAATATCTGTGATAGCATCATTGGTACTCTGTTGAATATACCAGGTAAGACTAAAGATGGGATAAAATCCAGAATGGACCTACGTGAAATGGGAATAAGGAAAAAATTAATAGAAGTAGTTAGTAGTGATAGGAGAACATACTTACCTCTCGCTTGTTACATGTTGTCTAGAAATGAGAAGAAAGCCTTTTGTGAATGCTTGGTAAATGTTAAGGTGCCACCAAGTTACTCATCCAACATCCGTAGATTGGTATCAATGAAAGATATGAAGTTGATAGGTCTTAAATATCATGATTTCCACACTCTAATACAACAAATATTGCCTGTGGCAGTTTGATCTATATTGCCGAAGCATGTAAGGTTTGCAATCACCAGACTTTGTTTCTTTTTCAACAGTCTATGCAGCAAAGATATTGACCCTGATACTCTCGATAAATTTCAAAGAGAAGTGGTTGTTACCCTATGTCAGCTTGAGATATATTTTCCTCCTTCGTTCTTTGATATCAGGGTACATCTTGTTGTCCACTTGACTAGGGAAGTGAACATGTTGGGACCAGTTTTCTTGCATTGGATGTATCCCTTTGAATGATACATGGGCATTTTTAAAGGTGATGTTTGAAACTATTATTCGCTTGAAGGGAGTATTATTGAGAGTTATGTGGAGAGAGAGGTTATGGATTTTTTCAATGACTTTCAGAGTGGTAATGACGCTCCTGTTAATGACAAGAATATTGAGGAGTATTCTAGCAAAGGAATTTTGGGATCACAAATGAAAGTAATTATCCGTGAGCAGTTGGAACAAGGTCAGTTATATATTTTACACAACATCGACAAAGTGAGTGTTTATATCGAGGAACATACCAATTTCATCACGAGATAATATCCTCAAGCCAATTCAATGTGGCTTGCTAGAGAGCATAACAAGACATTTATTAAGTGGTTTGACGATAAAGTCTTATATCAACTATCTCAAACACCAAATAATCTTACTAAAACTATCAAATGCCTTGCCTTTAAACCAAAATTGAATGTTATGTCTTATGAAGGGTTTGACATAAATGGATTTTCATATTACACAAAGCGTCAAGATGATAAGAGTGTTGTCCAAAATAGTGGGGTCACCCTTCAAAGCGTCTTCATTGTTTTTTGCAAGTGCAAAGGATAAGAGTCCATGTGAAGCTAAAATGTCATCTTACTATGTCATTGAAGACATATGGGAGTTTGACTACATAGATTTCAGAATTCCACTCTTTAAATGTAATTGGGTTGATAACAACAAAGGAGTTATAGTGGATGAATTGGGTTTCACATTAGTGAACTTTGAAAAGATTGGCGAGAAGGGTGAACCATTCATATTGGCATCACAGGTGAAACACGTATTTTATATCGATGATCCTACAAATGATAAATGGTTGGTTGTTCTTCATGGTAAAAGATACTTCATTGAAGATCCTATAGATGAAGAAGAGTACTATGATAAGTATGATGACTCCAGTCCATTCTCAGTTGGGTCGCCAACACCACCAACTTGGGGCACTTGATGAGCAATGAAAATAAATTGAAAAAGTGAGGGGCATCACTATGATGAACAAGTTACTACAACAAAGGGGCAATGGACCCAAACTGGCTATGGATTTTGATCATACAGGAAATCCAGTTGGAGTGAACTGTAACTTGTTTATTTCATATCTTAGGGTTCTTACTCGTAGCCATTGTAGTCCTAATGTAGAATCTTGACATAAAGTTCCTAAGGGGAAGAAAGACTTAGTATGGAAGGAACTATGCGTAAGTTATTATTATTTGCTATTCTATTTTATAGATTACTAATTTTTAGGATACTAGTTAATAGAAATTCTATTTTGCAGAGTATATTTGAACTGGATGAAAAGCTGCATCGTAAATGCATGATGCAATGCTGTGGGAGGGTCCTAAGGAACTATAGGACAAATTTCACTCGAGATTACATACGAGATGATGAGAAGAGGACGAAGCCAACCACTGAGCAATGGAACTACCTGGACCCCAATGATTGGGAGGAGTTTGTTACTAAAAGAAAAACTGATGAATTCAAGGTATTAAGTGCCCCTCCCAATTTAATTAATATACGTTCTTATGTATTCACCTATTCAAGATTAACCTTTAGTGTTACTAACCAAATCATTGTGCTTACTAACAAGGCTATCAACGATGCTCAAAGAGAAATGCGTGTACTAAATGTGCATGACCACACAATGGGTCCAAAATTCTATGCAGGCGTTCACCAAAGACTACAGGCTGAGTCTACTACTCAGTCTACTGCTACTCAAGAGACTACAATGTCCTCTACTATTGGTCCCACACCTCTGCCTCACCATGCTATGTGTATAGATGGGAGGCAAAATAAGAAAGGAGATATAACCAAGCCCGCAACTGCAGAGGCGGCTGCAAAAATGGTAAAATTCAACTCTTAGAGCAATCGATATTGATTATTGTTATGTTTACATACAAATTTCTATTGATGGCGATTAGCACGAGCTTCACGAGTAGAGGAAGAAAGGCATGTTCATCCTTGAGGGCACAAGGGATGAATTGACAGTTGCTCTTGGTAACCCAGAGCATCCTGGACGTGTTAGGGGTGTAGGCGCTGGTGTGGGCATAAAAGCATTCTTTGGGCCATCACAATGCAAACCTATCCCAAAAGAAAGATTATCAAATGTTGAGGTAACCTATTCTTTTTTTAGAATGTTATTGCGAAAGGGAATTCAATAATCAAAAGCTAGCATTTCTTTTGTCGATGTATAGGTAGATGAGTTAATTAATAAGAGAATCCCAAAAGCAATGGTGAAGTGGCAGGCGTCTCAGGCTGCCACTCAGACAGTATTTGTGACATGCCGCACTTGTCCTACTACAGAGGTTGGGAGTAATCTTGTAGACCCACCTAGCATGTCCATTGTAAGTATTTTTATTACATAATAGCTAGTCTTTTCAAGATGATATGTTTATGTATATATGTATATAACATTCTTTATGTAAATTTGTAGGGGTTGAAGCCATGCCATCTTAAAAAGTCAAGAATATATCGTTGCAGAGGCCGAGGCTTACCCACCCCTTCCAGGGGACATGTTTCACGGGAATCCAGTACCATATGGTGCGATTCATACGAGCCCGATATATGTACTCCCCAATTGGAGGGATATTCCATTGCCATATGCCCACCCAGATTCTGAAACACTTGGTGAGGCAGAAGGCATCGTGATATTGTGGCCCAAAGCGGATGTCATCTATACTAATATTGTATGGTAAATTTACATTACGTTAATTTGTTAGTGTGTATATATGAGTCAATTGATCTGAAATTATATATATAGGTCAAAAGGAAGACACCTACTACATCTCGACCTCCACCTCCACCTCCTGAAGTACCAAGTTGGCTTCCAAGGGACCTACATCCCTCGTTAGGTCCTATATGTAGGGGTATAGTAGTATGGATAGGAGAACATGATCCAAATTGCCCTATAAATGTTTCTATTGAGGAGGATTCTTTAGGTCAATCATACGATAACAATCTATTTATACAAGATATTTTGGAGTTGTTTCATTATGATTGGATGAATACATCTATGATAGAGCTATGGATATGGCGAGATCTTGTTTATACATCCATATACCTTATTTTATATACAGTGATCTGGTTTCTTATATATTAATGCATACGTAATACATGTTTTATAGCCACTTACACACGATATGTACACATTTTTCCTTTTCCCATATGGGATTTTTGGTTCCATCTTTGATTAGTCTTGTAGATAAAGACCCTTCATCAGTTACTTCATACTGCTCTGCTGCTTTTAAATATTTTAATAAAAAAAGAAGACGATGATAATAGCTCCATTCAATGTTGAGTAAGTTTACTTTGCTTATAATTTGGACTTAAGAAGATTACATTTTTATTGTGGATTTTGAGTTATTAATTTTTAACTTCTTACCTCTAGTGGTAGGCATTGGGAATTACTAGTTATTGTCCCCAAGACGTTCACTGTCTATTATCTAGATCCTGTGGGGAAGGAATTAAATATATTATATGGACACACAATGAAAAGGACATTATTCCTATGAGAAATATTTCATATTTTTATATCCGTTAACATCTGTTATTCTATTACTATTTAATTATGCAACTTAATGTGTTACATTAACATGTAGGGCTTTACATGAGTTCAAAAAAGCTGGAGGAAAGGTCCCCAAGAAAAAAAAATAGCCACTAATTTGGGAGAATGTGAAAGTAATTTCCCAACTCCAATGTATATATTATTTATGTGAACTATGCTTATTTGTATTTTTTAATATTTTGTATGTTTCAATTTATAGTGTGCTATACAAGACAATGTCTGGGCATGTGCATACTATGTGATGTGATTTATGGACCTAATTATCAAATATTCCGCAATGGAAATCGATACCATACATCATGTATTATATATAGTCTCATTAGATAATATGAAATATATCAATATTATTATATATTATTAAATATATATGCGTCATTCCCTTTGCAGGTGTTTAAAACTAACTTCACTACATGTCAAAAGTTATTAGATGTACATACTCCCTATACGATGGAAGACTTAAATGATGTAAGAGAACAATGGGCAAAAGTCCTACAAGTAGTGGGAATTTTTAAATATGATTGGGATACTGATGACGATAATGACGTGATGAATAAAGAATGATATTTCTAAACATTGTTCTCATAATTATTTTTGTGTGAATGTGAATGAATGATTATGAATTGTCATATGTGTGAATGTGAAGATGATCAATACATGAATGTTTCTGCATGTGTCTGAATGTGTGAAAAGAGATGAAATTAATGGAACTACAGGTTGCTAAATGTGTGTGAAAATGGAGGAAATTTGAAATGGAACAACTAGTTTCTACATGTGTGTGATGAAAAATAATATGAATTAAATGTCCTTATACATGTGTGTTATCATAAATTGTTGTCCATCTTATTAATTTTGTAGGTTTGTGGCATGTTGTTGGCTGATATCAATGGATGTTGTAAACTTGCAGTTCAGAACTGAACTACAAGTTCTACATCCTACTGACCAGCCATACAGCAGGCCTGCAAACTGATAAGGAAAAAAAATCAAAACATAGGTGTCGGTTATTAGTATAAAATCGACAAAAAAGACATACAACATCGGTTATTAGCAAAAAACCGACGTCTATGTGGCTAGGTAGTGTCAGTTATATATAAAAACCAACGCCGATGGTGCCCTTGCTGGCGCATTTTATTAGTGGCGGGAAGGGTTATGATGTCAGTTTTTGTGAAATTCCGACATCTTTGACCTGAATATGGTGTCGATTTTATTAAATAATCGACGCCTATAGTGCCCTTGCTGTCGCATTTTTGGTTGCAGTAAGGGTTATGACGTTGTTTTTTGTGAAATGTCGATGTCTTTGACCAGGATAGTGTCAGTTTTATTAAATAACCGACGCCTATAGTGCCCTTGCTGGCATGATTTTGGTGGCGAGAAGGGTTATGGCGTAGGTATTAAAACCAACACTGAAGGTTTCGAATTTTAGCAGCGCCCACTTGGGTGTCACTTTGAAACTAATGCCAAAGGCCTTAAATAACTGACACTAAAGGTTGGTTCTGTACTAGTGAACTGATTTACTGATTTCTACTTGATGGTGCCATGCCAATTTCTACTCCAATGTAGACCTCACTTCGGAAACTACAAACGCTTGACACCCAATCATTCTAAATAATGCTTGTATCCTCTACAAATCTGGTACATTCCATTTCATTTCCCATCCCCATCTTTCGCAACACTTCTGGGTTACTGATTTTGTTAATGTTGATGAGCCTTGTTATAAAGCATGCAAAGATAATGATCTTTTTATAGGGAATACTATGATGGTCTTAATGACCTTTGGGCATGGTTGATCCCTAGATGAGGTGTAATCCTCTTGTGTTGATAAGGGTTGATACCCCTGTGATATTGTGAAAAGGATTTATATCTTATGATAGTATGATGACTAGTGTGGTCTCATGAATGGTAAGTGAATAGTACCATGTGATGATGAGATGAGAAATTATGTTTCACAAGTTTTATATCTTTTAAAAGTTGTGATAAGGTTCTTCAGAGGAATCATGTATAGAAGAAGTTACTTGGAAAGTAGAATCAGAGATGTTTAACAAGTATCTTTTCCTCTTTTAGAAATTTTGAGATGAAATTTTTACTGGAGGGGGAGAATTGTTACAATCCGTTCCTGGCTTAGCTGGTAATCCTAGAGATTTAAGATAATCTTAATGCTTATCATGCTTTTGGTAGTAATAATTCTATGTTGTGCTTTGTCTTAACTTTGCTAACCTTAAATACTTGTTTGGGCAACTCATAATCAGGACTTAAGCCTACTATAAAGCTTTGAGTTGGAGTAACATAGCATTAACCCATACATGTATGCAAGATGAGAGTTAATGACATTGGAGGAAATAATTAATAAATGATTTTTCATTGTAAAATTGTAGAGAATTCAATTATGAATAAAAAAAAGAATGAACCAAATCAAAGTTAAAATGAGAGAGATATGCCCTTTTTAGTAAACATATACAGAGCATTGCGACTGCGGTCGACACCGCGACTGACGCTGCGTCGACACCATGACCTCAATCTAAACTGTGACCCATGATGCTGCATCGATACCATGACCCGCAACACTACATAGACACTACGACCATGGTCTACACTGTGACCCACGATGCTATGTCGTCACCGCAACCCGCGACGCTGCGTCAACACCGCAACTGCGGCCGCCGCCACCCAGGACAACAAATCATAAAATGATCTTATCTCAAGCTATACTTACCCGTTTTCAATGAAAAAAGTGCGTTGGAACTGTAATTCAATCTTCTATCATCCCAGACACCTTTCTCTATGAGAGGGCGACCTAGAGGACGATTTTTGGGGAAGAACATGAAGAACAACGGAAATCAAAAGGGGTTGCTATAGATTTGACTTGGTAAGTTGGTTTAGCCCTTGATTCTTCCTTTTTTTCATTTACCCTTGCTCGTAATCCCTAAGCCAGTGAATCTAAGGTTTGGTTTAACCTTGGATTTTCATCTTCTACTTATAGAAGGCCTTCTTTAGGGTTGAAAGGAAGAAGAAACTGGTGATTTGTTGGGATTTTGTTTTGGATTCGAGATCTTTAGAGATGAGCTATGTTTTGTAAGGTATTTTCACACCTTAGGGTGAGTGGGTACTTCCTTTAAATAGTAGATTGCATGAAAATGAGTGAAATCATCAATAATCCTCAATTGTTTTGTATGCGTGTACAAATGTAAATGGTCTTTTGATCTGGGTTTTGCAAGTTGATATGAAATGGATGATTTATCTATTGTGATGAATTTTAAATGTTGAAATCATATTATAAATGGGTATAATCCATCTAAATGATAATTCTTAAAGTATTTGCAGAGGTTATAAAATTTAATTGAAATTTAGGGTTTTCGGATATGACTGAATTTGTTGTATAATTGAATAAAGAAGTTTGCCAAGTTGAATATCCTTGGTTAGGAATGATTGTTTTATTTGTATGCGTATTACATATATGTCAAATAACATCTTGGATTTCATTTGATGACATCAATGTTTGTTTGATATATCAGTAAGGAGGGTGAAACCCTAAATGAATGGAAAGTTGAAGGTTTGCAATTAGACATCTCGATTCAATGTTATTCATGATGTTATGATGTATTCAATCCTTATGCGAGTTATGTGATAAGTGAATGAGGTAAATGAAACCCAAATGATAGGGTGTTCAGTGAAACAAGTATTGTGATATCAATGTTTCTCAGTTTGAGATGTGGTGATGCTTAAGGGTTCAGTTGTGGTAAATGTTATCAGATGGTTTATGAAATGAACGGTTTACAAAGATGAACTAAGATATGTTGATGTGATGATTGAATTATGAATTTAAAGAGTGAATTAGACATGTATATGCCCTGAACACTGTAGAATCCTCGTAGGATGAGGCCTGCGCTGTGAGGAGGAAATGATTTCCCAACTACAGGTAGTCCAGATTGAGGTAAGCTGGAGTGCACCAGTAGGGTGTGGGGTTCTTGACTAGTAGGGAAGACTCCTTACAGTTGTGTGGTACCCAACACCAACCGGGAATGCTGATGGTACCTGTGTTACATGTTGAGTGATAAGTGGTCAGTACGTCCACTGATGCACAATAAGCCTGAGGGCTTTGACTCACCACCTGAGTACCCAAGTTGTGAGGTGGAATTTGAGATATCCAGCCACTCCTATTAGCCGCCGAGAGGTAGACATGCCGAGGCCCACTACAAATGGGGTCTTACACAAGAGATAGGCTTAGGAACCCGGGCATGCTTCTAAGCCTTATATAGTGAGATCGTAGCTTTCTGTGATTATTTCACATGTTGTGGTACACCTCATGTGGGTTTAGGGCATAATAAGATGAATGAGAGGTTAAACAAATGTGCGTAGTATTTCAATTATTCTTTGTATGTTTCAGAATTATTAGTTTTCTTTATGATCAATCAAGCATGTTCATATATTGATTTATTTTTGTAGATATCTAGAGTATCCTACCATATTTATGATTGTCAATGATTAGATTCTTTAAAGCTTACTGCTATTATAATTGATATCAGTTACTAACAATATATCTATAATTATATAAGTGCTTTAAAGTGTTTCTATGAAGTACTCATTCACTAAGAGAGTAGGCTCACCCCTCTACTCACAATTTTTAGGGAAACCACATGGACTTGAAGAAGGTCAAAGCATTAGAGTACATCTACCACATGAGTTAAGTATGAGATTAGTTAAGTTCAGTTGGTCCTTGTCACTCTAGGTCCTTATATAGATGTGAGAGAGTTGTAAATGATGTTTTGTATCCTTGTTTCCTTAATAAGAGAGAATGTATCTAATTATCATGTCGTATGTACATGGAAGTGTGAGAAATAGAATGCATATATGGATGTATATCATTAATGTTGAGATCATATTAGAGTAATAAAAGTTTAATTCTCTTGTAAAGTTTGTTTATGTGATTGGATGTGCGAAAACAAAGAGTTTGATATGAAATAAAGGAAGAAAAGAAAAAAAAGGAGTGAACCTTTTTTTTTGATTGCCGGGGGTAACCCACCCCCCTAGGTGGAGGCCCAGATAGTAGGGATGGTAAATCTGGGAGACCCATGCACCCGCACACCGATATCTCAATAAGTCGCATCAGAGGCCGGCTGACGCTGCGGGAAATTCATTTTTGAGTAGTGATTCTAGCGGGAGTCAAACCCGAGACCCTTCGTGAGGGGCCTCGAGTTGTGACCAGCTGAGCTACTGCTCGCCGACAAGGGAGTGAACCTTGTATTAAGTATAATCATCAAAGTTATGCCCACATCTCATGATTAGTGGTAATCATGGGATGTGGGTGTGATAGCTATAGTCATGCCTCATACATTTGATGTGATTATATATGTGACGAGATTGTAGGACAACTGCAGTTGTCCTCAGATGGTAGAGTATGCTTACCTGCCTCCTTTCACTAGTGCCATGACCTATAAAAAGGAAAGTCTAGGCTGTTAGCAGCTTGACCTTATGTTTTGCTGTGGTGGACCCATACTGAGAGAGGGTGTAGAAGATCTTAGGAGTTCAGATCTTCCTAGATCTTGTATGGAACTGATTTCGAATTAGCAGTGGTCAGTTGGATTTTGAGTGGTATCCTCAAATTCCACAGGGCATAATAAAAGATGCAAGACAACCATGTAGCATGACTATTTAGGGTTATACACAATGCTTCATATTGGATGGTATCCCTTGTTTTCTTTCTTTTCATTGAGATCATGTTTAGTACAATAAGAGATAACATATATTCTTATGTTGTAGTTATGCTCATGTTGTAAACATGTCTATGTTTTCAAATATACTGACACTGATGGTTAAGATGATGTTTCTAGCTATGTTTAATATTGCTAGCCATGCCTATGTAATTGTAGATGCTTAAACTGCTAATCATGCCTATGCAGTTAATTGTACTATGATGTTAGTTCTACTTATGATATAGATATGTTCCCTTTATTTGAGATGCCAATATTGATAGCCATGTTATGTTACTAGACATATTCATGATGTCAGGGATGCTTATGCTACTATATTGCTTGTGCTGTTAGCAATGAATATGATGATAGTCAGATTAATGATAATGATTGTTATTAGATGCATTTTGATGTTATTTGAGTAGATATCTATCCAGAGAAATATATTTATTTGTTATCTATATATGCATTTATGATCATACTTGTTTCTAAGATGATTTTCTTAATCTATTTAGCATACTTGAACTATTCAATATGTTCAATTGATTATTATATACTCCTACTGCTTAATTATTTACTATTTAAAATGTTGTAATCAATAAGTGTTGTTGGAGGTTATATCTCTTATTGGGACATGGGTCTCACCCTTGTGGTTCACCACATCTTTTAGGTAATCTGAAGTGACAAAAACAAACCTGTAGCAACAAAGAGGAACTATAGTAATGAATCTTTGAGAAAGTTGATTAGATGTCTAGTGTGTCCTAGAGTCATCCCTGTACTCTTAGGTCTAGGTAGGAAAAGTTTGTATATGGTGTTTCAAATGAATCAAAATTTTTTTAGCATGTTAATGTTTGTTGTGTGGCATATACAAATATTGTTCTCCCATGTATATATGTTGTAGCTAGGGTGATAAAACAATTTGGATCAAATTCTTGGCATAGTATGGATATATGAAAGATGTTGGGCTCTTATGCAAATGTTTCTGATCAGGTGCTGACGTTGAAATTGGTTTTAATTTACCCATTTTTTTGGTATTTGGTTAATTGGTGATTGATTATATTTTATGTGTTGAGTTATCTCATTTAGAGTAACGTGTTATCACATTTGCCTCGTATGGTTATATTTGATAAATTACCATAAAAAGTGGATGTGTAACTATAATGTGATATATCATGTTACACCTAATCCTAATGTATCCAAATGATGGTGATTGGTTGTAATCAACCATCTTGACTGATTAATGTGACAATGTATTACACTCTTCTTGTGTTGAAACCTAAATGTAGTACTAATTGAATATCATAGTGCCTTGCCATGTTAAAAACTATGGGATACTTATGTGCTGATGATCTTTTACGACTTGTTTAAGGAATAGAATTGTAATGGTGATCGTACATGGTTTAATGTGATGGTGTTAATGACCTTTGGGCATGTTTGAGCCCTAATTGAGGTGAAATCCACTTCATGTTCCAATAAGGGTTGAAACCCTAGAACTTGTGATAAAAATGGGTAACTTGTAGTGGTATGATGACAAATGTGGTCCATTAATTTGCAATGAATAATAGCATGTGGTGATGTGATTAAGATTTATACATAAAAATTTTTATATCTTCTAGAGTTCCAACACTTATACTCTTGTTAGAGATAAATTAGGGTTTGTATGCCCATTTGAATGATGAATCCTTAATTCACTCAATTGGCAATAACTAATCAATTGAAACCTTAATCTTGTAGTGCCCTATGCCGTAGAACTATCTTTAGTGTCATAATTTTTTGGATGGTGAAACGAGTATTCCTAAGGGAAACTCATAGCACATACTATTGAGTATGAGGTAGCAAGAGAGTATATATCCTTATCATCCACAAATGCAGGTTATGGAGGATGGTTATGGTCATACCTCATATATTGTTACTTATGATGTGAATGAGGACCACTATAGTTGTACCTTAGATGATAAGGTCTCTATACCCTAGTTTCTAGTGTCGTGGCCTATACCAAGGACGGACTAGGTGTTATCAGCTTCACTACATATGTCGCCATTGGCAGTTTGACTGATATGTCACTACAGTTTACTCATACTGACTGAGGGGAAGATATCTTAGGGACTGACACTCCGAGATCTTATGCAGAATTGAATAGAACTTCAAAGTGTCTAGTTGAACTTTGAGTGGTACGACTCAAACTCCCCAGGGCATAATAAAAGATTTAATGCAAACTGTTTAGTATATTTGCTAGGGTTAAATACACTTCACATTAGTTGATTAGTCCTTTTTTTTTTGATAAGGGGCGCCTGCCATTTTATTAAGTAATCAAATCGTCTGCAACGAGTACAAGGATTCGATCATCAAAACCCTCTCGAACGCTGAGGGGGTTAACAAAATGACAAGCGGGTAAGGCTAAGGCGTGGGCTACACTATTGCCTTGCCTTCTAACAAAACGAAAATCAAAAGAAAGAAAGCTAGAAGAGAGCTCATAAATGTCCCGGACAAAGATGTGCTCGTATCCACGGCCGCCATATCCCTTGCGAACGGCCTCCACCAGAAGGAGGCAGTCTGTCTCCACAACCACATCCGTATAACCTTTCCCAAGTGTGAACTGCATGCCTTTTAGAACAGCCATACCCTCCGCACTAAGCACCGAGTATGGCTGCTCCAAACGACATTGGAAAGTCCACTGCAGCTGTCCGTGGTCGTCCCGTATGGCTACACCGCAGCCACACTCTCCTGCTGAGGTGATGGAGGCATCCGTATTGATCTTAACGCAGCCCGAAGGGGGACGATGCCAAGATACGGATCCGGGCGGAGAAGGGTATCCTGCTGGTCTGTTCACCGCTGTCTGGTAGCGTGCATGCTCCCTCACGAGGTCAATGAAGCTCGCCGCTAGGGCCGGTATGAAAGGAGGGTGATCGTCGAAGATGTGCTTGTTCCGTATCGTCCACGTAGCCCATAGAAGAGCCGCTCCCTCCTCCTTACGCCTGCTATCCACCTCATCCAGTAGACTACACACAAAGCTCCCTGTATCCTGAAAGTTCAGTTTCCCCGACCAGTCGAAATCTCCGGTAGACCAAACCTTCCGTGCTAACTCACAATGAAGCAAAGCGTGTGCCGTATCCTCCCGCTGTCCGCAATGGTGGCAGCCATCACTCTGTGTCACCTGTTTCCTCTGCAACTCTGTCATGGTCGGGAGAATGTTCCTCAGTGCTCTCCAGATGAAATGCTTCAGCTTCGGAGGCCATCTTTCCTTCCACAACCTCCCCCACATTTCCCCATCACCCCCCTCCCCTATATCAGCGCCCGCCCTGATGAGGTTATAGGCACTTCTGACTGAAAAACACCCGTTGCTTTCCCTATCCCAGAAGAGGCTATCCTTCACACTCCACCGGGGTAGCAGAATGTTTAGGACAATCCTAGCTATATGACTGGGAAAGCATTCCTCCACCGCTTCCCTCCTCCACTGTCCAGTCTCCGTGCAAATCAAGTCACTAACCCACATATACTCCTACGGACCGCTCACCAAATACCTATGCACCGTGCCCCCAAGATGGGGGATCCACCTCTCCCGGTAAATGTGAATGTCCCTACCATCACCCACCCTCCATCTAACACCCTCCTTCACTTGCTGCAGTGCCCCCCAAATGCTGCTCCATGTAAAGCTAGGACTGCCCCCCAACCTGGCGTGCAACACAGAGGATGACTTGTAGTACTTGGGCTTCAGAATCTGAGCAGCGAGAGAATCCCCATGGACTGCCAACCTCCATCCCTGCTTGGCTAACAACGCCTGGTTGAAAGCCTTCAGGTCCCTAAACCCCATCCCGCCTCCCTCCTTTGGTCTGCACATTCTCTCCCAGCTCATCCAGTGGATTTTCCTCTCCCCCTCCGTCGCTCCCCACCAGAACCTCGCCATCATCGCCTGAATCTCATCAATCAGACCCTCCGGTAACTTGAAGATGCTCATAATATACGTGGGAATAGCTTGGATGACCGCCTTGATCAACACCTCCTTCCCCGGCCTAGACAAAAATTTTTCCTTCCACCCCTGCACCTTTTTCCACACTCTCTCCTTTATGGCAGCAAAGACCACTTTCTTAGACCTCCCTATGACCGTAGGGAGCCCAAGATACTTCTCATGTTTGTCCACCTCCCTAACCTGCAGTCGGTTTTTAATCAATTCCCGCCTTTACGCCACTACGTTTGCACTGAAGGAAACCTCCGTCTTCTCATAGTTAATTTTTTGCCCGGATGCCCTCTCATATTGGCTGAAGATATCAGCTAAAGCGGAGCATTCTTCATAGGTTGCCCGTGTGAAAACAATACTATCATATGCGAAGAACAGGTGGGTAACACGTGGTGCCCGTCTACAAATTCTAGTCCCGTGAATAACATTTTCCTGTGCTGCTTTGGAAAGAGAAAAAGAGAGTGCTTCAGTGCAAAAAAGAAAGAGGTAGGGGGAGATAGGATCACCTTGGCGAAGACCTCTTGCCGGAGTTGCAGTACCTCTCCTTTTGCCGTTAATGATGAACTTGTGGGAAACGCTAGAGACGCACTCCATCACCTTATTCCTCCATATGTCCGGGAATCCCATTTTGCACATCACCTTCTCCAGGAACGCCCACTCCACCCGATCATAAGCCTTACTCATATCCAACTTGATCGCCATCATACCTTCCCTGCCTTTTTTCTTGTGCTTCATAGTATTGAACATCTCATAGGCCACAAGAGCGTTGTCCGTAATCATTCTACCCCGTTTAAAGGCACTTTGATTCTAAGAAATGATATCATTCATCAACGGTTTGATCCTATTCGCCAACACCTTAGTAATGATCTTGTAAGACACGTTGCAAAGGCTGATAGGACGAAACTCCGAAATTCGGACCGGGCTGTTAACTTTTGGAATCAGAACAATATCCGTGTTATTAATATCCTCCAAGCTCTCCTCGCCTCTCCACCATCTACCAATAAAAGACAGCAAGCTAGACTTGATAACCCCCCAGAACTTTTGATAGAAGATAGCTTTCATCCCATCCGGCCCCGGGGCCTTGTTGGGGTGCATTTGATTAAGCGCACTCCATACCTCCGCCTCCGTAGGGGTTCGGTTCAGATCTGAAGAGGTTGCCTTAGTAAGAACACGTGGCATATCTGCAATAAACTCCTCCATTCCAGATGGATCAGAACTGGCGAACAGAGAATTGAAATAAGAAATAATGATTTCAGCAATAGCATCCTGCTCCGTTTGCCAACTCCCATCCTCTTTGAAAAGTCCTTGGATCATATTGTGCCTTTTCCTTTGACTAGCTTTGTGATGGAAGTACTTGGTATTTCTGTCACCGTCCCTCATTTCATTGGTCCTCGCCCTCGCTAACCAGTAGCTCTCCTCCAAGCGTTGAAGATCCTGCAGCTCCCTGGCAATGGCCTCACATGCCTCCAGCATGTCATTGGATGGGGGCCGGTTCTGAGCACTAATTAACCTCTTTTCAGTATCCACCACCCTCTTCTTAATGTTGCCAAACTTCTCCTTGGCCCAAGACGAAAGCTCCTCAGCACAGAAATCTGTCTGCCCCTTGAGCCCCAACACCGCAGTGCTGCCCCAAGCCTGTTGGACCACCTCTTTACACTCCGGGGAAGATAACCAGAAAGATTCAAATCTGAAATTTTTCTCATAAGAACTGTTATTCGTACCTCCTCTTTCTGCCCATAAGAGAATCTGTCCGTGGTCAGAGTTAAGAATAGGAAAGTTTTTGACCCGTCTGACGCTAAAAATGTCACACCACTCTCTGTCTGCCAAGAAGCGATCAAGTCTTTCCAAAATCAGATTGTCATCATATAACCCCCATTTCCAGGTGAACTTGCATCCCTTGAAGCCCAAATCCCTCAGAAGACATCTGTCAATAGCTTCTATGAAATTCCGCATCTGCCATTCATTTCTCGGCTGTCCTCCTTTCTTCTCATGTTGATTAAGAATCTCGTTGAAATCCCCCCCAAGCAAAACTGGCCATCTGGACTGAGAACACACCTCCCTCATCAACTGCCACGTATGGTTCCTCTCATGAGTGGCTTCCCACCCATAGATGCCAGCAAAGCAGAAACAGTCAGAGCTACCTTCCTCTCCTACCTCCGCTGCAATGTGGTGATCCGAGAAGGACTTCACTCTAACATCATCACCCCTCCACCAAAGACCCAAACCCCCTGCCCGTCCTCTGCTATCAACACCGAAACCCGAAGTATACCCACATTTTCTTCTCACAGACTCCTGATCACAACTCCTGCACATAGTCTCCATAACGAAGACTAAGTCGGGCAACTCTCTCCAGCACCGTAACCTGAGAGAGTCCAACGTACCAGGGCTGCCCAGACCCTATACGTTCCAACACAAGATTTTCATGGCTCTTCACGGGCCTGGACCTCCCCAGCGCCCACTACTGACAAAGTAGGAGTCCTCACAAGAAAATCACTACGCAACCTTTTGCCTATCCCCATCCCTTCTTCGAGAAAACCTCCTGTTCCCCCTTCCTCACCACCTCGAGCTCTCTTTCCCCTGCTTTATGTATCAAGCCCACCTCCCCTTCCACTGCCCTTACCCCCTGTCTCTTCTCTAATCTCGTGAACCTCCTAGTCTTCTTTCCTATACCTTTGCCTTCCTTCCGCTTTCCTCCCTGTACAGCTGGATGATCATTTATTTGCTGCCTTTCTGTATCATCTATGGTTACCTTGTCCACCGGACGTCCTTATTCTACATCACCACTCGTTTTCCCTGCCTTAGGCATATACATATTTCCATTATTTTTCTGTAGATGGCCGTGATTGTTCCTGTTATTGACGTTCAGCCAGCTTGGACACTCGGTCTCCCCTCCTACATCCCCTTGCTGATCAACGTTGTCCTTCTGTTCTCTCAGAATCAATGTGTGTTCCTCCAACCCTGCAACTAACGTCCCCGACGTCCGTGTGCAGTCTCTGTCAACCTGGAAATCATTGTCCTCGTGCCCCGCCCTCGTCCTGATCAGATCCGTTGCTTCCTTAGCGACCTCCTTCCTGGTAAAGATGGTGTCTAGCTCCTCCATCGTCACAGAATGTGCATTGTCTCCCGTTCCTTCCCCATCGTCACAGAATGTGATTAGTCCTTGTATTGTCTATATACTACACACTGCTTACAGGAAGCTATCCTATGAAATCTAAGTAATTATACTTATTGCTAAGTTTACTTGTTCAACTTTCTTGGTATGCTTAAACTGTTCAATCCACTCAATTGTTTATTTAGTATGCCAATTTCTTAGTTTATTTACTGTAAATTAATCAGTTATGATAAATATCTGTTGGAGAGAGTTATAACTATTGTTGGTCATGGGTCTAACCCATGGGTCACCATATCTTTATAGGTGGTCATGGGAAATGTGGTCATGGCCATTCTATAGAAGAGTAGCAGTCTGGTGATCAGTAGTCTTAGAAGGTGGGATCTCTATAGATGTTAGTATTACAGTCCTAGTGTCATCTCTATACTCTCAAGCCCGGGTATGGGATGTGTTTTCTAGATGATACACTTGCACCGATACGAGTTTTTGGCAGTACTCTAGTGTTGTAAATATATGGCATGTACATGTGGAATATATTTTGTATATAGGATGTGGCTGAAGCTAATGAACACTGATGTATACCTATTATGGTATTTGAAAATGGAAAAGATGGACTTATATGTAAATGTCTCAGAGCCTTCTTAAGAATTTGGTTTTAATTCTTACTCTTTAATGGCTATATGATTAGTTAACAATTGATCGTGTTTTATGTTTTGAGTAATCACATTTTGCATGATGACGTGTCACAATGTGTATATGAGAATTTTTCCAATAAATCCAAAGGAGCAAGTATAAGTTGGAAAAAATATCGATTGATATCCTTTTTGCATCACATGTTGCCAAAATGAGAAGGTAGAGGTTTCCTTCTCGTAACATGGGGTTTTATAGAAGAAAAATAAAGAGTTCATATAAAGGGAAATAGGAGAATATATTCCTTCTTAGGATCATGACTTGCATCCCAATAATATTCATTGGTGTTGAGTTGTTGAATAAAAGAGACATGTTTTTGGATACTCATAAAAAGTTGGTAATGTGTGTTTATAGAATTCATGAGTGCCTTGCCTTTTGACATCTTCCTTGTACACTAAGGGAAAAAGGATAAATGAAACTAGAAGGGAGGTTATGAAAATGTGTGTATTATTGGTGTTTAATGTGAATGGAAACACCTTTCCATATCATCATATTGAGGCCTGCAATTATCACTCACACAGTGTGTATACTAGAAAGGAAACCTAGTTTCCTTTGGGTTGGATTACCTCTCAACACCTCTTCCTTTGATGTCCTTCACCCCTTAGAGTTAGGGTTCCTCGTAGAACCTATATAAGGAACTATATGACTCTTGCCTCTAGGGCATACATGACTTCTAACCCATGAAGTCCATAGTGAATCTCTGCGGGAAGTCTCTATTGGCTAAACCCTCCCCAACCATAGGTGTAGACTGGATAACTCGGCTGTAGTGACATCCCTGGTCCCCAATTGGATGTAGGAACTCTACTACCATCTTAAAATTTCACCTACACCACCAACAGAGCCATCCACTTGTTCCTTGATAGTCGCATATACCTCTATTTCCATGGTAGCGTTGGAGTTTAGAAGCAAGCGACCCCTTGCCGCTGGGAGAAACCAACATTGTCGGTAATCTTTATTCATGTGCCGGCCAACACACTGGTAAGGAGAGGGGGTGGAGGTAGATGAGGGAGGTGTGAAAGGGGAGGTGTGCAACTCTGATGATGGGCACTGCACAATGTGACCCAAATGCATGAGAGGAACACCGTCCACAAGACACACAAGGAAGGAGAAAGTGGTCTAGTTAATGCACGATGGTTCAACCTAGTGAACCAGATGATTATGGCCCGTCTAAGGAAGAATCTAGGATGTGAACCACACCTTAACTAAACCAAGTGGCACTGACGATGACCAATAATATGATGCCACATGGCATCATATTAAGGTATAGATATTGATATTGTTTAATTCATATAAAATGATAGAATTTCCCAAAAATAGAAAAGTTATATATCAAACAGATCAGGAGAATGAGAGGGACACTGATAATATTTAATTGATAATTTGTTTTGCTTGATTTATAAAATTACTTTGAATACATGATTAGTGAGATATTAGTACATGAAAACCCTAGATTCGGGTACGAAAATGTTAAAAATATTAAAAGACTTCCTTTTGTGTTATTATTTGATATTTTTGCACATAATGGGAATCTAAGATGATCATGATAATGATAATTAGGGTATCCAAAGTGGATAATAATGCATATGAAGAATAGGGTTAAAGAACACAACTTGCTATATTATTAATAAACTGAATTGAATCTAAGTGATACTAATGAAAGGATATGTTGGATGTAACAATTAGGGATCCACCTAATTTTTAATACACATTAGAAGTAGGGTTTTCACCCTTATTACTTATTTAAAAACTAACCCTAGATTAGGACCCAAGTAGGGTTTATTTTTAATAATATGATGGTGACACTTTAGGATTTATGTACGTGCGAATTAAATGTTGAATTGCTCAGATTGTTGATTGGATTGCTCGAACATACTTGAAGTATATATGCCATGATCTACATGATTCACCATTGAAGTACGTGGTTACAATTATGATTACCCATGATTGTTTGTCGGTGTTTTCTGAGGATTTCTCAAGGATTGACTAAATAGTCTATTAAGTGTTTATTTACCTTCATTTCAATTATAATGCCACTATGAGTGTCACATAAATGAATATATCATATTCTGAACTCTAGGATGACATGTATCGAGGGATGATGTACACGAGCCCTGGAGGGACAATGATCACACCCAAGAGAGCATATTTAGCATGGGTTAGAATATGTAAATAAATTTCCAGTTATTATTTATAAGTAATTGATTGATTACATGTTGTTATTTACTTGCACACTTTTAATGCACCCAACGTACATAATATATTTTGATATGCTGATCCATGCTTTGTGTCACTCCATTTTAGGTAAGTGCAATACATGAAGATATCAAGATATGATAAATTAGATGAAATTTCCTGAGGGCATTAAATCTAAGTAAAGAAGGATTAGATAGATGCTTCTTCCATATGTAATGTTCTGATGATAGAAATTCATGTGACTCCTTAGATGTTATATCTTCAATTTTGATAAAATTATACATATATAGATAAATTGATTTGTAACTTCTCTAATGGTATTATTCATGGAATCACCTTTGTGGCATGGGTGCTTGTGGCACAAGTTAAATGAACAGAAGGAATTCATAACAATGGTTTTGGTTATGATAAATGAAATAATTGCCAAGTTTTCAAAGGAAAAACAAAATACATGGTGTTTTAGATAACTAAAAGTGTAATTATCTGCTAATTTGGAAACACATGCTTTGGGACATCAATTAATATTATTTTTCTCCAACATTTGGTAAACTTGAAAATAAAGATGAAAAGGAAGAGAAATCTAAAATTTGGAGAAAAAGGGTATTTTGTGAGTTAATGTTATTGCTTTAAATAATGTTTAAAAGGACTAAGTTTTGGTTATCTTATCCACTAAATATATTTGGGAAAAGGTTTTAATGAATGGACATGGAATGAAGATAATTCATTTAGAGGATTTACCATGGAGAGAAATAAAAGAATAATTTAGAAATGAATGATAAAGTGGTTTCTAAATAGATTAAATGACCTTTTAACCACTGTGGACCATATAGAAATGGTTTTTCCTTAATAACTTTTGGTTTCCAAATCCGAGTCCTAATAAGTTCATGGTAGTGTCTTTTTGTGACTTTGGAATTTATAGAATCAAAAGACAAGAGTTTTTTAAAGGAATGCAAGGAGAATATGTTCCTAGATTTATGTCGAGCCTTTTCATACTATTAGTTGGTGAATAAAAATGATGTCTTTTTGTATTCAAATAAAGATGGATAGGTCATAATTGCCTTGCCATATTTGATATCATACTTGTACTCCAAGAAAGAGGGAGGAAAGGAAACGAGAAAGGGGCATATGAGAATATGTAGGGATGTATATATATATATATATATATATATAGATGGGGTACTGGCATAGCCAATCGATCCTACTCCCCTCCCCCCATCTCTCCGACCACATCATAGTAATGTTTCTCCTAGATAGGTTAAGGTTTTCTCTGTGGTCTAATGCTATGATATGTGGCAACCTAATAGCCGTAAGATGAAAGGAGACCAGACTGCTCTTCCGTAATACTTTGATCGACCGTCGTCCCTACAACAAGTGGGTACTCCTCGCCTGCTTCTACTCTTCTTCTGTAAACAACAAGTGGCTCAAGAAGGTGCTCCGAGCTGAGGATAGGTACATGGAAGCCTGTATGATGGAAGGAGGTCTTCAAGGAAGGATCCTGATCCACTTCACCTGTTCTAGGGTCGTGAGGTAAACAACTTGACCTTTCTGTCTCTTTGGACCTATTCATAGATAGCAACGAGTAGAAACCCTTGTTAGATCCCCTCTGGTTGATGGGTGGGTGTATCTAGTTCCGGTGGCAGTGGAGAAGACCTCCTTGATGTTGTTAGCCTCCTCGAGGTCGGGAGCCGTGAGGGGCATGTAGTCAGGGCTAGTACGCCTGCGGCAACCCAACACATCAGGAGGTTGATAATGTCTTATAGCATTTGGATGAAAATGCCCCCTAGCGCATGGTAATCCAAGACAAGGTACATGGGGCAGTGGTGTATTTTTATCATATTAATAACCTAAACCACGTAAATAGATAAGTGGAAGGAAAATGCCTACGTTGCACCTAGCGATTGGTCGATGTGTGATTATCTTGCAAAAATCATAGAAATCAATAGGAGCATCCAAATATAGTCAAATTATATATCACGATGATAAGGAGAATGAGAGGAGTGAAAGTAAAATATAATTGAGACTTGATACTACTTAATATTCCAAAATTAGGGTGATATATGTGTTTAATTGAAGATTAACAAATAGAAACCCTAGATTGGATAATAGAATGTTGAAAACTTTAAAAACCTCTCTTTTACGATAATATTTGATCTTATTGGAAATAATGGTGTTTTACCATAATCATGATCATAATGATGATAAGTAAAGTTTATTGGGTGAATAATCATGTATATGAATAATTAGAATTAAAAATCATATCTTGCTAGGTTTTTAATGAACTTATTTGAATCTAAGTGCTCATGATGCAAGGATGATATATTTGATAATCATGGAAACACCTAGTATGGATTAGGGTTCTTAAGTTATTAAAGTGAGAATCATGGGAATCAGGGTTTCAAGACATAACCCTAATGGTAACTCAATACCATGGAAACCTAAACCCTAGATTAGGATTGATTAGGGTTTTATCTAATTAAAGTGATAGTGACAAGTTAGGATTTGCATACTTGCATATTTGAATGATTGATTTGCTTGCTTGGAGAATATGCGTTAAGTATAGTTATATGATAATATGCATGGATGACCATCAAGGTGTGTGGTTACGATTATGACTACCCAGAATATAGTTTGCCAATGTTTTCCAAATGATTTTTGAGGACTAATCCGATAAATAAACTGTTGATTATTTATTTAATTCTTGTTCCATTATAAAGCCCCTATGAGTATCATATAAAGTAAATAATAATATTCTAAACCCTAGGCTGACATATATCAAGGGGTGATGCACATGAGCCCTAGATGGGATAGTGATCATACCCAAGATAATATATCCAATAAGGATTAGTATATGTAAAGAATATGCCAATTCTTATTTTCAATATTTAATTCTTATTATGTGATAATGTTAGTTGTACACATTATGGTTGCACCCCAAGTACAAAATATAGTAATATGCTGATAGTGTTTTGTTTGTCTGCGTGTTGGGTATATATTTCACATGATAAAAGACATGAAGAATTAGATGTAAGATATCAAAGATATACCAAGGAGGACTAGACAGATGATACTTCTTCTCAATTAGTATTAGTTCCATGAGGTATATCATTTTACAATTTGTATACGATATTTGAAATTTAGTTGAAATTATTTCCTATTATTTATTATTTGCTAAATCTGGATCCTTGGGAATATAGGTAATGGCTCTCAACTTGAAGGTCTTTTTAGTTGAGGGACAGAGAAAGTGAGGTTGTTACATTTGGTATCAGAGCTCCAACCTTTTCAAATAATATTTAATAGTTTATAATTTCAAGTAATATGTAGAAACATGAGGGAATTATTAGGGCATTTTCTAAAGATTGAGGTGTCTAGAAGGGACCACGACCGGGGGCTGGCAAAATTTTCCTCTGCACCGCTAGTCAACTTACAAGGAATCCTGGACCCACACATCCTATGTGGCCAAATCCTAAAGTCTTTACCCAAAGTAAAATACCTTTAGGGTTTCCTCTCACCTCTTTCATCCACTTCTCATCCTCTTGCTTAATAAACCCTAAAAGGAACTTCTCTCCTCATATCAAGTTAGGGTTTTTGAGAAGAAGTAGGATTAAGGCATCCTCTGACAATTATTGCATATGTAATGAGAAATGATAATGTACATTTAATTATGGAAAGAATAATGTAAATGCAAAAATAATGATAAATTAAAGAGGAGAAAATTATTTTATGGGTTTTCCTTGTGTGGCTAACACTAGATGGAACTAGGGTTGGTTAGGAAAATCCCTAGTCGATCAAGGGACATAGAAACCATAAAAGGAAGGGTGTAGTCTCTCCAACATGAACTCAAACCCTAATCTTGGGAAATGGGAGTGGAATGGGTAAAATGGTGGAAAAAAGACGATGCTTGTTCTTCACGAAGGAAGCATCCAAGATTGAAATGTCTTTTGGAGAATTTTGGCTATTGTTGACACGATCGTTCACTCATAGGTAGCTGTGAGTGAGAATGGTAGGTAAGAAAAGATGAGATTTCACTCTTTTGAGATGAACCCTAATTAGGGTAAGATTCATGAGAATTAAGGAAAAGGTAAATAAGTATATCAGACATTGATTTACATGTATGAATATGGAGAAATGTATGCATGATGAATTTGAAAAAAAAGAAAAAAAAGAGAAATTATAATATACATGAGAGACACAAATGACCAATGGCTATATGTGAAAATGGAAATATGAATATAACTTGCTCATTGCCTTACTGCTATCTCTAGAAGTATAGCCATTGTGAAAATGACTGTGAACCAAGCCCGGATGGGAAAGTTGCTAAAGGGCCAACCCCAGATGGGAAGGCCAATGGAATACCCGACATGGATTGGATGGTATATGAAGTGACAAGCTCGAATTGGAAGGCCAATGGAATACCAAGCCTGGATAGGATAGTATATGAAGTGCCAAGCTCGTATGGGAAGGCCAATGGAATACCAATCATAGATAGGATGGCATATGAAGTGTCAAGTTCGGATGGGAAGACCAGAAAAAAACCAAGCCCGAACGGGAAGATATGAAAGTCTGTTGGGACTAAAACCCCATGAGAGGGTATCCCAGAGATTTAGCAAACAAGGGTTGAGAAGTTATAATAATAATAAATATGGAAAATGAAACCTTTAGGGCTAGTTAACCAACTCATGGTGGGTCAACCCAAGAGTGGGAAGAAGACCTAAGGGGGGAGGCAAAGCCTTATACCTTGGGGTTAGGTTGTGGCTAGAGAATCCTAACTTCCTCCTATGAGCCATGAAGGCACCCTAGGTTAGGACATTCCCTAGAAAGGTAAGTTGACCAAATCAATTTAAAGATTGATTTAACTTGCTCATTATGAGTATTTCCATAGATTTCCATGAGATATATATCCATGTATGAATATGGAGAAATGTATGATGATGAATGTGAAAAAAAGAGAAATTTGAATATTGATGAATGCATATTCATCTTAGTTTTAGCCGTTATTTTTGGCCCAATTTTGCACTGAAAGCTCGCATATACCCCCTACATCTGCTCATATACAATTTTCCTCAGTTTCAGATGATTACTTAGAGTTTTGATCAAATCCATTCATCTCCAGTGTAGTATTAAGTATCGCACTATGTGTACCATTGTAGGAGATGGTGGTCCTGCTAACCAACTAGCGGGCTCAAGAAACTTCTGATAATTTCGACCCTATTTTTGATGACTAGTTCCTTCCCCCAAAAGCATCCTCATCAGTCAGAGGATTCATCTATGTAGGCCCATCAAACCATAGCAATAGCCCCCCATAGGGGTGAGTTTGTTCCATGATGCCACAATGACAACCCAGAAGGATGCCACAACTACAACCAAGAAGACAATGTCATGACCACAGCCAAGACGTCATGTCGACCGACACTCGACACAATGAAGCCCAGCTCGGCACGGTCGGGCCGAGGAGTACCACGACTGCTACTAAAGGCCGTGATCACGGCAGCTAAGTCAATTCTCTCTCGATCTGCACCTATATATAGATGACCTGCTCCTTCATTTAAGGCATCTCTTCTGCTCCATCCACGCCGACAGGCTGCCACTCTTTTCCCTACCAAGGAAGACGATCTCCGCCGCCAAAGACTGCCTCTATGGTGTCCTTGCTATTCTACCATCAACCATCCACCGCTCCATCTCCTGGGAGAAAGAGCACTAGAAGAGATGGAAGAAGGAGAGAGAAGATCATCCTCGACTGTCTCGGTGTTGTTCCCCTACTCATCCAGATCTACTCGACATTATGTAGAAGACTATTTCTCCATCGAGCTGTGACCATATTCTTCACCATGACCATGGCATAATCTTCTTTCTCTTTTGTTTCTATCATGAGGAGCGAGTAGTCCATTTCACTGGGGTGTGGGGACTAGCCCTACTTCCCATGCTTACATGTCCATTCTATAACATTCCATGGCTTGTATGTAACTTTCCGTTTTATTGTTAATCATTTAATGTGTGCTTTGTGGATTTATCACCTACCTTGAATGATCTGTTATATTCCTTTGTTGAAAGAACTTCAATACTTAGGATTTGAATATCGATTAACAGGTTGATGCCTGGATGAGAACTTACAAAGGGATATCTCTGGAGTATTAAGTGTGTGACATGTGGGAATGAGACATCAAGCCTATGAAGATACTTACACAAACTCTATTTCCTAAAGGATGGTTTGCTACTCAATTCACTACTCCAAACTTTAAGATCAAGTCACATTGGATTACACTACTTCAAAACAACCCTTTCTATGTCAATCATGGCAAGGATAGTCAAGAACTTCTTTTCAAGTTCATAGATTTAAGCACTATGATAAAGAAAAATGGAGTTATAGATGATGCCATCAGACTCTGTCTCTTCAAATATTCCCTTGCAGATAGAGCCATGAGTTTGTATAACTCTTTGTAATGTGACCCCATCACAACTTGGGAGCAACTTCAAAATGTTTTCTTGGAAAACTCTACCCTCCTTCCCTCACCTTTGATATTAGGGGCCAGATAACATAATTTGTTCAGGTCCCTGGCAAAACCCTAGAAGAAGCAAGGGAAAGATACAATGAGTTACCACGTAAATGTCCACACCTTGGCATACCTAAGAGTTAGCTCATTTAAATATTTTATAGGGGTGTAGATGATGATATCAAGAAGTTTTGAGACTCCTCTTCTGGAGGAAACTTCATGCGTCAAAGTTATGATTGCACATGGAAGGTGGTCACCCTTGGAGCTGAAAATCAAGACAACTAGGACAGATCTATATGCAAAGGATGTTGAAGGTAGATATGGCAGAAAGTAGTCCTGAGTACAAGTCTTTCTCTGAGTCTCTAAAGATACTAGTTGCTAAGCAAGACAATGTCAAATCATCTTTTAAATCCTATGAAAGGAGGTGCTCGCCCCCTCGACAACAAGAACAAGTCAAGTCAACTTCTCCATTTTGTGTATCATGTAAAGGCACTGATCATTCTATGCTAGCATGTAATATTCTCTACAATGTCATTCTGGGTAATGCTTGTGCCCAAGGAGGTAATGGTCAGATGGAAAATCTGAATGCCATCCACTCTATCCTTGTTTAAGGGTATTATATTCTGAATCAAAACATGAACCATTTAGGTTTTCAGTACAAAAATCCTTTAGGAGAAGCAAACTCACGACAACTCAGTTCAAATAATCAACAATGAGGCCCACTGAGATTCCAGTATAATCAACAAAAAAATTTTAGGAATCAAGAGAACTTCAGGGGTAACTTTCAGAACAAAAATTACAACTAGTATCAAAACACCTCTCAGTTCTAGAATCTCAACCAAATTCCGCATCAACAACTACAACAAGGACAACAAGCTGATGCCATCTCTTGTGATGACAAATTGTCAACCATTGAGAAGATGTTATAGTCATAATCGACTATGATAGAAAATCAGCAAGTCCATCAGAAGGCTATTGAATCTCAACTAGCTCAACTTTTAGCTAGCCTCAAGCCACCTACTAGAGCTTTTGCTGGCCAACTAGAGAACAATCCTAAACATCTTGAGCAGCTGAAAGTGCTTTCTACTCGGTCTGGAAAAGACTATTCTGACCCTCCTATCAAGACACCTATGGTAGTTACAAATGAGGATGACTTGGTGATTGTCTAAGACACTGAAGTACCTAAATATCAACCGAAAGAACTACTGACCACTGATAAGGAAGACAAAGCAAATTCTGAGAAACCTATCATTCCAGAAGAAGAAGATACACTTGAGCCAGTTGTACTAGTATACAAGTCCCATCCTCCTTTCTAAGCTAGAATAAAGCAGACAAGGCCCACCACTCGTTTCATGAAGTTCAAGGAAGTAATGAAGAAGCTTCATGTTGATATACCCTTTCTAGATGCACTAGCAGAGATACCGGCCTGGACGAAGTACATAAAATCACTCCTCACAAGGAAGTATATAACTGAAGAATATGAGACGGTCAAATTAGCAACAACTACTTCTGATATTATTTAGAGAAAAATGCCCAAAAAGCAAAAAGACCCGTGATCTTTTGGGATTTCAAGCCATATCAAAGACTCCACATGCAAGAAGGGGTTATCCGACCTCGGTGCTAGCATCTCTAGCATGCCACTTAGCCTTTGCAAGAGGCTAGGTTTGTATAACTTCTCCCAACCGGCATGACCATACAACTTGCAGACAATTCTATGACCCTTCCTTTGGAAATCATTGAGGATGTCCCAGTCAAGGTAGGTAAAGACTCTTATGTCCCATGCAACTTTGTAATCATGGACATAATAGAGGATTCCAGATACCCTATTATCTTTGTCCATCCATTCCTCACTAATGTGAGAGCTTTGATTGATGCTGAAGCAGGAACCTTGATCCTCAAACTGGGCAAGGAAATACTCGAGTTCAAAGATTTTGAAAGTATGCGAAGACCGAGCATGCAAGAAGAAGTTCATTTGATTTATTGCATAGAGAAAATGTCATTCCTCATGTAAGAGAATAATGAATTGGATGATCCTTTAGAAGTGGCTCTAACAAACCCATATGCTGATGACTCCATTGATGAACAAGTAAAGAATTGTGTTCTCCACCTCAACGCTATAGAAGAAGATCATGAACCTAAGTTTGAGGAACTCAAGGTTGTGAACGTAACTTAAGACCTATGCGAGAAACCAGAGGCCCCTATAATGAAGCCCATACCTAAGGGACCGAAGTATACATTTCTGGATGATCTCAAGGTCTGCCCTATTATCATAAATTCTGACCTAACATTTGAACAAGAAGATAAACTCCTGACAAAATTAAGGGAAAGAAGAAAGGCCCTCATCTACAAAATGAGTGACCTCACCGGGGTCAGTCAAGCACTTTGCATGCAAAAAATCCCCATGGTGGAAGACCACAAGCTGACTATTGAACATCAATGGAAGCTGAATCCAAATATGAAAGAAGTAATCTTCCTTTAAGTCATTAAATTGCTAACTATGAGAATCATCTATCTTATATCTGACTCGCCATGGGTAAGTCCTATTTATGTTTTCCCAAAGAAAGGTGGAAATACCGTGATACAGAATGAAAATAATGAACTCATCCCCACTCGAACAACAACTAGATGGAGGATGTGTATCTATTACAAGAAATTGAACAAGGACACACATAAGGATCACTTCCCGATTCCTTTGCTACACCAAGTCTTAGAGCGATTGGCTCACTAGGACTATTTTTTCTATCTCGATGGTTACTCTGGATTCTATAAAATTCCCATACATCTAGACGATTAAGAGAAAACAACATTAACTTTCCCCTTTGGAACATATCCCTTTAGAAGGATGCCTTTCGGGGTTTGTAATGCTCCTGCCACTTTCCAACATTGCATGGAAGCCATATTTGCTAGACTCACTGAAACTATTATGGAAGTTTTTATGGATGATTTCTCCATATACGGGGATTCATACGACCCATGCTTGAAGAATCTCTCCTTGGTCCTCAAATGATGCAAAGAAGCACATCTAGTGCTAAATTGGGAAAAATGTCATTTCATGGTAAAAGAAGGCAATGTACTCATCCATAAGGTTAGTAATTCAGGGATAAAAGTAGACAAGGAAAATATCGAAGTGATTTCTAAACTCTGTCTCCCAACCAATTTAAGAGAGGTCCGCACATTTCTTGGTCATGCAGGATTTTATAGAAGGTTTGTAAGGATTTCTCCAAGATAACCAAGCCTATGATGAACTCATTACTAAAAGACGCTGATTTCCACTTTGACGAAGAATGCATCAAAAGTTTCAAAAATCTTAAGCATGCCCTTACATTCAACCCCTATCATCAGAGCTCCAAATTGGGGGCACCCATTTGAAATAATGTGTGATTCCAGTGACAACACCCTTTAGATAAATCTATGGAAAATCATGCCACCTGCCCGTAGAACTTGAACACAAAGCTTGGTGGGCAATCAAACAACTGAGTTTTGACATGAAGAAAGCAGGCCAAGCTAGGATTCTACAACTTCAGAAGTAGGAAGAACTTCAGATGACAACCTACAAGAATGCACAAATCTACAAAGAACACACAAAATTTTGGCATGATGGTCATCTGAAAAGGAAAGACATACAAGTGGGAGACCAAGTTCTATTATTTAACTCAAGACTGAGATTGTTCCTAGGGAAACTCCGCTCTTGCTGGTCTGGACCATACACTGTCAAGAGCATCTACCCATATGGGGCCTTCATTTTATGGAGTGAAAAGTGGAGTGAGTTTGTGGCAAATGGACAATGCTTGAAGAGATATTTCACCATAGATGACACAAGCATTGAAGCATCACTGAATATTTCCAAACAATATATATACCAAAAAGTTGAAAGAAGCATGTCGAGCCAACGACATTAAACAAAGGTGCTTGTCAGGAGGCAACCCAAATTTTACCTTTGCTTTAACTTTCAGTTTTGAATTAGAAATTTTTACACCCAGTTGTTAATGAATCACAAGATACAAACAATAAGTTCTGGCAGTTTTCATTTTTGAGATTTCAGATGGAGGAAACGTTGCTGAGAGGAACACAACCATATATGGTGGTCCAACTGGTTTTCCCCTCCATCATGGATTTAGAGTTTGCTCAGGACGAGAAAATTTCTAAGTTTAGGGTTTATGGTCGGTGGTACATAATATACTTTCCACCCACACCTATATGTTTCAGACTTAAGACACCATCATTGAAATTTTGAAGCAATTTTGATCAAAATTTTCAAATTTTTTTATTTTTCCAAGTAGTTTTGTATAGAAACTTGATGAAGTTTTGATGCTTTTATTTCAATCAAAGCTCTTACCTAGAAGGCTAGTTTCTTTTTTCATGCAATTTTGCATCTTTATACCCTCCTCATTTGAAGAAAAGCCTCAAGAGGGAAATTTTCTAAAACTAGCCAATGATTAGAAATCACCATGTGAAGCTTATGAATCCTAACTTCATGATACTTTAGTAAACATGGCAAGTATCTATCAAACTGAGAGGGATCAAACACATCGTGCTTCTTGATTGACTAGTGGGACAATAGCATGGAATCTCCACCAGATCCCCATCAAGTCATTGTTTGAGCATAGTACGATAAGGAGAAAAACTCAGTGCACTAAATTGTAAATAAAGTTGCACTTTGATCTGAACTTTATTATACACTTCTTCTACCATCTTCATAGCCCTCCATCCATCAAAAAGAAACAAAAAAGCCATAAAAATAGTGCCAAACCCTAAGTTCAGGGTGGCACACCACTCCTCTCTTTATCCGCTTCTTCCATACCCCTCTCCATGTAATAGGGTTGCATCACCAAAATGAAAAAGAAAAGATGCCAATGTGCACACAAGAAAAAATGCAATCTCAAGTCAAATAGAGGAGAGATTCACAATAAAAAAGAGTTGCAATAAATGTAATTGCAATTATATAATAAAAATCTTGAGTCGAATAGAGGAGAGATTTACTACTTCCTTGCATATCCCCCTTCACTTAATTTTCTACCTACAGACACAATGAATGCCTCATTTTTTTCACTCTTTTGTAAAACACCAGTGTCAGATCAGATGAAAACTTGTTGTTCTACATGTATCTATGGAATCTTCTGAATCCCTTAGAGATGCTTGATGTTGGACAAAGTGGGGAGGAAGTGCTTTTGGGAAACGAACTCGGGAATGAAGATATTGTAAGATGTGTTCAGTGATCTCAGGATGTTGAGATGCTCAACCATACAAAGCAGAAAAGAAACAAACATGATGTGAAGATGAGGCTATCACAATTGTTGAAAGTATTCAATTAGCAACTATTTCGGATTTTATGTTACTCGAGGTTGAGAAACGTTTAAGTTCGGTGTGTTTTCATGAATGCAAATTTATCTTAGGTTCAGTCACCATTTTGGCCTAGTTTTGCTCTAAAAGCTCTCATATACCCCAAAATTCTGGTCATATACTATTTTCCTCAGTTTCAGATGATTACTTAGAATTTTGATCAAATCCATTTGTCTCCATTGTAGGATTAAGTATCACACTATGTGCTCCAATGTAGGAGACGGTGGTCCTGCTAAATGACTAGTGGGCCCAAGAAAATTATGACAATTTGGACCCTATTCTTGATGGCCAGTTCCTTCACCAAAAAGCATCCTCATCAGTCATAGGATTCATTGACGCAAGCCTTTTGACCCATAGGAATAGCCCCCCGGGGGGTGAGTTTGTTCCATGATGCCACGATCACGACGAAGAAGGATGTCGCGACTGCATCCAAGAAGACAATGCCACCATCATGACCAAGATGTCGTGTCGATCGACACTCAGGACGGTCAGGCCTCGCTCAGCATGGCTGAGCTGAGGTCAAGGTGTCATGATTGACACATCATCTCGATCGTGGCACACCAACATGACTGCGACACACGACCATGATAGCAAAACAACCATCTCGACCACTACAAAACCCCACGACCGTGACCGTGGCACACTCAGCACAATCGTGTCGTGGAGTACTGCAACCACTACTGAAGCCCACGACCACAACAGCTAAGTCAGTCTTCTCTCGATCTACACCTATAAATCGATGACCCCCTCCTTCATTTGAGGCATCTCTTCTGCTCCATCCATGTCGACAGGCTACCTCTCTGTGCCCAACTAAGGAAGACAATCTATGCCACCAGCCATCCACTGCTCTATCTCATGTGAGAAAGAGCACGAGAAGAGAAGGAAGAAGGAGATAGAAGATCATCCTCGTCCATCTTGGTGTTGTTCCCCTCCTCATCCATATCTACCTTGACATCATGTAGAAGACCATTTCTCCACTGGGCCGTGACCATCTTCTTCACCATGACCATGGCGAAATCTTCTTTCTCTCTTGTTGTTTTTATTTCTATCATGAGGAGCGAATAGTCCCGCTAACCGACTAGCGGGCCCAAGAAACTTCTGATAATTTGGACCCCATTTTTAATGGCCGATTCCATCATTACAAAGCATCCTCATTAGTCAAAGGATTCACCAATGTAGGCTTGTCGACCCATAGGAATAGCCCCCCCAGGGGTGAGTTTGTTCCATGATGTCGTGACCGCGACCATAGTCACAAATTTGGTATTCGGGATACATTCGGTCAAGCTGAAAAATACGGGAATCGGGAATTATGCGGGAAATTCGGGTAAAAAGCGGTCAACGTACGGTAAAAATACGGTCAACGTACGGTAAAAATACGGTCAACGATTACGGAAAAATTCGGCAAAAGATCGAAGGATTCATATACATATATATATATATATTTGTGTATGTGTGTATTGCACATATATATAACACAATACATATGGTGCACAATATATAAGAACATATCTATACATCTATTGCAACATATATAACACATACATACATATATATGTGTGTGTATTTGCATATACAAACACGCATATATATACACACACTCAAATCAAGTTAGTCTTAAATAGTATAAAATGAGAAAGTACATAAAAAAGTAGAAAACGGGAAGAAAATGTCAAATTCGTGAATAATACGGGAATAAAACGTAATATATTGTGACTATACTCAAATTGGGAATTATTCGTCTGTTTGATACGTCTACGGAAAAAATCGTGTTTTAAATGCGACTTTTTCAAAAAGTCGGAGTATATTGTGACTATGACCGCGACCAAGAAGGATGTTGCGACCACATCTAAGAAGATAATGCCATAGGAAGACAATGCCCCAACTGCGACCAAGATGTCATGTCAACCAACACTTAATACGGTTGAGCCCATCTTGGCATGGCTGAGCCGAGGCCAAGGTGTCACGACTGACACACCATCTCAACCGTGGAACATTAGGGTGACCACAAAACAACCATCTTGACAGCTACAAAACCCCTCAACCGTAGCACACTCGGCACGGTCGGGCGTACACTCGATATAGTCGTGCTGAGTAGTATCATGATCTCTACTTAAGGCCGTGACCACTGTAGCTAAGTCAGTGCTCTCCCAATCTGCACCTATAATAGACGACCTCTCCTTCATTTGAGGCATCTCTTCTGCTCCATCCAAAGATGGGAAAGAGGGCCAAAAGGCAAAATGCCCAAAATTCAGTATGTTACAACACTCCACCCCTTAAAGAGGATTTCGTCCTCGAAATCACAAGCAAGGAGGGAAGGTGAAGGTGAAACATCTCATCACCAAATGTCTGTTGTTCCACCAGCCATAACTTCCACCAAACGACTCATCAACCTACACTCGACAAATATCTCGTCATAGGTCAGGTTCTCAAGGATCACCTAGGGTTCCACTATTAAGATTATTTTTATGAGATTTAACATTATTATTTTTTTTGGTTCATTAGAATTATATTTATTAGGATATCACATTATCATTATTATTCTTTTAATTATGTCATGTCATATTCACTTGGTTGCCAAAAAGAATTATATTTCATTATTATGCACCATTAGAGATTACTTAATTATCTCAATATATTTGATCATTAATAATTTGGATTTACACTTCATTATCCTCATACTATCATTATATTAATTATAACAAATTATCTTGCATGGGATAGGACATTTTATTCAATGTGTTATTAAGTCTACAATTAATCAAAATTATGTCACAATGATTACTTGTATTTATATTAAACATTATCACATTACCTTTCTTATTCACAATAATGTCATCATTATTCATTTTCTCATATTTATTCACTTATTATTATTGATTATGCACATTTATGTGAATCCAGTTACTTCTATTCATAGTGAATCCATTACATTTTTTTAATGATCAAGGTGGGAAATGTCATATCAATGATTTGATTCAAATACTAAGACATGATTAGGCGATTACTTTTTTTTGAGGGAAAAAGGGTCATTATATTAAGAGACTAGCTCCATACAATGGGGTGGAAAAAGCACCCTTCGAAAGCTATCAGTGAATACAAGTTCTGTATTGCTCCCCAAACCCAAGGTAGCGATATTATGGGCTGCGGTGTTCCCTTCTATACAAACATGCACCCATCAGAAAGTAGTAAACATTGGTATCAAACTCACAATCTCCTCGAAGATCTTCATGGCAGGGCTGTAACCTCTCTTCTTATCTTCCACCAACTTAATGACCATAACAACACCTGTTTCGACCACCAGATGTTGGATGTTCATCTCGAGTGTTGTGTGGCAGCCCATCAACACAACAGAGCCCTCCGTGACGGTTGAAGGCCAGCAATAGGGGAAGGTCCTATATACAACTTTTATCACTCACTCTGTATGGTTGTGGAACACAACAGCCAAGCAGGTTCTGGCTTTGTCAATATAGGCACTGTCCGTGTTGACTTTGATAGTGCCTTCAGCAGGGGGTGACCAAATGTAACGACCTCGCCTCCCGGTAACCCCCAATTAAGGGAGACCCGAAGGTCAGAGCCGTTATTCAATTAACAGGATCAAAGGTTTGACAAATAATCAATAATAATTATGAAATTCTACTAACGAACTGGAATTTGGGATAAAATTAAAAGTTTACTTACCTTTGAAAACTTTGGAAATCTATCTATCCAGAGCTTGAATTATTCTATCTAATCCTCCTTGCACTTTACTTCTTATTTCCACAACGTGTCACTTTACTGTTTGTTGTTTCGATTGTTGTTCCTAAAACACCAACAAACAAAACGTCGGTCACTATATCCAAATATACTGGTATGTGGGAACAACCAAAATCTTGCAAATATGGCTAACAATTTAATAATCACAATCAAATTATTTAGCAAGCCACTTTATATTTTTTAGTATGACATTCTCCACCGCTTTTGCCCTAACCTTGGCATACCCACCTTAGGGTTTCCTTTACCAATGACTTAAGGCCACCTTCTCAATCCTGAGCTTGGTGCCTGGGGGTCACCACTCATGGTGCCCACTAGTCATGCAATATCATAGGCCACCTTCTCATTCCCGAGCTTGGTTCCTGGGGTCACCACTCAAGGTGTCCATTGGTCTACCCCTCTGGGCCTGACCTTTGACATTATCCATCAGGGTGGCATGTAGGTGCGAGAATACATACTTCTATTATTAATTTGATAATCATAGTGACTTTATGATTTGCAAGTATGAACATCCAAACTGATAATTTGCATTCAATGCGATTAACCATCCGAAAAATCCTCAAGAAACTAAGGCGGTTATTCATAATTAACCACATACCTGCACATGTATATTTGAGACAGAGTAGTCCAATCAATCAAGACATCCAATCAAGCGAGTACAAGAATCCAGAAATTACATCCAATTCCTTTTTATCAGAAACTATCCAAACCATCTTTCTACTTATGGTTTTTATTCCTTTTTAGGGTTTCTTACTCTTTTTAGGGTTTACTTTGTAATTAGGGTTTCCCTTCATCTTTTACTATTTTAAACCCTAACTTAATGCAGTTGATCACAAACCCTAATTATCTCAACATCTAATCCTCAGTTTCAGATTAAAGGCATAATTATCCATAATTAAGCCTCTTAAACCTCTTTAACATTAAAGCTACTATTTTTATCCTTTTAATCCATGACAAGATCATTATGATCATTTATCATCAATTCAAAGTTCATTATAGTCTAATTAGCATATGAACTTGATTTATCATTAATTCCACCTTTTATTCATGAGAAAACCCTAATTACTACATTTCGGGTATTTAACCACAAATTAGGTACTTTAATGCTCAAAATAGCTTAGATTCAGCATATTTCAACTTTAACCATGAAATTAATCAACTTTTGAGTGTCTAAAAGACCTTAAAGTGTGGGTCGTTACACCAAATGCAGTTTCTTCTATTAAGTTTGGGACTGGAGGTGTGCTTGCTGTATCTAACTTTGATTTCATGATGGTCATCGGCCCACTAGAGCTAGAGTTTCTTCTTCACTACAAGATTATCAGTAGTGTGGCTGTATATAAAATTATTGCGACTGTTCCAAACAGCTACACATGTAGCGATGAACTCAGTCATTTCACTTAAAGAAAGTACACCCATGATCCAATTCCACACTTCAGCCATGGAAGATCGGGGCATACCTGACAGCTTAGCTTTGAAGGTGCAATCAACCCAAGCTCCCCTAGCTACCTGAAACTCAAAGAGGGCATGGAAGATGTCATCGTACAAGAGACCATAGTGTAAACATGATTTAAAGGGTAAGATATGCTTCTTGTACAACTGAGAGACAATATCCATTTGGTTGAAATAGATGCGACAGCTGAAGTGTTTGAATTTAGGGGGAATATCCAGTCTCCAAAATTTGCTCCCCAAATTGCCAGGGATAGACACCTGGGAAAGCACCTAACTGATCCCCAACCAGTAGCACCAAACAAAAGGGAAAGGGAAGAAAAGTATGTATCACAAAACAAGTCTAGGATAATAAGACAAGTAAATCAAATAAAATAGGCTAGGGTTCATCATAAGATGAAGATAACAAGAGAATGAGGCTATATTCAAAACAAACGTGCCATTAACAATTATATTAAAAAGGATTTACATGTAAGATAATTATGTCCACCTAACTAAGTAGGGTTGAGGCACCTATCAAACCTCTAACCTATAGGCGAGGGGAGAATAAGACATTCCCAGTCACCTACACAATAATATGGGGAGAATAAAAACATTCCCCAGGGTGATTAAATACATGTCCTCTATGGGTTTTTGTACATAAGTATTGCTACTTTAAATTCAATAGAACATAAATCTACATGCTAGAAAAGTAGTCATGAAAAGAGTAATTATAATAATCAACAAGCATGGCAGTGGGGTATAAGACCCAAATAATATGATTTGAGGCACAAGTAATTAGGGTTTCAAGAAAAGGGAATTATATTCAATTAAGCCTCACTTAGAAAGAATCGGTTAAGGCATAAAATTTCCGAACTAAGATATTAGATGCACATACCTCTTCCTTAGAGTCCTAGAAACCACCTTTCAAATCCCTAAGAAAGATCAAAGTCCACTTGTCCTAATATCATTATCATATCCATGTATTAGAACCATGTACATTCATTAAAGACTTAAAACCCCAAAGTTAAAATCTTTTTACACAAACCATCGATTTAGACCTTGAAATTATCACCATTGTCTTAGTTAGATTTTTTATTAAGAAAACATATGATATTTTGTATTTTGAAGATATGGACTTTTAGATGCATTTTTCATGATTTTTAACTAATTTATTCATTTTATAGAAAATCACCTTAGATAAAACTCAAAATAAACCTTTGGAAATATTTTTATTAGAAAGAGCAATTTTTTCTGATTTCAAAACATATTTTATTTTAAATTTTGGACAAATGGTTAATTAGTTATGATTTATTCAAATCCAGCCAACCAAAACATGCCACGTAGGGAAATCGATTTGAAAAACCAAGAGAGAGTGAGAGAGGGGACAAACTAGTGACTTGGCCCAATGGGTGGTGGTGAAGTCACTTAGTCAAACCCGATCAACAATGAGTTGACTCGCCCCAAACAAATGGGAAAACAAAGCACAAAAGATGTTTTTGTCCCTAGACAAGTGAACGAAGAAGCGAGCAAGCGGAGAGGCAAAATTGAAAAATCCTGTGGGGGAGTCATCCCCTTCATCCCGCCCTACCATGGTAGTGAGTAGGTGTAGTAGGTCCTCAAGAATTTGGGGAAAACCGTTAGCGGTGAGGTATTGCAAAATATTTGACGACAAAATAAAAGATGAGGGACGTAGAAGCTTACCAAAGAGGGAATTTGAGGCTCGACAAACCAAAAAGCCAATTACATGCTTCACAATCCATGGAGAAAAGAGGAACTGTAGAGGTAGCTTTGTCTAACCCAGAGGAGAAATTGAGGGCATGTAATGAAGACTCACGACGAGACGAAACCCTAGATAGTGCTAAGTATATATAGGACTTGGTCCTAAGGCCAAAGGGAGTGAGCATCGGAAAGCTTGGAAACCGAATTTTAGGGGTTTCTAGGAATAAAGCATGTTAGGATTTGAGAAAGCACTCATTAGGTGAGGAATCTTGCCCCGAGGCCAGTGAAACAAAAACCTCAGAGAATGGTTGACAGACGAGGGATAAATCACAAAAATAAAATCAGGGAAATCAACGCCTATTACCTTATATGGTGTGAGGTAGATGACGATCTGCTAACCACATGATTGTGATCTGACATCCCTCATCGTGTGTCAAAAAAAAGAAATTGCGTGATAGACATTTAATTCATTCCTAATCAAATTCGAATATAGTGTGAATGCACTCATTTGTCTTTCTCTCTCTCCTCTTTTGAGGGTGCAAACAAACTTCAAACTTAATAACAATCTACACCCTGACTGATTATGAGGTGTAGAATCTGAATATGCAGTTAGATTTTCCTTTTGAGAACTTTTCATATGTTAAATAAATCAAAACTTATTTTCTCTTTCCTCCTTCATTAATGGTGATAAGATTCTCCAAATTTGATGAAACTTCACCCACAAGTCATATTTAATGTGTTGGATACGAATTTGTAATCAATTTTACATGTTGGAGTTGTTTGTATAATTATTTATTATTTTGAAGGTTCTACACACTTTCTCTCCCCTACTTTTTCACATTATCCAAATATCATCCAAATTAGTTGAAAACTTTCCCAAAGACTTACTTTCATATTTAGATTACAAATTTGGTATTAGTTTTCCAATTTGAGGACATAGATATTTTATTTCTATTTCTTGACTTATTTCCTACTTTCCTTTATTAAAAGCTTTATACATATATATACTTTCCAAATTGGGGATACTTGGCCCTTAAGTAACTTTTAGTTCAAGGAATGAATATTAGGTATCAAATTCTCTCATGGGTTTTCCTTTTTATGATTTTTGAGCCATATTTTCACATTATCACCTTTTATCCTATTATTACATTTATCATCTACTTTATGTATATTTTGGGATTTATCTTCTTTTTCCATATTCTAAAAAGTCCTAGAAAGTTCTAGCATGAATTCTTTTATTATTTTTAATACTTAAGTGGACAATTGTACATTAGGCCCATTACTTATACTTCTACTAAGGTATTTGTGCATTAAACCCCTTTATTAGCATAAAAGGTGAAAAAATGTCCACTAAACCACCATAATATCCACAAATTAAATCGAAAGGCCAAGAAGGATAGAAATGAAAGAAAAAGATGGGAAAGAGGGCCAAAAGGCAAAATATCTAGAATTTGGTATGTTACAACACTCCACCCCTTAAAGTGGATTTTTTTCCCAAAATGACAAGCAAGGAGGGAAGGTGAATGTGCAACATCTCATCACCAAACTTATGTTGTTCCACCAACCATAACTTCCACCAGACTACTCATCAACCTACAATCCACAAACATCTCATCATAGGTCAGGTTCTCGAGGATCACCTAGGGTTCCACTATTAAGATTATTTTTATGAGATTTAACATTATTAAATTTTTTTGGCTCATTAGCATTATATTTATTAGGATATCACATTATCATTTTTATTCTTTTAATTATGTCATGTCATATTCACCTGGTTGCCAAAAAGAATTATATTTCATTATTATGCACCATTAGAGGTTACTCAATTATATCAATAAATGTGATCATTAGTAATTTTGATATACAATTCATTATCCTCATACTATCATTATATTAATTATAACAAATTATCTTGCATGTGATAGGGTATTTTATTCAATTTGTTATTAAGTCTACAATTAATCCAAATTATATCGCATTGATTACTTGTATGTATATTAAACATTGTCACATTACCTTTCTTATTCACATTAGTGTCATCATTATTCAGTTTCTCATATTTATTCACTTCTTATTATTGATTATGCACATTTAAGAGAATCCAGTTACTTCTATTCATATTGAAGCCATTACATATTCTTTTGTAATGATCAAGGTGGGACATATGTCGTATTAATGATTTGATTCAAATACCAAGACATGATTAGGTGATTACTTAGGTGTGTATTAGAGAACAAGGTGATATACATTACACATTAATTAATCTATGATTAGGTGAATATATATCATTTACGTGCATCAAGGTATGTTATATAATTATGACACCTAATGCCACTAATTTAACATGAATATCATTAAGGATGTATATGTTAAGTTTATATGATTACAACTTAAGGTTTAGGTCAACATGGCCATTATTTTTCACTAATAGCTTGTTAGCATATATTAAGGTTAAGATTAGGTTACACTTTTCTTTCTCATCATATCATTAGGGTTTATAGGTTCATGACATTATTAACATCATGTGTATCCACAATTAAGATTGATATGTAAGTTACTCATATTATGTGCATTAGATATTCATTAGGGTTCAGGCATATGAACTATTTATTAGATGACTATTGTATGTTCATTAATATATAAACAGGAAGGTTAGGGTTACAACTTTTACATGTTTGGTCAAAATTGAGGATCCAAGCATACTAACCTCCTATCCATGGAGTTAGGTTTTCTAAAGATAGAATAGATAGATTTCAAGATGCTATAGGGTTCCATCCCCCTAAAGTGGATTTTGTCCTTGAAATCTAACCACCCAAAATCATCATACTAACTATACTCCACCCCTTAAAGGGTTCAACCTATCAAGACAAACTACACTAGGGTTAAAGGGTGAGTCTACTACACCATGTACAAGATCCATCACACTTCCACTGTGCACTCGGATTGCCTACTTAACACCAAGCTCCAAAGTCTAGGTTTTTAAAGATATACTATCCAAACATGTGGTCCTAAGGGACATAACTATATAGGGTATCCATCCCTAAACAAGTCATCATCACTCTAGGGTTCCCCAAAGATATACAACATAGAAGTCTAAGGTTACTATTGCCTAAAAGCAAACTATTTCAGACAATCCATATCACCTTAGGCTAGGCTGGTATCATATGGATCTGGGAGTTCTAATAAACCAAGCAAGTGGCGTAGACAAAAATATTTCCATCCCCCAAAACCTGATCCTTTCTAGACACCTTTGCTTCAACTTCATGCCCTAATAGCTGCCTAAAGGAAAACCTAAACAACATTAAGCTATGCATATTTTAATTATGAGTATTTTAGAGTTTTATTCATCAAGATTGTAATGGGGAACTATAGGGTCCTAAGACAACCTTTCATCATCTATAGATAAACTCTAGGGCAAACATGTCACCTAAAGGAACTATGTAAGACAAGGATTCTAATTAGGGAGACAAAACTAGAATAGTCAGATTCCGACTACCATGAGCTCTAACACCATGCTGTAAAGAGGTGAGATCACCTCTTTACTAAAACTTTTGAAGAATAAAACCTCCATTCCCAACATACTCAAAAGGTATGTTGAAAAGGGTGTAAAATTTTCAAATCGTTATTTATATGGTATACAAAAGACCATTGGAAAGTAGCAGAATAAAGAATAACTAACTATAATCAATTTTATAAAAGATTATACAAGAATACATCATTCTCCCTTTAGGGTTTACATCAAGATACTCAAAAAGGATCTAGATAGAGGGAAGTCTAACTACTACAATATTGTCTCAAAGCAACATCTCCATCAGCTAGGTCCAAGCCTAAGCTATGTTCTCCTTGTCTTATCCATCACCTTACTCAACACCTGGGCAATTGGGAAGGCACCCAACAAAAGGGAAAGGGAAGAAAAGTATGTATCACAAAAAAAGTCTAGGATAAAAAGATAAGTAAAGCAAATAAAACAGGCTATGGTTCATCATAAGATGAAGATAATAAGAGAATGAGGCTATATTCAAAAGAAACTTACCATTAACAATTATATTAAAAAGGATTTGCATGTAAGATAATTATATCCACCTAACTAAGTAGGGTTGAGGAACCTATCGAACCTCTAACCTATAGGCAAGGGGAGAATAAGACATTCCTAGTCACCTACACAATAATATGGGGAGAATAAAAACATTCCCCAGGGCGATTAAATACATGCCCTCTATGGGTGGTTGTACATAAGTATCCCTTCTTTAAATTAAATAGAACATAAATCTACATGCTAGAAAAGTAGTCATGGAAAGAGTAATTATAATAATCAACAAGCATGGCAGTAGGGTATAAGACCCAAATAATATGAAACAATAATATGATTTGAGGCACAAGTAATTAGGGTTTCAAGAAAAGGGAATTAGATTCAATTAAGCCTCACTCCGAAAGAATAGGTTAAGGCATAAAATTTCCGAACTAAGATGTTAGAGGCACATACCTCTTCCTTAGAGTCCTAGAAATCACCTTTCAAATCCCTAAGCAAGATCAAAGTCCACTTGTTCTAATATCATTATTATATCCATGTATTAAAACCATGTACATTCATTAAAGACTTAAAACCCCAAAGTTAAAATCTTTTTACACAAACCATCGATTTAGACCTTGAAATTTTATCACCATTGTCTTAGTTAGATTTTTTATTAAGAAAACATATAATATTTTGTATTTTGAAGATATGGACTTTTAGATGCATTTTTTGTGATTTTTAACTAATTTATTCATTTTCTAGAAAATCACCTTTGACAAAACTCAAAATCAACCTTTAGAAATATTTTTATTAGAAAGAGCACTTTTTTCTGAGTTCATAACATATTTTATTTTAAATTTTGGACAAATGGTAATTAGTTATGATTTATTAAAATCCAGCCAACCAGAAGATGCCATGTAGGCAAATCTATTTGAAAAACCAAGAGAGAGTGAGAGAGGGGACAAACTAGTGACTTGGCCCAATGGGTGGTGGCAAAGGCACTTAGTTAAACCCGATCAACAATGTGTTAACTCGCCCCAAAAAAATGGGAAAACAAAGCACAAAAGTTGTTTTTATCCCCAGACAAGTGAACGAAGAAGCGAGCAAGCAGAGGGGAAAAATCAGAAAATCATGTCGGGGACTCATCCCCTTCATCCCGCCCTATCATGGTAGTGAGTAGGTGTAGTAGGTCCTCAAGAATTTGGGGAAAACCATTAGCAGTGAGGTATTGTAAAATTTTTGATGAAAAACAAAAGATGAGGGACGTAGAAGCTTACCAAAGAGGGAATTTGAGGCCCGATGAACCAAAAAGCCAGTTACATGCATCACAATCCATGGAGAAAAGAGGGACTACAGAGGTAGCTTTGTCTAACCAGAGGAGAAATTGAGGGCATGTAATGAAGACTCGTGACGAGACGAAACCCTAGATAGTGCTAAGTATATATAGGACTTGGTCTTAAGGCCAAAGGGTGTGGGCTTCAAAAAGCTTGGAGAATGAATTTTAGGGGTTTCTAGGAATAAAGCATGTTAGGATTTGAGAAAGCACTCATTAGGTGTGGAATCTTGCCCCGAGGCCAACAAAACAAAAATCTCAGAGAATGGTTGACGGACGAGGGATAAATGACAAAAATAAAATCAGGGAAATCAACGCCTGTTACCTTATATGGAACAAGGTAGATGATGATCTGCTAACCACATGATTGTGATCTGACATCCCTCATTGTGTGCCAAAAAAAAAAAAGAAATTGCGTGACAGACATTTAATTCGTTCCTAATCAAATTCTAATATGGTGTGAATGCACTCATTTCTCTTTTTGTCTCTCCTCTTTTGAGGGTGCAAACAAACATCAAACTTAATAAAAATTGACACACTGACTGATTATGAGGTGTAGAATCTGAATATGCAATTAGATTTGCCTTTTGAGAACTTTTCATACGTTAAATAAATCAAAACTTATTTTCTCTTTCATCCTTCATTAATGGTGATAGGATTCTCCAAATTTGATGAAACTTCACCCACAAGTCATATTTAATGTGTTGGATACGAATTTGTAATCAATTTTACATGTTGGAGTTGTTTGTATAATTATTTATTATTTTGAAGGTTCTACACACTTTCTCTCCCCTACTTTTTCACATTATCCAAATATCATCCAAATTAGTTGAAAACTTGCCCAAAGACTTACTTTCATATTTAGATTACAAATTTGGTATTAGTTTTCCAATTTGAGGACATAGATATTTTATTTCTATTTCTTGACTTATTTCCTACTTTCCTTTATTAAAGTCTTTTATACATATATATAATTTCCAAATTGGGGGATACTTGGCCCTTAAGTAACTTTTAGTTCAAGGAATAAATATTAGGTATCAAATTATCTCATGGGTTTTCCTTTTTATAATTTTTGAGCCATATTTTCAAATTATCACCTTTTATCCTATTATTACATTTATCATCTACTTTATGTATATTTTGGGATTTCTCTTCTTTTTCCATATTCTAAAAAGTCCTAGAAAGTTCTAGCATGAATTCTTTTATTATTTTTAATACTTAAGTGAACAATTGTACATTAGGCCCATTACTTAGACTTCTACTGAGGTATTTGTGCATTAAACCCCTTTATTAGCATAAAAGGTGAACATATGTCCACTAAACCACCATAATATCCACAAATTAAACCGAAAGGCCAAGAAGGATGTAAATGAAAGAAAAAGATGGGAAAGAGGGCCAAAAGGCAGAATATCTAGGATTTGGTATGTTAGAACACTCCACCCCTTAAAGTGGATTTCTTTCCCGAAATGACAAGAAAGGAGGGAAGGTGAAGGTGCAACATCTCATCACCAAAATTTTGTTGTTCCACCAGACATAACTTCCACTAGACTACTCATCAACCTACACTCCACAAACATCTCACCATAGGTCAGGTTCTTGAGGATCACGTAGGGTTCCACTATTAAGATTATTTTTATGAGATTTAACATTATGAAATTTTTTGACTCATTAGCATTATATTTATTAGGATATCACATTATCATTTTTATTCTTTTAATTATGTCATGTCATATTCACCTGGTTGCCAAAAAGAATTATATTTCATTAATATGCACCATTAGAGGTTACTCAATTATCTCAATATATGTGATCATTAGTAATTTGGATTTACACTTCATTATCCTCATACTATAATTATATTAATTACAACAAATTATCTTGCATGTGATAGGGTATTTTATTCAACTTGTTATTAAGTATACAATTAATCCAAATTATGTCGCATTGATTACTTGTATGTATATTAAACATTGTCACATTAACTTTCTTAATGAAATGAGTGTCATCATTATTCAGTTTCTCATATTTATTCACTTCTTATTATTGATTATACACATTTAAACGAATCCAATTACTTCTATTCATATTGAAGCCATTGCATATTTTTTTTAATGGTCAAGGTGGGACATATGTCGTACTAATGATTTGATTCAAATACCAAGACATGATTAGGTGATTACTTAGGTATGTATTAGAGAACAAGGTGATATACATTACACATTAATTAATCTATGATTAGGTGAATATATATCATTTACGTGCATCAAGGTATGTTATCTAATCATGACACCTAATGCCACTAATTTAACATGAATATCATTAAGGATGTATATGTTAAGTTTATATGATTACAACTTAAGGTTGAGGTCAACATGTCCATTATTTTCACTTATAACTTGTTAGCATATATTATGGTCAAGATTAGGTTACACTTTTCTTTCTCATCCTATCATTAGTGTTTATAGGTTCATGACATTATTAACATCATGTGTATCCACAATTAAGATTGATATGTAAGTTACTCTTATTATGTGCATTAAATATTCATTAGGGATTAATAAAATGAACTATTTATTAGATGACTCTTGCATGTTCATTAATATATAAACAAGAAGGTTAGGATTACCACTATTACATGTTTGGTCAAAACTGAGGATCCAAGCACAATAACCTCCTATACATGGAGTTAGGGTTTCTAAAGATAGAATAGATAAATTTCAAGATGCTATAAGGTTTCATCCCCCTAAAGAGGATTCCATCCTTGAAATATAACCATCCAACATCATCAAACTAACTATACTCCACCCCTTAAAGGGTTCGACCTATCAAGCCAAACTACACTAGGGTTAAAGAATGAGTCTACTACACCATGTACAAGATCCATCACACTTCCACTACGCACTCTGATAGCCTACATAACACCAAGCTCTAATGTCTAGGTTTTTAAGGATATACTATACAAACATGTGGTCCTAAGGGACATAAGGTAACTATAAAGGGTATCCATCCCTAAACAAGTCATCATCACTTTAGGGTTCCCCGAAGATATACAACATAGAAGTCTAATGATACTATTGCCTAAAAGAAAACTATTTCGAACAATCCATATCAGCTCAGGCCACGCCGATATCATACAGATTTGGAAGTCCTCATAAACCAAGAAAGTGGCACAGAGGACAATATTGCCAGCCTCCAAAACCTGATCCTTTCTAGACACCTTCGCTTCAACTTCATGCCCTAATAGTTGCCTAAAGGAAAATCTAAACAACATTAAGTTGTGCATATTCTAATTATGAGTATTTTAGAGTTTTATTCATCAAGATTCTAATGTAGAAGTATAGGGTACTAAGTCAACCTTTCATCATCTATAGATCAACACTAGGGAAAACATGTCTCCTAAAGGAACTATGTAAGACATGGATTCTAATTAGGGAGACAAAACTGAAATAGTCAGATTCTGACTACCGTGGGCTCTGACACCATATTGTAAAGAGGCAAGTTCACCTCCTTACTAAAAATTTGAAGAATAAAACCTCCATTCCCAACATACTCAAAAGGTATGTTGAAAAGGGTGTGAAATTTTCAAATCTTTATTTATATGGTATAGAAAAGACCATTGGAAAGTAGTAGAATAAAGAATAACTAAATATAATCAATTTCATAAATGATTATACAAGAATACATCATTCTCCCTTTAGGGTTTACAACAAGATACACAAATAGGATCTAGATAGAGGGAAGTCTAACCACTACAATCTTGTCTCCAAGCAACATCTCCATCAGCTAGGTCCAAGCCAAAGCTATGTTCTCTTATCTCATCCATCACCTTGCTCAACGCCTGGGTGGTTGGGAAGGCACCCAACAAAAAGGAAAGGGAAGAAAAGTATGTGTCACAAAACAAGTTTAGGATAACAAGATAAGTAAAGAAAATAAAATTATTCTAGGGTTCATCATAAGATGAAGATAGCAAGAGAATGAGGCTATATTCAAAAGAAACTTGCCTTTAACAATTATATTAAAAAGGATTTGCATGTAAGATAATTATATTTACCTAAATAAGTAGGTTTGAGACACCTACTAAACCTCTAACCTATAGGTGAGGGAAGAATATGATATTCCCAATCACCTACACAATAATATCGGGAGAATAAAAACATTCCCCAGGGTGATTAAACACATGTCCTCTGTGGGTGGTTGTACATAAGTGCCTCTACTTCAAAGTAAATAGAACATAAATTTACATGCTAGCAAAGTAATCATGGTAAGAGTAATTATCATAATCAACAAGAATGGTAGTGGGGTAGAAGACCCAAACAATACGAAATAATAATCTAATTGTAGGCACAAGTAATTAGGGTTTCAAGTAAAGGGAATTAGATTCAATTAAGCCTCACTAGGAAAGAATAGGTTCAGGCATAAAATTTCCAAACTAAGGTGTAATATGGACATACCTCTTCCTTAGATTCCTAGAAACCACCTTTCAAATCCCTAAGCAAGATCAGAGTCCACTTGTCCTACTATCATTATCATATCCATGTATTAGAACCATGTACATTCATTAATGACTTAAAACTCCAAGTTACCATCTTTTTGCACAAACCCTCGATTTATACCTTGAAATTATCACCATTGGCTTAGTTAGGATTTTATGATTAAGAAAACATATAATATTATGTATTTTGAAGATATGGACTTTTAGACAAATTTTTGGTGATTTTTAACTAATTAATTCATTTTCTAGAAAATCACCTTTGACAAAACTTGAAATCAACCTTTGGAAATATTTTTATTAGAAAGATCACATTTTTTTGAGTTCAGAACATATTTTATTTTAAATTTAGACAAATAGTCAATTAGTTATGATTTATTGAAATCCAGCCAACCAGAAGATGCCACGTAGGCAAACCGGTTCGAAAAACCAAGAGGGAGAGCAAGAGAGGGGACAGACTAGTGACTTTGCCCAATGGGTGGAAACCTAGTCACTTAGTCAAACCTGATCATTGATGCGTTGACTCACCCCAAACAAAAGGGAAAACAAAGCACAAAAGACATTTTTGTCCCCAAACAAGAGAATGAAGAAGCGAGCAAGCAGAGGGGCAAAACTAGAAAATCATGTGGGGGAGTCATACGCTTCATCCTGCCCCACCATGGCCGCTAGAAGGTGCAGTAGGTCCTCACAAATTAAGGGAAACCCATTAGCGGCAAAGTTTTGCAAAATTTTTGGCAACAAAATAGAAGATGAGGGACGTAGAAGCTTACGAAAGAGGGAATTTGAGGCCTGACAAACCAAGAAGCCAGTTACATGCACTACAATCCATGGAGAAAATAGGGACTTTGATGGCAGCTTTGTCTGACCCAGAGGTGAAATTGAGGGCATGTAATGAAGCCTCATGACGATACAAAAACCTAGATAGTGCTAAGTATATATAGGACTTGGTCCCTCGGCCAAAGGGCATGGGCTCTAGAAAGCTTGGAGAATGAATTTTACAGGTTTCTATAATACCGCATCTTAGGATTTGAGTAAGCACTGATTAGGTAAAAAATCTTGTCCCGAAGCCAACGAAACAAAAATCTTAGAGAATGGTTGACGAATGAGGGAAAAATCAAAAAAATAAAATTAGTGAAATTGGCACCTATTGCCTTATATGGAGTGAGGTAGATGACTATCTACTAATGACATGATCGTGATCTGACGGCCCTCATGGTACACCAAAAAAAAGAAATCTCGTGACATACATTTAATTGATTCCTAATCAAATTCAAATATACTGTAGATGCCCTTATTTCTCTTTTTCTCTCTCCTCTTTTGAGGGTGCAAATAAACTCAAAACTTAATAAAAAATTACACCCTGACTGATTTTCAGGTGTAGAATCCAAATGTGCAATTCGATTTGCCTTTTGATAACTTTAGATATGTTAAATAAATCAAAACTTATTTTCTCTTTCCTCCTTCATTAATGGTGATAAGATTCTCCAAATTTGATGAAACTTCCCCACAAGTCATATTTAATGTGTTGGATATAAATTTGTCATCAATTTTACATGTTGGAGTTGTTTGTATAATTATTTATTATTTTGAAGATTCTACACGCTCTCTCTATCCTACTTTTTCACATTATCCACATATCATCCAAATTAGTTGAAAACTTTCCCAAAGGCTTACTTTCATATTTAGATTATGAATTTTGGATTTATTTCCCAATTTGAGGACATTAGATATTTTATTTCTATTTCTTGGCTTGTTTCATACTTTCCTTTATTAAAGGCTTTTATACATATATATACTTTCCAAATTGGGTGATACTAGTCTCTTAAGTAACTTTTAGTTCAAGGTTCAAATATTGGGTATCAAATTATCTTGTGGATTTTCCTTTTTCTGATTTTTTGAGCCATATGTTTCACATTATCACCTTTTATCCAATTATTACATTTACCATCTCCTTTATGTATATTTTGGGATTTCTCTTCTTTTCCATATTCTATAAAGTCCTAGAAAGTCGAAGAATTTCAAAGACAAATCTTTCCTTGCTTTCTCGTTGGAAGTCTGGGCTTGACCAACCAGTCCTCAAAGCTTGATTTTGAACTTTTTTGGAAAGGAATTTGATTGGTGGGCATCACTCTTTTGTCCTTCTCCACTTTGAAAGCCCCTCATGCTTACTCCCGATCCGAAGCACCCCTTTGAGTCATCTTGACTACGCCCTAGAAGCTAGAACTAAACCACAACGCCGATGCAAGGAATAGGAATCTTTCTTACCCCATTCAATAGACTTGCCTTATAAGATGGGAAAGCTCCCTAGAGTGACCAAGCGGAGACCTTAGATGAAGAGAGTGTCCAGGAGAAATGAAACATGAATTCTTTTATTATTTTTAATACTTAAGTGGACAATTGCACATCAGGCCCATTACTTAGACTTTTACTGAGGTATTTGTGCATTAAACCACTTTATTGGCATAAAAGGTGAACAAATGTTCACTAAACCACCATAATATCCACAAATTAAACAGAAAGGACAAGAAGGATAGAAATGAAAGAAAGAGATGGGAAAGAGGGCCAACAGGAAAAAATGTCTAGGATTCAGTATGTTATAGAGTAGTCCATTTCACTGGTGTGCAAGGACTAGCCCCATTACCCTTGCTTACATGTCCATTCTATAGAATTCCATGGCTTGTATATAAATTTCCATTTTGTTGTTAATCATTTAATGCGTGCTTTGTGGATTGTTCACCTACCTTGCATGATCTATTATATTCTTTTGTTGCGAGAACTTCAATACTTAGGATTTGAATATCGATTAACATGGTTGATGCCCAAATGAGAACTTCCGAATGGATATCTTCAGATTAGTAAGTTCGTGACTTGCGGGTAACAAGACATTGAGCCTATGAAGATGCTTATGCAAACTCTATTTCCTAATGGATGGTTTGCTACTCCATTTGGATAGTTGTATCTTACCTAGATGTGTTTTGCATGTGTTTGCATGTGTAGTGATGGTGAAACCCGATTCCACCCCAGTGATTCCCATCATTAATCTAAACTCAAATTTTATCCTGCTCTTTTACTTTACTTGTAATTAGTTTAACTAAACCCAAATCAACTCTTGTTCTAAATATTAGTCTTAGTTGATCCAAATTTGACTAGCAAGATTCTTAAAAATTTTGTCCCTTGGGATTTGGTCCTTAACTATATTGCTATAAGACTCGTCCACTTGCGGGTGGTACTATTGCACAAGGTTTTGGTAAAAACTTAGCGATTTCAGCCCTAGGTGGATTTGTTAGTGCGTTAAAAGCCACGTCAAATATACATGAGCGACATAAATGACCAATGGCTATACATGAAAATGGACAGTTCAGGGGTCCTACACTAAATTATTTCTATTCTACATCTAACTTGTTTATACTAGTGACTTGGTTTCAAAAAACCATCAATAAAATCTATAAATGTTCTTTTTATATAAATTTAACGATGAAAATATTTTGGAGGGAATCCAAAAATGTAGCCAAATTTGATATGAGAACCAATTCACCCATAACTCAACTACACACATGATATTCTTGCATCCTACCATCACATCATTGTAACAAAATAGTTTAATTTTGTAAACATTAGAAAGGACATGCCAAGAGCATCTCTAACTTACCTAATAGGAGTGGAAAAAATGCATCTTACTACACACAGTCATCTTCTATCATATCTTAGTGAGGCACAATATCCACCATTCATCACTTCTGGCTAATCATAACTTACACTTCTTCATTCAAAACTTAAGGAATTCATATGATTGTCCAATATTGTAGGAAGAGTTTTAGGGTTTCACATCACTAGCTAGATTACAAACATTATGCCTTCTCAAGATAAGTAACCTATATAGTCAAACTACTCATCATGTTGATCACTAGATATAACAATCATACTATGGAGATGCGAGAGGAAAACCCTTAAGGTTCAACTCCGAACCTATAACTCCTATAACTTCCATAAACTACTATTCATGTATGAGGCTTCTAAATGTCATTGGGGATAGTATCTATCCCTTAGATAGATATTTTTATGAAAATTTGGGCTAATGCAACTCTATATTGAACAAAAGACCTACCTAACCCTTGTGAAGCTTGTTTAGGATACTTATTAGCATCATGGTAATCATCACAATCATGCTTACATCATGGTTCAAAATTTGTTGTCCACGTATGCTCATTCCTCAAAGTGAGTGTAGGCAAGACTTGCTATAAAGACAACAAAGATAAGTGTTGAAGGATATAACTAGGATTAATCCTAGTTATGTGTGTTCAGAACAACATACACTCTATAGCAATAGAGATAACCTCACATAAAACGGGAGACAAAGAATATCAATAGAAGAGTCAACTTTGTGTAAGAAGCATCTATCTCTATAGAGAGGGTAGAGGTACAATTACCCAAAATTTGAGTCTCAACTATAGTAGTAGTTTGAGGAGTGGAATTCACTAAATTAGATAGGGAGTTAAACCATAATTGCCATTCTATGACTCAGGGACATGTATATCACCAACTTACATAGATTTTCTTAATTGCATGATTAAGGAATGACAATAGATATCTTGAAGTAGTCAGATTAATGGATTCCTTTAGCTCTTATACCATAAGTAAAGAGTGGGACCCAATAGCGGATCCTTCTTGACAAAATTAAGGAATAATATCATTCAAACCCATACAACTATAAAGTAAGAAAGAAAATAGATCTTTCTTTTTTGGTTTTTAAATGTTATGTATAATAGAGTGAAATGATTGACAAGAAGTGGAAACATAACTAATCACATAGTTATAAGAAATTCTAGATACATCTATTCTTGACCTTAAAGGTGGTATTACAAAAAGTTATATCTTCTTATATACAAGACCAACCACAAATGGAAACATGATTGTCCCAAGCTATCCTTAACTCCAAGATCCTATAATAATTTCTTGAATCCTTTTCCTCTAAGGAACCCACACCTTGGAAATTTGGGAACAACACCCAAAAGGCGATTTATAAAATTATGTGTTATTAAAGTTGAGCATGCACATAATAAACACATTTGAGCATTATTAGGTGTGTAAGAACAGAATAGGATGTTTCCAATAAATAAGAGCAAAATGTTGGTAAGTTTAATAAAATATAATTTTAAAGTTGATTAATAAAATAATTATGGAATTTTTTTTGGAACATTATAACAATTTCAGATATCTTGCCAATAAAATACAACAAGAATAATGTATGCTTGCAAGTTATACTAACTCAATTCTTACAGGAATGTGACATCATAGGATCTCGAGCTTGATTGAAAGGGAGATTAAAACCCCAATACTCCAAGGATAAGGGGGATTTAAACCCTGATACCCCAATGAAAAGGGGGATTAAAACCCTTATACCAAATATAAAAAGTGAGATATATGTCCAATATTTATGGCCGTACAAAACTACCACTACTATATATTGCTATCCTCATAAGAATGCCATATAGTATGAAAATATTAAATGGTTCCATTAACAACATATTCAAAAACTTTCAGGATAAGGGTAGAAAGTGGTGTAATAAACACAACATCATAGGATAAGTTCACATTTTAGAAAGCAATAAAAGAATCATATATGACGAGGCATGAAAATTGTGTCAAGTAGAAGTATTCAAAATATGCCTCATTATAAAATAATGGTCTTATAGTCATGTTAATTGTAAAATTTAAATAAAAATTGCTTGTACATCCACATAAGACCTAAATGTCCAACAAAACTTAGAATCAGGGTCCATGGATTTTGAGTAACATAAACACAAATTATATATCTCTAGGTGTTATTTTTTTGTTAAATTCATTATCCATAAATATGATCTTACTTGTAAATCCATAATCAGCTGCTGGAAAACATAACATTGAATATATCACAATTTTCTATATCAAAAACTTATATGTGTGCATTATTATGATAAACCACTAATTAAGTATTTTTTTATAAAATAAAATAATTTTGTATTATTTAATAAAAGGAAACAAGATGAATGACCAATATGCCATCCCATATGATTTCAAGATTTCTCTGAGTAACATGGCAACCAAGTCATTACACCAATGTAAAACTTGCACAAATTGAGCAAGCAATGCATGTGAATAGAGGATAATGCTCCTCACTTTGAGAAGAGACAAGGATCACACCAAGGCCAATGATGGATAACACTCTATCTATTATTTGACTCCATTTTAAGATGGAATGTGGACTGGAAAGGTGTGACTCCAGGTTACGGCATGAAATCCTATTGTGATGAACACCAACCCATCGTCACTGCCGAATTCTTTATGACTTGATGATCCTTGACTCGGCCCAAGTGATTACTTGAGAGGAGGTGATCTGCTTTTGTTTTGAAAACAAGGGATACCAAAATTGCAATGCACCTCAAATGAAAAACCTTAGTTGCGTTTCATTGGGTTCAAGGAAACAATTTGGCTAGTTGCATTTTGATTCTGAATGATAATCATAAAATATTTGTAGAAAATATTCTACAATAAGGTGAAAACCTCATGCACTCATGAGATGAACTCCAACATGCTACTAAGGAGCAAGAGGGAGTATCATGAACCTATGGATCAATATAGGCAAAAAGACCACATGAATAATTTGCTTCTTCTTATGGAATGAATCACATATGGTTCTTGATGTACAAATAGGTATAAAGCAAGTCCCCAGAGTTATTTTTTTGGCATACTAGGAAGGAGGAGAATGAATTGTGAGGTAGATGGTCTGATAAACCCATAAACATATGAAAAATTATACAATGAAGGATCTAGAACTGGAAGCACCAAACTAAGATTTGTGGAAGGGATCAAACATTAAAAAAGATATAACCAAGTGTCCCTAAACCTTACCATGGTATTTGAAGGTCTATTTGAGGATCCTACAATCCCCAAAATAGATCCCCGATGGAAGGGATTCAAAGGTGGACATGGAGGAAATAGAAATACCAAACTAGGACATAGAACACAAAATTTGACCAACATCATACTGGCGCCAGCAAAACACTCTAGGTAGTGCCTATCACCCACACGCAAGATCAAATGATGGGGAATAAAGGTCAGATTGGATGACAAAATTTGGTGCAACAATGGCAAGGACAAAAAGGGTATACAAAAAAGAGAGGCAAGAGAGGTTTTCTAGGATTATAAAATGTGTCGTGGGTGGTGAGGAGATGAGAAAATAGGAAATGAGGAGAGGAATAGAAGAGGTTGAGGGAGAGATACATTATAGATTTCATACAACACAATGAAAACTACCATTTTGAAAAGTGGATACAAAGGTCATCTATTTTACTTAAGTGAAATAAATGGATCAAAAAAAATCCATGCAATCAGTGAAAGTAAGAAAATCTAGGTTATTTATTATCCATTGTATTCTTCTTATTCTTCAAATTTAACGGGGGAGCAACTAATGTCTAATTTGTCTGAAATTGGACATGCAAGCTAAATACAATATGAGGACTCCAACTTTAATATTAATTTATCCCTTTGAAGATGTTCTATATTTAATGTCTTTATTTGGATGATAAACATACATTTGATATGTTCACTCCTCGTTTAATCGAATTGAGGGGCATTGATTTATTTTCCTTTACCAACTAAGATTAGGAAGAATACATAGCATCATCTATAGTCAAAAGTTATTATTTTATATATTATAAATAAACATAACCCTACTAGTGGTCTTGAATTATTTATACATCCTAAGAACTCACATCAAAGATTTTTTGCTAAGTATTATATTACTAGAACCCTAATTACTCATATTATGTTTAGTTTTAGGGTTAAATTAATTTATACTATCATACTCAAAATGGGGTCTAAGAATAGGAAGGGTTGAGCCATCAAGATGTATGTTTACAAAATGAGTTCCCTCAATTCCTCAAGTTTTATTAGTATGATATAAGTGTAAGATGTTCGATTAAATTCAAATATTTCTTCATCAATTAAACATTCAATATTAAAATATGGGGATAATGAGTGAATCCAATATCTTAATAATATTAGATTTCCTTGTATTAACTCTAGATCTTAATCATCTTTTTGTAATAATGAGAGAATTTAGTATCTTAACAATTATTCAAGATAATGGTTATTGGGGTAAGGTTAAAATGCCAAATATTATTGATTTGGTAGTTGGGGGAGTAAAATATATAAAAATATTGAATTTTTTGGCTGGGAATAAATAATAATTATAACCAATTTATGAAACCTAATGGGGGTAAAGTTCCAGATTACTTATTCTATCAATATAACTAAGATTTGGTTGAACTGTGAGTTGAATTCATGTTTGAAATGATATTGAGATGTCAGTATATGAATTGAAATGAGTAAGTTGATCTGTTGAATCATGCATACAAGTTTTCATCAAATAATATGAGAATGGAGATAAATCAGATTTATGTCTATTCCCAAATGTATTGAGATATGAAAAATGAATATAGTAACCTGAGATAATGTGAATTCCATATACGATAAATTTGATCGCAAGAAGGGCATGATGACCGTAAATAAGTGAAAGAAATGATGAGCCAAATGTGTTGAATGTGTGATAATAGTTAGATTTGATAATTTATTTTATTGTAATGTCTAGACAGTAATTCAATTGAGTTCATATCAAATAACTTGGTAATAGACCATGTATAGTTTAATGATAAATTAAATATGAATTTGACCCTAGACATTGTATAATTAATGAAGGAGGTATCTACTTGTGACAAATCAAACATACTTACTACTAGCTTAGTCCATATTAAGGTATATGGAGTCAACTGAAAAGTTATGCATGGGGTGGGGGTCCATTTCAACTCGCAAAGGCACCCTAAATGTGTTTTATGGGCATGTTTCATAAAATAGAGAGTCTGAAGATATCCTATGACATGTTTATATCAATGAGGACCCAAGATTAACTAGGTATTTATTAGCCCAAGAAAAGCATATCAAGCTATTCTGATGAATGAAATATTTCTTAATAATGTTGTTTTTATTTATTGTATTAACTGTTACATGATCCAATGAGTTGAAATAATTCATATGGATGCACTAAATTCATAGAGAAAACCTTTACCTATATTTTATTCGAAAGTATTGTTAAGTATTTAAAAGCATTCATTTAAATTATATCTTGTAAAGGACTTAACATTGATGATCCCAACAAACCTTTTTTTTCTTAGTTAGATCCATATGAATTCACATACATTACTGTCTTTCCCTAAGTGTCTAGCACTGGGATTTTTTAGTACCTAATTAGGTTTGTATAATTCTCTATCAAGCTTATAGCTGCACTGATCTCAAATGTGATCGAGATGGGCTCATTCAGACTCTTAGTTCGCTTTAACTGATCTTGACTAAATACTAGTTCAATAGAGGTATAATCAAAATGATCTAATTTCAATTTTCCATCCATGTTATTGAATTGATACATTTCCCTTTGTACTCTGATAGAAAAAATATGCTACCAAAGTGCATCTCTAAAAAGTATAGTTTGACCTAGAGTCATTCAGAACATGTTGGACTCTTAATTTCATTATTAACTATAACAAAGGATTCTATTGAATAAGAGTTCTTCTAGATAGTCAAATTTTCTTCCCTAGACTGAACCTAATCAATACCTATATATCGTGATCATACATGACCTCTACATTCTTGATAAATATAACACATTGCAATAAGATATAGTGATATTGTGACTTAATGATCCATATTTTGTTGAAGTAGAGATTCTCCAATAAATTTTATGTAATTCATAGAATCTCATTAATGAATTTGATGATTTTAATTGTATTTACATTTTCCCAATCTATTTCCCTTATGAAGAATTCATCTACATGTTCTTCAAGGTGATTGAAGAAACAACTAGTCTAGAATAAAAAAGAAGATCCTCCTTTGGCCCACCAAAGAGGACATATTTGGTGGCCTTCCTTCTGCCATAGAAAAAAAGGTGTTGCGATGGTTTCCCAAAGGCCCTATAAGGAAATAGTGGTGATATCCCACTTCTGAGATCTAAGAGAGATATTATCAGATGATAAATATATGATTTGACTTTGTATTCCCCTCTCAACTATCAATCAAGATTGTTTTCATATACCTAGTGGTTGAAAATCCAACTAGGAGTGAACTAGGAAACTGTTTGAGTTTTTGAACCACATTAAGTAGCCATGTTCAGCCTACATCTCCCATCTCCATTTTTACTTAGTTATTTTTACCATAAAATAGTTTCTACTAATGTTTTGTTGTTGATATTTTGCAAATTTTCATTGTAGTATATTTGTCCCTATGCATACTATATATTAATTTGGTATTAGTGTAGGTCTTGTAGGTACCTTTAAACAAAGCTAGAAGTATGTAAGATGACATTGGAGTAAATGTTAACTTGGAATGGGAGGCAAGAAAGTTAATTGAAATGTGGTTAGAAAGAGCTCAAGGAAAGGTTGATAAAGAATAATGTTCAACCTCCTATCACAAATAAGACGGAAACAAAGAAGACATAGATTAGGATACCAACTTAGCCTACAACTGGAAAAGAAAAGTGAAGAATACTCAATGATTTAAATCTATTTGATATATTAAAGGAAGAACTTATTGACGTGCTCTCCTTTAGTAGAACGAAAATGTTGGATTATGGAAGTAGTTGTATGAAACTATATAGGCTAGTAGACATTACATGATATAATTGATGAACTCACTATGAACATGATGATCTCATTCCCATTTCCTCCACTAGTGATGATGTTTCTTATATCAAGTGTAAGATAGATGTTATATACATTGATAATGCCTTCTTGACTAGACAAATGTCATCCTATAGAGAAATTGCATTCTTATGAATATCTACTTATGATATGAAAAAATGAATAATATGATCACATATGTCAAGAAAGACACAACCTTTCTTATAGAACAATAATCTTTGATATGATGATTTGTGATTTGGCAATTGACCACAAAAATATCATCTCCAAACTCCTAAATGGGAAGCAATGCTTAAATAAGACATTTCACCACTTCACCACTCATAAATGGGAAGAAATGCTTAACATTCAACCGACCTATGGTCTGTCCACATCGCTAAGTATCTCGATTATGCATTAATTTTTTGGACATGTTATTTCATTCATCAATACTTCCACTAAAAATAATTAACGTGTTTGCAAAATAAAATATTTGTAAATGAAATCATCCTAACCCATAAGGTTACATACATGTGCACTAAAATTTGAATTTCTAGGATTGGGTGATTATTAGTGGTTGTTCCAAGCACATGATTGGATACAAAAGAAGATCTAAAATTTCAAGGAAAATAGTAGAGAAACAATAGTCTTTGATGACAACAGAAAATGTAAAGTTATTTGATTTGGAAGCATAAATAATAGTCTATCAATAAAAAGTGTTTGAATTGTGGATCTCTTGCATTATAAACTTATTCATTCAACTATAAGATACATCATAGACATGTTAGATTCATGCATCATTGTGATAATAATTTTTGGTTTATTATTTAAAAAGATACATTTACTATTATCTCTAAAAATACTAGTGATATAAATCTACTAGGGTATAATAAATGGAAATGTACATATACTCAGGGCATATTTAACTTGTCCCATCAAAGATAAATGTTTGCACCTATGAAGACAATGAACTCCTTTGACATAGAAGACTATGCCTGTAAACATGAACCTTATACCCAAAATAGACAAACATGACCTAGTTAGAGGTCTTCCTAAGATTCAGTTTAAAGCTCAAGAAACATGTGATCTGTTTACCAAAGGAAAACTAGACAAAAGTGTTGGGTTATACATGGTCAGAGTAGGCAATGGAAACAAAAAAAATTATTTGACCATAAACCCATAACCAACAGATCGCATCAAGATCTATGTAATGGGAAGGATGGTTTTAGCAAGTTATAACTGGTCTTGAGGCTTGCTGAGTGACTATACCTCATAGCAAGTGCAATCGTCAACCACCTATCTTTAACAACGTATGTGCAACTCCTGGTCTTGACCCAAACTGCGGTTAACTGTCGTCCTCCTGAGCGACAAAAGTCTACCGCCTCTATAGATAGCCCACATGGACTACCGGGAACTCTAGTCATCCTGAAGAATGGACTAGAAGGAGTTGTCCCCTTTTGTTGCTATACTAGTGATCAACACACTCTCCCACAACTAGTTTCTTTTCTACAGTTGTCTTTCTCTCGTTGTTCCTTTCTAGATGGGTAGAACTTGCTTGGGCTCTCTTAGTTACCAAAACTAGAGAGGACAACCACTTTGCAGAGCAACTGATGTTCTGAGTTGTGTATCTTGTATTTCTGGAGAAGCCCCCCATGTACCCCTCTATTTATAGTAGGGGGTAGGATTAGGGTTCCCAGTCTGTGCCGGAGTAGAAGGGTCCAGATATTCCATGGATATTTTCACTGTGACAGGTGAACCAATTAGTTCACTAGTGAACTGGTCAGTTGGCATAGTGACCGGTCGGTTCACTTAGTGAACGGGGCAGTTTACAAGCTAGACCTGCTTGCAATTGAATTTCCTAATTCATTTCAAATTAATTCAAAGATTAATTCTTGTCCCAATTGAATTGAACAAGTGAAACGGGAAACTTTTCTCACAAATCGGGAAAACCCAACACTACTCGTTTAGTGCAGTTGAACCAAGTGAACTGGTCGTCCCACTGACCGTGACCGATCAGTTCACCCAGTGAACTGGTCGGTTGGTGGTCCAGATTGTGCAGAAATCAGTCATTTCAGTTCTCAATCAAAATGGACACTCTAATCAGTTGGTTCAACACTTGAACCTAGCGATTCTGAGTCAAGTTTATTGATTGAATGTTTTATTGAGTACCTAAACACTTTAGTAATCAATCCAAACATCATTCATGGATAAACTCCTATTCCAGGTGAATCATATGTGTGTGACCCTATAGGTCCCATATCACATTGGCAGTGAATGTCCATAACTAGCTTATGACATCACAAGCAAAGATAGGTGCCTAGTTGCACATTAGTGCTAGCCAAGTGAATGGAAAGTTGGAGAACAACCTACAATCTGTGATTGGTGTTCTAGTGAATGTATAATTCCTTTTTCTCTCATATTGTGAATGAATTTAAGACATGGATTTGTCATCCTTTCAATGTTCATTCATGTTTCTTGAACTAGAGCACACTGTATGAGATGTATGTGAACTCAATATCATATATTGATTCACATGTGCATGAACATGCTATTCTCAGTCTCACTTATCAAGTGGTCTGGACATCATACTCCCTTAGGAGGGATAAATCTAATTTCTATCACTCCCAGTCTACCTCATGCATCAAAGCCACCCAATCATCACCTTTATAACAACCCATGTTTCAGGACTGCGTTTGATGATGTCAAAGTGTACCCAATCACATTCGAAAAGTGCAGTGTAGGTCTAAGAATCACAATCATCACCATCACTATGTGAGATGATTTTGACTACCATGTCATGGTTCCATGTGTCACTCTCATGGTGGGTTTGTCTAATACACTATTCTCCAACATGTATTTGTGTGCTTGGTTTGATATAATATATCATGATTAATGAGACACTGTCATCAACCAACACACACTCTAGTCTGGATGTGTCATTGTTGTCTATCAACCTTCCACAATGACATCTGACTAGGGACATAACAAGAATGTACATACTCTTTGCATCCATATGATCTCATTGTTCACGTCCTTAACCCGAAGACATACATTATTGAGTATTGTTATTCTTTAGAAATTCATTCTGCTCCATCATTTATCTCATAATTGATTGAATTAGAATAAATTGGAAGCTTGCCTTTGATATTTATCAAATCAATCATGACGTATGCTAATCCAATCATCATATGATTGGCTCTCAGGGCATACATACCAACAGACACCCACTTTCACTTAGAGCCAATCACCTTTGAATCATATTCTTAGTGATCTCTAAACATGTCCAACATGTTTCTATTGCGCTAGTGCTAATCCAGTGAGTTTGCAACATTTTGCTTTAGTCGATATATTGCATGTTTCACATCTCCTCGCCATACGATATTTTATATGAGGTGGAGTTGCCATAATATGCTATCTGATATTCCTTGTCTAACAATTAGCTCCATTGTTTGACTTAGTATTTCTACTTTGTCATCAATGGTCAGAATGTCTATAAGTTCATATGTATGAACTTTTAGATCCATATAGTATCCTCTGGTGTTCAAAACACAATGATATTCAACATTCCTTTTAGAATTAAATTGCCTTTTAAGTTTACTCAGAACGTTTCCATTTATAAACATATATTCACTTCTATATTTTAAGATTAATTTCTATCATTTCAGAAGCTTGCATCAGTGTAACTAATTTATACTCAACTCTTCCTTTTATTATCATAGAACTAATCCTATAATACTTCACAAGTACTTAAATATGTTCTTTATGGCATTCCAGTGACTCTCACTGGAAGTAGACATACATCCATTCGTCATGTCCATTACCTATAAGATAACTGGATGAGCATATCATATTGTCATGTCCAATACATACAAGATGATGAGTGCATATATATTTTCTTGTCATGTCCGATACATACAAGATAATGGGATGACTACATACATGATAGATCCAATTGGGAATGCATAAGGCATCCATCTATGTGTTCCTATTCTTCATAAGAATTTGGGACACTAGGCATTTGAGAGACTAACTCCATGCAACATGGACAAGTTTTCTCCCATTGAATCTTTACCTATTGAAACCATCGGCATAGACTTCCAATGTATGTTCTCTTTCATCAAGTTAAGAGGCTTTCGATAACTATCTCTATAGGTCTTTATTCCTATCACATAGGAAATTTCTCTTTATTCCCTTAAAGAAGGTATTTCCACACCGATTTCTATTCCTAGAATGTTTCATTCCTCATCATCATGTGGAATATGAATATGCTCCCACTAAATCTTTGTAATCACATATCCATTCTTTATTTTGATATATCAATCAAACCTTTTGAATATATAATCAAAGTAAAGACTCCAGTTCTGAGGTGCTTGTATTTAATCAATCATATTGTTTAATCTCTTGTAACTTATAGACTGCATTTGCATTAATAGAATTCTAAAACCCTTTAGGCTGTGCACGTATACAACCTCATGTTATTCATTCTAGGAATGCAGTTTTATTATCCATATGCCAAATTTTATAGTCTTCAAGTTCAAATAGCAAGCATGATCCTTTATGGCCTATAACCACTGCAATTAGTTAAATAAATTCATCTTGTTCAACACATTGAACTCACTTGAATTCATATCAACCAATCAACTCTTCAAATGTCATCCATGTCAGTCTTAACTCTTAAGACCCAATTGCATTTATGAGTTTTATCCCTATAAGTGATACCATTATGGTCATACCTTATTTGGTTCACATGGAGGTTATTTTGGATCTTTTGCCCTCAAGCCATAACTCAAAATTTGGTTCCTCAACATCATCTAGATAGATTATTTTCTCATCATCATATGACCAATTCATCACATCTGAGTTTGTTAGATATTATTATCCATCAAGCTCAAGGTGTTTTCTACTAGATATATGAGGTGTATCTGTTACATAAGGAATTTGAGATTCCACAACACTTATGATTCTTAATCTCCTTTTGTACCTTAAGGTTTCAATGTTATTATTTTTATCTTGAACATTTTGAGTTCTACTTCTCTCCCACTTATTCTTTTGGAATTCAGATATCCTTATAACAAACACTTTGTTATTGGATTGAGATTAGTATTCAACTAACATTATGTGATTTGTAAATGAAGCTCTTTCTAAGAAACTAGTTTTCTTATATGAGAATTTAGTCACTAAAACATATTGGAACATTTCCAATACCATATCTCATATGGTGTCTTTTATACCTTTTGAATGGTACATTTATTTAGTGTAAAGCATGTTCTCTAGAAGAATTCTAGAAGATTAGTTATTTGTTTGATGATCACACTTTTACTATTTAGAGTATGATTCCTTCTTTTATTTAGACATTATTATGCCTTAATCATGAGTTCTCTATGATACACTATCATAGTTACTCGCAAGGTCCTCAAACATTTGGTTTAAGTATCTCATACATTGATCATATCAAAGAATTAATACTTTTACCAAGTTTGTTCTTCATTTATGATATTCTTGAACACTTCAAGATATTCATATTTTTATTTCATAAAATACCATATCTGAAGTATTAGCATTTATTCCAATAGGTATGTATACATCAATATATATTATACCTAATAGAGTAGTCATTCTCCCAATAAATCTAGTGAAGATTGACTTGTCATCATGCCCAATAAACAAGACATTCATATATCTTAATGGTTCATTAACCAAGAGAGTCTTGTTTATCCATCAACATGGAACATAGAGATAAATTTCTCATTCATTTTTTAGATGATAATGCTGATTCATTATTTGAGTCATCGATAAACTTTTAGGTATTATTATTTTTTCTCATTCATACCAAGTACCACAAGATTAATAAGGCATCGCCATAAAAGATCATATCTTTGAAATTAAAACATAAATTTTATTGATAGACATCCTTGTCGTTACAAGATGCAAAAAAAAAGTTTCTATTGGAAAAATGAAATAGGAGTTCATAACTCTATTACATGCCCTTTTGGCTGAAATAAACTAAAAGGTACTTCTATCTATGGCAGCAACACTTGCTCCAATGTTGATTAGTGTTCCTTCTTGGTCCATTCATAAAGGCCTTCATTTCTTTTCAGATTCTGCACATCACATATATGTCAGATCTATATCTTGGTATCACATACCTGAGATAAATAATTGTTTTAAGTTTATTTCATAATACATAAGGTGGAGTCTTCCACCCCCTCCTTTTTTTTCTTTTGTTCATCTATTTAGAGAGGTAAATTTCTATTCCAATGTTCTGGCAAATGACAATCGTGACATTTTCCTCCCTTGTTCACCCTCCCTTGACTTTGAGTGTTGAAGATGACTTGGGCTGTTGGCTAGCCTTAGAACCTTTCTTTGCTTTGCCTTGCCCTTGCCCTTTCCTTTAGACTTTCCCTTCTTTCTGCTAATCATCATCACATATTTGGGTTTGTCTTTCTTCATTTGTGCCTCGGTTGTCCTCAACATGCCCAACAACTCTGTTAGTGACCTGTCAAAGTTGTTCATGTTGTAGTTCATCACAAATTGACTGTAGGATTTTGGCAATGATTGTAGTATCACATCAGTAGTCAACTCTTGGCTTAGAGGGAATCCAAGTCGAGTTAGGTTCTCCACTTACACAATCATCTTGAGTGTGTGAGGGCCTAGTAGGTCTCCTTCTGTCATGACACACTTGAACAATGCCTTGGAGACATCATATCTCTCTTGCCTTGCCTGATCTTGATACATGTTCTTGAGATGTTGAACCATCTCAACGACATCCATGTTCTCATGTTGTCTCTACAACTCATAGTTCATTGAGCACAACATCAAGCACTTCACATCAATGGCATCCTCAGTATGCTTCCTGTGAGCATCCCTTTCAGCCTTTGGTACACTGGGAGCGGGTTCTTCTGGATCTGGTGTATCTAGGGCATAGAGCTTTCGCTCTTGAGTGAGAATAATTCTCAATGTCCTAAACTCGTTGTAGAAGTTGTTCCCATTTAGCTTGTCCTTATAAAGGACCAACCACAAAGAAAAGTGATTGTTGTTGGTAGCCATTTATTCTATGAAAAGGAAATTTGCAATTTTAGTCCAAAACTCTTTTGATTTGATTTGAAAATTGAAGATGCTTAATTAGATCTTTAATTAATGTTCACTTCTCACTATTTTATCTCAATTTCATAACCCTCATTATCAATTTGGAAGATTACAGTGTACAACCTTTTAGTGAGCAAGATACTGATTTCATCTAAGCGATGGACCAACTAGGGCTGTCATCCAGAAATAGAGTCTTTCAGATAGGCAACCTTTACCAATTGCATCATATGTAACTCTTGATAGATGTCATGCACAACTCCTTGCCGTGTTCATCTTTATGCCTCAAGGTGCTTGATCCAATCAAGGTCACCTTGTTAAGTCCAACCCAAAAGCCAGCACAATGAATACACACCCTATGAAGGTAGACCCACATATTCACCATCACACTTCCACGAGATAGATAGTGAACTACACGAAGGCATGCCCATATTTAGTCGATAAAGCTTTTCATGTGTGCTGCTTTTGGAAGGTAACTTCAACTTAATATGTTTGTTGAGGGGTTTTCATGTGCTTACATATTCATATATGTATCCAATCACCACATATATAATACATATCATATACATGCTAAATCCCACAAAACAAACCATGCAATAACGACAAAGCAATGATTATGGCCATCCTATTATAGTTCCTTAGAGCCGCAAGGAACAACAGTCATCTAAGGTCTACATCACATGCAACCTGTTATTGATGAAGATCTATGCTTGCCAATCTGGGTTGACTGGTTCAACCTTTGAACTAGTGAACTTGCCTCTTAGCCTGTCGGTTGGTCTCCTCCAGCTGATCATCTGGATCCTCCAGATGGTCATCTGGCTCCTTCAGATAGTCGACTCATCTGGTAGTCAGGACTTCTTGTCAGTCCACCAACTACTCCTCAGTCGGTCATCTCGGTCCATCAAGTGGTCATCTTCAATCAACGCCATAATAAGAAATAAAGCTAATCCTATTTTACATAATCTTTGTGAAACCTCGAGTTACATTCGAGGGGAGCAAAGGTAGAAGAGAATCTCAAGTTATCTCAAGTTACATTTAGAATAGACGAAGAGGGCCTGGTGTGCAGACTGAGATACAAACAACCATAACCAACCACATACATGTACATAGGTTTTATAGGCCATAACCATGCTACACATCATCAATCAAAAACTATTTTAGGGCGACACACATTGATTGCATATATACCATATCATATATGTATATATTAGTTTGGAATCATGTGGTATTAATTGGATATTCACATTAGTCATTTAAATATTCACATTGTATGCAATGAATAAAAGATGATAAAACCAAAATACAATCATATCAACTATCCCAAAACATAGAGTATTGACGTGGCTCTGATACCACTGTTGGGTTTTACGTGGTTGGAGTAGGCAGCAGAAACAAAAAAATTTACTTGACCATAAACCCATAACCAGTAGATCGCATCAACATCTATGTAATGAGAAGGATGGTTTTAGTGAGTTAAACCTGGTCCTAAGGCTTGCTCATCGGCTATACCTTGTAGAAAGTGTGGTCTTCAAGAACCTATATTCAACAACGTCTGTGCAGCTCCTAGTCTAGACCCAGACTGCAGTTGACTATCATCCTCCAAAGCCGAAGAAGTCTCCCACTTCTATAGATAGTCCACACAGACTACTGGGAACTCTAGTCATCGTAAAGAACAGACTAGAAGGAGTTGTCCCCTTCTGTTGGCATAGATAGTCACCAACACACTCTCCCACAACCATTTGCTATTCTGCAGTTGTCTTCCCCTCGTTGTTCCTCCCTAGATGGGTAGAACTTGCTTGGGCTCTCTCAATTACCAAAATCAGAGAGGACACCAACTTTGCATAGCAACTGATGTTCTGAGTTGTGTGTCTTGTGTGTCTGAAGAAGCACCCCTTGTACCCCTCTATTTATAGTAGAGGGCAAGGTCAGGGTTCCCAGTCTATGTGGGCATAGAAGGGTCCACATTTTCCATATATATTTTGCACTACGGCAGGCAAACCAATTGGTTCACTAGTAATCTGGTCGGTTGGCATAGTGAATCGGTCGGTTTACTTAGTGAACTACGTGGTTTACAAGCGAGACATTATTGCAATTGACTTTCCTAATTCATTTCTAATTAATGCAAAGATTCATTCTTGTTGCAATTGAATTGAACAAGTGAAATGGGAAACTTTTCTCACAAACTGGTAAAACCCAACACTGCCCGTTTGGTCTAGTTGAACTAATTGATTCACTAGAATGAACTGGTTATCCCACTGAGCATGAGCCGATTGGTTCACTTAGTCGGTCGGTGGTCCAAATTGTGCAAAAATTAGTCAATTCAGTTCTCAATCGATCTGACATTCTAATCAGTTGGTTTAAGACTTGAACTTAATGATTCTGAGTCAAGTCTATTGATTGAATGTTTGATTGAGTACCAAATCACTTTAGTAATCAATCAAAACATCATTCATGGCTAAACTCTGATTCTAGGTGAATCCTATGTGTGTGACCCTATAGGTCCCATATCACGTTGGCAGTGAATGTCCATAACTAGCTTATGACATCACAAGCAAAGATAGGTGCCTAGTTGCACGTAAGTGCTAACCAAGTGAATGGAAAGTTGGAGAACAACCTTCAACCTACAGTCTGTGATTGGTGTTCTAGTGAATGTATAATTCCTTTGTCTCTAATATCCTCAATGAACTCAAGGCATCAAGTTGTCATCCTTTCAACGTTCATTCATGTTTCTTGAGCTAGAGTACACTGTATGAGATATAAGTGAACTCAAGATCATATATTGATTCACATTTTCATGCACATGCTATTTCATTCTCTCTTATCAAGTGGCCTGGACATCATACTGCCTTAGTAGGGACAAATCCCATTTCTCTAACTCACAGTCTATCTCATGCGTCAAAGCTACCTAATCATCACCTTTATAATGACCCATGTTTCAAGACTACGTTTGATGATGTCAAAGTGTACCCAATCACATTCGACGAGTGTAGTGATCTCAGGTCTAAAAATCACAATCACCACCATCACTATGAGAGATGATTCTGACTACCATGTAATGGTTCCATGTGTCACTCTCATGGTGGGTCGGTTCGATAAACTATTCTCCAACATGTATCTGTGTGCTTGGTTTGATATCATATATCATGATTAATGATATACTGTCATCAACCAACACACACTCTAGTATTGATGTGTCATTGTTGTCTATCAACCTTCCACAATGACATCCAACTAGGGACATAACAAGAATGTACACACTCTTAGCATCCATATGATCTCAATGTTTAGGTCCTTAACCTGAAGACATACATTATTGAGTATTGTCATTCTTTAGACATTCATTCTACTCCATCATTTATCTCATAATTGATTGAATTAGAATAAATCGGAAGCTTGCATTTGATATTTATCAAATAAATCATGACGTATGCCAATCCAATCATCATATGATTGGATCTCAATGTATACATACTAATAAAAAGCTCGTCAACTCTAATAATAATGGTGATGAATAGTGCATCAAAACCATGTTGGATGAACTAAAAAAACTTATTTAAGATAAAGTTTAGGATCTACTTCCTAAAACACTCAAATGAATCATCATCATAACTGAATATGTCTTTAGAAACAAGCTTAATCAATAAGGAAACATAGTTTGTAATATGTGCAAATGTTTCTTGCACTGCTAGCCATCTTACGATTAAGCTATATCATATGTATGTCAATTGAATGTTTTTATATGGTATAATTTAAGATGATGTTTTTGTCACAAAACCACCAAATTTTGAAGATGTAAAACATGATTTTCGTGTTTACAAATTAAAAAAATATTAATATGGTCTAAAACACAATCTGGGACATGGTATGATTGATACAAAACATTTTTTTATCTAAAGAATGGTTTTATAATCAAACAAGTCTACTTTACACTTTTATTAACATTATAGATGGATCATGTATATATGTACAAATCAATGCAATTCTATCATTTTTTGATCAAATGATGACACACTTTGTAATGAATTTGTTATTTTAATATAGAGTGACTTGGAATAAGCTCCACATGGAACTTATCTTATTCCTTTGTTTTCAAATTAAACAAACTTCAAAATCGAATCTTATCCTCTAAGAAATTAGACAAAAAATTACTTAAAATATTTAACATAAAAAGGGGCAAGACATGTTCCACTCCAATGACTCCATCTACTTTTTTTTCAAGATGAAGAGATATAGTCCATAACACTCATCTATATAGATAAGCCTTTGGTACTTTACTATATTTTACATCCTTTGGTCCAAACATTTCCTTTTTCATAGGTCATTGTGAGAGACTTCAATTTAATCCAAAGGGATCACATCTTTCTATAATTTGAAGAATTTGGAGATATCTAAATATAATTATTGACTATGGTCTTTGGAATCCATGAGTTTAACATTTTGAATTACATTTTATATGGATGTGGATAATGCTTCATATATAATTTAGAAAAATAGAACCTACATTGCATGCTTTTTAGTCATAAAAGAACTATTTTATTAGTTCAACGAGAAACTAAATGTTGTAGAATTATCAACAATCAATGTTGAATATCTATCTATGTAAGGAGGAGGGATCACCCCCTTACTAATTTTTTTTTGAAGAATTAACATCCATTCCAAACACACTCAAAGGTATGTTGGAAAAGTTATAAATTTTCCAAATTATTATAATGGTATGCAAAATACCAAAGTGTAGTAGCGGAATAAAAAGAACTGATTATAATTAACTTTCATAAAAATTACACAAGTACATCAAAATATTCCAGTAGGGTTTACAACAAGATACAACAAAAAGGATGTAGATAGAGGGAAGTCTAAACTACTTCAAATCTTGTTCCAGAGCAACACCTTTAAGTTCTAGGTCCATGCCCAAAGCTATGTTCTCCTGATTTAAGTCAACAACTTGTCCTAACTTGGGTGATTGGGAGAGCACCCAGAAAAAGGGAAAGGAAACAAGGTATGTGTCAAAATTTTGAACAAATACAAAAGATAACAATAACATTGAAGCATAAATATATGGATTCATCACATGATGAGAGGGCCAAAAGAATGAGGCATATAAAAAAGTAGATTGTTACCAAAAACCAACAAATAATAATGAATTGCATGAATGATCAATATTGGACTACATTAACCAAGTAGGGTTGAGGCACCTACCAGACCTCAACCTATAGGTGAGGGGAGAATTAATACATTCCCAGTCTCCTACACATATTTTTATAAGGGGGAGAATAAAATGTTCCCCAAGGCGAATTAACACATGACCACTATGGGTAGTTGTACATAAGTACCACTACTATAGCTAAATAGTCAAATAAACCATCATGCATAAGAAGTAGTAATTTGGCAAGATAAATAGTCATATAATTGCAATATGGTAGTGGGGTTCTAAGACCCATGAATAAAACATCCAGACTAATTTTTAGGAAAGTCCATCAAAAGATTCATGAGTAGAGGAAAGCAGGTTCAATAAAGCCTCATTAGGGAAAGTAAGGTTGGTTCACAAGTATCCCAACTAAAGGGTTAGATATGCACATATATAAATAGGGATTGCACATACCTCTCATATGATTTCAACTACCAACTTTCATCACTTTATTGAGTCTAAGACCAACTTCTCCTATTCCAATGTATAACCATGTATTATGGTATGTTATATGCATTAATGTAAAGAAAAACCCTATTTTTGACTTTTTGCACAAAACTTCAATTTAGACTCTGAAAACATCACCATTGATCTAGTTAGGTTCTTCTGATTAAGAAAACATATAATTTTGCATATTTTGGAGTTATGAAAGTTAAAGTGTATTTTTGGTAATTTTTAGGTATTTAATTCATTTTCGAAAAACTCTTTTCAAAAAATCACCAAAAAAAACCTTAAAACTATTTTTGTTAGAAAGAGCATGTTTTTCAAAGAACAAAACATATTGTCTTTTTATTTTTGGATAAGGGAATAAATAGACCAATAGGAAATTGCCACATCTAAATAGATCGAGATAATCAGAGAGAGAGAGAGAGAGAGAAGGATAGATAGATAGATAGATAGAGAGAGAGAGAGAACACCATTTGACCCAAGATCAGGGTTGGAGATTCATAGGTAACCAAACTAGATCTTCTAGACATGGTAAAACAACAAGAAACCAAAACCCTAGAAGAACATGGTAAATAGAGATGGAGATCATCGATTTTAAACATAGAAGCATGTGTTTTAAACATGCAGTAAGCAATATATGAGAAGGGGGATATAAAACTCACCTCTATGAAAGTAAGAAGGTCTAAACAACAAGGATCCTGGGATTAGAAGGTCTGGTTGCTCCAAGCCAAGCTCCTTTCTTGAGCAAAGATCACCTTCTCCACTTTAGAGGTGCAAACCCTAGAAAAAGAGCATGGAGATGAGATGTTTAAGGGCTCTAAGTGGGGTTTCACCATGGAAGAGCTGAATTCTGACCTAGAGTAAGGTGGAAGGAAGACTAACAACATTAAAACAGAGGATAAAAGGAGGATTCTTACTATTTTTGGTTGAAATCACTAAGGAGGAGCTTAAGAATTCCTAAATAGAGAAATTTGGAACCCTAGGAGCCTTCTTCACCAAGGTAGGCACACTCTTTTGACTTGGGACAAAACCTTCATGGACAAACAAAGCATGAATGATGCTCTAAGCTAGAGGAAAGAAAGGAGAGCAAGAGTTTTCTAATTGGGAGTTGGGAAGGGGTAGATATGGCTATATAAAGAAAGAGGTCAAGTATGAGGTGTTTATGAGACTTTCCATGTGTCATGTATAAGGGTGTCCATGGAAATGCAAGAATTTATGGATAAGGAAGAAGTGAAGAACGAGGTGTCAAGTTACTTTCCATGTGGCCAATGCTAAGGGTTCCCATGGACATGCAAGCCTTTATGGATAAGGAGGAAGTAAAGCATGAGGTGTCCATGGAGCTTTCCATGTGTCCTTAGCATAGGGATTTCATGGCCATGCATGAGGACAGCTCATATAGACTTTTTTAATATCAAATATCGATTCTAAAAGACCATGGAGACTTCTAGGCTATCTCCACCGTCCTCCAATCAAAGAAATAACCCCATTGGTTGATAGCTTTTAAAGATAAGCTCATTTATAAAGAGGGTAATCCCTAAAATGCCCTTGGAAATAAACACCTTCAAACCAAGGTGCAACTAGGTTCCCCATGGATAAAAACCTCGAGAATGGTAAGGGAATATCTAAATATTATAATGCATGTGACAATTTACAAATAAGACCTCCGAATTAGGTAAATTGCATAAAAGTCCAAAATGTGCATATAATTGCATAACCTGCACAAACAACGTCCAAATTGGACCAAACATGAAACTTAATCTTGTCTCATGATTAAAAAAAACCTCAAAAGGTTAGATTAAGGTTTAGAGTGCTTAATTATGATATTTAAGCTTATTCAATACATTAAGTAAGGTTTGGGGCCTTACACTTCTAACATTGATTTATTTACCATTATTCCATTTAAGTGGTGATTTTACATTTTAGATCTTTAAATAATATTTCACCAAGATATTTGTGCATAAATCCTTCCATTGGTATAATTATTGAACAAATGTTCACCAAACCACTATAAATTCCACAATTTAAGCATCAAGGCCAAAGAGAGTATGCAACATCTCACTACTAAACTCCCAAGTTGAATCCATTAAACTTCCACCAAAAATTTTACTAAATTAAACTCCTTTTTTTTCAACTACTTAACTTGGGAGTTCAGAATCTTCTCAAGCCACCCCACATAGGTCAAGTTCTCATGGATCACCTATATGTTCCACTTTTACAATTTGTTTTTAAATTTTTTGGCTTATTAGAATTATATTCATTAGGATATCACATTCTCATTATTATTCTTTTAATTGTGTCATGCCATATTTACTTTGTGTCCAAAAGAGTTATATTTCATTATTATGCACAAACCCAATATATTTATTATTTATCTCATTATGAATTTTAGCACAACTAGAGTTATACTAAATTATCTTAATATGCATTATTATATCTTCCCATTATCTTTAATGATTTGGATTTAGACTCCATTATCAATTGTATCAGATTATTTTGTATGAAATAGGACACTTTATCCAATTTGTTACAATTAATCCAAATAGTTTCACATTAATTACTTATATGTATATTATACATTGTTACTTTACCTTTGTTTCTCACATTAATGTCATCATTAATCATTCTCTCATATTTATTCACTTCTTATTATTGATTATGAACATTTGTGTGAATCAATTACTTCTTATCCATATTGAAGTCATTATATATATTTTAATGATCAAGGTGGGACATATTACATATTAATGATTTGATTCACATACTAAGTCATTAGGTGATTAATTAGGTTTGCATTAGAGAACATGATGATATGCATTTCGTATTGATGACATGATAAATCTATGATTTATGTGCATTAAAGTATGTTATCTGATTATGACACCTAGTGAAACTAATGTATCATGAATGTCATTAAGGATGTATGAGTTAAGGTTAGATGATTACAACTTAGGGTTTAGGTTAACATGATAATTATTCTTCACCTATACCTTCATAGGATGCATTAAGTCCAAGGTTAGATTACAATTGTCTTGCCCATCATATCATTAGGGTTTATTGGTTTATGACATGGTCAACATCATGCTTATCCACTATTAGTATTAAAATGTGAGTTACTCTTATTATGTGCATTAGATATTCATTAGGGTTCAAACATATAAACTATTCACTAAATGATCATTATATGTTCTTTTGGATACCAAGAAACATGTGGTTACAACTGCAACTTGTTTGGTCAAAACTAAGGATTCAAGCAAACTAACTTCCTAATTAGGGAGTTAGGATTTCTAAAGTTAGAGTTGCTAGATTTCAGTATGTTACATGACTCCATCCCCTTGAAAAAGAATTCGTCCTCAAAATCTAACTACGCAAACATCATCAAACCAACTATTGTCCACCCCTTCAAAGGTTTGACCTATCAAGCCAAACTAATATATAGGTAAAAGGGTGAGTCTAACTAGACCATATACAAGATCCATCATGCTTCACTACGCACTCTGATTGCTTACTAAACACCAAACTTCAAAGTCTAGGTTCTATGGATAACTATCCAAACATGTGGTTCTATGGGTCATAAGGGAACTATATTAGGTATACATACTCAAACAAGTCATTACACCTGGGACACTAGTTCAACATATTAGGGTCCCTAAAGATGAATCATATAGATTTCTAAGGCTACTATTTCCTAAAAGCATGCTATTTCGGACACTTCATATTAGCTCAGGCCAGGACAATATCATATGGATTCGGGAGTCCTCGTAAACCAAGATAGTGGTGTAGAGGAAAATCTTGCCAGCCCCCGAACCTTGATCATTTCTAGACACCTTTTCTTTCAAATTCATGTCCTAGTAGATGCCTAAAGGCCAAGCTAAAAAACCTCAAGTTACTATGGTTACTTATGCATCTTTTAGTTGTAAGTATTTTAGGGATCTATTCATCATTATTCTAATGTGAAACTATAGGATCCTAAATGAACCCTTCATCATCAATTAATCAACTCTAGGGAAAACATGTCACTTAAAAGTAAGGTAAGTATTCTAACTAGGGAGACAAAATTGAAATAGTCAGATTCTGACTACCATGGGCTCTGATACCATGCTGTAAGGAGTCGGGATCACCACCTTACTAATTTTTTTTGAAGAATTAACATCCATTATGAACACACTCAAAGGTATGTTGGAATAGGTATAAATTTTCCAAATTTATTATAATGGTATGCAAAAGACCAAAGTGTAGCAGCGGAATAAAAATAACTAATATAATCAACTTTCATAAAAGATTACACAAGTACATCAAAATCTCCCATTAGGGTTTACAACAAGATACAACAAAAAGGATCTAGATAGAGGGAAGTTTAAATTACTTCAAATCTTGTCTCCAGAGCAACATCACCAAGTGCTAGGTCCATACGCAAAGATATGTTCTCCTGATTCAACTCAACAACTTGTCCTAACCTGGGTGGGTGGGAGAGCACCCAGTAAAAGGGAAAGGAAACAAGGTATGTGTCAAAATATAGAACAAGTACAAAAGATAACAATAACATTGAAGCATAAATATATGGATTCATCACATGATGTGAGGGCCAAGAGGATGAGGCATATAAAAAAATAGATTCTTACCAAAAACCAACAAATAATAATGAATAGAATGTATGATCAATATTGGACTACATTAACTAAGTAGGGTTGCGACACCTACCGGACCTCAACCAATAGGTGAGCGGAGAATTAATACATTCCCAGTCTCCTACACATATTTTTATAAGGGGGAGAATAAGATGTTCCCCAGGGAAAATTAACACATGCCCTACTATGGGTGGTTGTACATAAGTACCACTACTATAGCTAAATAGTCAAATAAACCATCATGCATAAGAAGTAGTAAATTGGCAAGATAAATAGTCATATAATTGCAATATGGTAGTGGGTTTCCAACAAACATGAAATAAAACATCAATACTAATTTTTAGGCAAGTACATCAAAAGATTCATGAATAGAGGAAATTGGGTTCAATAAAGCCACATTAGGGAAAGTAATGTTGGTTCACAAGTATCCTAACTAAAAGGTTAGATATGCACATACATAAATAGGGATTGAATATACATAAATAGGGTTTGCACATACCTCTCATATGATTTCAACTACCAACTTTAATCACTTTATTGAGACTAAGACCAACTTCTCCTATTCTAATGTATAACCATGTATTAGGGTATGTTATATGCATTAATCTAAAGAAAACCCCTATTTTTGAATTTTTGCACAAAACTTTGATTTAGACTCTTAAAACATCACCATTGATCTAGTTAGGTTCTTCTGATTAAGAAAACACATAATTTTGCATATTTTGGAGTTATGAAGGTTAAAGTGTATTTTTGGTGATTTTTAGGTATTTAATTCATTTTCTAAAAAATCTTTTCAAAAAATCTTCAAATAAAACCTTAGAACTAATTTTGTCAGAAAGAGCATGTTTTTTGGAGTTCAAAACCTATTTTCTTTTTATTTTTGGACAAGGGAATGAATAGTTATGAATTTCTCAAAACTGACCAATAGGAAATTGCCACATCATTAAACCAATCGAGACAAGCGAAGAGAGAGACAGAGAGAGAAAACACCATTTGACCTAATATCAGGGTTGGATATTCATAGGTAACCTAACTAGATCTTCTAGAGAAGGTAAAACAACAAGAAACCAAAACCCTAGAAGAACATGGTAAAAAGAGATGGAGTTCATCGATTTTAAACATAGAAGCATGAGTTTTAAGCGTGTAGTAAGCAATATATAAAAACGGGTTATAAAACTCAACTCTAGGAAGGTAATAAGGTCCAAATAGCAAGGATCTTGAGATTAGAAGGTCTGGTTGCTCCAAGCCAAGCTCCTTTCTTGAGCAAAGATCACCTTCTCCAGTTTAGAGGGGCAAACCTTAGCAAAAGAGCATGGAGATGAGATGTTTAAGGGCTCTAAGTGCAGTTTCACCATGGAAGACTAGAGTTCCGACCTGGAGGAAGGTGGGAGGAAGAGTAAAAGCATGAAAACAGGGAAGTAAAGGAGTAAACTTACTAGTTTTGGTCGAAATCACCAAGGAGGAGCTTAAGAAATCCTAAATAGAGAAATTTGGAACCCTAGGAGCCTTCTTCACCAAGGTTGGCACCCTCTTTTACCTTGGGATAGAAACTTCTTGGACAAACATATACGAAACGGAGCTCTAAGATAGAGGAAAGAAAAGAGAGAAAGAGTTTTTGAATTGGGAGTTGGGAAGGGGTAGATATGGCTATATAAAGAAAGAGTTCAAGTATGAGGTGTCTATGAGACTTTCCATGTGTCATGTGTAAGGGTGTCTATGGACATGCAAGCCTTTATGGATAAGGAATAAGTGAAGAACGATGTGTAAAGTTACTTTACATGTGTCCAATGGTAAGGTTTCCCATGGACATGCAAGCCTCTATGGATAAGGAAGAAGTAAAGCATGAGGTGTCCATGGAGCTTTCCATGTGTCCTTAGCTTAGGGATTTCATGGTCATGCAAGAGGACATCTCATAAAGGCTTCTTGAATATCAAATATCTATTATAAATTCCCATGGATACTTCTATACTATCCCCACCCAATCAAATAAGTAATCCCATTGGTTGATTGCTTTTAAAGAGAAGCTCATTTATAAAGAGGGTAATCCCTAAAATGCCCTTGGAAAGAAACATCTTCAAACCAAGGTGCAACTAGGTGCCCCATGGATCAAAATGTCGATGATGGTAAGGTAATATATTAAGATTATACTTCATGTGACAATTTACAAATAAGACCTCCGAATTGGGTAAATTGCATAAAAGTCCAAAATGTGCATATAATTGCATAACTTGCACAAACAACATCCAAATTGTACCAAACTTGAAACTTAATCTTGTCTAATGATTTAAAAACACCTTACAAGGTTATATTAAGGTTTAGAGTGCTTAATTATTGTATTTAATCTTGTTCAATACATTAAGTAAGGTTTGGGGCCTTTCACTTCTAACAAGGATTTATTTACCATTGTTCCACTTAAGTAGTGATTTTACATTTTAGATCCTTAAATAAGATTTCACCAAGATATTTTTGCATAAATCCTTCCATTGGTATAATTATTGAACAAATGTTCACCAAAGCACTATAACTTCCACAATTTAAGCATCAAGGCCAAAGAGGATAGAAATGATAGGAAAACATTGGGAAAGGGCCAAAAAGAGAATATGTCGAAGTTTTGGTATGTTATAGTCTACTAGAAGTTCTTGTACTTGATTTTTTTTGGATGAAGAAAGTATTGATATATTTCTTATAGACACATCTCTTACATACATAAAATATGATAACACAAAGCACCAAACTATTCTGGAAAGATTTTATTGCATAACTGTGTTAAACACATAGTTGAAAAAAATCATTTTGTTTTGTAATTGAGAGAAATAAATTTTTCCTTGATCGTATGGGTATTTATAATCAATTGATGGATATAGTGATAAAAATCATTACATCCAAAATGGTTAATAATATTTGACATAAATTGATAATTTCTTATTGATCATCATTTGTTTTGACTAGAAAATTCTTGAATCATTGAAAATGACTGCATACATTCATATAACATCATTTGCAATAGTCTTTTTATTGATTCTAAATGTGTTTTTGCATATATTTTCAATGATTCATATCTTGATTATGCGAAAACTGATATACATTCCACACCTACTCTTAATTTATGGAATTAGTTTTTGATATTTTATTTCACAAAGTCATTTCAAAATCCTAATTGGAAAATGTAAGTAGTAGAGGTTTATGAAAGGTGATGTCAAAGGATGGATAAAAACCAAAGGGGTGGGCAATATTTTCCTCCACATCACTGGGTTGATTTATCCACATTATTCATTGCTAATTTTAAATTAAACAAAACCTAATAATTAATAACATACGTTGAACATATTATGTGCTTAATTGTTTGCAAAATCATACTTCCTCTAAGTATTTTGAAGAAATTGATTTTACATTTTCTATCTTTGAGATCTTTCATGTTGTGAGCAATGTTGTCACATTTGAAGAAGATGGTTCTATTACTATCAAATTTGTGTATAAGAGTACACATAGCTTACATGTGCGCATCATCATTAATGATGATTATAAAATGCTAATGAACAATCCAACCTTAGGGATGTTTCACATACCTTTTAGATAAGATGTGTATACAAACCAACATAATATGATGTTTACAGATCATCCAATAAAAGATAATGTGTATTTTCTAATGAATGGTAAGTTGCAAAAATTGTAGATATCGTTGGATGATATATTGCTATATATCACGATCTATACGGAATGTGATAATGATTTTTTTAAAACACACCTTATCTATAAAATCATGAATCAGTCCACATGATCGGATTTTATGAACACACTCTAGATGTTCTATTTTAATGACATATTTACATAAGTTACATGTACCTACCGATATACAATTCCTAACACACACACATATATATATGTATATATATACATATATATCTATTTATATATATACATATATGTACATATATATTTATATAAATAGATATATATGTATATATATACATACATACATACATTATATATATATATATGGACAGCCATCTTGAATCCTTATCCAACTGCAAAAACCCACACAACTTCTGTTCAACCTTTAGTAATTACATCTCAGTAGAAGAACAATCTGTGCAAGAAAATAGGGGTAAACTTATTAGCTCATATCTTATAAACAAAGTTCTTATCCATCTGTCTGTTGCACATAATATTCTTCCGAGAGAAAACAATTTTGAGTTCCTAAATTTTGTATGTAAATCATTTTTGTGATAGACGAGAGAAAAACTATCAATGTTGCTTATCTTATTCTTTAAAAAGTGATAGAAATTTAGGGGCAAATCTCCATGTGTTGTTTAGTTTGATCTATCATTACACTTTTAATAAATAAGCCACTTTAGAGCTCCACTATAAAGTTCTCCATGGAGAAAAATGAGCCAAACTATAACTCAAAAGATGTTCTTAAGATATGGTCAGAATAGAGTTCATGGAAAATATTCTGATGAGGTATAATGGGCTGAAACAACCCTAGACCAAACACCTAAAACTCATACTCCTTGAAACCATTCAAATGATTCTCCCTACATGCATGTTTTTCTGTATCAAACAAATCACAATTTTAAGTACAAAAACAAGGAATTAGCATATCTGTAATGAAACTATCTATTACCCTAAGTTCAACCTCCTAATGACTACAAAGCCAAAGGCGAGTGGAATTGGGCGTCCATCCACAAAATGGCCCAATTATTCACACATGCAATATATATGTACAAACAATAAAAAAAAGATATAATAAGATACTAAAAGGGGTAGAGAAGTATGTACACATTTCTATTTCAATATAACCCATTGGTGTTTCATTTCAAGTCTTAGAGACTTGAGTGTAGTGGATCTTCATTTGGAAACTATAAATTTGATAAAAAAAATACATTAATGTGAGTGCATTGAGTATGCTATGAAAAACATGTAACCACAATTTAAGAGTAATATCAAAGTTGCTTGGCTAAAAACATCAGATTAAGCAAGAAGTAGAAACAAGGCAAGAGCACTTAACAACATTCTTCTATATAGATCAATGTTTTAGATTTCTTTGTCCATTATATCCACATAGACCTTTGACCACTTCTCAAGGAAGGGTCCTTGAGGGGCATTTAAGCTCCCTATTTCTACATGAGGGACCTAAAGACCAAAGTCAATGAGTTAAACCTATTTCACTCGTGCTTGGTATCCTTACCTCAAGAATTTAGGTAGGTACACAAGGCTATATAATGGATATTTGTATGTTCTATTCAAGGTTTATCAACATACTATAGTCAACATGAATGTAATATTCATAGGGAACAATAGCTCAAACAAGTAACTATCTAGCCAAGCATTCATATGAACATACAAACAAACAAGCCAAAACCATAGTAGGGTCAAGAGAGTAAGTGTACCTTGTGAGTAGTAAGCAAGTTATGATAAGATATCTGGAGATGGTCCAACCCAAGGGAACCTAAGATTCCTAAGATATAACATGGGGGTCTTAGATCAAAATGATTTTGATAATCAAATCATCATATGATTCATGGGGATGTTCCTCTAGACCTAGGTTTCAAGTATTTCAATCTTAGTTTCAAATAAGCATGCAAGTATTCATTCATAGACCAAAAGTTATACTAACACCTTAGGTCTAGGTGATACATACACATTATGAGTAAGGTTACATCTAGATAAACTCTGATTTGGATATATGGAAAGCATAAGATTTGGTTTCTTATCATGTTTCAACATTCAAGATCATGATTAAGTCATATTAGATCAATTCCATGAACAAGGTGAAAGTTACAAGTCAAATAAGCATTGAGGGAATATGATAGATCATGTTGGCTTTTAGTGCTACAAGATAATGATTTTACTGATTTGGACAAGATAAAGTAGGGTATTGTCACAGAAGTTATATTTCATCCTATGGAGACAACTAGGTTAACTAAGTTCTTTAGTGCACATAATTGTTACTTGAGGTCCCATTAGTCAAACATGGACCAATTAGCATGAGATCTTACTTCATTATGTCTCATGGAATAGAAAAGGTTACCGACTTCAATCTAGAATAGTCATTTATTGATTAAAAGAAACAAAGTTCCAAGATTAGGCAAGTGGCATCATGTTCATGCATAAAGGATCACTTTTAGGTCAAAAGTATACATATAAGTATATCATGGTGGTAAATTTCGTGATTCAAATCTAGAAATGAATAAAAGTTACTGTTGTAAAGATCAGAGTGATATAATAAGCAACAATACTAGATGTGCGCAAGATACGTCATTAAATCATTCAAAAAGTGTTGACAATATATGCTTTTTAGGATATCACGAGAAAACGAAGAAGATTTATATTATAAAAGTAGTTATATTGGCTAGGTATAGTTTTCTAGGTAAATATTCATATATTATATGACCAAAATGGCTCAAGGAATGATGACATATGATCTATGAAAGAATGGATCATTTCTCATGAAAAGAGGAGACAAATACCTCAAATGCGAGGGGATGAGGGCCATTGGATCGGAGATCCATGGTTGGTGTTGAGTATCTCAATCTTCCCTGACCAGGACGTGGCCTCACACATGCCTTGACCCATGGTCAACATCGGCCAGTTGGCCCAGGGACTTTAATGGCCCATAGAAAGGAGAGGGAGAGGGGCAACTAGATCTAGGCTGTCGATTTTGGCCCCACCCTAGATTGTAGGGCATGTAGTGTGTCATCTTTGTGGTGTCTTGCCCGCACAACAATGTGAAGACACCACAGGAGGAGGTTGTTGTCGCTCTTTGGCCAGCTAGCAGTTGCGCCTGGAGAAACCTGTGACATGGTCGTTCGCATCTGACAGAGTCCCATGGAGTTGGACATGGCCTTATCTAGAAATTTGGTGTTGTGAAGGGAAAACACCCTAAGGGGAGCCAATAGGAAGCCACCATGGCTAGAGGAGAAGAGAAAGAATGGAATTCAAAGCTAGGGTGCGAGATAGGCTTAGAAAAGAGAGGGGAAGGTAAGAGAGAATCAAGGGGAAGTGAATGGGGGAATTAATTTCGCAAAAATGAGTGAGAACAAAGGTGATTGGTGGAACAAAGTGGGGTTAGGTGGGCTCACTGCCATGACCTTCGGCCATGGCGTACGAAGGTGGAGGGTGAATCTCTAATCATCCAGTTAAGGATTGGATCTGAAGCGATTAGATCTAACAGTTAGAAAACATGGCCCACACAAACATGTCTTGTGATTGGTCGAAAGTGCAAGTGTCAGATAGCCATGGAATGGGGAGGAAGCGTGGGCCACACTTCCATAAATTTGTGCCCAAATCGGGCCAATTTTGTATAGAATCAATTAAATCAAAGTAATTTGACCCAATCTTCATTATTCCATAACTTGGGCTCTGGATATCCTATTATGGTGATTTTTGTGTCATTGGAAATATAATTAGAAGTTGTACAAACTTACATACATTAGAGAGTAAGTTGAGGAAATTTAGTAGGTTCAAAATTCGTTACAAGATGGTGACATGCTAAGTATTTGAAACTTAAGTCTAGAAGCAAAAAGAATGCCACCACAAGCCACATATATCCAAGATGATTCAATTTAGCATTAAAGCATATTAAAATCATGAAATTAAGGTCAAATGTAAGATAATTATGCAAGGATAAAGTGCATTGCACATGTATGAGGAGAGATAACATTCTAGGTTGCCACAATATCTTAGTTCTTGTATAGTCCAACTCAATCTCTCTATACTGAATGAATATCCTAGACATGCTTATCTTGATAGAATTTGAGTTCTTCAACCCATCCTATAACTATGATCAACCTACACCACAACCAAATTATGACCATAATCAAAGTTCTTTCCCTCGTCTCTAATATATTATTGTTCAATTCCATTTTTATAAAGCACACACCTTCGTGGAAGAGTATGCACTCAATGACACAATATTATATGTTTAGGATCCCACCATGGCTTACTATGGTAAGGGAAATATATGGATATAGGTACGTATATAGATGCCTTATTACAAACTCATTGATGGTATTTCAATTTTTGTATTTGGTGGAGTTGTATTTTCTTGTTGAATGAGTGTGTTGTATCATGGACTAGTTTTCTTTTCAAAGCAAATATGTAATAACTAGATTTGATTTATGCATTTTCTTATGGTACTAGATTTATAAAGATACCAACTTGAGATTCCACACCTTATCATCTTATGTTTCTTCACTAACTTAATTAAATGATCTGCTTGTATATTAATCCATTTTTTAAAAGCTTTACCTTATTTACTCCATACACTCTTATTTCTATCCCTGATAGGGGGATGATATCAAGGTGGATATTACTAAGTTTCTTTTTTCCACCTACTTTTTCTTTTTTATTTTGAAAAAAGAGAGAATGAAACTACTTAAAAGAAAATAGCTTCACCATCAATTTCTGAGTTTGTATCATTTCAATATTAGTTTTGAAAATTGGTATACGAACAATTTACTATTTTTAAAAGTAAAAGTGCATCATCCACCAGAGATGGAACTACATTTGCAAACACTATGGATGAAATAAATTACATTTTATCATATGTTGAGATATGATTCTTGTACTCTTTTGAATTTCTCAAGGATATGGTATGATCTCTAAACTCAATCTACATATCATTATATAATATATTCTTGTACTTCAAAAATAATTGGTATAATACAAAGGAGGGTATTTTTATCCTGATGTGTAACATACCAAAACATGACTCTCTGATATCAAAAATCCTAATTCCCCCAAATTAGGCACCAATGGGAATAGTTCTTAGGTTAACCCCAAAAAAGGTATAAAATATACCATAGCATGATGGGTATAAATGAATTTAGATGTCATGTTTGACTTGATAAAGACATTAAAAATTTAATAATGTCTAAGATATGTCCTTTTTCATCCTTAACCCAAATAAGATGAATATAACACGTAGTTAGTATTTATATGGTTAATCTTGATAAATAATGAATAATTTATCTTCTAAATATTAAACCATGTCATGTAAAGTACATAAATGATACACATAAAACTATAAGAGAAATAATGGAATCTGAAATATAATTAGGATATCCCTATAATAATATAAGGCATACAAGTTTCATACAATGAATAATACATGAATATAATAGCCAATAACACTAATTAAACTAAAGATCTTATTCATGTATAAGTTAATATGTAATGTCTTATATTAACAATAATGGTGGGAACCATACTAACAATCATAAAAAGGATATATGGAATAATGAAGAATTGGTTTGCTACAAATGAGAAATAAAATATCTGTAAATATATTTGAAGGGAAAATTGTATTATATAATAGAAGTGGTTGCATGTAAGAGTTAAGGAAAGTTAGTCATGTGATCATAATACAAAAAAAAATCTAATATCAAATTATTATCCATAAATGTTTTAGTTTGGTGAATACTTGTGGAAATAACATTTTCCAACCATAGTCCAATGGATAATTAATTAATGATGCAAGAATATAGAAGGTCATGTGACAATATAATTCCTCAAGATTTAGTTAGATTAGGGTTCATGTTTTACACTAATTTTTTAATCTAAGATGCCTTAATTTCATTAAAGAAAGAAAATATAAGTTAAACCCTATAATATTAAATCAAGTTATGGATGACTTAAAAAGTAGAAATTAATGGAAAAATCAACATCTACATGACTATATTAGATTGTTACAAAATTCCATAATGTTTTGATATAATTGAATACTCCAATTTGATTTATAAAAGAAATGAGTAATGGATAAATCCTAAAATTTCATGGAATGAGATTTACGTAATTTAAATTGCATTATCCTGGACTTTCCAAATCTCAGACTCTTTGGTCATCTGATTTAATCATACAACCCAACAATCTTATTCTTCCTCCACTTTCTTTCATTTTCACAACAGTAACCTCTTCCCTTCTCTATCCCAATCTTGCCCCCTAGTGTCTCCTTCTTGTATATTTATTCTCCTACAATTTTCACTTTCCTTTCCACACAGAATGATCCTAAAATATATTGGGTTTTTTTTATTCTTTCTCTATGTCACTCCTCAACTTCATTTTTCTTCCCCTATTTCCATCTACAATTGGGAACCCAACTACCTCAAGACTTCTCATTAGTAACTTAATGTTGAAAAACCTTTGACAAACTCCCATAAACAATTCTATATCTCTTGTTTTCCCAAGATCACACTAACACCAAGTAACCCAAACTGACCTTGCATCTTCACCTTGGTCAAGCTCATTGGCAAACCATGAGCCTCTACTGACTTTGCTAATCCTCCACATCATCTCAAGGAGTGTATAGGAGTTCCGTAAACTACCGTTGGATACAATTCTACCGATCTTCCTTGTTTTCTACTCATCTTTTGTATTTTTGGTTGTTTTTAAGGTTATCAACCTCTTTCCTTTTTTGACTGCCTATCCCATCTTTTTTGCTTACTTTGGAGTCTTCCCTACATTCGTGGAATGTTGGTTTCATATTACATTTTTTAGATGTGGTTTTGCAAGTTGCTCTCTTCATGTGTCATGGAGTCCAACTTTCCTTGAACTTTTGGTCAACTAACATCTCATGCTCAAGCTCACTGAGTTTGGAGAGCAATGTGGAAGCTTGTGAGATGGGTTGTTTGTGCTGAAACCAATGGTTTTCCTAATTATATATGCACCCAATAGTTATTAAGGGTTGTTGTTTGTGGGTATACAACAAGTATAAGAACAATGTTCCTTGTGATTTCATGAGCTTTCCCTTAACTAATTTAAATGGTTGTGTTGTAATCAATTCTACGGTCATCTTTTCATCTACTATTTTTCATTTAAAATACACAACCTCTTAATCCTAGCAATCTCACACATATGATACTAAATCATATCCATGGTATATAAGTGATTGACCACATATTTTGATTTTCGTATTTCAATAATAGACTCAACTTTGATATTTCATATCTAATTATGTGTTTATCAAAAAAATACAAAAAAATACTTGTTGGAGTTAGAAAAATATTTTCTACCTAAATAAACATAATCCATAACCTAATCCAATGATGATAAGAGTTCATAATCAATGATTTCAAATACATATATTAATTAATCATATTTAAATTTGAATGTAATATTTGGTGAAAGACACCCTGGTTGAATATAGGTTTTGGACCTTGATAGTTCACACTCTTTAAAGTATGTTGCATTCCCTTGTGAGTCATATTTTGCAATTACTCACTTGATTCTCTCTATTGAACCTCTATATTGAAATTCCTCTTTCGTGTTTTCATTTACCTATTTGGATGTAATTTATTGATACAAATCTTGTAATATGCCTTACTTTCTAGATAAGCTTGTGCATCCTAATTTTTATTTTGTTCATCCTTCTCCATGTGGTAAACCTAATGTGAGGTGTTGTACTAGATGGAACTCTACCTTTCAAGTGATAATATTTTGTAGTCATATGATGAATCCTTTTTAAGGGTACGTATTCTTTGATCTACTTTTGCGGTGGAAATCTCATTAAATCTATTTTGTGACTATACTTACACTTACCTCTATATTGTTAAATTCTTTTTGATTCAATAGTGCTAACGTTATATAAGTTCTTTGAATTTTTGATCTATGTTTTTATGTTATATTTTTGGGATAGAACTTACCTGACCCATACTCTAGTTTATGACTACCGTTATTTATTTGGGAGTTTGAATATGTGACATTCTCAATCAAGTTTTAGGGTTATGTTCTCTAACCAAATTATTTATTTATATTTCACTAAAAATACATTTATAACACTTTCCTACTAAACTATTTGTTGGTATAGCAATTGGGTTGTGTTTCCTAATCTATTTGTTGTGCTTATGTGACACATGTTGATATATTTGGATAAATGGAAAGTGTATCTTTGAACTATCTTAAATAGTTCTTTTTGATATGCATTTTTATGTTCTACTTGTCTCTTGTTGGAAGCCTTGATAAGTATATTGTTGTCATTTTCCCCTAATTTTTCTCAATCTCTATTTCTGCACATACTAGATATGTTGACAACTTCCACCTTTTGTTATTTTGTGGGGTATGCTTTCAAACTCCAATATGAAGGACATATAAATTTGACTTAATGATTGAGAATTATTAGTGGAGTTGACTTTTGGGAGATAGACTTCATGTAGGTCACACCTCCCTGTTATTATATGTGTAGTTGTTACTTTCATGTAAACCCCAAGTGGGAGAATTCTTATGTAATATGATAAATTAGACATAGTCATGAAATTGTATTCCACTTCTGTACTTTGGTCTTACTAATATCGATTTATAATAGATAAAATAATGGATATTCATACACTACACAAAGTTGGTGTGTATTTTTATCGATATTGAATCTTATTTTATTTAGTAAGGAGTGGATCCCCTCATGCTTCCCACTCCTTACAAGATGGTATTAGATCCATATCATTTGGATTCTGACTCTTTCAATTTTTTCACCTCTTGATAGAACCCTTATTGTGAGTGAAATACCTAAATGATATGTTATACCCTAGAATTTACAAAAGATGTTCCAGAGATGACGGATGGGAGAGGTAAGATCATATGAGGCACACATAATGATCTTGAATAATTAATCCTAAGATGTTTAGGCTTGTGTGCTCCCACCCTATACTTTAGGTTAGTTGTGATATATCTCTTTGAATGTTGTGAGGTTTGACTTTAGGGTGAAATTAAATAATGAGAATAAGAAAGTAGTTGATAAAGACATCTTAATGTGATAATTTTGTGACTCAATTCTCACTATTGATTATGGACCAATCTTTTGTATATGTTTAATAGATTAATCAAAAAAATTATTATTATATTTTTTTTGCAACCACGTCCTTCTTTTTTAATTCAAACCCATATACAGACTATTTGCTATTGCCTGTCCTCCCTCTTGGCAGATCCAAGGCAGAGTGTTGGGGTAGCATTCACTAGCATACATAGATGACAACTCTTGGGGACAGGAGGATAATCTAATATTGGGAGCTGGTTTCTTCAAGAACCATTTTGCCTGCTTGTCAGCAAGGCGGTTGAATTCTCGTGCACAATGGATTAGCCTGCATCCGTTGATAGTTCACATTTTCCACATTCCTGCATGCTTCAAGCTGGTCAGGTATGGTGGTACGTCTGCATCATCTTGGAGAAACTTGACTGAGAGTTGGGAATCTGAAATAATACATGGCGAAACATCTCCCCGTTCAATCAAGACATCAAGTCCCAAAAGTATGGCTTGCATCTCTCCCTCCAGTGGATCACTTCCTCGAATGATCCGAGATCCACCTTCAATCCATACTCCCCGATGATTTCGCAAGATCCAGCTAGTACAGATGATATCTTTCACGTTGTCCACCGCAACGTCTACGTTAAGGTATACCCCAGATCTAGGGCAGTTCAACACAGCCAGGTGTGTAGCTTTCTTCATGCCGTCCAGTCTTATGTGACTAACAACTTCTTCTGAGTAGGATCGTATCTCGCTTCAGATTCTTGCGACGAGAACTTCAACCGGTGTACTACGGTCAGTAAACACATATTCATTCCTATGTTTCCAAAGCATCCAACCTGTATAGAGGAAGGTGCTGCGCCAAGCCTCTGCACCATGTTGGGACTTGAGGTTAAGGTTAATCCACTCTACAGTGGTGTTAGGAGCAAAGAACTCTGAAGGCAAGTGAGGAGCGATGATCTCCCATGTTCAACGATTGTCGTTGCAGTCCCGAACAGAATGTAGCGTTGTTTCCTCCTACCCGCACCTCTTGCAAGAGGCGTCATTGGTCATTTGACGGATGTACCTTAGTTGATTCGTAAGGAGTCAGTCATGTCCCAAGAGCCACCCAAACACGTGAACGCATTGAGGGACCAATGCTTTGGCAATGGCTGTCCACTGTCCTTCAGATGAAGGAGCTCACGTTTGGATAATCTTCGAGTAGGCGCTCGCCATGGTGAACCGTCTGTAGCTGCCGCTGGGCCAGAACCAGTCGTCATGTCCTCCCTCAGGGTGAGGGGCGCCCGTCAAGAGAATCTCCTCCACTGACTCCGGGCTGGACCATTCTATAATAAAATCTGTGTCTGAAGTTCCGTCGTCCATAACCATGGCGTTTACTGTGAGGTCGTGCAGGCTAGTCGGCACTATCCTCCCTGCCTTGAGGATCGGTGTCCGGCCACACCTAGTCCAGGCATCAGTCCAGGCATTTATGTCCTGACCATCACGAATCGTATGTGTTGCAATCTGCTTGACTTCCAGGATAAGCGGTCTAAGTGCTCTCCAGACAGGCGAACCATTCAGAGCAAAAGTATCACCCCTTCTATACTTATGGGTCATCATTTTAACCCATTCTGCAGATCTGTAATTGATGAACTCCCAAGCAAGCTTCATCAGTAAGGCCTTATTCTGCTCCCTCGCACTACGAATGCCCATGCCGCCCTAATCGATGGGGGCTATGACCTTGTTCCATGCCACCAACGCGATACCCTTCTTCTCTGTCATGCCGGACCACACAAAACGTCGGATCAATTGATCGATTCTGTCACAAACGGTAAGGGGAATAGCCGTCGTTTGCATCAGGTATGTAGAGGAGTGTGTTAAGACAGACCTTGCCAATGTGATCCTGCCTGCCAAGGACAGGCATCTATTCGCCCATCCCGCTATCTTATTGTCGATGACGTTTGTAATGGAAAGATATAGGTCCTTCATTTTCCTATGATGAATTATTGGAACACCCAAGTGTCTTCCAATTTCTCTCGTTTCAACGATTCCAAGCTTTCTACAGATGTGTCTTTGAGTAGCTGCAGTAGTCCCCTTGCTGAAGAAAACCCGTGATTTCTCTTTAGCAAGCTTCTGTCCAGATGCGTTTTCAAACTCCTTGAGACACCTGCTTATGATTTCATCTTGAATGAGGGACGCTTTGCCAAAGAGCATGATATCATCTGCAAAGCAGACATGTGAAACACTGGTCTTACGTGTGTTGAAGATGGCTGGCCTCCATCTGCCCCTGGCTACTGAATCTTTAATGGCTTGGCTAAGACGATCTAGGCACAAAGCAAAGATGTAAGGTGACAACGGGTCGCCTTACCGTACTCCCATGGATGACTGGCAGGCCTCCGTCTCTTGGCCTTGCCACAGAATGGTTGTTGTCCCGGAGGAGATCACATCCATGATAATAGACACAAGCTTGCTAGGGATGGATGTGCACCGGAGAGTGTCTTCGATAAAATCCCAACTCATCCTATCGTAGGCTTTAGCTAAATCCAGCTGAATCGCCATCAAATGATGTTTAGATCTCTTCTTCTCCATCGAATGTATGACCTCCTGGACTAGGACAGTGTTGTCGCTGATCCTCCTTCCTGGAATGAAGCTTGATTGAGCTGGGTTGATCCAACCATTTAGGTGTGGTTGGATGCGGGTCACAATGATCTTCATCACCACCTTCATGCACACATTGTTCAAGGATATGGGTCTGAGTTGAGCACATGTTTCCGGTTGGTTCTTCTTGGGAATTAGGACCATTAATGCGTTAGCGGCATTTCTGTCCCATTGATTTCCTGCAAAAATATTGTAGACAAAGGATGTTAGGGAAGGTTTAATAACGTTCCAGTTACATTGCAAAAAATTAGAGTCCACTCCATCCGGTCCAGGAGATTTGAATTTCGCCATTGAGAACAAGGCTCTACGAACTTCCTCTTCATCAGGTATCCTCTCCAGCTGGGCACTTTGAGCTACTGTAAGTGTTGGGAAGGCGCCCATGTATGATGTACACCAATGGGCTCTGCCGCCCGGGTTATCATCAGTATAGAGATTCCGGAAATACCTCAGAATTAATTAGAGGATGTCGTCTTCATTGTCGTACCAGGTGCCACCTTCATCTTTCAGTCGGGTAATTTTGTTTCTCCATTTTCGCTCTTTAACAAAAGCATGGAAAAACTTCATGTTCTTGTCACCTGCACAAAGCCAGTCACAGTGCGCTCATTGTTGCCAATCTAGCTCCTCCTTATTGAGTAACTCATTGAGTTGGAATTGAAGGTCCAAAACCATGTTTTCTAGCTCCGGCTCATACGTACGTGCGAGTTGTTCCTGGGCAAGCAGCAGCCGTGTCTGTAGCGCTCTTTTGGAGCGGATTCTTTTCTTCTGTCCATCATTGTTCCAGGCTGCTGCTTTGGTGAGGAAAGATGCAGCGGCAACAGTGAAGTCCAGATTACGCGGCCATTCCTCATTGAGCAAATGTTTGAATCCTTCAGTGTTTTGCCAGCTCGCTTTAGTGGTAGTACGAAGCCTTGTTTGCTGACGTCTCCGTGGTGTTTCCAACTTCAAGAGAAGAGGTGCATGGTCTGAACAGATCCACTCGACCACTTCCGCCCTGCACCTAGAGCTCATCTCTAGCCAAGCCGCGTTCCCCAGGATTCGATCAAGCTTCTCCTGAAGCAATCCTCATTTAAAGGTCATGCACGAGACGCATGTTTCAAGTTCAATAAGGCCAGCGGCATGGAGGGCGTCATTGAAGTTGACGCAACTTCTGCGGTCGTGGCCCAAGCCACCAGTCTTCTCATCCGCATGAAGATAGGCATTGAAGTCGCCCATCACAGCCCAAGGAAGTGTGACAGATTGAGAGATGGCATGGAGGTGCTGCCACAGGAGTCTCCTTCCCGCCCTCGCTGTGCTACCATAGACAAACGTCAAGTAGTATTTGTTCTCAACACGACAGTGTATAAACTGCCTATGGTTGAGGATGATATCCATCTCTGAAATTGAGTTATTCCATAGAAGCCAGATGCCTCCCGAGTAGCCAATGGCTTCTACTCTATGTGAGTAAGGGAAGTCCATCTTCCGAATGATAGTCTCCGCCTGTACACCGCTGGTGCGTGGCTCAATAATAACCAGGATCGAGATCCTATGCTTCCTGACCAGTTCTTTAACTGCCCCTTGGGTATCTTTGTGGAAGATACATTGCACATTCCAACAGAGAATATTCATTTAAAAGGGTTGGGGTTTGATCCGCCTTCCTCTTCCTCCATCAATTTTGTTGTTTCCTTCATGCCCTTGCGACCCCTCTTCTTTGAGCTAGGGTCTAGTAGTTCATGCAGAGTCGGTATCTTCCTGTTCCGCAGGTGTATCCCTGCACTTCCCGTCCCAGGAAAGGGAAATATGTAGGGTTTTGGAGGACCAGAAGCTCCGATAACGAATGGGCTAACTTGAAGGTTACTGATATCCGTCATCCCTGGACTGGGGCGGCCGGTGACTATTTCGTCTCCTGTCAATACCACTGCTGAGTGAGCGTTATCCTTTCCTTTGTTCTTCTGGTTCTGGGCGGTATGGTGCCGGCCTTGTGAGGGGTCGTTGCCCCCATTGGATTCCCTCAGCGGAATTCACTGGTCATTACTATTATTCTTCTTCTCCCTCCTTGAGTTCTGCTTTCTTGTACTCCAATCGATTCTCATGATTCACTCAGCTACTTCTTCGACCTTTGGCGGCGTCTCATTCTCGGATTCCAGTATTTCTTCAGTTTCGGGTGTGTCCAAATTGACAAAACGATTGTGGGTGCTCACCTTTTTGGCGACGGTCTGCTCTTGTGGTTTACGTCTTGGCCTACGCACCGTAGGTTGGGCATGTATCATCTCTGCAAATGCCTCCATGGATTTCTCATTTCCGTCCCTACTTGCTTCTTCAGTACCTCCCCCCCCCCATATTTTCCTGTGGTTGAGGTTTGTTCACACACTCCCTCTCCTCATGCCCAGCATGTCCGAAGGCATATATACGGAATGTTCTCGTACTGGACCATAAGACGTTTGCCTTCCACGTATATTGTAGGTATTAGCGGCTTCCCTATTTGCAACTCAACCGCGATCCTTGCGAACTTCCCCCTACATTGGCTCGTGGTGTTAGTATCGACCCTGATCGTTTTGCCGATCTTGTTCCCTATAGCTTCCAGCAGAGTTTCCTGATACAGATGAATAGGCAGGTTAGGGATTCTGACCCACACAACAAAGAATTTTGGGTGTGCTTTCTCGGGTGAGAAGGTAGGATTCCATCGCTGTACTGTCAGGTACGACCCAAACAACAACCACGGTCCTCCAGTTAGGGCTTTGAGGTAGTCATCAAGCTTCTGTAGTTGCATAAGATAGTAGTCATTGTCCAGATCAATCAGGTTGTAGCTGCCGTTAGGCGCCCATAAAAGTCGGATCTTGTCCCGCAGGGTCATGTAGCCGATGTCGCGTGCAATGAGCTTGACGACCACGACATATTGCCACGGTTTCAGGAGGTTCGTGCGTGCTTCTACCATTAGGTTAAAGGCTGGGAATCCTTCCTCTTTGGTTATGATGATATCTTCCTACTGCAGTTTGATCCCCGTTTTGTCCGTGTCAATATGTATATAGCCATGTGAGTTGTCTTGATTCCCGACGACGACCGCCTTATAACGTAGCGGATGGTCTGTCCGCCCAACGTCTGCTTCCCCGACACTCCTTGTTGGATCTATCTGGTCTGGGAACCCCATCGGCGGGAAGTCAATGCCTCCTTCTCCCCCTTCGATTTCCATCTCAGACCCTTGCTGGTCTTGCTTCCGTCGACCCTCAGGCGTAATATCGTTCTGGTTTCTTTGGCTCGCATAGCGGAAGTGCAAGCCTGTGTTCCCTAAAGGAATCATGCCTCCTCTCGTTTCTCCTGGGTCACCATCGTCTTCCTGGTCACCAGATCGCCTAGGAAACCCTAGGGCGGCGCCGCTCCCTCCCATCGCTCTAATATCTTTTATGTTAATTCCTTATTTTTTGTTACACTACTATGTGTATAAATATTTATTTTGATATTTTGATGAACTAAGTGACAATATTAGAGTACGTTAAGTATTGAAAGAGAAACTCTATAATTAGTTATATTAGAAGTCTCAAACCCTAGTTTTTTTTATGGAGGGATGGAAAGGATGGTTTGGTTTGTACTAAAGCTATAGTGGACCTACCCTCTTTTCTCCTTTAGATTGTGGCGGGCTTTATATTTTGTTTATTGGATGCTTATGTGAACTATAGGGTAGATGGTTAGAACCACAAGGACTTTAATCTCAACCCTAGGTGGATATGAACTTCTAGTTAGAGGTCTGGCCTATGTATATCATATTCGTGCCCCTATTTTTAATATAAAACATAATAGTTTAAGAGTGGTTTAGTTTGACTTATTAGGTCATCATTTTTAAGATATGGGGAGTATTTAGTAGGTAATATACATATGATGAGGTTTCAAGCATAAAAACCTTTTAAGTGGTGGAGTGTTGTAACATACCACAACCTAACTCTCCAACATCTAAACCCCTAATTCTCCAAAATTAGGTATTAATTGAAGTAGTTATTAGGCTAACACCAAACAAGGTATAGAATATACCATATCATGGGAGCATGATGGGTATAAGTGACCTAGATTTCATGTTTGATTTGAAAGAGAAATTAGAATCTTATAATGTGTAAGATAAGTCATTTATCATCGTTGGCCCTAACAAGATGAAAATAATAAGTTATTACTACTAAGATGGCTAATTTTGATACATAATGAGAATTTGGACTTTTTCATCATAAACCCTATCTATTATAAAGTAAATAATTAATTTGCATAAGATTAACACATAATTAGAAAAGTGTGAAATATAATTTGGATAACAATAAATAACATAATGCACACAAGTTTCATACAATGGATAATACATTAATATCATAGCTAATACCACTAAGTCAAGTAAAGAGTTTAATGATGTACATATTTATGGAACGTCTTCTTGTAATAGTAATGGTGGGAACCACTACAATAGTTGTAAAAAGGATATATATAACAATGGAGAACTGGTTAGTTTCTAATGAGAAATAAAATAAACACAATACCTTTAAATAGGAAAATGAATTAAATTATGGAAGTGGTTTTGTGTAAAAGTTAAGGAAAGTCAATCAAATGATGAAAATCCTAAAAGAATCTAATATGAAAATATTATCCATAAATATATTTATTTGATAAATACATATGACAATAATACCTGACAACTCTAATCCATTGGATAATTTAATTATTGATGTAAAAAAAAATATAATATGAGAATCTTATTCCTCATGTTTAAGTTAGATTATGATCCATAATTTACATTAATTGAAAAATCCTAGATGCCTTAATTCCATTAAGGAAAGAAAATACTCGTGATTGGCGGAGTGACTAGGGTTCCGAAAGGGCACGCTTATGGGGTTCGGGGGATGGGGTCTGGTGGTCTGGTGTGCCGCCCTACTCCCCCTAGGCCGTTCTTCATGTCTGTTTCTAGTGGGGTCATCGTCTCTTGTGGGTGTTAGGTGTTGGTTTTCCTCATTGCCCCTTTCCCTTTTCAACGATTGTTGGAGAGTGAGCCTCCTAATTTGCTATTGGGTTGGTGTGGAATGTGTTGCGAAGCTTCGATTGTTGCTGTCAGGCATCGTGGAGCTGCACTTGGACCCCTTCTGTCTTCACCCTAGATGAGGTGGGCCGTCTCCCTCTTTTGTCTTCCTTTGTTTTCCCTTTGAGCTTTTTTCTTGCCATCTAGTTCTAAGTTGGGGGTTTTCTTCATGTCCTCCTCTTTTCTATCTCCTCTATTTTACATAATTTTTTGTGTTGTTGGTTCCCAGTATCGTCTTGCCTTGACCTAGTTGAGATTTAATTTTTCTTGAATTGCTATTTTGTAGGTGATGAGGAGACCTTTAGTGGTTCTGATTGGGTGATAGAGGCTTTTCTTTGTGCTATTTATCCTTTTGGCTACTTGAAATTAGGTTTGAGTGGGGGAAAAGGTGTAATGGGTAGGTCGAGGTGGTGGGTTTTCCCCGAGTTGTCCCTACCTCTTCTTTTGAACATCAACTTTGTTGGATAAATTGGATATTATGATAAATCCCTTTGTTTCGATGATGACAAACATTTCATTCTTGTTGATCTAACGAGCTACTTAAGTGTGCAGGAACAAGGTGATGACAAAAGTTCTAGGGAATTCATACGCTTGAATGCTTGTAAATGTCATGCAATGTAATCAATTGTAAACTTGTACAAATATATAATGTACAAGTACTTAGACTTCATGTAAATCAAGCGTTAGATCTCCCTAGCTAAACACCAAACTTAGTTAGGTCATCTCCTTCAAATAAGGATCACATATGCACACTCATACACATACTTAGTGGTTTAATTAGAAGATTGAAAACATGGTCAATCTCGGTCGACCACATTCCTCGACCGAGACACTCTCGGTCGACAAACTTCTCGACCGAGAATGACCCAAGTAGCCGTTAGACACAACTGACAAAGTAGTTGGCAGTTGCAAATGAACGTTGATCCAGAGAGCCTGTCGGTCGACAAAACTTCGACCGAGTAGGTATCTCGGTCGACAATTTGTCGACCGAGATGGTCTCTGACAGCAACTGCAGAATAAAGTAACTAGCCGTTACTAATGCACCTAACTTATATCTAATGGCTAGTTAAGCACTTAGAAACCCCTAGAAGTTGTCTAGAACGTCCTTAAGCATCCATAGGCCATTCCTATAAATAGGACAAGCCATAGGACACTAAAGAGATAACTCTTTACACTTGTGCTACACTTGAGAGTGAATTCTTATTGGCAATCTGTTTTGAAGCAATAGAGCAAATTCCTACATTGGCTATTCAATCCTATTGCTCCCATTTCGTGTCCTATAGGCTAGCATCTCCTTACCACAGCACCTACACTTCTACACTCATTGGTTAGGAGATTGATATGCTTGATATAGGCAAATCAAGCCTTGTGCTTAAAAGGATAAGTTGTAATTTCTATTTTCTTTCTTGTTCCTTTTTATCTTTTGTACTCTCCTTGCTACTCCTAGGGTTGGAGGCTGCGGATTGGAGAGGGTTGACTTCTCAGGTGGAGAAGGGGACTTCAAGCTACTTCAAGAAGGCTATCGCAAGGGAAGCTACTTCAGAAGGCTGGTGCAACGGGAGTTGGTGCATCTACTTCAAGGGAAGGCTGCTTCAAGGTTGGCGATTACTTCTAGGTGAAGGCTGCTTGAAGGGTTTGGGAAAAGAGATTGTATTTTATGTAAATTCCTTGCGAGGTAATAAAATAAATTTCTTTTCAAATCCCGGTTGGGTAAGCAACCGGGTAGTGGATTGACGGCTATAGTATTTGCTATAGTTGGAACCACTCTAAACCTTGTGTCTCCTTGTCAAATATTTTCATTGTGGTTGTTTGAGTTCAATAATTGTTAAATTATTTATAAAACTCTATTCACCCCCCCTCTAGTAGTTTTCAGTTGGTATCAGAGCAGGCTTCAAGGAACCCTAACCAGGTCTTGAAGAATGAAGGGTGGAGGTGACTACAACCGCAGGCAAAGGAACAACTTGGAACAACCTACAACAAGTTGCAATTGGTGTCTAGGACCAAACCATACAACAATCGGTTGTCCATTGAGAGAAAAGAAGAAAGAGGAAAAGTACAAAAAATGTTTCATTGCTACAACCAATGAAGAAGAAGAAGAAGAGGTAAGCCTTCTTGATTTATCAAAAGAAGAGTTAATTTCTAGTCTTGAAGAAACACACAATAAGTATATTGAGTGCAAAAAGAAATTAAAGAAATCTAGTAAAGAAAACGATGAGTTAAATGCTAGACTTATTGCTCTTACATCCGAAAATGAAGATTTATATGCTAAATTGAATACTCTTGGTTTTGAAAAAGATAGCATTGTTTCTGAAAATCGTACTTTGAAATCATCTCTAAGTAGTAGTGATGTGAAGATTTTTACTCTAGAAACAAATTATGATCTTCTATATCAAGAAAAGGTTGAATTACTTGCAAAGTTAAATGATTTTCAAAAACAACCTGTTTTGTGTACACATCTAGATTATGATAATATAGTGAAAGAAAGGAATTCTTTATCATCAAATCTAGATCAAGCAAAACTAGATATTAAGAAAAGAATGGATGAGATCGTTAAGTTGCAACAAGAAGTTTGTAGGTTAAACAACAATGGAATCCTTGATAGAATATTGGATAATTCCTATCATCAAATTGGGAGAAGAGGACTAGGTTATAAGTCCAAAGGGAAATATCATCAACAACCTAGTTGGAGAAAGACACGAGCACATCAGGCCACATTTGTACCAAAGAAAAACCTAGAACAAAACCATAGAAAAAGACTTGAGGTTGATTCTATATGTTGCCATTATTGCTCACGTCTTGGACATTACTCTTTTTCATGCCCATACAAGAAAAAGAATGTTGAGTTAGTATGGGTCCCAAAACCCCCAAATTAAATGGACAAAATTAAGTTGAGATATGACCAAAGACTCTAAGTTGTATATCTCTATGTCTATCTCAACTTAATAGGACACCAAGTTAATTCAAGAAATTAAATTTCCAAATATACATCTTAAACTACTTGTTTAGTTTGGATTCACAAAATGTATATGATTAGTTGAGATTTAACCTAAATGTTGCCTTGATATTTAAATATCTCAACTAAATCGAGCTTTAACTTTCATACTTTTGCTTTTAATTATAAACAATATTTGAAAACAGGTTTGAAACAACACAGAACCTTTCTCGGTCGAGACATTGTCGACCGAGGGACCTGTCGGTCGAGAAATGGTTGACCGAGCAGGCTTCTGTTGTCAAGTCTGACATAAATCTTCTGAAATGGTTTTTCAATCAACCTAGCTTGCTATCAAATTGTTATTGATGATTGAATTAACATGCAAATCAAAAATAAAATCTTGGAAAACAATTTTTGTAGCAAAACATATTAATCGTTTACATTATGAGTAGAAAATCCTTAAACATATTGCAAAAAGTGCTGTAAGAAGACTAATCTTGAACAAACTTTATTCATTGTTTGAAAAGTTTCTTCGGCATGATCAGTTATAAAAGTTTGTCTTAAAATTGAAAACTTATATGAGACTATTTTGGTTTACTCTCAATGGTTGGATTTAAAACTGAAAAATCATGATTAGCTTAACCAAGGAAATTACTATTTTATCATAATTTACATGGTTTTCCTAAGTAATCCTTGGAATATCTATACATGAACCATGTATGTGTTGCAATTTAAATTATTGCACTATGGATATGCTTCTACCTCTCTATAGCATCATGATTATTATATTTCAATAACTATGTTTCTTTAGAACAAATTTTTTAAATGTTTTATCCATTTATTTGTTCTAAGTAATAAAAAGTAAGGATTCAAGGAAAAATGCTTTTAAAGTATATTATCTGAAAACAAGAAGTAAATAGGATTTGACACCTGTAACTTATACATAAAACATACAAATTGCTGAATGAAATTTGCAGAAACATTCCCGGTCGAGAAATACTTCGACCGAAAATATTTCGGTTGAGAAGAGTTCGACCGAATAAGTTTCTGGAAACCGACTAGCTCAGTCTGCTATAAATTTAATTGGAATTATGAATGAATCTTTAAGAAAAATCATACATTGATATTTGCAACATGCCTTCACTTGAATCATATAGGTCCATTCTAAGTATTCCTTGATCTAGTTACATAAAAACCATGGGTTAAATTTCATGCTTCAATTGTTCTATCATAGATATGCTTCATCTTGATCATTATGTTTCATTGGTTTAAAATAAGCTTTGATTCATATATACAAACCATGAATGATCATTATGATTCAAAAAAATTGCAAATGTCATTAGCATAAAAGCATCTTGACATAATAGATAATGATTGTGGACACAGCTTGTGATGATGATGTTGCTATGACAAGCCAAATGGTGCCTCTTAGAACAAAATATTAATGTTTTTATCTATTTGCGTGTTCTAAAAGCAAAAATCTTGACTTTAAGATATTAATCTTGCTTTCAAAATATAAAGAATCCCATGATAAGGGTATAAGAAGAAATAGGATTTGATATTTATGTACCCATAGCAAAGCATGTGAAACATCTTTTACAATGAAATCTAGGTTAAAAGACTTCACTATGATGCTCATATTAAGTTTTTATAATGGGTATATCTTAATGTGCTTCAAATTGATATTTATAGCTATCTGCAGAAATTATACTTCACATATGAATGTTTATCTTGGAAATCTGCAGAATTTGCCTCTTGGTTAAAATTAAAATTGACCAAGGGGCGCTATGGTCGTAGTCAAGGGCGACCTAAAATAAGCTTTGACAGAATGCTTATTTGGACATCATCTTATTGTACTTAATCTTAGTATACTTTTGATACGGTCAAAATCAAAATATAAAATCATTTGTGACCTTAGAAGTTTTAAATTGCTTTAAATTGTAAGATTAAGGGGGAGCTTATAACAACAAATTTGACTATTTGATTAAGAAGCTTACAAAAACATTGTAAACATCATTTGAAGCTTGTTAATACCTTAGTATTTTTACTCTTGGATATAAAGAAATCTATGAGTGATCTTGTACTTCAAGGAACTCTTTAAACAAATCAGGGCCTAACATCCCTTACATTTGGTTAGAGACATTTTCATATACTCTAAGATTCAAAGATCCTCATTTAATTTAGGGCTAAACATCCCTTGATAGATGAGAAATCAATACACATTCATCATAAGCTTAAAGGAATCTCATATCATTTCAAGGCCTAAAATCCTTTGCAAATGATTGAGAAACAATTTGTGGATAAATTAGACACATATGATATTGAATCCATGTTCCTAATCGAATATCTATTTAAGAGGGAGCTTAATATAAAATTTAGGGGGAGCTTAATATAAAATTAAGGGGGAGAAGAAATAAATTGTTCAAACTGGATATCTTTTTGAAATGACAAAGGGGGAGAAAGAATATAAAATCAAAAATATAAATGAGTTTCATCTTGATGGCCAAGCACTCACTTGTAAAACAAGAATGGCTACAAAAGGTAACTCTCAGGTATGAAACTCACATGCTTTATATTTCCTTATTTTATATTTTAGGAAATGTTTGTCATCTTCAAAAAGGGGGAGATTGTTGGATAAATTGGATATTATGATAAATCCCTTTGTTTCGATGATGACAAACATTTCATTCTTGTTGATCTAACGAATTACTTAAGTGTGCAGGAACAAGGTGATGACAAAAGTTCTAGGGAATTCATACGCTTGAATGCTTGTAAATGTCATGCAATGTAATCAATTGTAAACTTGTACAAATATATAATGTACAAGTACTTAGACTTCATGTAAATCAAGCGTTAGATCTCCCTAGCTAAACACCAAACTTAGTTAGGTCATCTCCTTCAAATAATGATCACATATGCACACTCATACACATACTTAGTGGTTTAATTAAAAGATTGAAAACAGGGTCAATCTCGGTCGACCACATTCCTCGACCGAGACACTCTCGGTCCACAAACTTCTCGACCGAGAATGACCCAAGTAGCCGTTAGACACAGCTGACAAAGTAGTTGGCAGTTGCAAATGAACGTTGATCCAGAGAGCCTGTCGGTCGACAAAACTTCAACCGAGTAGGTATCTCGGTCGACAATTTGTCGACCGAGATGGTCTCTGACAGAAACTGCAGAATAAAGTAACTAGCCATTACTAATGCACCTAACTTATATCTAACGGCTAGTTAAGCACTTAGAAACCCCTAGAAGTTGTCTAGAACGTCCTTAAGCATCCATAGGCCATTCCTATAAATAGGACAAGCCATAGGACACTAAAGAGATAACTCTTTACACTTGTGCTACACTTGAGAGTGAATTCTTATTGGCAATCTGTTTTGAAGCAATAGAGCAAATTCCTACATTGGCTATTCAATCCTATTGCTCCCATTTCGTGTCCTATAGGCTAGCATCTCCTTACCACATCACATACACTTCTACACTCATTGGTTAGGAGATTGATACGCTTGATATAGGCAAATCAAGCCTTGTGCTTAAAAGGATAAGTTGTAATTTCTGTTTTCTTTCTTGTTCCTTTTTATCTTTTGTACTCTCCTTGCTACTCCTAGGGTTGGAGGCTGCGGATTGGAGAGGGTTGACTTCTCAGGTGGAGAAGGGGACTTCAAGCTACTTCAAGAAGGCTATCGCAAGGGAAGCTACTTCAGAAGGCTGGTGCAACGGGAGTTGGTGCATCTACTTCAAGGGAAGGCTGCTTCAAGGTTGGCGATTACTTCTAGGTGAAGGCTGCTTGAAGGGTTTGGGAAAAGAGATTGTATTTTATGTAAATTCCTTGCGAGGTAATAAAATAAATTTCTTTTCAAATCCCAGTTGGGTAAGCAACCGGGTAGTGGATTGACGGCTATAGTATTTGCTATAGTTGGAACCACTCTAAACCTTGTGTCTCCTTGTCAAATATTTTCATTGTGGTTGTTTGAGTTCAATAATTGTTAAATTATCTATAAAAATCTATTCACCCCCCCTCTAGTAGTTTTCAAACTTTACTCTATTCTGGTTGATTAGTAGTGGTTTGGATTTTCTGGTTCTTTCTACTAGTTCTCATGTTACCTACTATCTGTCTATATCTATTTATTTGTGGTGTTCTCATTGAATGTGTTGTGTCATATTTCTATTTTTTCTTTTGGTTATGGTGAAGACATGTCATCATGTTGTCTCTTTTATGGTATGGGGTCTTGTTATGCTATATCCTTGGAAGGTTGGCAATGCTTATGAAGACTTTGGTTCCAGTGGTTCTTCTCTCAGTAGTCAAGGTCTCATTTATGCAAGTTCTACCATTGATCATGAAGGAATTCCAGCTAAATTGTGCTTTGTCCAACATGTTGGGGAGGAATTCAAGCAGAAGAGTCTTATCTCTATCCAATCAATCTTGTATTACATTTTTGTACCTTTTGCTACTTGGTTACTGAGATTACATGGATATCTTGCCTTTGTATATGCTTTATGGATTTTCTGAATATAATAGATATGCTTACTTTCAAAGAATTATGGAACAAAAATATAACTTAAACTCTAAAATAATAAAACATGTTATGGATTGCTCAAAAAGTGAAAACTAATCACAATCAGAATCTACATGTTTAGTTAGTCTAGTTATGTATTTTCATAATCTTTGGGTATTGTAAACTGCTCCAATTTTATTTGAGAAGGAAATGATTACTGGATAAATCGTATAATGGTTTGTAATGCAATTTCTTTCATATACTTTTCACTTTCCTAAATTTAGATGCCATACATACTTTCCAAATATCAGATTCTTTTGATGCCATCTGATTTTAATCATACAATGGAAAATCTTCTTGTTTCTCCAATTTATTTCCTTTTATTGGACCACAATTACCCCTTTCCTTCTCCATCTCGATATCCCTCCTTAGTGAAACTTTCTTAAGATTTCTTCTCGTACAACTTTCCTTTTCTTCTTTGCATACAATGAGCCCAACTTTATTGGGTTTGGTTAATCCTTTCTCTCTGTCACCCCCATGACTTCCTTTTTATTCCCCTATTTCCTTATCCTATTGAGAAGCCAACTACCTTAAGACTTCTTGTCTATAAATAAGTGCTAAAATACCTTCAAAAAACTCCAGTCAATTGTTCTATGTCACTCATTTTCTAGAAATCACCTCGACACCAAGTAACCCAAGCTTACCTTGCCTCTTCACCTTGGCTAAGCTTGACGATAGACTAAGAGTCTTTAGAGACTTCAAGGATCGTCCACATCATCTCAGTGAGTGTCTGTAGATCTCCCTACACATCTTCCAGAGCCAATTTATGGTATATTATCCTTCCTTGTTTCCTACTAATCTTTGTTGTTTGCGGTCATTTTTGGGGTTCTTCTCTTCTCTCTATTGTTGACTCCCGATCTCATTTTTTCCCTTCGTTGGAGCCTCACCTACTTTTGTGGCTTGCTGGTTCTACAATATTTTTTTGAGTTGTGGTTTGACAAGATGCTCTCTTGGTCTGTCATAGAGACAAGATTTCCTTGAGCTTTTGGTCAACTCTCATTTCATGATCAAGCTCACTAAGTCTGATAAGGGATGGGAAAGCTTGTGTGATGGGCTATTTGTGCTCAAACCCAATGGCTTTCTAGATGATCCTTGCACGTTGTGAAGGGTTTCTATTCATGATTTGATCAAAAAATAGAAGAAAAATGTTTCTTGCGATTTCATTAGATTTCCTTGATTAATTTTAATAGTTTTCACATCATCATATTTCATATGATGGGTTTTGTTTAAATTGTGCAACCTCTTGTTTGAAGCAATGTCATGCATATGATAATAAATCATATGCATGGTATGTTAATAATTGACCACATATTTTGATTTCAATATTTAAGTAAAGTGAATCCAATTTGATGATTAATAACTAATTATGTCTTTATCATAAAAATACAAATAAATACTCATTTTAAATTAGAAAAATATTCTCTATCTAGCTAAATAAAATTAATAATATAAATCCAATGATGATAAGAGTTGATAATATATGATATGAAATATAATTTAAGTCCAATGATGATAAGAGTTGATAATCTATGATATTTATATTTTAGTGCAATATTAGATGAAAGATTTCTTGGTTGGATCTAGGTTTTGGACCTTGATAGTCCACACATGTCTTTCAGATGTGATACATTCTCCTATGATTCATATTGAGATATTACTCTTTTGATTCTCTCTTAAACCTCTATGAGGTATTAGTATATTGAAATTTTCATGTTTTGGTTGGCCTATCTAGATGTATTTTACTATGATAAATCGTATTATATTCTAACTTGATGGACGTGCTTGTGAACCCTAATTTGTATCTTGTTCAGCTACTCCACGTGGTGAGCATAATTTGATAAATTGAACTACATGAAACCCTAACTATTAAGTGATGACCTTTATTAGTATTAAGATGAATCTTTTTGGTTGGTATGTATTAGTTGATTGGCTTTGGTGGTGGAAAACTCATTAAATAGATTTTGTGACTATAATTGCACTTGCCTCTACATTATTGCATGTTGTTGATTCCATAGTACTAGATTAGTGTAAGTGCTTATATTTTTGGGTTATGTGCCAATCTTATATTTTTGGGATGGAGGTTGTGTGTACCATATCCAAGTTATGTGTCACCTTTATATGTTTGGGAGTTTAGTTAAGTGTCATTCTCTATCAGGTTTTAGGTTTGTGTGCCCTAACTACCAATGTTTATTTAGTTTTTGCTAGTATTGCATTTGCCTCAATGCATGTTAAACTATTTATTGGATATTTCTTATGGTTTGTGTTCCCTAATATATTAGTTGTGTGTCTGTGGCACATGTTGATAATATTTGATAAATTGCAGGTGTACCTCTTAGCTATCTGAATTGTTCTCTTTGATATCCATTTGGATGTTCTAGTTCACTATTTTTTGGAATCTTTGATTAGTATATTATTTTCCTTTCCTCCTTATATTGTTCATCTCTATTTTTGCACATAACAACTTTTTTATACTAGGAACTTCCACATTTTCTTCTTTTGTGGGGTATGCTCCCAACCCCTTAGATGAAAGACATGGAGAACTTGACTTGATAACCAAGAACTTTTCTTAGTAGATTTTCCTTTTGAGAGGTAAACTTGATATAGTCCAAACTCTCCTTTTCTTACATTTGAAGTTGTTACTTTAGTATAAATCCAAGCGAGAGAGTTGGTATGTATTCTTGTAAAGTAAAAATAGTCATTAAAATTAATTTTGTTGATATACTTTGGTCTTGATGATATACATTTAGAAATGATTAAATAATATGTATTCAATCATTATCAAAAGTTGATGTGCATTTGTTATGGATCATGACTCTTGTTTGATTTAGTTAGGAGTGGACCACCTCACAAATCCCACTCCTTACACAAGGGCATTATATGAACCTATTTTGTTGGATGACAAATCTCCAACTAAATTTATGACTGAGTATCTATTAAGCATTTATAAGATCATACAAATTATAAAAAGTGAAACACATGTATCTTATGCAAGGAGAGATCGACGACTAGTATTTTGTTCTAAGGCATTGTAAATTGTCCATTTATTTTATATCATATAAAAGGATTAAATCTAATGATTCCAATAGATTGTCTTGTCTTACTTTTGTTCTTAAGAAACTATAACCATGATTACATTTTATCACTCCACCATCCATTTTAACTACCTATATTTGATTCTAGAATTCTTGATTGAAATTCTTGTTCATCTAGGCTCAGGTAGGCATCTCAATGATATATAACGAATACTTATTTCAACTACTAAGCATACATATTTCAATATAATAACTCTAGTTTGACCAAAGGATAGTCAACACAACCTAATCTTATTTTTCTATCATTTGTGTTGATTTGATACATTTCCCTAGAATCTTCATTTGAAGTAAAGTTTGATTAAGGTATATCTTGGTCAAAGTACATTTTAGAGATAGTCAATCAAAACATGTTGGTTTCTTAATTTAGTTTTTACTCAACCCAATGATGCTAATAACCAAAGACGCTCCTAGAAACTTAGATTTTCTTGATTAGACTAACCCTAATCCATTTCCATATATAGAGAGCATATTGGATCACTTTTACACACACTTAAGAAATATAATACACTAAGAAAAGATAACAAAGATGTTGTGCCTCATTGATTCATGTATGTGTTCAAGTATACATTCTGCATTTGATTAATTATATCAAACACTTTAGAGAAGATCACTACAAACTCCTTTATGATTTGAATTGTATATCAATTGTTCCAATCTCTTTCCCTTTTTAAGAAGTTTTACTTAGGTTCTTTAAGGTGAATGAAGTGAAAACTAGTCTAGAAACAAAAAACTGGTCCTCCTTGAGCCTGGAAAAGAGGACAAAGGTGGTGACCTTTTTTCAGCCATAGACAAAAGAAGGTGCTAGGATGTTTATCCTTTGTCCTGGTATATAGAACAAGATTTTGTGACCTTCCTTTGGCAACAAACAAAAGAACACATTGAGGTGTTTCTTGGTATTCCTACAAGGAAAGAGTAATGATCTCCCATGAAAAAGATATAAAGGAGATATAAAGTAGTCTTATCATTATTTTTATTTGATGGTATGTTGTTTTCGCTCTCAACTATAAATAAAGAGTGTTTTCCCAAACATAGTGATTGAATATCTAACTAGGTGGATATTAGGAAACCTTTTGTAGTTTTTTAACCACACAACAAAGTCATTTTCAGTCTACTCCTTCCACCTTCATCATTATTCAGTTGATTTCATCATAAATAGTTTCCACTATCATTTTGTTTTTGAAATTTTCAAATTGAAATCTTGATCCCCGTAAAGATATTTCAATAGCTTGATTCTATCCATCTTTAGTATGTCAAATGAGAGGATCCTACCCATTAGGCGACACACATTATGCTAATACTTAAGGAGCGTTGCATTGGGTAGTTTTAGCAGACAATGAGGATGCAATCCCTCCATTGTACCAAGGACAACAATCCATTGTTGTTTTTACTAGAAGGATGTTTAGCTTCTGTGGTGAAACATGGTGATTCATCTTGCATGTAAGAAACTAGTTTAGTAGTCTCAAGGTTGCCACGTTTTACCATAGCAATTGTATTGTGAGTTATTATGAGAACCAAGTGGCTTTTGGTCAATTGTATAATCCAAGAGGGTTTACGGAAATGTAAAGTTAATGAGACGATAATTCAAAGGAGTAAATACTATAACTTAGAATATTAACAAGAGAATTATGTAGCAACATTTATAATAGAAAAGAAATTTTTTAAGACAATGTTTGTGGCTTGATGTTTTATTTTCATATAAGTTTATTATCTTTCTAGTATATGTTATATATCTTTAATGTTATCTCTTTTACATGTATTTATGTAGTTTTATAATATACATTTCCATTTTATTATTCTACAAGTAGTTTAATCTGAATAAACTATATATTTTATTTATACTAGAGATGGATTGTCCACACACAGTGGAGATCCCTACTCACTGAGTTTGTAGCCAATACGTTTACAAAACAATCTTTTTGGTAGACCCAAAGTTAATGGAGAATCACCTAGAGTGATGTGGTGTCACATTACTCTTTTAAATCAATGTTTTTAGTTAGTTGGAGCTTTCTGTCTACTTTAGGTTAATGAGCTAGGCTTTGGAAAGTGCAAAGTGTGAAGTGAGAACCCAACCTTCCCTTAGTGCTTAAGCGTGAAGTGGCTATTTAAGCGGGTGCTTTATGAAACAGCGGACTTTGTAGTGAGATGATGTAGATGTTGACATTTCAATAGTACAATGGTACTAAATTTGGTAAACTATGTAACTACAAACTAATATGATTAATATACATTAGAATAGGGTATGCAATTGTAAATATGTAAACATTTGTAGTTATTACAGTTACATGGACTTATAATTCTAATCATTTTTTGTTACCGAGTTACTTTTAACTATTATACCACGTTACTTACTAAAAAAATGAACTGAACATTAGTTGTGTAGCGTGTCCTATGGCATATTGTAGCACAATTTAGCAATCATGTTTACAATATTTTACATTGTATAGTTGTCCAAATTTAATATTATAGTAAACATATTCTAATTTGTATGATATAAATTGTAATTTTATATACTTATAATACTCGTACAGTACTTGTGATATACGTGGAATCAAGCTAGAAACAATTATGTCTTCCACTTTTCTCCTTCTCCAACTCTTGTACTTCCTCCGACCTGCTGACATGATGAATCTGGTCTCCCGAAGTCATGTTTGACCTAGAGTGCCTCTTCTTTTCTCTTGTTTGATATCTCTGTGAATGACATACCATGTATTCTTTCCATCAAAGAAGGTTTAATTTGAATATATTAAACATAAAATATTTCTCGGAAGTATTTGTATTAAATTCAACTATCTACATGATTGATTAGCTCATCTACTATATACAACACCTTTATGACATTTAGGTATACAAAGGAAATTATAAATTTTTATAATATGGTAATATATGTAAAAATACATCATTAAGACAAATTTCAATCCTTTTAAAAAGCAGCCGTTTCGCCGCTTAAGCGTTGGTAACCCATCTACCTGATTAATCTTACATGAAGCGGGTAGTAAAGCATTTCGTCATTAAGCGGGCGCTTTTTCTCGCTTCAACCCACTTTATCCCGCTTTGTGTGGGCTGCTTAATTACTCGCTTAGGACCACTTAATAAGAAAAGGTCAGCATGGCCAATACCAAATATATAGAAAAGAAACATAGATTGCCCGATGCCTGTTATTATATGTTACACGCTATAAAAGTAAAAGTAGCACGCACACCATAGTATTATCTGTTTCTCCTATCTATAACAAACTTGTGTGCCTCTGTCGCATTCATTCTTACCACTCACCACCTCCTGTAGATGTAGTACTTCATAGTTGTTCGATCACACACACACACACACACACACACACACACACATATATATATATATATATATATATATATATATATATATATATCCATCACAGATATGGGAGAGGGGGAGAGAATATAATAATTTTAAAATTTTATAGATTAGTCTAACCTTATGGATGTAAAGTATACCCCTTAGATAATATGTACAAAAAATTAACATAATCTAACATTCATAGAACATCCAACAAAAGAAAATGTGTATTTTCTAATCAACGGTAAGTTTCAAAAATTGCAAAAATCGTTGAATGATATATTACTACATCTCATGATCTGTATGAGATATGGTTATGATTTTATTAACACATTTAATCTATATAGTGTTGAATCAATCTATATGGTTAGATTTTATCAACATACTCTACATGTGCTATTTTAATGTCTGGTACACGTAAGTTATATGTACTGGCCGGTACACACTTCCTAACCTCTCTCTCTATCTCTGTCTCTCTCTCTCTTTCTCTCTCTCTCTCTCTCTCTCTCTCTATATATATATATATAGAGAGAGAGAGAGAGAGAGAGAGTCAGGCTAGAATACACTCGAGTGTACAGATCGCACGAATACACACAAGTGTGTCTACATATCAAGACTATTTTTTGTAAAATGTAAACAATTGATCTTCACCGTCATACTATAACTAGGAAACATACAAATTTTGAGCCTATTTGGATGAGTGTAAGTCACTCATCCAAGGGCAACAAAATCAACGCATGTAACTAATTTGAAATACATATTTTTTGCGGTCTTTATAACTTGACCTATCAATGTCCAAATGTGCTCAAATTTTGTGTATGATCTATTCACAAGATGTTTAAGAAGATCAACAAATTAGAATTTTGAAAATAATATTGCATCATGAAAAACTACTTGAGTGTATTCTGCTCCAGATACACTCGAGTGTATTCTAGCCTGACTCTCTCTCTCTCTCTCTCTCTCTCTATATATATATATATATATATATATATATATAATCTCCCCCCCTCTCACTCCTGTGGAGGAAGCATAATGCCCGAGAGGGTGGTAAATCAAGGTGACAACTGGGATTCGAACTCGGGTCCCTTTATTGGGAGCACCGTGCTTGACCACTTGAGCCATACATACATATATATGTATGTATATTTACATACATAGACACACACACAATCATCATATAAACATGTTTTCTAAAGATTTATATTATAAAGTATGTACAACATACTAGTCAAGGACACATATGAACGAGGCTTGTATTTCCTATAACCAAAATAGTCCAAAAAAAAATTTCTTCAGTGTCCAATAAATCTCACAATAAAGCCTTTGATTTCCTAATTCGAATATTTTACGTCAATTACTTCATTGTTATAATTCAAGTACTACAAATAAGTATACATATGTTTGTAACAATTATAATCCAAACAAGAGTAGGAAGTTACCTATCTTACATAAACAAATAAGGTCTTAAGACCACTTCAATTGATTCAATGTGGTGCTAGCTAAAATCACACGTTCTAATAGGAAAATGTTAAACTATTATGTGATGGTATATAGGATTTCAATTGTTTAATGTTGAAAAAAAAGTCCATATTTTCTATCACTTCTATTTCCATTTCTCAATATGGTTACTACTCATTTTACTTACTTAAGCACAAAGACTCTAAAGTGTTGGAAGCCATGACAATTCATGTTGTCAAATGAATGATTTCATGGAAGAAAATGAAATTAGAATCATATATCTTATCCACATATTCACACAATATAAGAATAAATGGAAAGGAAAGACAAGCCATACATTATATGTTACAATCAATATGAACTAACTATTTTCTTTTAAATCTAGTTGTAAAAGATATATCAGCATTTGGGGCACTCTGATACCATTATGATAGGCAATATGCATTCATAAGAAAATCTTACTCTATTACATTTCATTTCACTGGATATGATTTTCAATATAAATATTCAAAATGTTTTCACATATCAACAAAGCAGGTTTACATGTCAAAGAACTATAATGCAATCAGAAGGTTTTCTCCATTTCAAGATAGATGCGAACTATTGAAAAGAAAAGTATAAGAAAAATTTAATACTCTATCGATTCATTCTTTCTTTAATTTTGTATTGGTACAGTTGTGTGGGTCCATTCATTAGATGTTAGATAAATATCTTGTACATCATGATGATCATCAAAGTCACTATCTTAAATTACCGACCTTCACTATCACCATTATGGTTTCCACCTTCTTGATGATATACATACTATTAGCTATGGTTGCATACAAATAACATTTCTATGTTGGAGACATCTATATTATCTGATATAGTTGTAGTGTGTTGTACATAGAATTGTTCTTGATGAAGTTATTAAAAATAGTTATTGTGTTGATTATGCAGTTTCTCCTTAAGTTACTTGAATAGTTGATCTTCTAAATATATATTAAAACAAGAATCGAAATCCACAATAAATGTAGCTTCGAAGAGCCACCTAAGAACTGAAGACTCCTGTAACATACCAAAATTTTGCAATCCTAACTTTTAGAAACACTAATTCCATGAATAGGAGATTAGTATGCTTGATCTTTAGATTTTACCAAACGTGTACAGATATAAACCCTAATAAACATATAATGTACAAAAAAATGAGTAATTCACATTCTCGTACCCTCATGCATATTTAATAGCAAACCCTAATACATGTGTCTTCGATGACATTAACAATACATTAAGTGACTTTAGGTTATGTAGTCACATCACATTTCATAATACATTTATATTTATCCAATAACCTAACCATAGCTTAATTAGTGAACGAGTTCATAAAACATATGCTATATGGTTCACTAATACACATTAATGACCTAAATATGGTTAATATGGTTGGGATGTGTATAAATTGTTGGGATGGTACCTAATGTGACTAATATTTATAATTGAATAATAGTGGTGTTTTTCATGGAAACAAAAATAAGTAATGTATCATTATTTGGGATAATGTGAAAATTGATGGAGATAATGGATTTGATAAGTAAAATATCACATTTGAGTAAAATAATAGCATGTAACCTGTAACACCCCAGTTTTGACAACATATAAATACCATTGAGCGGAAGCATCCTTACTCGAAGGGGGTGTCACAATATGCTAATATTTGCAATTTGAATAAATGAAAGACTTTGTATTGATTTGAAACTGATTTATACACAATTCTTGGCAAAAGAAAACTACATTATGTTCATATATGAAATCTAATCTAATTGGTAATGTGACTAATCATAACATGAATGATATCTAAACTCTACATTGACTTGGTAAATGGCACGCCACCAGGCTAAGCTTGAGTATCTCCTAGTCCTTGACTATCTGTGGTACTCTTAACTTACTCTAAGTCCTACAGACATCATGTCCCTAGCCATGCATAACAAACATCACATCAGTAAGTCGTATATGACACTTTATAAGACTGAAAATAATAACTTGACATGTGTAAAATTGACTCGGAATAATTTAACATAAACTTGAACATAGATTATCTTGAGCATTCGTGAGTCATTAATAACATGAAGAATTGAACAATAATATATATATATATATATATATATATATATATATATATATATATATATATATGTATCTCTTATGATGCCCACTTATGAGCACACGATTTCCAAGAAATCCCTTGATGCTAGGAAAACCCTTAAAAACCTCTTGAGGTCCATGATTCGAGAAGCATATAAAAACTAATCCAATTCCAATTATCTTAACATTAACTTTACTATGATCATTGAACTTTAACATGATGGGATTTCTCCCTCTTATTTGCATGATGGGATTTCTCCCTCTTAATGCCATGATGGGATTTCTCCCTCTTAAATCATAATAGGGTTTCCCCTTCTTAAGCATGATTAACTAATATTAACCATAATCATAATCATAATTAGGGTTTTACCATAGACTATAAATATCAACCAATCAAACAATGATAAATATACATGATATCTTCTTGAGAAAACATTCATAATTCATGAAATCAACCAATGTGCATAATCATAAATAAACATGCATTAAACTGAAATTACTTGTGGGATTTCTCCCTCTTATTTGCATGATGGGATTTCTCCCTCTTAATGCCATGATGGGATTTCTCCCTCTTAAATCATAATAGGGTTTCCCCTTCTTAAGCATGATTAACTAATATTAACCATAATCATAATCATAATTAGGGTTTTACCATAGACTATAAGTAATCAACCAATCAAACAATGATAAATATACATGATATCTTCTTGAGAAAACATTCATAATTCATGAAATCAACTAATGTGCATAATCATAAATAAACATACATTAAACTGAAATTACTTGTGGCAAATATGCATGGCCCACTTACCTAGAGTAAATCTCCTTAAGGTCAAGTCCTCAAACTTGCTTGAGCCTATAATCACCTGCAATTTCATTAACAACCTAATATGTACATTAATTCATAGACAATAAACCCTAATCTTGGTCTTTTAATTATAGAAGAGATTTAATGTGTAAAAGAATGTTTTAAAATAGGATAGATCGATAGATAATAAAAATATCTTTCTAACGCCTATTTTTCCATCATTTTCCGATGTCATATAAAAAGTTATGAATTTTGCAAAATGGACCAATCTGAATCCAAGAAAAAATAGCGTGATAATAATTTAAATCACGGATAAATCTGATATAAATAGGATGCAAATAGATTAATAAGTCCATAGATCTCATTACATTAAATCAAGAAGGTGGGGGTAAAAACATCATTCAACATGAAAATAAAGTCGTGCTCCTAAAAATCAAAAGTGTGCACGCAAACCCCAAAATGCCCTTGTGAATAAAATAGTTCAATTAAAATTTTGCGAGTGTAATGGTTCTTACATGACCAGGGTTCTTCTCCACCATGACCATGGTGTGAGTGTGCATTCTGGAGATCTGGATTTGAACCAGAGTGGGAGAAGGATGGTCGTTGAAGCTAACGAGACAAATCTTCGGCCCAGAGCATGCTAGAGAACAAAGCTCCAATGTGCAACCATGGCTGAGGGTAGATGGGGAAAAAACTCCACATCACTACGTAAATGAGAGAAATGAAGCTAGAAATCCCTACGTGGGATTGAGGAAGAGTTGAAGGAACATATTTGGGGCAACAAGAACCATCGTGGCCCAAGTGGTCACTAGAAAAGGCGGAAATAGGGAAAACTAGTCTGGGGTGACGACTTCACGACATGTTAGAGAGGAAGAACTCGTAGATCGGGATATGATCCTAGGTTCAAGGAGAGACCAACAAGTTTAGTCCCATGGTTGAGGGGGCACTGAGTGTCCATAAGGGTGAGTCGTTGACAAGGACCTCGATTGAGTTTATATGATACAATGATTGGGGGAAGCTTGGAGCAAACTGACAATGTGAAAAGTACCACTGGGGGCCGTAGATGCTCATTGGGTCACCAATTGAGCAAGTGGGGGTAGAGGTGTCTGAGGCAAATCCAAGGTCTCTAGAGATTGAAATTGAGTAAGAGGGGGAGTTCAGGAGCAAAAGAGGTGAAATTGGTGGTGGAGGAGCAATGAGTGGAGGTCGGCAGTACTTTTGGGGTAGTTATATGGGAAAGGGGGTGACTAATAGGGCCTTTGTGACCCGTGGCGGTGAGGAGGGTTGAGATCTCAGGTTGGGCATTTCATCAATAGAGGGAGAGAAGAACAAATTGGTAAAAGAAAGATCATAAAATGATACAGAGACAAGGGAGAAAGGTATTGCAGAAGGGGTCACCACCAAATCCATTTCAAACTATGTAAAGGATGGAGGTAGGGGATGATAGGAGAGTCATTGGATCAGGTTTTGATTAAATACCAACCGTCATATGGTTCCATAGAAGGAAATAATTTAAAGTAGGTGAGTGTGTCACGCAGAAATAATCAAAACTTAAGGTTAATTGATGCATTAAATGAGTTGGTATTTAAATCTTAATCAAAATTATACTGTAACTTGTTTAATTAATTTGGAGGGCCAAACAATGTCTAAATTTGACAAAATTTGAACCAGACATCAAATAATGAGTTTATATTCTTCTTATACTCTTAAATTTCTATTTTTACCATATTATGTCCATCAATCCATTAAAAGTTACTTATCTTGAATTATCTACATAAAGAGTGAAATAGTGTGTAATTTGTTTTCAAATTTTTTTTCTTTGACTTCAAAATGAGATGATTAATGAATAATATTTTTTTTAATATTTAACTTATATGCACGTTGGGTTCATAAAAAATATTTAACTTATACCCCTTTTTATGATTTCTTGGAGAAACTTCCTTGGAAAGAGAGAAAAAGATAATTATTATACTCTCCTCTCATATTAAAAGCCATAAGAGGAAAAAGGAAGGCTTCTTGCCCAAGGTATTTATTCCATATACATATTTCTGAATTCCAAGTCTGGTCTCTTTCTATTTTACTTCCTTTAAGCATTTTAAAGATTAGGAGAGGGAAAAAGCAAAGGGAAACTAATGTTCATAAATTTGGATTACTTGTAATACATAATGCATAGATGAAAGAGAAAATCAATTTTGAGTCTTATTATAATTTCCTTACTTCATTTTTCTTTAAGAAAATTCACTTCATGATTTTTCACATTACGACCCTCAAATATTTTATTCATTTAAGAAAAAATACATCAAAAGGATTAAATTAATGTTGAAAATTTGAGATGTTACAATTCTACCACCTTAAATAAATTTTGTCCTTGAATTTTTCCTTAGGCTACTACCCACCTTAGGGTTTTGCGTACTTATTCATTTACTAAAAATTAACATATCATGGTCCATTTTTGTTCAAAAATTTGTGAAAAGAGTTATGTAACATATGACAATTAAATTTCATAGATTATCTATGTGAGCATGAATTAACTATTACTTTACCCCTTATATTCTCAACTTATCCTTAGGGGTTATGAAACCAAACTTATCTTTACATTTGGGCACCTACCTTTAACCTTGTCAAAATATTCTATCATTAGGTGTACGTGACTATCTAATTTTAGGTCCTTAGGTACCTCCTACATATCTAGATATGTGGTGGTCCTACACATACCCAGAGATGATGGATCTTGACATGCTACCTCTCACCAACCTAGTAATACACATGTATCATACCACATGCATTAGTAAGAAAGGAGAAATTCATTAAAATGTCTCATTCTTATGACATCCCTCTTCAACTCTCAATTGGATAGCCATGGCTATTGAGAATGGTGAGGCTATCTCATTATCTAGGGTTAGGTTTCTATTTGAGATCTACCTAGCTAAACCTCTATCCATATCACGTCTCATAACTCCTATGAACATAGACTATAGTCATTCTAGGGCATGATATCATTTCTTGGGGGTCATTCCTATACCTAGTCCCATATCTTCATTCTAGGATGACTATGAGAATCTTATTTTTCCTAGTGACCATTTACCAAATTGCTCTGATAACATAATGTAACATCCTACTTTGCACAACATATAAATATCACTGAGAGGAAGCATCCTTACTCAAAGGGGGTGTCATAATACGCTAATCTTTGCTATTTTAATAAATAAAACACTTTGCATTGACTTAAAAGTGATTCATGCACAGTTCTTGTCAAAAGAAAACTACATCATGTTCATCTGTGAAATCTAATATAATTGGTAACATGACTAAGCATAATACGAATGAAATATGAACTCAGGATTGACTTGGTAAATGTCACCCCATTAGGCTAAGATTGAGTATCTCCTGGTCGTTGATTATCGATGGTACTCTTCACTTGCTCCAAGTCCTACAAACATCGCATCCGTAGCCATGCAGAACAAATATCACATAAGTAAGCGGTATTTGGGACTTTATAAGACTACAAATAATAACTTGACATGAGTAACATTGACTTGGAATAATTTGACATAAAATTAAACATGGACTATCTTGAGCATTCATGACTCATTAATAACATGAAGAATTGAATAGTAAATGTATGCATCTCTCTATGACCCCACTTAAGAGAACATGATTTCTAGGAAATCCCTTGATGCTAGGGAAGCCCTTGACAACCTCTTGAGGTCCACGTTTCAAGAAGCATATAAAACTAATTCAATGCCATTTATCTTAATACAACTTTAATATGATCTTTGAACTTTAACATGATGGGATTTCTCCATCTTATTTCCATGATGGGATTTCTCCCTCTTAATACCAATATGAGATTTATCCCTCTTAAATCATAATAGGGTTTCCCCTTCTTGAGCATAATTCATTAATCTTAACCATAATCATAATTAGAATTTTACAATAAACTACAAGTAATCAACCAATCAAACAATAATAAATATACATGATGACTTCTTTAGAAAGCATTCATAATTCATGAAATCAAGTAATGTACATAATCATAAATAAGCATGCATTAAACTAAAATTATTTGTGACAAATATGTGTGGCCCTCTTACTGACAGTAAATCTCCTTAAGATCAAGTCCTTTGACTTGATTGAGCCTTTAGTCACCTGTAATTTCATTAATAACCTAATATGTACGTTAGTTCATAGACATTAAACCCTAAACGTGGTATTTGAATTAGTGAAGAGATTGTATTTGTAAAATAACATTTGAAAATAGGTTAGATTGATAGAGAATCAAAATAGCTTTCCAACGCCTATTTTTCCATTATTTTATGAGGTCATATGTAAATGTTATAAATTTTGCAAAATGGACAACTCAGAATTTAGCATGACAATAATTTAAATCAAGGATAAATCTGATGTAAATAAAATGTGCAAAGACCAAGTAGACCATAGTGCTCATTACATTAAATCAAGAAGGCAGTGGTAAAAATGACGTTCAACATGAAAATGAATCCACACTCCTAAAAATCAAAGGAGCACACACAAATCCCAAAATTCCCTTGCAAATAAAATAGTTTGATTAAAATGTTGAGGGTAAATGGTCCTTACATGACCAAGGTTCTTCTCCACCATTACAATGGCACGAGTGTACATCCTGGAGGCCTGGATTCCAACTAGAGTGGGAGAAGGACAGTCGTTCACGTGGTGTGATGATCCCTTGAGAATTCCTTGTACCAAGTCAAATCTATTGAGCCAAATCGCATGCCTAGAGTGTGTTGGAGCACCAAGCTCCAAGGTACAACCATGGTTGAGGCTATAGGGGGTGAAAACTCCACATTTCAGCATAAATGAGAGAACTGAAGGTGTAGATTCCATTGTGGGACTGAGGCGGAGTTGAAGGAGAAGATTTGGAGTGACAAGAACCATTGTGGCCCTAGTGGTCACTAGAAAAGATGAAAACGGGGAAAAAGAGTCCATGGTGATGCCTTCCCGATAGGCCCGAGAGGAAGCACCTGTAGATCGAGATATGATCCCGGAGTCAAGGTGAGACCAAAAGGTTCATTCCCGTGGTTGAGGGGGTACTGAGTAGCCATAACAGTGAGTCACTAGAGAGGACCTCGACTGAGGTTATAGGACATAACAAATGGGGGAATCTCGAAGAAAACTAACGATGTGACATATAGTTAGGGATCGTAGATGCTCAGTGGGGCACCAATTGAGCCAGTAGAGATGGAGGTGGCTAAGCAAATCCAGGGTCTCCAAAGATTGAAACTGAGTAGGAGGGGTAGTTCAGGAGCAAAAGAGGTGAAATTGGTAGTGGAGGAGCAATGAGCGGAGGCCGGCGGTGCTTTTGGGGTAGTTATATGGGAAAGGGGATGACTAATAGGGTCTCTGTGACCCATGGTGGTGAGGAGGGTTGAGAGCCTGATTGGGAATTTTGTCAATAGAGTGAGAGAGTGTGGGTAATGGCTCAACATGAGAGAGAGAGAGAACACATTGGCAAAGAAAGATCGTGAAACGATGTAGAGATAGGGAGAAAGGTATTACGGAAGGGGACACTGTAGATCCCGTTTTAGACTGTATAAAGGCCAGAGGTAGGGGATGATTGGAGAGCTGTCAAATTAGGTTTTGATTAAATAGTAACCATCATATGGAGATATATATGGATATAATATATAGTAGGCGTGTGACCCATGAAAATAACTGAAACTTGGGGTTAATTGATGCATTAAATGATTTGGGTATTTAAATGTTAGTTAAAACTATATGGTAACTTGTTTAATTAATTTGGAGGGTCAAACAAGGTCAAAACTTTGAACCACCCATCCAATAAGGAGTCTAGATTCTTCTTATACTCTTAAATTTCCATTTTTACCATATTATTTCCATCAATTCATTTAAAGTTAGTTATCTTGAATTATGTACATAAAAGGTGAAATAATGTGTAATATCTATTTATAATAGTTTCATTTGACTTCACAACAAGATGATTAATGAATATCCTTTTTTCTCAAGATTTAACATATACCCCTTTGTATGCTTTCTTGGAGAAAATTCCTTGGAGAGAGAGAAAAAGAGAAACATTATACTATCCACTCATATTAATAGCCATAAGAGGAAAAAGAAAGACTTCTTGCCTAAGGTCTTTATTCCATACATATTTTTGGATTCCAAGTTTTATCACTTTCTATTATACTTCCCATAAACATTTTCAAGATTAGGAGAGAGAAAAAGGAAGGGGAAACTAATATTCATCAATTTGGATTACTTGCAATACATAATGCATAGATGAAAGATAAAATCTATTTTGAGTCTTATTTTAATTTTCTTACTTCCTTATTCTTGAAGAAATTTCATTTCATGACATTTTTGAATTAAGGCCCTCAACTATTTTATTTAAGAAAAACTACATCAAAAGGTTTAAATTGATGTTAGAAATTTGGGATGTTACACAACCTTTATGGCGTCATAGGATGATAATATGTATCTAAATCCTAAATATTAAAGATAATGTGGATATATAATGATAAATAATGATATAATAGTAATTAACCCTAATTGTACTCAAACTCATATAAAATAATTTTAGAATCCAAATGTAAGTGCATAATCATGTTCTTTGAATCCTAGTTAGTCTAGGGGAAAAACTGTTGGCTAAATTGGACATTAATATACCCTTTTTTGATGATGACAAACATTTCACACTTGTGTATCTAACATGTTATTTGAGTATTTTAGGGTTCAGAGGAATAAGGAAATCTTGCTAAGTGGGAAGATGAAGATCAATGCAAATTGAAGATCAAATGTGCTTAATTGTGTAAATGTTCATGATTGTACTCAAATGTAAATACTTGTGCAAAAATATAACTTACAAGTACTTAGACATCATTTACATCAAGCATTAGATCTTCCTAACCCACTTATAACCCTTAGATTTTTCGCCAAAGTTAGAGTCACCAACACACATTGAAACACACACTTAGTAGGTGATTCAAAAAGTCTAAAATAGGGACACCCTCGATCGAAGAACTTGTCAACGAGACACACTCGGTTGAAGTTCCTATCGAGTGAGAACCACCTTGGATGAGCTTGGGATCACTGTTCAACAACTTACACAATTGTGCACTAAAATAATCTTCGGTGGAAAATAATCTCGATCGAGTAAGCTTTGGTCTAAAGCTTGTGACTGTTAGACTGAGTGGTTGGTAGTTGGGAGTTGGAAATAGACGTTGCAACACTTTTTCCTTAAACCTAGACTCAATCAAAGAAAATCTTGACAGAGATACAATTCGGTCGACCAAATTGTCGACTAAGTAGGGTTTTGGATTGTTCTTTTCAAGTACAAACAAATTAGCAATTGCTAGCCAACTAATCTACACCTAACGACTAGTTAAGCACTAAGAATACTCTAGACACTCCCTAGAATGTCCCTAGACATTTTCAAACCATTCATATAAATAGGAGAGGCCTTAGGACACTTAAAGCATCCAAGCTACACTTGAGCATTCACTATTGAGAGCAACAAAGCTAGAATTCACTTACCATCTTCATCCTTGTCCTCTAGAGTTGTGTCCTATAATTACAATATCCTAGCCACCACATATTTCTATGTACATCCTAAGTGGATAGGAGATCTAAACTCTTAATATAGGATCAAAGCATTGTACTTCATTAGATAAGCATTTTCTTTCTTCCAATCTATTTCTTCTATATTGTATTTTGTTCTCTTTCACTACTCCTAGGGTTGGAGGTTGTTGAAAGGAGGCTTCTTGGTGCTACTTCAACAAGTGAAGGATTCTTGAGATTACTTCAAGAAGGCTACTTCAAAAGAAGTTGGAGCTACTTCTAGGTGAAGGCTATCTCAAGGTGGTGGAGCTACTTCAAGGTGGTGAAGGCTGCTTCAAGGATTTCTCATGGTTACTTCAAGAAGGCTACTTTTAGGGGGTTGAGGATACTTCAAGGTGAAGGCTACTTCGAGTGGAAGGTGATTGTATTTTATGTAACATCCTTGCGAGGTAATAAAATAAAATGCTTTCAAAATCCCAATTGGAAACAATTGGATAGTCAATTAACAACCTTTAATTCAAAGGTTGGAACCACTCTAAATTGAAGTGTCTTCCTTGTTTCCCCCTCCTTGTTTGGTTGAGTGCTTTAATTGTATCAATTAACTTTAAATTATCCAAAGAAAAGCTCTATTCACCCCCCTCTAGATCTTTCAAAAATTTCAACCAAATTCGGATAATGTTTTCTATACCAATTTATGTAAATAAGAAAATATCTAAATATCAATTCCAATGCTTGTTAAACTATAGGTTATTTGGTTTAAATCATGTTTTTGATGTCATGTAGGTATTATTGGGGTTTCCATTTCTTGCAAAAGATTCCTTCGTCACATGTATCTTCCCTGTGTCATGCTGATTCATTTATTTGGGTTTTGTTTGAGCCATCAGAACTGCATCTGAGGGTAGTGGTGCCCTCTCCTACCTTGCATCCCTCTCCCCATATACTCTCAAGTCCGATGGGAAGCTGTTTCTTCCTCCATAGATTTTTCTCTATTTGTTTCTCCTCATGGAAAATACTCTTCCTTCCCTTGCTCCTCGATTCAAAATGAAGCCGCCAACCCCTAGCTAATCTAGCATTAGGCATCTGTACAGTCTGGTTGGCAAAGGGATGCCGTGATTTGCTATTTCCTTCTGGCATTGGGACTCCCATCCACCTCAGGTCTGTGAGTCTATAAGTAACCCATACATAACCTCTGCACAATGTACATGAACACATTCATATCTCAGTTTGATCATTAATCACCCTATCACCATCTTCCCCAACCCTACTTAGCACCATCGGCGAGTTCGAGTTACTCGGTGTGTCCTAGTCTGCTGTGAAGATTGGGAACTGTTTAGAGGAGTCACAGTGTTCCTCTTGAATCTCAAAGTGCCCTTTCTTTCTTGATTCAGGTACGGGGATGAGTTTCCCCCTTTTTAATTTCAATTTGTTGTTATATAGGCTAGGATATAATTTTGTGATTTGTTTGCATATTGGTTCTGTTATGTCGTTAGAGACTCCATGTTATAAATTTGTACTTGGGTAGATCTCCAATTAGTCACATTTAGTATTGGTTTGGATTCGAGCTTTCAATGCTCCTGATATATAGAACAAGATTTGGTGACCTTCCTTTGGTAACAATCAAAAGAAGGTGTTGAGGTGTTTCCTGGTATTCCTACAAGGAAAGAATAGTGATCTCCCATGAAAAAGATATAAAGGAGATATAAAGTAGTCTTATCATTATTTTCATTTGATATGTATGGTATGTTGATTTCCCTCTCAACTATAAATAAAGAGTGTTTTTCCAAACTTAGTGGTAGAAAATCTAACTAGGTGCATATTAGGAAACCTTTTGTAGTTTTTTAACCATGCGAAATAGTCATGTTCAGTCTACTCCTTACTCCTTCACCATTATTTTATTGTTTTCATCATAAATAGTTTCTACTAAAATTTTGTTTTTAGAATTTTTAAATATAAATCTTGATCCTCATATACAATATGTTTTCGATAGCTTGATGCTATATATCTTTAGTATGTCTAACGGGAGATTGAGAGGATCCAACCCATTAGGAGACACACATTGTGCTAATACTTAAGGAGTGTTGCATTGGGAAGTTTTAGCAGACAATGTGCATGTCATCCCTCCATTATACCAAGGACAACTATAGATTGTTGTTTTTACTAGCATGTCATTTAGCTTCTTAGGCTAGATGCGGTGATTCATCTTGCATGTTAGAAGCTAGTTTAGTAGTCTTAAGGATGCCAAATTTTAACATAACACTTGTCTGGTGAGTTAGTATGAGAACTTAGAGGTTTTTAATCAATTGTATGATCCAAGTGGGTTTAGGAAAATGTAAAGTTAATGAGATGATAATTCAAAGGAGCAAATATTATAACTTAGAATATTAAGAAGAGAATTATGTTGCAACATTTATAATAGAAAAGAAAATTTTCAAGACAATGTTTGTGGCTTGACTGTTTTATTTTCATATAACTTTTTTATTTTTCTAGTATTTGTTATATTTCTTTAATGTTATCTATTTTACATGTAATTATGTAGTTTTAGAGTAACATTTCCATTTTTTCTACAAGTTGTTTAATCTGAATAAACTATATCTTTTATTTGTACTAGAGATGGATTGTCCACACATAGTGGAGATCCCTACTCAGTGAGTTTGTAGCCTACACGTTTACTAAACAATTTTTTTGTTGGACCCAAAGTTAATGGAGAATTACTTAGAGTGGTGTGGTGTCATGTTACTCTTTAGATCAATGTTTTTAGTTAGTTGGAGGTTTCTATCTACATTAGATTCAAGAGCTAGGTTTTGGAAAGAGCAAAGTGTAAAGTGAGTAACCAACTTGTCCTTAGGACCTATTTGGTAGGGTGTAGCCGGACGACAAAGTGTGTGTTTTATGTACATCTTTACATTGTGAACTCACACAATTGCACCCTACTACACCCAACCAAACTAGCCCTTAGTTCTTAAGCATGAAGCAGCTATTTAAGCGGATGCTTTATGAAAAGCGGACTCTGTAGTGAAATGACGTAGATGTTTGCATATTTCAGTAGTACAATGGTATTGAATTTGGTAAACTACACAAAAACCAAATAAAATGATTAATATACATTAGAATAGGGTAGGTAATTGTAAATATGTTAACATTTGTGGTTACTAGTAAACAGACACGTGCCCATGCACGTGTCAAATAAAACTAATCATTTAATATTAGGTCTTTTTTAAATAGAGTAAAACACTTGATATACTTAGTGATGTATTTCTTTTATACATGAATCACTATAAGTTATTTGATATTTTGAGTAATTAAGTACTTGTTATGAAATTGAGAAAATAGTTAGCATATATAATTATGCCGAATTACATTAAAAACATAATTTGAGAAAAAATTGTGGCTATAAATTTTTGTTGAATTGTGATTTATTAGTATTTTGTTGTAGTGAGACTCAGTTTGTCAAGGATTAAAGATCATGAAAGTACATCTAGTTTCCTTGTTTAAGGATACACACCTAATTGCATGTTATTTTTCAGGTTTTGAAAGAACATGCATATTAGTCAGCTATTTTTGAAATATAATGCCAAAGTGTATGCAACTAAAAAAATTCATCAATAGATGTTAACGAATTTGATGTCATGAAATTGGACATCAAGCTTGTCAAGTTAACTACCAACATGTGACATGTATTATGTTAAGGCTATTACATCAAGAAAAATTGAAATAAGAAAAATGTACACTATGAAGCAGGTAAAAAGGAGGAACGACTGTCAAGGAGATGTTTGTAAACTCTAACTACCATGCTATCATATTTATACGTCTGAATATCAATTGCAATCATTGTTTCTTATATTTAAAGGTGAGGTGAGATCATAAATGACAGTAAAATTATGAGTTGTACTTCTCAAGAGAATATCCATGTGTGAACTTTCACTACTTGAACAGAAGTAATGAAGCAAAAATCGCAATACATATTACTCATAATAGTATCGACATAGTGCACATGCACGTGTCTCCAAAATATAATTTAATTTTATATTTTATACAAAGTAATTTAGTTTTATTTGTATCTAACTTTACAGACACAAAAGAACCATTGTTACATGTTGACAACATACATGAGTTTTAATGTATATGTATGAGATACGATAAACAAATATATGTATGAGTAGTTGTTAAATATGTTAAACTTTTTCTATTATGGAAGATAAATTAAAACTTCAATGAATCCAAGATGTAAAAATTTAAATTCAAACTAATGCTTCAAGTTGTTAAAAATTTAATGAAATATTTGCAGTGTAAACATTTACTATAAAGTAGGTGCATGTATATTTTATAATTGGGAAAACCTTTCCAAGACACAAAATTAATTTTCTTGCATGCCACTTGTATTTGTATAAGTAAGTATTTGTTAATACATCAATATTTGGATGCCGAAAGAGACCATTTATTATTTCGTTTTGTATACATGACTTGTTGAAACCATTTCCCTTCATGGCAAGTGTTTTAAAAATGAATATGTGATAGAAAATTCTTTAATATGCATGATACATAGTAGAAATGATAAAATAAGGTAAAGGTTTAGACTTATTAGACTATTCAAAAATATTGGACAAAAATGAAGTACATGGGTGTCATGTGAATTGTTTGTGTTATTGTTTCCTTGTCAATGACACTGATTCTTGTTAAGTAGATGATGTTTATTGCAAAGTAGAGACCATGTGTAGAAAATGATATTTTTTACTCATGTATACATGAATGGCGGGTTGATAACTTGGAATAAATAAAGGATGTTGACCATCTAGTAGATGTGGCGTGTTTGAGATAGTTTTGGAGTGTCAATGGAAAAATCGACAGATGTAGTCTATACATTTTTTGCTTAGGTGTTATGAGTTGTATTTGACATCATATGGGGGGTGAAGAGACATGGCTAAGGAGAACATACCAATAGTTATGGTTTCCTTTTATGAAGTGGTTGTCATGTAAAAAAAAGACATGTAAGAATATGTTGAAGTACAAAAGAAAAGGGCTTATAAATGGGAAGGAAGCACACACTGCCAATTTGGAAAAGAAACCTAGCTTATTTATACTAATATAGATGTATATATAAATATGCATAAATCAAAAACATGTATACTCTTTTGTGTAGAAGAGATTGGAAGATGAAAGGAGTTTGAGATGAGAGAAGAGATTGGAAGATCAAAGGATTTTGAGATGAGAGATTGTAATTATGGTCATTTGGTGATGGCAGAGTGCGGAAGATTGTAAAGTAAGAATATATTTTGTGGAAAATGAGAAAATTCTAAATCAAAAAGTAGATGATGGAAATAAAATTCAAAGGTAAAAAAGTGAAGGACCATGTAAGAGTTTTAAAGTTTGATTATTTGATTGGAAGCACAAAAATGACAACTATTGTAGTCGGTTTAAACATGTATATTTTATTTTAATCAAACTATTTATTTGTGTTAAAAATAGAATATGATAGGATTGTTTTTTTGTCGGTCAAAACTCAATATGATAGGATTGTTAAATTAACGTTAACAATTAAATTCTAACTGACATAATAGTTTTTAACAAATTTGTATTCTTTGCGGAATACCAATTATAACGGGCACATATGCTCATACATATCAATTTTGTATACAATTAATGTATTTTTTTACATCACTTTTATTTTGTCTTAGTCTTCATTGATAAGTTTAGATCAGAATAAGTTTTCCTTTAATGCATTACAACATTATATATAAATAGCAGTGAAACTACAAACTAGTCTAGGAATGGAAAGAGAGGATAGTGATGAAGTGAAGATAACATAGAATCAACTAATATTACTAAGGTTTTCAAACAAGAAAACTTTCAACCGACCAATTTATAAACAAATAAATATGTACATACATGATTTTTTGCTTGGTTTAGATTATGCGGTAGTAATAGTAATACATAGTGGGCTAAAACAAAGGTTGTACCTCTCCTCCCTTCATTTGTCGGCACTCCCATTGCTATAGACATTGGTCTGCACATTTCAGTTATTCCACATAATATTTTCCACGATCAAAAATGTAACTGGTCTTGAGTATTCTGGAACACGTTCCTTTAGAATAGTCACACTGCTACATGACAAGTACCAAGTGAATTCATAATCACACTAAAGTGAAACATCTAATTCAATCTTCTGACCAACTTGTTTGGACCATTTAATCATGATAGGTGGAACAGTCATACAAACGATTCAACATTCTAAAATATAAGCATGTTCTTCTCTAAGGAGTTCATGTCGAGCAGTTAGTACGGACGATTGTGTTCGTTTTAATATGCAGGGCTGCAATATATAGAGAAAAACAACATTGCAGTCAATGGTGGTTAGCTTGTTCTAGTTTCTAAACTTGCATTTATTGAGCATGAAAGAAACAATAAAAAAATTCTAGCAAATATTAACTGAACCAGATTGAACAATTACGATACACATAATTCCAAGGTAAAAAAAGCAAAAGGCCTAATAATGGAGGAAACCGCATATCATGTACATAAAGTTGCAATCATCTTCTTCCGTTGTTGATAAATCTTTGGTTCATAGGTCTTTACTTAATTGAGGGCGAAAGGAGTTTTGAGATGAGAGCACATGGAACAAAAATTCATACGCATGAGGGAAAATTTTAAATGATCTGTTTGACAAAAAATCCATCTATGACATACATGTACTGGTGGTACTTTGTAGTGAGCTAAGGGAAAGCATAAAACTCCATGTCAATGAATTCTAGAATTCGTCTAAAGAACAAATGGAAGAAAAAGGAAAAAATAATATTGCAGAGCACAACTAACCGTCGTCTTTCTAAAAACCAAATGGGTGAAACAATATTGCCTATCAGTTTAATTGGTGGTGGGCTTGACGGATGCATCGGAGGAACCATAGCTATATGAGTCCGAGGAAATGTGCATGAGAAATGACTCCAGCAGAGTAATAATTATAGCCTGTTTGGTAGGATGTAGCCGGATGACAAAGTGCGTGTTTAATGTACATTTTTACATTACAAACTCACACAACTGCACCCTACTACACCCAACCAAACTAACCCTTAACATCAACCAACTTTGCTCAATCCTTCCACATGCCACATTGCCACCACTTTAATCAATGGTGATGGTAGCAGAAGCATGCACTCAGTCTGTCATAGGAGAACACAGCCTGCGAGTGCACTTCTATATATATAGCTAAACGCGGCGATGGCTGAGCGGGCAGACTTTTGGAGTTTGGTGAGCGAGAATTCTTCTTGATACCGTATGACCGCACTGCTCTCACAGGTGAACACGGCCGCAACATCCGGCATGAGATCCACGACGCACCTGTACATCTCAAGAAGAGGGGAACGCCGACTTGTTTGCTCCCCTCAGGCTCTTCTCTGCTGCTAGCTTCGGGAACCCAAGGAGGAGTACCCCGAAATTGCGGATGACTTCGGAGAAGAAGATCACACGGGAATAGGTCGAACCCTAGCTAGCCTTGCGGCAACCCCTGTATATCTGGACGCATTCCCGTGCGTACCCCACAGATACCATACACTCTGCCACGGCATGGAGGTTGGATGCAGAGCAGCGGGTTGCCCGTCAGAGGCAGCGGACGATGGCGGTGGCGACGAGAGCGAATCGACTGAGTAGTCATCATAGATAAGTGCTCTGCAATCGTCGGGAGAGTTGGAGTCACTGACAGACCAATAGTCTGGGAAGTTTGACCGAATGGCACCAACATCCGAGGATCGAGGCCATCATGAATGAGGGAGAGGGTGAGCATGAATTCCGCCTCCATCCGCTCCATAGCGGCCTGCATGAGCCGCTGCTGCATCTGGGTGGCTCCTCCCACTGTCGTAAGGACCGCTGGAGGTCGTAAGCGGCGAGTAGGAGCCTGCAGAAGTCGGCAGAGACTTGGATAGGGTGTTTTGGAAGTCCAGATCCCATTTGGTGATGAGGAGTGTGGAGAGTATTGGGAGTGGGGAGTGTGGGGATAATGGTCGGTGGTTGGAGACGAAACAGAGAGAGAATGTGCTGAGGAGATGTTAGAAACGTGATGAGATAACATGGGGAGTAGTTACAATGAGAATATTGGGGAGGACTTATTCTTTTCTTTTTTGAAAAAAATAAAAAGTAAAATTGAGAGGAACCGTGTGAGGAGAGAATGAAGGGGAGATCAGCATTTTGAAAAAATTGAAACATGATTGGTTGGACGGTTTGTATAGTGTAGAACTGACGCTGCTGCAATTGTTTTCAAACATTCGCTTTTTTTAATGTAGTATAGATTACAGTTAAATGGACTTATAATTCTAATCACTTTTTGTTTCCGAGTTACTTTTAACTATTACACCACATTACATACTAGAAAAATGAACTCAAGATTAGTTGTGTAGCGTGTCCTGTAGCATATTGTAGCAGTCAACTTACAATTTAGCAATCATGTTTACAATATTTTACATTGTATAGTTGTCCAAAATTTAATATTATAGTAAACATATTCTAATTTGTATGATATAAAGTGTAACTTTTACGTGCGATACTTTTACGTGGTATTATCACTATACTAACATAGGACTCTTATATGGTAGAATCACTAAAAGTCCTATAGGATATCATCGAACAACTATGAAGTACTACATCTATAGCAGGTGGTTAGTGGTAGGAATGCATGCGCCACCGGCACACAAGTTTAGTATAGATAGGAGAAAAACATAATAGTATGGTGTGCATGCTTCTTTTTCCTTTATAGCGCATAACAAATAGCTGGCATCGGGCAATCTATTTTTCTTTTTGATATATTTGGTATTGGACCATGCCGATCTTTTCTTATTAAGCGGTCCTAAACGAGTAATTAAGCGGCCCGCACAAAGCGGGATAGCGGGTTGAAGTGAGAAAAGACGCCCGCTTAATGATGAAATGCTTTACTAACCTCTTCATGTAAGATTAATCAGGTAGATGGGTTGCCACCGTTTAAGCGGCAAAATGAAAACCTTTTAAATCAGTGTCCATGAGAACTGTAAAAAGGTTGCAATTTGTGTTAATGATGTATTTCATACATTACCATAGTATATAAATTTTATAATTTCCTTTGTATACCTAAATGTCAAAAAGGTGTTGTATATAGTAATGTTTGAGTAATCAATCATGTACATAGTATAATTTAAATACAAAAACTTCTAAGAAATATTTTTTGTTTAATATATTCAAATTAAACCTTCTTTCTGGGAAAGAATACATAGTATGTCTTCACAGAGATATCACACAAGCGAGAAGAAGAGGCACTCTATGCCAAACATGACTTCATGAGAGAGGAGATTCATCGTGTCCGTGGGTCGGAGGAAGTACAAGAGTTGGAGAAGGAGAAAAGTGAAAGACATAATTGTTTCTAGCTTGATTCCACATCTTGATCACACCCAAAGTTCTATCAAAGAAGGCTTTAGGGAGGAATCACTAGTTTATTCTAAAATTATAACTCTATAACTCCTCCATACAATCCTCACATTTCCTACAACTTACATCAAACCACAAATGAGTTCCCTCTAATATAACATTGTAACATCCCTGACCTGGGTTATGAGTTAACCCTAGGTATTTTGCCTAAATATGTGATTAAATCTTTGTGATAAATTCTGAGCATGTAATTAAGTTTCTCAGAAACATATATTTCAGTATTTGCTCCTTTTTATTTAAAGTTGTAGCATTGTTTTGATATACAGGGACCTATGTGCAATTTACCCAGTTAAAAGGGTTAGTTTGCAATTTGCACATGATGAGATGTTCCTCTGATGTTGAGACATCATGAGAAATCTGTTTAGCAAAGTTTGAGGGATTTCCCAAGCTAAGGCACCAAGGTGCAGCTGTGGAAGCAATCCCGGTGCTTGAAACCCTAGTTTGGGGTAAAACGCAATTTACCCAAATTAAGAAATCCAAATTTGTGAAATATGTCATCTAATGTATCTTTTTAGACTTTTTCCATCATTTAGAGAAGAAATGATGAGGAAGTCACCTCAATTGAATTATCAAGTTATGAGACATGCCTTGTGATTGAATAATCAGGGTATATGTGTAATATTTCTTTATGTATGTACCTCATTATTAGCTGCTCTCCTTTACCTTCTTTTCCTAAGACCTTAAGAGAAGGTTTGTCCTTAGAATAAAGAGGAAGGGACGATCAAGTAAAGAAGGAGGGACCTAATTGGAATTATGGACAACTTATGAACTAATGTTGAAAATCCTACCCCATGTATATAAGCTCTCCTTCCATTAGTTGCAAGGGAACTCACCCTTCGTTCCCTTACTGTTTCATTTCACCAAAGATGACCAAGGACTGCCTTGGAGCTAAGGAGGACGACCAAGGGGTGCAAGGTAGGTTTAAACCCCTCTTCTTGCCTAATTCCATGGTTAAAACTCGAATTCAAGGTCATCTTCATGGCTAACTCTTGAAACCCTACCTTTCTAGCCGTCTCTTTTCATCCTTCCTTGGAGTTTTCACCTTGGCCAACCTGTGGGAACTCAAGGATGCCATTAGAGCTTGGAGCTTGAAAGCTTGGAGCTCAAGAAGCAAGCTTTAGGCGGGTTTTATAACTCTAAACCCATGCTTTACTATGTGCATCTTTATATGCGTTTTGATGATAGCTCTTAGTGTTTCCCTACTTTTCCCTGCTATTTTGCAAGCAAACCCATGGGATATTCGTATTGTTCTTGAGCTAGGAGATGAAGGCGTGATTTCCAAGAAAAACCCACCGCTTTTCACTTCCTTAAATGGTCTCAAAAGTTTGCTCTCTCGGACTCAAGACCGCGAGGTGAGCAAACGGTCTCGAGACCGCAACAGGGCAAACGGTCTCCAAGACCGTTTGGCCCCATTGACCGAGCGTGGACCGTATAAGAAATCTGTTCCTAATTATATAGGATAATTACCCTCAAAATTTGGGAGGCTAAATCCAAGGGAATCGGGAGATATGACCTTCGTAAGTAACAACTTTATTTGAATTTATTCCTGATTTTCAAACGGTCTGAAATTGCCTTTTTGGGCAAACGGTCTCAAGACCGTGTAAGGTCGTTGACTAAGCGTTGACCGTATGAGATTACTGTTCAAAATTATGTTAATTAACAACTCACCAAGTTTGATGGTCTAATTCCAAATGGGATAAGAGTTGAAGGGTGTATACTAGGGCTAACCCTAGATGAAATCAGTACTGAAATTATGGTGACCTAATTAGGGTTTTTAGGGTTGATTGACCTAAACGGTCTCAAGACCGCGAGGGAAATCAACCAAGACCGTTTGGAGGTCTGGGGTCAAGGATAGTTGACCAATTGAAGGTACAACTACACCAAATTACATTGCAATAAAATATTGACACGATCATCAACTCAATGGGTCAGACCTTGATGAATTTGCACTAGAATCCAAAATTTGATGGGCAAACGGTCTCAAGACCGTTTGGAACTCATCCAAACAGTCTCAAGACCGAGAGGAAAATCACCCAAGACCGTTTGAAGGTCTAGGGTTGAGTAATTTGACCAATTGAGGACCCAATTGCAAATAAGTTATCAATTTAATCAAAATTCTGTTTTGTGACTCAATCATGGTTCAACCCCTATCAAATCACCTTATATTTTGATGAAATCTTGGGAAAACGGTCTCAAGACCATGTGGGGTCCACCCACATGACCTCAAGACCGTTTGGGCCAAGTTTGGGCCCAATTGGAGCTCAATTGAAGGGTTCAACCTTGTGTTGATGCACATTGTTGAGTGGTGATGGGTGAACATTGATAGATCCCAATTGAATCGATTTCAATCATAATTGGTCAACCATTATGGGTCAATTGAATGACCAAGTGATCAAGCATAATCTTAATTGACTCAATCCATAAGTGGTCAACATAGATTTGACCTTTTGAGGGCTTCAACATCGGTTGACATCATTGATTGCTTTGTTGACTTTTGTTGATGGACCAAGCGGCTGAGACCATGTGAGCCTCGCGGTCTCAAGACCGTGAGAGGGCTCGCGGTCTCAAGACTGTGAGGGGGCTCATGGTCTCAAGACCGAGAGGAGGCTCACGGTCTCAAGACCATGAAGGGCCTCGCGGTCCTGAGGTCAAACTAGCTAAACGGTCTTCATGACCCTCGCGGTCTTAACCTCAATTGGAGTCTTCGCGGTCTTGAATGCATGATGGCTCGCGGTCTTGAATGCATGATGGCTCGCAGTCTTGAAGCCTAAGGGGGCTCGCGGTCTTGGATTTAGGAGGAGGCTCACGGTCTTGGAAAGTCAAAGTGGGCAAACGGTCAACACTTTCAACCGATCTCAACTCAATTGATGATTAATGATTGAAATCAATCAATGAGATTCAAGGTTGACCTCATTCAATCATTTGATGATGTAAATGGTTCAATGTTGCCCAAATCAAACCCTAATGATAATCTAGGATAGTAAGGGGTTAATTAACTAAGGTTTTGACCATAATGATGATCAATGGGGTGAATTACCAAAATACCCCTGAAGGGTCAATTAAGTTATACCTTGCTCAATTTAAACCCTAATTACATGAGAATGATGTTTTTAGTCATAATGACTCTATCTAATTTGATCTAGTCTAATGTTATCATCAACCATTAGTATGATGAAAGAGAGAGTACTCTAGAGAGAGAAAGTACCCTAGAGAGAGGAAGTAACTCTAATCACATAATGATGATGTTTTTGGCTATGTTAGCCTATGATGCCTCAATCCAACCTGTTTTAGAGTGATGTTGACATCACCTAACATTATGATGAGAGAGAAAGTACTTCTAGAGAGAGAAAGTACCCTTTTTATGTAGAAACTCAACTAAAGCATCTCCAATGCACATAAGTGAGCATAATTAGGGTATGGTCCACCCATGTGAGGTCATAGAAACCCTAATTATAATAAATGATGAACTCTTAACTAATCTAAGAGCATCAATGAAGATGTTACTCATACATGATGATGTTATGAGTTTAATTCACCTTGATGTGAATAGTAAACCCTAATTCAAGGGTGATGACATGTAATGTGAATAGTAAACCCTAATTCAAGGGTAATGCCATGCTTTTGAGCAATAAACTCTATTTGATTTAAATTAAAGATTAAACTCTTATGACAAGAGTAGGAAGTACATTCCTTATTGTTGCATTACCTTTATCAGATGTATTAACCATGCAGGTTCTGATATGAAGGTAATCATATCCAGGTATGGATGTTGATGTTATATTCATTAAAGGCATGCTGTTAGCCTTATGAATAAGTAAAGTAATCTGATGCCTTGCCAGTGGCATCCTATGCTGATAATGGGCTATGAGAGCCATGAATACCATCAAGGTCATGCCTTAGAGATGACTTGTGAGGAGGATAATGAGAAATAATGATTGATATGAGTTAGGCCTGTTACATTTAGTATTCTTCTTTTATAGCTTCTATACTACTGTTATTGTTTGAAGAACAATGTATGCTGTTAAAGAATACTGAATGTACCTAACTAATCAAGTATAATGTAGAGCCCTGATCATAGATCCATCATTGTCAGAAATTAAGTGATGGTGAAACAGGTTTTCCTTAGGGAACTCCTGGAGCACATACTTTTGAGTATGTGGGGTACATGGATGTGTAGAACCTTACATCCTAGTATAGGAAAGTGATGTAGATGTGGAATCCATCCATCCTTCACTATAGTTCCATACCGTATCAGTGGTAGGTAAACATGAAACCTCCTGATGATGAAGAAAGCACAGATATCCGTATCAGTGATAGGTAAATATGAAACCTCCTGATGATGAAGAGAGTACAGAACGCCACTGTGACTCTAGAATAGCGAAGGACCAGTTTACCCTGGTGAGCTATAATAGTAGAGACACGAGATGTCCTACAAGTGATCCTCTTACTGACTAAGGAAGGTGAAGGTCATGAGAATCTGGCTCTCTTAATGACCTATGTATGATACTGATGCGGCTTCTCAGCGATCAGTTGGAGTATGAGTGGTAAGCCTCATCTCCACGGGGCATAATGTTGTTTGTAAAACATAATCAACCATGTAGTATAACTTGTTAGAGATGACTCCAAGTTAGTTGATTGATGTTACATTGCAATAATGTTGATATTCTCCATATCTCCTAAATTGTAGAGATCTTGTTATACCTGCAACTGTTATAGAATGCTTTGAAGGCTTTACTATTTAAAATAATCTTTGATGTCTTAATAAAGCTTCTAGCGAAGAGTTATAACTCTCGCTGGGACAATTATGTATAATTGTCTCACCCCGTAGGCTTCAACTTTTTAGGTGGACGTCAGAGACGAAGGAACGAGCCTACAGGTGACCAATCTCAGCAGCAGCAGCACCAGGGGCAGCAGTAATTTCAGGTGGAGATTTGTCCTGCCATGAGGTGTAGTTAGAGTCAGTCCTATGTGTCCTCTGTACTCTCAGGTCTTGGAGTCTTTTGTATAGTGATCTTGAGATTTTGTATCTTGATGTATATAATTACTCGAGAAGTAATTATCCTGAGATGTAAATAGTTTATCTCTCTTTATGAAAGAAGCTTTTATGGATTCAAGCTCTTGTCATGAAAAGTTTTAATTTCCCGTGATTTTTGTCTTCCGCTGATTACCGATTCTCTTCCGCTAAGTTTTAATCGTGTTTATGTTATGGTTTGGAGATCAGAGCCCACAACTAGTGGTATCAGAGCTCCAGGTTCAGTCGAGTCTACAGAGGCATAGGACTTAGGATGTCGAGTCTACCTTTAGTACTCCTTCCTCATCTAATAGAATCTTCTGCTCCTCAGGAGAAGAAGATACATAAGAATGTCAGAACATCGTGATGAGCACGTGGCAGAGAGTAGTGCTAGTGCGCCTCGAGGCGGTGCAAGAGTTCTGAGAATAGAACAACCTGCACCTGAGTCGCCAAGAGAGCCACCCCAGTTCGACCCAGCTGACATGAGTGATCCAGCTGTACAGACGATGTTCGGGCAGTTCATGACTGCCATGACACATATAACCGATAGGATGCCCATTCCTTCACCTAGGGAACCTGCCCAGCCTGAAGCACAAGGTATCGGTAAGACATTCGAACGACTTCATCGTGTCGGAGCTACCGAGTACTTCGGAACTGCCGACCCTACAGATGCTGACTTATGGTTGACAGAGTTGGAGAAGGCTTTCAGGATTCTTATGATTCTGGAAGCTGAAAAGGTTAGACATGCTGTCTATCTTCTCAAAGGCAGTGTTGGTCACTGGTGGAACATGGAAGAGCAGAAGAGACCTGGAGTAGAGTTCTCATGGGAAGAGTTTCGTCGGGAATTTATCAATAGATATTTTCCAAAGACCTTCCTAGATGAGAAGATCTCTCCGTTTGAGAAACTAAGGCAGGGTATGATGAACATTAGTGAGTATGAAGCTAAGTTCATGGAGTTATTGCGGTTCTGTCCGCACATGGCTGCTACGGATGAGGAAAGAATCAGAAGATTCGAGAAGGGTTTGAATTCTGATATGTCAACCCCTGTGTCTGCCTTAGAAAACAGAGAGAGATTCTCTACCTTCGTTGAGTCAGTCCGAAGGATAGAGAGATCTGTGGTTGAGAAAAGACAAACCCATAAAAGATATCCACAGTTCCAGGGTTCTTCATCTAGGGATTCCAAGAAACCTAGATTCTCTGCACCTAACCCTCCACCACCCAGATCGAGTTTTCAAACTCAATGGAAACCAAGCAGAGGTAGAGGGCGGAGTCAACCGCTTCAAGGGACGCACAATTCTGCATCAGTGTCAGTTACTGGACCACCCAGACCACAGCAACAGGAGAAGAGTTGCTACAACTGTGGTAAGGTGGGACACTTGATGAAGGATTGCCGTTCTAGGCCTGTCGGTGTGACACAACAAACCCCGAGACAGAATCAACATGGATCTCAGAATAGACAACATCAAGGAGTAGCTCGAGGACGTGGACAAGCGTCTCAAGCTGGATCATCAGCACCACCTCAACACCAGGCGACAACGAGGTTCTATGCTATGAACCCACCTGAGGCAGTGGTCAATCCACAGGTAGTGGCAGGTCAGATGAAACTTTTTTATTCTGATATGTCTATATCCTGTGTTGTATCTGTTCTGATTGATCCGGGTGCTACGCACTCTTTCATCACTCGTGAAGTGATTCGTAACTACAATGTGACTGTTAGCCATAGAGCAGATAGTTTGTTGTTAGAGACTCCGTTGAATGGGTCTGCCGTTTTGCAGGAGGTATGTTTTCCCTGCATCCTTTTCTTTTCTGACCATCACATTCAAGTGGATCTTATACCACTTGATATGCAGGGATTTGATATAATCCTCGGGATGGATACCTTAGAAAGGTATAGAGTTGTCTTGGATTGTGAGTCCAAGTTGGCGGTGTTTGCTGATGAAAGCAACACATGGATCTTTCAAGGTGAAAGAAAGATTCTGCCCACCTGTCTTGTGTCAGCTATGGTTGCTGATAAGCTGTTGAGGCAAGGATGTTATGCATTCTTAGCCCATGTGGTAGATGTTACCAAGGAAAGGACCAATCCTGCTGAAGTTCCCATAGTCAGGGAATTCGAGGATGTGTTTCCTGAAGAACTTCCTAGTATACCACCACCTCGGGAGATTGATTTTGAAATTAATCTGATCCCAGATACGAAACCCATAGCACAAACTCTGTATAGGATGGCGCCTGCCGAGATGGCAGAACTCAAGAAACAGCTTCAAGAGCTACTTGAGAGAGGTTTTATCTGACTGAGTACTTCACCTTGGGGTGCTCCGGTCTTGTTTGTTAAAAAGAAAGATGGGTCAATGCGGTTGTGCATCGACTATAGACAACTCAATCAAGTAACAATAAAGAATAAGTATCCTCTGCCGAGGATTGATGATCTCTTTGACCAGTTGCGTGGTGCAACAATCTTTTCAAAAATAAGAATTGAGGTCTGGATATCACCAACTCCGCATTAAGGATAGTGACATATCCAAGTCTGCCTTTAGGACAAGATATGGTCACTATGACTTCACGGTTATGTCGTTTGGACTAACCAATGCACCAGCTGCATTTATGGAACTCATGAATAGAGTTTTTCGACCTTTCCTGGATCAGTGTGTTGTCGTATTCATAGATGACATACTGATTTATAGTAAGGATGCCCAGCAGCATGAGCAGCATCTTCGCCAAGCTTTGACCTTGCTAAGAGAACATAAGCTGTACGCTAAGTTTAGCAAGTGTGATTCTTGCTGCCGGAGGTATCTTTTCTTGGACATGTAATATCCGCCTCGGGAATTCGTGTTGACCCTACAAAGGTAGAATCTATTCTACAATGGGAACAACCAAAGACACCGACGGAGATTCGAAGTTTCTTGGGGTTAGCTGGCTATTATCGAAGGTTCATTAAGAACTTTAGTTCTATAGCTTTACCTTTGACCAAGTTAACCCGGAAAGATGTTCCTTTTTCTTGGAGTGATAAGTGTCAACAATCTTTCCAGTTACTGAAGGAGAGGTTGAAAAGTGCACCTGTGCTAGTGCTACCTGAACAAGGAAAAGGATATGTAGTTTTCTATGATGCTTCCAAGAATGGGCTTGGATGTGTGTTGATGCAGGATAAACAAGTGATTTCTTTTGCTTCCCGACAGCTTAAGAAACACGAGGAGAATTATCCAACACACGATCTAGAGTTAGCTGCTGTGGTTCATGCTTTGAAGATCTGGAGACATTATCTCTACGGAGAGACATTCCAGATTTTCACAGACCATAAAAACCTTAAGTATATCTTCTCTCAGCATGAGCTCAACATGAGGCAACGTCGTTGGATGAAGTTAATCAAGGACTATGACTGTACAATTGATTACCATCCAGGAAAGGTCAATGTTGTTGCAGATGCCTTGAGTAGGAAATCAGCAACATCAACCATGAATAGAGCACAACTAAACTCTTTAGTATGCTCTAGAAGAGATATGCTTATCTCTTTAAGGCAAGACAATGTACAGTTGAAGGTGTCATTGTTAACCGGTTTGTTAGCTGAGATGCATATTAAACCTACTCTAAGGGAGCAGATTAAAGAGGCACAGCTAGGTGATGTTGCAGTTCAACATATAAGATCTGAGTATGGAAATGAGAAGCTAGATGGTTTTCATGACTCAAAAGATCAAGTAGCTTGTTATAATGGAAGAATGATAGTGCCATATGTGGACAACTTAAGAAAGTTAGTCCTGGAAGAAGCCCATTCTTCCATGTATGCTATGCATCCAGGGAGCACCAAGATGTATCGGAATTTGAAAGATCTGTATTGGTGGCCTGGGATGAAGAAGGACGTTGCATAGTTTGTTCAAAGGTGTCCTGTGTGTCAGCAAGTTAAAGCCGAACACCAGAAGCCTGCAGGAACAATGCAACCTTTACCCATACCACGGTGGAAGTGGGACCATGTGACCGTAGAATTTGTTGTTGGCCTACCCAGGACAAGCAAAGGACATGATTCCATTTGGGTAGTTGTTGATAGGTTGACTAAGACAGCACATTTCTTACCTGTCAAAACAACCTATTCTGCTGAAAGGTTATCAGAGTTGTATGTTCAAGAGATAGTGCGTTTGCACGGAGTTCCTGTCACAATAGTTTCTGACAGAGGTCCTCAGTTTACCAGTCGTTTTTGGGAACAGTTGCACAAAGCCTTAGGCACTAAGCTAAGGTTTAGTACGGCTTTTCATCCGCAGACTGATGGACAGTCGGAAAGGACCATACAAACCTTAGAAGACCTGTTGCGAGCATGTGTTCTCCAGTTCACCGGAAGTTGGGATCTACACCTAAGCTTGATAGAGTTTGCCTATAACAATAGCTATCAGCATAGTATTGGTATGGCACCTTATGAAGCCTTATATGGTAGACGTTGTAGATCACCCTTGTGTTGGTTTGAGACTGGTGAGCACCAGTTGTTAGGTCCTGACCTGGTGCAGCAAACCACGGAAAAGATTAAAGTTATACAACATAATATTAAGACTGCTCAGGATAGGCAGAAATCTTATGCTGACAAACGTCGTAGACCCTTAGAGTTCCAGGTTGGAGACAAAGTGTATCTTAAGGTCTCACCTTGGAAAGGGGTTCTTCATTTTGGAAGGAAAGGGAAGTTAGCTCCTAGATATATGGGGCCTTATCCAATCATTGAACGGATTGGAAAGGTAGCATATAAACTAGAGCTTCCCCCAGAATTACAGAGGTTACATCCTGTGTTTCACATTTCTATGTTGAAGAAATGTCACCCAGACACCGAGTCAGTTCTACAACCTATGGAGGTAGAATTGAATGATGACATATCCTATGAGGAGGGACCAGTGTCAATCCTTGATAAACGAATTAAAAAGTTAAAGAAGAAAGATATAAGTCTTGTGAAAGTCCTCTGGAACCATCGCGGTATTGAAGAAGCCACTTGGGAGTTAGAGGATGAGATGAGAAGGAAGTATCCTGCCCTTTTCTCTTAGTATGTTTTATCGATTTCGGGGACGAAATCCTTGTAAGGGGTGGATAATTTGTAACATCCCTGACCTGGGTTATGAGTTAACCCTAGGTATTTTGCCTAAATATGTGATTAAATCTTTGTGATTAATTCTGATCATGTAATTAAGTTTCTCAGAAATGTATATTTCAGTATTTGCTCCTTTTTATTTAAAGTTGTAGCATTGTTTTGATATACAGGGACCTATGTGCAATTTACCCAGTTAAAAGGGTTAGTTTGCAATTTTCACATGATGAGATGTTCCTCTGATGTTGAGACATCATGATAAATCTGTTTAGCAAAGTTTGAGGGATTTCCCAAGCTAAGGCACCAAGGTGCAGCTGTGGAAGCAATCCCGGTGCTTGAAACCCTAGTTTGGGGTAAAACGCAATTTACCCAAATTAAGAAATCCAAATTTGTGAAATATGTCATCTAATGTATCTTTTTAGACTTTTGCCATCATTTAGAGAAGAAATGATGAGGAAGTCACCTCAATTGAATTATCAAGTTATGAGACATGCCTTGTGATTGAATAATCAGGGTATATGTGTAATATTTCTTTATGTATGTACCTCATTATTAGCTGATCTCCTTTACCTTCTTTTCCTAAGACCTTAAGAGAAGGTTTGTCCTTAGAATAAAGAGGAAGGGACGATCAAGTAAAGAAGGAGGGACCTAATTGGAATTATGGACAACTTATGAACTAATGTTGAAAATCCTACCCCATGTATATAAGCTCTCCTTCCCTTAGTTGCAAGGGAACTCACCCTTCGTTCCCTTACTGTTTCATTTCACCAAAGACGACCAAGGACTTCCTTGGAGCTAAGGAGGACGACCAATGGGTGCAAGGTAGGTTTAAACCCCTCTTCTTGCCTAATTCCATGGTTAAAACTCGAATTCAAGGTCATCTTCATGGCTAACTCTTGAAACCCTACCTTTCTAGCCGTCTCTTTTCATCCTTCCTTGGAGTTTTCACCTTGGCCAACCTGTGGGAACTCAAGGACGCCATTAGATCTTGGAGCTTGAAAGCTTGGAGCTCAAGAAGCAAGCTTTAGGCGGGTTTTATAACTCTAAACCCATGCTTTACTATGTGCATCTTTATATGCGTTTTGATGATAGCTCTTAGTGTTTCCCTACTTTTCCCTGCTATTTTGCAAGCAAACCCATGGGATATTCGTATTGTGCTTGAGATAGGAGATGAAGGCGTGATTTCCAAGAAAAACCCACCGCTTTTCACTTCCTTAAACGGTCTCAAAAGTTTTCTCTCTCGGCCTCAAGACCGCGAGGTGAGCAAACGGTCTCGAGACCGTGACAGGGCAAACGGTCTCCAAGACCGTTTGGCCCCGTTGACCGAGCATGGATCGTATAAGAAATCTGTTCCTAATTATATAGGATAATTACCCTCAAAATTTGGGAGGCTAACTTCAAGGGAATCGGGCAATATGACCTTCTTAAGTAACAACTTTATTTGAATTTATTCTTGATTTTCAAACGGTCTGAAATTGCCTTTTTGGGCAAACGGTCTCAAGACCGTGTAAGGTCGTTGACTAAGCGTTGAACGTATGAGATTACTATTAAAAATTATGTTAATTAACAACTCACCAAGTTTGATGGTCTAATTCCAAACGGGCTAAGAGTTGAAGGGTGTATACTAGGGCTAACCCTAGATGAAATCAGTACTAATATTATGGTGACCTAATTAGGGTTTTTAGGGTTGATTGACCTAAACGGTCTCAAGACCGTTTGGGGGTCACCAAACGGTCTCAAGACCGCGAGGGAAATCAACCAAGACCGTTTGGAGGTCTGGGGTCAAGGATAGTTGACCAATTGAAGGTACAACTACACCAAATTACATTGCAATAAAATATTGACACGATCATCAACTCAATGGGTCAGACCTTGATGAATTTGCACTAGAATCCAAAATTTGATGGGCAAACGGTCTCAAGACCATTTCGAACTCATCCAAACGGTCTCAAGACCGAGAGTACAATCACCCAAGACCGTTTGAAGGTCTAGGGTTGAGTAATTTGACCAATTGAGGACCCAATTGCAAATAAGTTATCAATTTAATCAAAATTCTATTTTGTGACTCAATCATGGTTCAACCCCTATCAAATCACCTTAGATTTTGATGAAATCTTGGGCAAACGGTCTCAAGACCATGTGGGGTCCACCCACATGACCTCAAGACCGTTTGGGCCAAGTTTGGGCCCAATTGGAACTCAATTGAAGGGTTCAACCTTGTGTTGATGCACATTGTTGAGTGGTGATGGGTGAACATTGATAGATCCCAATTGAATCAATTTCAATCATAATTGGCCAACCATTATGGGTCAATTGAATGACCAAGTGATCAAGCATAATCTTAATTGACTCAATCCATAAGTGGTCAACATAGATTTGACCTTTTGAGGGCTTCAACATCGGTTGACATCATCGATTGCTTTGTTGACTTTTGTTGATGGACCAAGCGGCTGAGACCATGTGAGCCTCGCGGTCTCAAGACCGTGAGAGGGCTCGCGGTCTCAAGACCGTGAGGGGGCTCACGGTCTCAAGACTGAGAGGAGGCTCGCGGTCTCAAGACCGCGAAGGGCCTCGCGGTCCTGAGGTCAAACTAGCTAAACGGTCTTCATGACCCTCGTGGTCTTAACCTCAATTGGAGTCTTCGCGGTCTTGAATGCATGATGGCTCGCGGTCTTGAATGCATGATGGCTCGCGGTCTTGAAGCCTAAGGGGGCTCGTGGTCTTGGAGTTAGAAGGAGGCTCGCGGTCTTGGAAAGTCAAAGTGGGCAAACGGTCAACACTTTCAACCGATCTCAACTCAATTGATGATTAATGATTGAAATCAATCAATGAGATTCAAGGTTGACATCATTCAATCATTTGATGATGTAAATGGTTCAATGTTGCCCAAATCAAACCCTAATGATAATCTAGGATAGTAAGGGGTTAATTAACTAAGGTTTTGACCATAATGATGATCAATGGGGTGAATTACCAAAATACCCCTGAAGGGTCAATTAAGTTATACCTTGCTCAATTTAAACCCTAATTACATGAGAATGATGTTTTTAGTCATAATGACTCTATCTAATTTGATCTAGTCTAATGTTATCATCAACCATTAGTATGATGAAAGAGAGAGTACTCTAGAGAGAGAAAGTACCCTAGAGAGAGGAAGTAACTCTAATCACATAATGATGATGTTTTTGGCTATGTTATCCTATGATGCCTCAATCCAACCTGTTTTAGAGTGATGTTGACATCACCTAACATTATGATGAGAGAGAAAGTACTTCTAGAGAGAGAAAGTACTTCTAGAGAGAGAAAGTACCCTTTTTATGTAGAAACTCAACTAAAGCATCTCCAATGCACATAAGTGAGCATAATTAGGGTATGGTCCACCCGTGTGAGGTCATAGAAACCCTAATTATAAGAAATGATGAACTCTTAACTAATCTAAGAGCATCAATGAAGATGTTACTCATACATGATGATGTTATGAGTTTAATTCACCTTGATGTGAATAGTAAACCCTAATTCAAGGGTGATGACATGTAATGTGAATAGTAAACCCTAATTCAAGGGTAATGGCATGCTTTTGAGCAATAAACTCTATTTGATTTAAATTAAAGATTTAAATCTTATGACAAGAGTAGGAAGTACATTCCTTATTGTTGCATTACCTTTATCAGATGTGTTAACCATGCAGGTTTTGATATGAAGGTAATCATATCCAGGTATGGATGTTGATGTTATATTCATTAAAGGCATGATGTTAGCCTTATGAATAAGTAAAGTAATCTGATGCCTTGCCAGTGGCATCCTATGCTGATAATGGGCTATGAGAGCCATGAATACCATCAAGGTCATTCCTTAGAGATGACTTGTGAGGAGGATAATGAGAAATAATGATTGATATGAGTTAGGCCTGTTACATTTAGTATTCTTCTTTTATAGCTGCTATACTACTGTTATTGTTTGAAGAACAATGTATGCTGTTAAAGAATGCTGAATGTACCTAACTAATCAAGTATAATGTAGAGCCCTGATCATAGATCCATCATTGTCAGAAATTAAGTGATGGTGAAACAGGTTTTCCTTAGGGAACTCCTGGAGCACATACTTTTGAGTATGTGGGGTACATGGATGTGTAGAACCTTACATCCTAGTGTAGGAAAGTGATGTAGATGTGGAATCCATCCATCCTTCACTATAGTTCCATACCGTATCAGTGGTAGGTAAACATGAAACCTCCTAATGACAAAGAAAGCACAGATATCCGTATCAGTGATAGGTAAATATGAAACCTCCTGATGACGAAGAGAGTACAGAACGCCACTGTGACTCTAGAATAGCGAAGGACCAGTTTACCCTGGTGAGCTATAATAGTAGAGACACGAGATGTCCTACAAGTGATCCTCTTACTGACTAAGGAAGGTGAAGGTCATGAGAATCTGGCTCTCTTAATGACCTATGTATGATACTGATGCGGCTTCTCAGCGATCAGTTGGAGTATGAGTGGTAAGCCTCATCTCCACGGGGCATAATGTTGTTTGTAAAACATAATCAACCATGTAGTATAACTTGTTAGAGATGACTCCAAGTTAGTTGATTGATGTTACATTGCAATAATGTTGATATTCTCCATATCTCCTAAATTGTAGAGATCTTGTTATACCTGCAACTGTTATAGAATGCTTTGAAGGCTTTACTGTTTAAAATAATCTTTGATGTCTTAATAAAGATTCTGGCGAAGAGTTATAACTCTCGCTGGGACAATTATGTATAATTGTCTCACCCCATAGGCTTCAACTTTTTAGGTGGACGTCGGAGACGAAGGAACCAGCCTACAGGTGACCAGTCTCAGCAGCAGCAGCAGCAGCAGCAGCACCAGGGGCAGCAGTAATCTCAGGTGGAGATTTGTCCTGCCATGAGGTGTAGTTAGAGTCAGTCCTATGTGTCCTCTGTACTCTCAGGTCTTGGAGTCTTTTGTATAGTGATCTTGAGATTTTGTATCTTGATGTATATAATTACTCGAGAAGTAATTATCCTGAGATGTAAATAGTTTATCTCTCTTTATGAAAGAAGCTTTTATGGATTCAAGCTCTTGTCACGAAAAGTTTTAATTTCCCGTGATTTTTGTCTTCCGCTGATTACCGATTCGCTTCCGCTAAGTTTTAATCGTGTTTATGTTATGGTTTGGAGATCAGAGCCCACAACTATCATCCAAAAAGAGTCAAACACCCTTTCATAACATTCCAACACAGACCTTTGGAATTAGACCTACTTACAAAAAAGTTGGGCCAATATTCTAGGGAGTCAGTCCAATCTCCACAAAGTCAATATGACCACAACCTTAACTCTCGAAAGTCTATGACTTGCTTAAGATCTGATTGATTTCCAACATTTCTTAGGATTCAACCTACCACTTCTTCGACCTATTTTCCTCCTTATGCCTAATTGTTACACCAACTTATCCCAAAGGTCATATGACTTCCTTCATATCAATCTCCACATTTCAACCCATATATATATATATATATGTATATATATGTATATATATATGTATATATAGCATAACATCCTAGTCAAAGACACATATGAATGAGGCTTGTCTTTCCTATAAAGTTAAAATGGTCCAAACTTTTTTTTCTTCTTCAGTGTCCAATAAATCTCATAATGAAGCCTTTGATTTCCTATTTTGAATATTCTACGTCAACTACTTCAAGGTTATAATTCAAGTAGTACAATTCAGTATACATATGTTTGTAACAATTATAATCTTAACAAGAGAAGGAAGTAACATGTCTTACATAAAAAAAGGGTCTTAACACCACTTCATTTGATTCAATGTGGTTCTAACTAAAAACACAAGTTCTAATAGAAAAATGTTAAACTATCATATGATGGTGTATAAGATTTCAATTGTTTACTATTGAAAAGAAGACCATATTTTCTATCACTTCAATATTCCTTTCTCAATATGATTACAATTCATTTTACTTCTTAAGCACAGACACTCTAAAGTGTTGGAAGCAATGACCATTTATGTTGTCAAATGAATGATTTTATGGAAGAAAATGAAATTAGAATCATATATCTTATATGCATGTTCACACAATATAAGAATAAATGGAAAGGAAACACAATCCATACATTATATGTTGCATTCAATATGAACTTATTGTTTTATTTTAAATCTAATTGTAAAAAATATATCATCATTTGGGGCACTCTGATATCATTATGATAAACAATATGCATGCATAAGACAATCTTCATTTTCTACATTTCATTTTCACTGGATATTATTTTCAATATGTATATTCAAAATGTCTTCACATACCAAGAAAGCAAGTTTACAAGTCAAATAACTATAATGCAATCAGAAGATTTTCTCCATTTCAGGATAGATGCCAATATTGACAAGAAAAGAATAAGTGGAATTTAATACTCAATCGATTCGTTCTTTCTTTAATTCTGAATTGGTACGGTGGTGTGTGTCAATTCATTAGATGTTAGATAAATATCTTGTATATCATGATGATCTTCAAAATCACTATCTTACATTATTGACTTTCACAAACACCGATATGGTTCCCACCTTCTTGATGATATATGGGTGCATACAAATAACATTTCTATGTTGGAGACATATATATATGTATATATATATATATATATATATATATTATCTCATATATTTGTAGTCTATTCTAGATTGCATTGTTCTTTAATGAAGTTATTAAAAATACTTTTTGTGTTGAATATATGGTTACTCCTTAGGTTACTTGAATAGTTGATCCTCTAAATATATTTTAAAATAAGAATATAGATCCATGATTAATGTAGTTTCTAAGAGCCACCTAAGAACTACATACTCTTATAACATACCAAAATTTGACTATCCTAACTTTTAGAAACCCTAATTCCATGAATAGGAGATTAGTATGATCGATCTTTAGATTTTACCAAACGTATATAGATATAAACCCTAATAAACATGTAATGCACAAATAATGAGTCATTCACATTCTCATAACATCATGCATATTTCATAGAAAACCCTAATATATGTGTTTTGGATGACATTAATGATACATTAAGTGACTTTAGGTTATGTAGTCATATCACATATCATAATACACTCATATTTATCCAATAACCTAACCATAGCATAATATGTGAATGAGTTCATAAAACAAATGTTACATGGTTCATTAATACAACTTAATGACATAAATATGATTAATATGGTTTGGATGCATATAAATGTGTACAAATGGTTGGGATGGTACCTAATGCGACTAATATTTATAATTGAATAATCATTGGACTTTTCATGGACACAAAAAATGAATAATGTGCCATTATTTGAGATAATGTGAATAATTAATGGAGATAATGGATTTGATAAGTAAAATATCACAATTCGTGTTAAATAATAGCATGTAACCTGTAATACCCCACTTTTCACAACATATAAATATCATTTAGTGGGAGCATCCTTACTCAAATGGGGTGTCACAATATGCTAATCTTTGCAATTTGAATAAATGAAACACTTTGCATTGATTTAAAACTGATTCATACATAGTTCTTGGCAAAAGTACACTACATCATGTTCATCTATGAAATCTAATCTAATTGGTAACATGAATAAGAATAATATGAATGATATCTAAACTTTGCATCGACTTGGTAAATTACACCCAACCATTCTAAGATTGAGTATCTACTAGTCCTTGATTGTCTGTGGTACTCTTCACTTGCTCAAGTCCTGCTGATACCGTGTCCCCAACCATGCAAAACAAACATCACATAAGTAAGCAGTACTTGGCACTTTATTAGACTGAAAATAATAACTTGACATGAGTAAAATTGACTTGGAATAGTTTGATAGAAACATGAACATGGATTATCTTGAGCATTCATGAGTCATTAATAACATGAAGTATTGAACAATATATGTTTGCATCTCTTATGACACCCACTTAAGGTCACATGATTTCTAGGAAATGCCTTGATGCTAGGAAAGACCTTGATTACCTCTTGAGGTCCATGATTTGAGAAGCATATAAAACTATTTTAATTCCAATTAAATTAACATTAACTTGACTATGCTATTTGAACTTTAACATGATGGGATTTCTCCCTCTTATTGCCATGATGGAATTTATCCTGCTTAATTCCATGATGAGATTTCTCCCTCTTAAATAATAATAGGGTTTCCCCTTCTTGAGCATGATTCATTAATTTTAGCCATAATCATAATTAGGTTTTTACCATAGACTATAATGTAAGCCCCCCGACCTTGCTTAGAGTGAGTATGCTTTCTTTTCTTAATAAGATGCTTACAACCTTAGTCAAATCCTTTTAAATACTTGGCTAACATGTGATAATCTTATTTTTCCAGTTTGGTCCTATTCTAATGATGTTTGAGCTTTGTATGCTTGTTTTCGACCAAGTTGCAATTTACCCATGTTGAGGGGTTATCTGGCAATTTCTCACACTTTTAGTGTGATCTTACTTTTGTAGCATCATGAGAGAGAGAATGATGCTATGGGATCCTTGTTGGACCTTTGTTGATGAGGTGGCATCATGTGGTGATGCTAGAGTTCTAGGGTTTGCTTCGTGACGACCACGTTGAGCTTGGATGGGTGTTGCGACCTATATCGTGACCTTGTTGATGTGCTTTGGGTGTGTCTCGACCAACACACCATCTTTGAGTGATTTTTTCGACCTTTGTGGTCTTGAGGTGTCTTGTTCCAGATGGTTTGCCTTTTTAGAAGTGTTTTGACCATGCGTGGTTGGTGACCTTTTTATTGTGGTCGAGACAAGGTATCTTGATGTTTGTTTTGACCTCTAGGGTGGTGGTGACCCATGTGGTCGAGACCCCACCTAGATTTTATCACTATATGTTGCATGCATGCATATAGTGGTTGTATGTTGGTTTCCTTTGAGGACAAGTGTCTCTTTTGTTCTCTCTTATGTTGACACCTCACACCTAACTTACCTCCCTCCTCCTTTGAGTATATAACCCTTTTCTTCTACATGCAAGTGATCTTTTCATCCCTCTTTATTCTCCCTTCTCTTATATTCATCTGTGGATCATTGAGGAGCAAGTATGACTAACCTTGGGTGCTTTGGAGGTCGACCAACTGATGTGATGATTTTGAGTCACATTTATAGACTTATTTGATATGTGTTTTATGCATTTATTAGTCATTTTCATGGTTTATGTTGCATAATTCATCTACTTTGGTCTATGCTACTTCTTTATGTCAAATTTCCCTTATTTCAGCATTTTGATTATAGTTTATCAAAAGAATACGTTTTGTGTAGACTTATGAGGTTTCGTGTGTTAATTTTAGGAATAACAAGTATCTGCTACTGTCGATACCATCGAAAGTGGTCGATACCATCGATCGGACCACAGGTTTCCAGCCGCAAGGACCAGAAGAAAGTCGATACTATCAACAGGGATGTCGATGGTATCGAGATACCATTAGGTTGCTGGTGAGAAGTGAGTCGATACTATCGACACATCAGTCGATACTATCGACTAGTGGAGCTACATCGACGCAAAAGGACAAAACTGACGCCTAAGAATGTCGATACCATCGACCCTCATCGATGGTATCGAGATGGCATCAGGCGCAAAGACAAAAGAAAAGAAGATCAGCCGATACAGTGCAGGGTCGATACCATCGACCCACGTCGATGGTATCAACACCGTCAGATATGAGTTTATTTCAGATTAATCTTAATCGGACGACTGTGATTAATTGACGACCTAATTCGGGAAATATACCTAATGAAGGTGCCCAAGAGAGAAAAGGGGACGTCATCAGCTGCGGCACACATCCCGGAGAGCAAGGAGAGAAGAACGGAGTACGAGAGCACGCCCCAGCCGATCCGGACGCTGAAGAAGATGATTTACACCACCGAAAGGCAGGAGAACGTGTATTCCACGCCAAGGATCAATTGGATCTTCTCTATTCACGGGTTTTACCACTCAATCACATTTTTCTTTATGTTTCCCTGTTTCTTCTCCACATTGTACTTTGAGATGAACATGCGGGGCTAATCCCCTTTGTCTTTAGGACCGGGAGTAGCCCGGGAATTCATTGTATGATGATTTTATAATAGTAATTCATATCTTATCTCTTAAATCCGTGGTATAATTTCGTTTTCTCTAATATATTGTTATGCTTGACCACCATAATAATAATCTAATGTCCTTAATTGCTTTGAAAGAAGAATTAATGGTTGAAAAGAGGCGGAATTTACATTAATTGACAAATCCCTTGAACAAGGTGGTGTAAGGTTAATGGTGGATACCGAGAGATCATTTTTAATGCACCTAGTTTAGGGTATAGGTTACTACGATGGTGGAACCGACCTAGACGTAGGTAGTGAATTGTACCACGACAGTGGGCAATTCTGATTTTAGGCCACTACCCGGATAGAGAGATAAATTTGGATGACTGAATAGAATTTAGTACAATGAAAACCAGCGGTGAAACCGCAATCCTAAAGATCTCATTTTGAATTGATTAAACCAAACATTTAATCAATTGCTTTGCTTTATTTTATTTTTATTTCCTTTTAATTTTAACAACAACTCTCAACTATTTAATCGGTCTAGCTGATCGCGAGTAGTTAGTAGGAGTCTCCGACGATTTCACGTGTAACATCCCTGACCTGGGTTATGAGTTAACCCTATATGTTTTGCCTAAATATGTAATTCAATCCTTGTGATTAACTTTGGGCATGTAATTAAGTTTCTCAGAAACATATATTTCAGTTTTTGCTCCTTTTTATATAAAGTTGTAGCATTGTTTTGTAATATAGGGACCTATGTGCAAATTACCCAGTTAGAAGGGTTAACTTGCAAATTGCACATGTTGAGATGCTCCTCTAATGTTGAGACATCATGAGAATGATGATGGTAAGGTTTGAGGGATTTCCCAAGCTTGGGCACCAAGGTGCAGCTGTGGAAGCAATCCCGGTGCTTGAAAACCCTAAATTGGAGAAAAGTGCAATTTACCCAATTTGAGGGGTGCAACTTGTAAAATACATCATATAAAATATCTTTTGAGACTCTTGTCATCATTTAGAGAAGAAATGATGAAAGGTCACTTCAATTGATTAATCAAGTTATGAAAAAAAAACACCTTTGTGATTGAATAATCAAGGTGTATGTGCTATAGCCCTTTTATGTGTATGCTTAACTAATAGGTTGATCTTCTTTGCCCTCATTTCTTGACCTTAGAAGAAGGTTTGTCCTTAGAATTAATATGAAAGGACGAGCATAGAAGGATGGAGGGACTTAGTTGAAAATATGGAGAACTTATGAGCTTATGTTGAAAATCTCACCCCAAGTATATATACTCTCCACTTCACTTAGCAAGGAAACCCTCCCTTCGTTCCTTTCACTGTTCTATTCACCCAAACCGACTAAAGAGGAGCTGTGGAGCTCAGGAGGACGACCAAGGAGGGAAAGGTAGGTTTGAATCCTCCCTTTTGCTTAAGTTCATGGTTAGAACTCGAATTCAAGGTCAAATTGATGGTTAGCTCACATAGCTCTACCTTTCTAGCCATCTCTTCTCGACTTTCCTTGGAAGGATCACCTTGGCCGACCTGTGGAAACTCAAGGATGCCATTAAAAGCTTGGAGCTCAAGGAGCAAGCTTTAGGCGGGTTTTATAACTCTAAACCCATGCTTTGTTATATACATCTTGTTTATGCTTTTAGATGATAGTTCTTCTTCTTCTCTACCTTCCTTTGCTACTTTGCAAGCAAATCCGTGAGAAATCCTTGCTGTTCTTGAGCTAGGAGATGAAGACGTTATTTCCAAAGTTAATCCACTACTTTTTACTTTACTAAACGGTCTCCACCAAGTGCTCACACGGTTTGCAAAACCGTTTGGTGAGCAAACGGTCTCAAGACCGTGTAAGGGCAAACGGTCTTCAAGACCGTTTATCCACGTTGACCGAGCGTGGACCGTATAAGAAATCTGTTCATAATTATGTAGGATAATCACCCACAAAATTTGAGAGGTTAACTCCAAAGGAATCGAGAGATATATCCTTTTTAAATCAACAAATCAATTGATTTTAGTTCTGAATTGCAATCTGTTGAAATCGCCCCTTTTTGGGCAAACGGTCTCAAGACCGTGTAAGAACGTTGACTAAGCATTGACCGTATGAAATTACTGTTCATAATAATGTTGATTAACAACTCACCAAATTTGATGGACTAATTCCAAACGAGCTAGGAGTTGAAGGATGATTGCTAGGGTAAACCCTAATTGAAATCAGTACTGAATTCTCAATGAATAACTTAGTGTTTTTGGGTTGATTGACCCAAACGGTCTCAAGACCGTTTGGGGATCAACCAAACGGTCTCAAGACCGTGTGGTGACAACCCAAGACCGTTTGGAGGTCTAAGGTTAAGGTAATTTGATCAATTGAGTGACCAATTGCAATGGGTTATTGAATTAATCAAAAATACTGAATTTAGACTCAATCAAGGTTCAACCCCTATCAAATCACATTAGATTTTGATGAATTCTTGGGCAAACGGTCTCAATACCGTGTGGAGTTCATCCACACGATCTCAAGACCGTTTGGGCCAAGTTTGGGCCCAATTGGAGCTCAATGGAAGGGTTCAACCTTGTGTTGATTCACATTGTTGAGTGTTGATGGTTGAACGTTGATGGACCTTAATTGAACCAACTTCAACCCTAATTGGATAACAACTGAGGGTCAATTGAGTGACCAATTGGTTAAGCATAACCCTAATTAACTAAATCTATAAATGGTTACCATGACTTTGACCATTTGGAGGCTTCAACATTGATAATCATAAATGATTGAAATCATTGAACCATGTTGGAGGTCCAAACGGTTTGAGACCAAGTGGACCAAACGGTCTCAAGACCGTTTGAGGCCTCACGGTCTCAAGACTGTTTGAGACCTCACGGTCTCAAGACCGTTTGAGACCTCACGGTCTCAAGACCATTTGAGACATCACGGTCTCAAGACCGTTTGAGACCTCACGGTCTCAAGACCGTTTGAGGTCACACGGTCTCAAGACCGTGTGAGGCCTCACGGTCTCAAGACCGTTTGAACTCAAACGATCTCAAGATCGAGAGACACCAAACGGTCTCAAACCGTGTAAGCCCTCTCGGTCTTTAAGTCAAACTTGTTAAACGGTCTACACCCTCACATGGTTTGGGCAAACGACCTTGAAGGTCACACGGTCTTGGAGTCAACCCTAGCAAACGGTCAACTCATCCAAACGGTCTCAAACCGTTTGGAGGTTAAAGGTTGAAACCGTTTGAGGTTTTCAAAGGTTGATTTCACTTAATCAATTGAAGGTGTAAATGGTTCAATGATGCTCTAATCTAAACCCTAATGATAACCTAGGATATTAAGGGATTAAGTGACTAATGAATTGAACCATGATGGTGATCAATGGGGTGAATGACCAAAATACCTTGATGGGTTCAATTGAGTAATACCTTGTTCAAATCAAACCCTAATCACATGATAGTGATGTTTTGGCTTATGTTAGCCCATGAGGACTTAACCCAACCTGATCTAGAGTGGTGTTATCACCATCTACTAGTGTGAGGAGAGAGAAAGTATCTTAAGAGAGAGAAATTACCTTAAGAGAGAGAAAGTACCCTTTTAGGGTGGAAACTCAAATAAAGAACCTTCAATACACATGAATGTGCATGATTAGGGTATGATCCACCTATTTGAGATCATGGAAACCCTAATTATGATATATGATGAATCTTAAGATAATCTGAGAGCATCAATGATGATGTTCCTCATACATGATGATGTTATGAGTTCAATTCACCATGTGATGTGAATAGTAAACCCTAATTCAAAGGTGATGACATGTTATATGAGTATTAAACTCTATTTGATAAGAATCAAAGAACTTAGCTCTTATAACAAGAGTGGAAAGTATAATCATTGTTTTGAATTACCATTATTAGTTGAATTAACCATGCAGGTTCTGATATGGAGGTAATCATATCCAGGTATGGATGATGATACTATATTCATTAAAGGCATATTGATAGCTTTATGAATAAGTAAAGTATCTTGATGCCTTGTCAGTGGCATTCTATGATAATAATGGGCTGTGAGAGCCATGAATACCATCAAGGTCATGCTTTAGAGATGACTTGTGATGAGTATAATGAGAAATGATGATTGATGTGAGTTAGGCTTGTTACATTTAGTATTCTCCTTTTATAGCTGTTATGCTACTTTTATTGTTTGAAGAACAATGTGTGATGTTAAATGAATACTGAATGTACCTAACTAATCAAGTATAATGTAGAGCCCTGATCATAGACCCATCATTGTCAGAGATCAAATGATGGTGAAACAGGTTTTCCTAAGGGAACTCCTGGATCACATACTATTGAGTATGTGGGGTACATGGATGTGTAGAACCTTACATCCTAGTGTAAGGATTTGATGTAGATATGTAATCCGTCAATCCTTCACTACTTTTCCATACCGTATCAGTAGTAGGTAAACATGAAACCTCCTGATGACGAAGAAAACATAGATATCCGTATCAGTGGAGATAAACATGAAATCTCCTGATGACAAAGAGAGTACAGAACGCCACTGTAACTCTAAAATAGCGAAGGACCAGATTACCCTGGTGAGCTATAATAGTAGAGACACAAGATGTCCTACAAGTGATCCTCTTACTGACTGAGGAAGGTGAAGGTCATGAGAATCTGGCTCTTTCAATGACCTAGTATGATACTAAGGCACTTAAAAGTGATTGGTTGGGGTATGAGTGGTAAACCTCATCTCCACAGGGCATAATAATAATAAGACTGTTTGAAAAACATAATCTACAAGCGTAGTATACCTGTTAAAGGTAACTATGAACTAATTGATTGATGTTACACTGAATAGTGCATATGTTCTTTATGCTTGATAAATGTTGAGCTCTTATATACAACTGTATCTTCTATTGAATACTTTGTAAGCTTTTACTGCTTAAGTTATTCTTTGATGTTATAATAAAGCTTCTGGAGGAGAGTTATAACTCTCGCTGGGACAATTATGTACAATTGTCTCACCCCGTAGACTTCAACTTTTTAGGTGGACGTCGAGGACGGAGGAACAGGTCTACAGGTGACCAGTCCCAGCAGTAGCAGCACCAGGAGCAGCAGTAAATCTCAGGTGGAGATTTAGCCTGCCATGTAGTGTAGTTAGAGTCAGTCCTATGTGTCCTCTGTACTCTCAGGTCTTGGAGTCTTTTGTTATGAGTTCTTGAGATTTTGTATCTTGATGTATATAATTACTCAAGAAGTAATTATCATGAGATGTAAACAGTTTATCTCTTGTTATGAAAGAAGCTTTTAAGGATTCAAGCTCTTGTCTCGAAAAGTTTTAATTTCCCGTGATTTTTGTCTTCCGCTATTTATCGAATCGCTTCCGCTAAGTTTAAATCGTGATTATATCGTGGTTTGGAGATCAGAGCCCACATCACGTATCCCTGAGTTTGACTCGGGCCTCACAAAGGCCAATATTATTTCGACGCGTTCACTTGCGTTTCTGCGCACGGTAAATTTGCGTCAAGTTTTTGGCATCGTTGCCAGGGATACGGCAAAATTGTTGTCACTTTGAGTGCTACAAGCGGCCACTGTAGGCCACATTTTTATTTTTTTTTATCATTTCAAAAATTCATAATCTATTTTTTGAATATTTGCAATCATCAAGCACTGTACTAAACCAGATTTCTCTATTTGCAGGTATTGTGCATGGTGCAAACGCGTAGTACAGACTACACGAGGCAAGCACCAGAGGTTCCGCTGCCGGGACCGGAAGACGAGGACGGGTACGATCAAGACCATATGGAGGATACAGATTATGAACCCGAACAAGAAGAGATGGATGAGCCACAGACAATATGGGAGAAGATCAAGGCTGCTTCCTCATCTGCTTCCAAGGGGCCGATCAAGAAGCAAGCGGTTAATATTCCGACATACAAGATTGATCCGGCTTTAATCAACTTGGTGAAGTCGAATGCTTTTCATGGGCTCAAAAATGAAGACCCCATCGCGCACATAAGTCAATTTGTGGAGAATTGTGATATGATAAAAATAGACAGATTCCCACAAGATGTGCTCTACTTGAAGCTCTTCCCGAGTTCTCTAGCGGGAAATGCGCGCGAATGGCTACACAACTTGGACGATGAATACGTGGAGTCTTGGGACCACATGGTGGAGGTTTTCTTCAAGAGGTTCTTTCCACCCGAGAAGACCAATGACATTATCAGGAAGATCCACAACTTCACCCAACAAGCAGGAGAGACCTATTCAGAGACCTGGGAAAGGTTTCAGATTATGCTCAGGCGGTGCCCGCATCACGGGCTTGATAAGGAGACACATGTCAAGATCTTCTATTTTTCTCTCTCCGCGCCTGATAGAAGCAACCTCGATTCAGCCGGCTCAGGATTTTTATTGAATAACACGGACACTAGGTGTTGGGAAATCCTAAAGAACATTGCCAAAAAGCAATCATGGGGCGAAAGAGGCTCCGTGGAACAAGTTCGAGTGGAAGGTGAATCTAAAGCAATAAAGGAGTTGAATGAGAAGATGGATCTTCTTGCAAAGAAACTGCTTGCTAAGGAGGATGCTGATTCCGAGGATGAGGCTCAAGTTAAATTCATGAGGTAGCAACAAGGCTACAGGAATAATGACTATTCATGGAGGAAAGACAAGAAGTTCTCCTGGAAGGATCCAAATAACTTTTTGCAGGATCCAGATGCCAAACCCCAGCCAGTAGCGAAGGATAAGAGCACAAAGTTGCTCAATCAAGTGATAAAGCAAATTCAAGAACTCATGACTACTTTCGGCCAGCAAATAAAGCAACAAGGGGAGTTTATGAACCAATTTGGGCAGACACTACAGAGCCACGGGGCTCAAATGAGGACAATAGAGACATCCATGGCACAAATGGCAGCAGAGATAGCCAGTTTGAAGAAGTTGGCACATCCAGGTTTTCCGGGTAATACTAATGTCCCAGGAGGAAACCAGCAGGCGAAGGCCATCTTGCTAAGAAGTGGCAAGAAATTGTTAAATCCCAGGGCCGATGAAACAAGCGAACCTCAAGAAGAAATTGAAGGTGATGCCACTGAGGAGCTGCCCGTACCAGTCACAGAACCAGTTGATGACGCAGCAGTGGATGCTACTGAAGATCCTATTGTAGAGGAGGAGGAGCCCCAGAGAAGGACAACTTATGTGCCACCGCATCAAAGGGCACAGGCTGTCCCGGTCCCATATCCGAATAGTGCTAAGGCAAGGAAGGTAGATGCCGAATTCAAAAAGTTCTTAGACAGTTTCAGAAAGCTTTCAGTCAACATCCCTTTATTGGAAGCTATTGAGCAAATCCCTTCTTACGGGAAATTTCTAAAAGACGTCATCACCAAGAAGAGGAAAATTCCAGATACAGAGGTTGTTGTGCTTAAGGAGCAGGTGAGTGCCTTCATCATGGGCACATTGCCACCAAAGAGGCAAGATCCGGGCTGTTTCAACATCTCATGCTACATCGGGAAAGTCAAATTTGGTGAATCACTATGTGACTCAGGGGTGAGCATTAACTTGATGCCCCTTTCTACATTCCAAAAGATGGGATTAAAGGATTCACGGCCAAGCAACATGACAATCCAATTGGAGGACAATTCCGTGGTAAAGCCATATGGGATTTGTGAAGATGTGCTAGTGAAAGTGGATAGATTCATTTTTCCAGTAGATTTTGTTGTCATGGAGATGCAGGATGAACAAGGCAATGAGCTACTTCTCGGATGACCATTCCAAGCTATGGCCGACATGATACTTGAGATGGGGAGAGGTCGGTTGACCTTGGGTATAGCCGATGACCGATTTGAGATGGTCATGCCTTCCAGCGCTACTTCACCTAAATCCAAGGAGCATTGCCACATGGTAAACCATTTCGATAATAACATCTCACTTTGTCTAGGTAAGCCATTTCTAGATATGGCTCATGTAATGACCAAGGTGGACAAAGGGACTTTGGCTGTAGACATCATGGAGCAGACCAAAGTGGTATCCCTTTGCAAGGCTGTAGGGTTCCCGAATGATGAGGATGAGGACATTCCTCCCTCTACGGAGGATGATGGTATAGCAAATTCAATTTTTGATGCATATCCAGAATTACCACTGGAGGCTTGTTTAGTCAATATCACTCATGATTGGATGAGAAGCAAATCACTCAAGGAGTGCGCCAAGATGCTTCAGATGTTGCCATGCTTATATGCGAGGTATTATGAAGATTTAGGCGAACTTTCCCCACCGCTTCAATCATCTTTAATCAGCCCGCCGGAGTTGGAGTTAAAGCCGCTGCCACCACACCTCAAGTACGCCTTTCTAGCTGAGGAGGACAAGTTACATGTGATCATTTCTGCTTATCTTAGTGCTGAGGAGGAGGACCAGTTGTTGATAGTGCTAAAGAACCACCAGGGAGCATTTGGGTGGTCTGTTGCAGATATCAAGGGGATTTCCCCCACTTTGTGTCAGCATAAGATTCGGCTCGAGAAGGGAGCCAAGCCGGTGATTCAACCGCAACGTCGACTGAATCTGAGCATGATGGAGGTTGTAAAAAACGAGGTGATTAAGATTCTCTCCGCATGTATCATCTATGCGATTTCAGACTTGACATGGGTAAGTCCCACACAGGTAGTCCCTAAGAAGGGGGGAATAACTGTTACTCATAATCTTTTAAATGAACCTGTCACCACCCGCTTGGTAACCGGGTGGTGAGTTTGTATAGATTACCGACGACTTAATGCCGCTACGCTAAAGGATCACTTTCCTCTCCCATTTATTGATCAAATTCTAGAGCGCTTAGCCGGCCGATCTCATTTCTATTTTCTGTACGGGTATTCGGGGTACAATCAGATTTTCATTGATCCGAAGGAGTAAGAGAAATCTACTTTCACTTGTTCCTATGGAACTTTCGCAAATCGCCGCATGCCCTTTAGATTTTGCAATGCACCAGCGACTTTTCAGCGTTGTATGCTCGCCATTTTTTCTGATATGGTAGAACATTGTCTAGAAGTCTTTATGGATGATTTTTCAGTTTATGGTGCTTCTTTTGATGAATGCCTTTATAATTTGGATAAGGTGTTACAAAGATGTGAGGAAACGCATTTGGTCCTCAACTGGGAGAAATGTCATATGATGGTGAGTGAAGGCATACTGCTAGGACATAAAGTGTCTAGCAAAGTTTTGGAGGTAGATCCGGTTAAAATTGAAGTAATTTCTAAATTGCCCCCACCAAATTCGGTAAAAGGGGTAAGAAGCTTCTTAGGACACGCCGGATTTTATCGTCGGTTCATAAAAGACTTTTCTAAAATCTCCAAACGTCTATCCGAGCTTCTCGAGAAGGATGCCATTTTTTATTTCAATGATAAATGTTTACACGCGTTCAACGTGTTGAAGGAGAAATTGATTTCCGCACCAGTTGTTCAAACACCGGATTGGACTAAGCCATTTGAACTCATGTGTGATGCATCTGATTTTTCTGTAGGAGCTGTGTTGGGGCAGCGGGTGGACAATAAACCCGCCGTAATTTTTTATGCCTCTAAGACTTTGAATGATGCCCAACTAAATTACACGACTACTGAAAAAGAATTGCTTGCTGTTATTTTTACTTTTGGAAAATTCCGGCAATATTTAGTTGGATCGAAAGTTGTTGTTTGGACTGACCACGCCACTATTAAATATTTGATGGAGAAAAAAGATGCCAAACCTAGATTGATTAGGTGGATCTTGCTCCTACAAGAATTTGATATCGAAATTAAAGACAAGGCGGGGATTGAAAATGTTGTAGCGGATCATTTGTCTAGGTTAGAGAGGGTAGATGAAAAAGATTTACACATACCCATAACCGAGCCATTTCCAGATGAACAACTTTTGAAAGTGAATTCTAAAGATCCTTGGTTTTCATATATTGTGAATTATCTTGCCTGCAGGATCATCCCGGAAGATTGGACATATCAAGAGAAGAAGAAATTTTTTCCATTCTCTACGATATTATTTTTGGGATGACCCCATTCTTTTGAAGCAATGCAGGGATGGTGTCCTACGCAGGTGTGTACCTGAGGAGGAGTACGAGAGATCTCTTCACCACTGCCACACTCTACCTACGGGCAGACATCATGCGAGCTCTCGTACGGCTGCCAAAGTATTGGAAAGTGGCCTATATTGGCCTACCTTGTTTAGAGATGCCTATGAGTTCATGAGACAATGTGATTCCTGCCAAAGGGCGGGTAACATTTCAAAGAGACAAGAGATGCCCCTAAATGTTTTCCAAGAGGTTGAGGTATTTGATTTATGGGGTATAGACTTCATGGGACCCTTTGTGTCCTCAAATTCGAATTTATATATCCTCTTAGTTGTTGATTATGTGTCGAAGTGGGCAGAAGCAATACCCACAAGGACTAATGATTCTACTGTAGTGTGCAGGTTTGTTAAGGAAAATATCTTCTGCAGGTTTGGAGTGCCCCAAATGATCATTAGTGATGGGGGTACGCACTTTAAGAATAAACAATTATCGACATTTTTGAGAAAATATGGGGTCAAACATAACATTGGCACCCTGTATCACCCGCAAACTCAAGGACAAGTGGAGGTCTCCAATCGAGAGTTAAAAAGATATTAGAGCGTATTGTGGCTTCCACGAGGAAGGATTGGAGTGCTTTACTACCGGATGCATTGTGGGCATATAGGACGGCATACAAAACACCTATAGGCACCACACCTTTTAGGTTGGCGTACGGTCGGGCTTGTCACTTTCCGGTGGAATTAGAGCACAAAGCACACTGGGCGCTGCAAAAGCTCAACTTGAGTTATGATGAGGGGGGGAAGAAGAGATTGCTTGAATTAAATGAACTTGATGAGCTGCGAATGAACGCATATGAGAACTCTCGGATATACATGGAGCGCACTAAGTTGATCCACGATCGCCACATTCAGATGCGCACCTTCAAGAAAGGAGATCGTGTGCTTTTGTTCAATTCAAGGCTGAAGTTGCATCCCGGGAAGCTAAAATCCCGATGGAGTGGGCCATTCACGGTAGAAGAGGTCAAACCACATGGCGCAATCATGGTGCGCGATGGCGAGACTACATTTTCGATGAATGGACAAAGGTTGAAGTTGTATTTTGGTGAAGATTACACGAAGAAGGTGAATGAGGTCAAACTCATTTCACTTTCGGATGCATGATGAACTTCAAGTCGTCTAGCCTAAGACGTTAAATAAGGGCACTTGTTGGGAGGCAACCCAACCATTGGTACTTTAGTTTAGTTCCTTTACATTCGTAATTTGATTTGTTTTAACTTAGTTTTTAGTGTAAAAAAGATACCGTGATCGTTTGCTACATGTGCAGGACTGAGGCAGAGTCGATACCATCGACCCTTGAGTCGATGGTATCGACCATGGTACAGGTTGGCGACTGCAGGAATCACACTGCGTCGATACCATCGACGGCCTCGTTGATGGTATCGACATACCAACAGGAAGATCGCAAGTAGAGGTCGATGTATCGACATGGGTGTCGATACTATCGAGATCTCTGGAGATTTTCAGAACAAATCGTCTCAGGAAAGTCGATACCATCGACGGGCTTGTCGATGGTATCGACACATTCACACACAGAAGGCGGAGGCCGGGCCTCGTGAGGGTTTGACCTAATCAGAGAGTTGATACTATCGACTTGCGTCGATAGTATCGACACGCCACGTCAACAATCCGTGAGGAAAGATCTACGGCGATCGCAGCAACCATGAATTCGATCTGGGGGACGGGTCAATACCATCGACTAGCGTCGATAGTATCGACACGTCAGTGATCCGGGACCCGCAATCCAGCCATCGACGACCGTCGATACTCGCGGCGAGACGGACCGTGCTACCTGGGTCGATACCATCGACCTACGTTGATGGTATCGACGGTCATACAGCAGCGCCGACCACGGCTATATATGAGGAGGATTGTCATTAGATGACATCACAACTCCAGAGCAATCCTCCTCCACTTGTGCCGAGCGTGTTCCAGAACTATCCAAGCCCGACGACAAGCAATATTAAGCAAGTTCTTCACCGAGCGGAGATTCACTTCTCCGATCTTCACCGAGCTCCCTCTCTATTCCTCTTTCTGTCGACGTCATGGTGCATGTTGCTGGTGCATCGTCTTCACGCGCCAACCCGATGGACATCCTGGAGTTTGTGCCACCACCGACTGCATCAATCTCACGCCCGCGGCTGATCCATCCATCCGCGGAGGTCAAGAAGATATACGATGAGATTCTAAAGAGGAAGATCGAGCCGACCCATTATGTTGAACGGGACACCGTCCGCAACCTGGGGTTCGACGCCAACCTTGCCTACGTCTTGAAGGGGCAGGCCCGACACACGGGAAGAAGGCCTGACGCGCTGGAGTTTCATGCAGATGGCCAGCCATTCTTTGGCGAGTGGCCTACGTACAAGGAGCTGATGGCTGAGTTTATGGTGTCGCTGGACGTCTGCGTCGTACCCAATGACGTCATAGCCACCGACCGCGAGTGGATCAAGGGCCGGGTGTCTTTCTGGTTGTACAACATCGACTACAACCTTACACTCTGGCAGTTCAACAAGATTTTCAACTGGAATCACTCGCAACATGATTACCGGTGGCCGGATAACCGCACCGACTACGACGCCATCTTCGCCGAGCTGGTTACGGTGCCGCCGGGCAAGTTAGTAAGCTACCATAATGCTGCGGTAGCTGATTTCGAGCACCCCTTCGTCCGGATACTGCACCGGATGCTGAGTTCTACATTGTTTGCTCGGGGTGATTTGGCCCTTAGCAAGTTTCAGGAGACAAACTTATTCTTCTTGTATAAACTCCTGAAGCGTCAAGAATGCAATTGGGGCGCCTTCTTTTTGCAGCGGGTTTTGGCAGTGAAGAGGAGTACAAGGAAAGCCCCAATTAACTTTGGTGGGTTTATCACCAAGCTGGCGCACTACCTCAGGCTGAATTTCTCTACTTTGACTCCTCTCTACACCAGGAGAAAGGTGAACTTGCAACATCTGCACCACTCCAACCTCATCCTTCTTCGAGATGGTTTGGCGTATGCGCACTGCCACGTCAACCATGCTTACCAGGAGTGCTCGCTTCCCGATCCAGTCTTCAATATCGAAGGGGCGCACCATTTCAGATGGCCTATTATAGCCATTGCGGACTCCGATGAAGACGGCGACAACAACGATGACAACAACAATGACGACGAGGCTGAAGAGGAAGAGGAGGCCCACACTCCTCTTCGGGCACGAGTGGCACCACGGAAGCATCCTCGCATGCATCAGGGTGCATCTTCATCTTCACAGCCTCCACCACCACCACCGCCCTCGCAGCCAAGTGAGGATGTCTATTCGATGCAGGGCATGTATGCTATGCTGCAGGACATACAGCAGACACAACAGCATCACACTGCGGTGTATACCGGTATTCATGAGACGACGAACTAGTTACTTGACAATCAGAGGCACATCTTCGAGAATGAGCACCTCCTCCTCGACAACCAACAATAGATTCATGACCGGTTGCATAGGATGGAGATGCAGCAACAACCATTTTATGATCACTACTGGAGCCAGAACTATTTTGGGGGGTATTCACAACCTCCACCTATGCCCCAGTTTGATCCAAGCTTTCAGGGAGCGTACCCATCTTGGGACCCTATGGCACCACAGTATCCGCCTCCACCTGAAGAGTAAATTGGTATCTCTGTTCCAACCTTTAAGATTGTTTTTTACTATGAGGCCATAGTCGAATTCAAGCTTGTGGGGGGGGGGGGTAGTTGGAACAGCTCTATCTTTTATTTTTCTCAGTTTTTAGTTTTATTTTGTTCTTGTCAATTATTTCTTGCAATCTTAGTTTGTTTGTAGGATCCACGTTCTATCTAGTGTAATTGTGGATGTCTTAAGTCATGGGTCATCTCACTTGCTGGTACATGGGAATTAAGGGAAAATTAAAATTTTTTGAGTGTTCGCGAGCTTGAGTGTTGTTCGACTTTGATCACCTAACTTAAGAAAATGAATGGTTTTGTCAACTTTAAAACTGAAAATCACAACTGTACATTCTTAATGATTCATGAAAGTGGACGGAATTGGTTGTTTGAGCCTAAACTGACCAAATGATAATGAGACTCTAATTTGAAGTAAGAGAGAGAAACCTCTTAACTACTATACAGGTCAGCAAGGAGGGACACATAATACTTTTCAAGGGTTCAGTCAATTAGTCTTGTGATCTGTCCACCTCATTGCTTTTCACAATCCACCAAGGTTTGGAAGTAAAGTACGGTTTTAACCTTTTTGATTGCATGTCATGTAGATAGGACTTGCATTGCAATCACTTTCATATGTTTTGCATGAAAAAAAAAACGAATAGTTATACATGCACAATATCCTTAGGTGCATGTCATTAGTTGCATTCATGACTTTTATGCATGGAGTATATCGTGTACCTCATTTCTGCTTTAATGGTGAATTAAATTGTTCCATACCTTCTAAATAATTCAAATCTTTGAGTTATGCAGAAAAAGTAAGCCCAATAAATTATTCATTGTCAATTGTGGATATAAGGGCCTGAAAAAAAAAAGAATTTTTGAAAAAATTTGAGAAAGAAGAAAAAAAAGAAAGTTTTTGAGAAGCAAGAAGAATAAGAGGGAGAAAGGAACATAATATCACCTGCATCTTAAGATGAGTAAATACATGATGTAGCTCAATTAGATATCCATCTCATTTTGAGACGGGATGTTAGTGCATGCATCATTCCACCCAATCTTAGGCATTATTCATGTATAAATGCATCATTTAGGGCATTTTTGTTTTATGCATGTTGAAACTGTATAATGCTCCCATTTCTTCCATTAGCCACCCATTTCATCCACTCGTTGCTCGAATTGGTAGGCCACCGTGATTTTCTCCTCACTTATGAATATCAGGAGAGCTGCTTCCATGTAGATGGTAGTTAGGGCGAGCAACGTAGTATAGGAGATCACAAGATGCACTAAGTCTGGACCGGCAAAGTTTATTATGTTAACTGCCTTATGTGATAGTGTTCATCAGTTTCGAGGTTAATATCTTTTATGGATGATTACTGTCGCCTTTAGGGTAATTATCATTTTGTGGTTAGCGAGGGCCGGTATGTGAATGTCCGGTGGGAGTCATATGAGATGTTTGTTGTGATGATTTGTTCTTTAGTTGACTCTGGAAATTCTATTCTAAGGTTTAGTTGCTCGAGGGTGAGAAATGTTCAAGCTTAGGGGAGTTTGATGCGATGATTTTGAGTCGCATTTATAGACTTATTTGATATGTGTTTTATGCATTTATTAGTCATTTTCATGGTTAATGTTGCATAATTCATCTACTTTGGTCTATGCAACTTCTTTATGTCAAATTTCCCTTATTTCAGCATTTTGAGTATAATTTATCAAAAGAATACGTTTTGTGTAGAATTATGTGGTTTCGTGTGTTAATTTTAGGAAAAACAAGTATCTGCTACTGTCGATACCATCGACAGTGGTCGATACCATCGACCGGACCACAGGTTGCCAGCCGCAAGGACCAGAAGAAAGTCGATACTATCGATAGGGATGTCGATGGTATCAAGATACCATCAGGTTGCTGGTGAGAAGTGAGTCGATACTATCGACACATCAGTCGATACTATCGACTAGTTGAGCTACAACGACGCAAAAGGACAAAACGGATGCCTAAGAATGTCGATACCATCGACCCTCGTCGATGGTATCGAGATGGCATCAAGCGCAAAGACAAAAGAAAAGAAGATCAGCCGATACAGCGCAGGGTCGATACCATCGACCCGCGTCGATGGTATCGACACCGTCAGATATGAGTTTGTTTCAGATTAATCTTAATCGGACGGCCGTGATTAATTGACGACATAATTCGGGAAATATACCTAATGACGGCGCCCAAGAGAGAAAAGGGGACGTCATTAGCTGCGGCACACATCCCGGAGAGCAAGGAGAGAATAACGGAGCATGAGAGCATGCCCCAGCCGATCAAGACACTGAAGAAGATGATTTCCACCACCGAAAGGCGGGAGAACACGTATTCCATGCCAAGGATCGATTGGATCTTCTCCGTTCAGGGGTTTTACCACTCAATCACGTTTTTCTTTATGTTTCCCTTTTTCTTCTCCACGTTGTACTTTGATGAACATGCGGGGTTAATCCCCTTTGTCTTTAGGACCGGGAGTAGCCCGAGAATTCATCGTATGATGATTTTATAATAGTAATTCATATCTTATCTCTTAAAGCCGTGGTATAATTTTGTTTTCTCTAATATATTATTATGCTTGATCATCATAATAATAATCTAATTCCCTTAATTGCTTTGAAAGTAGAATTAATGGTTGAAAAGAGGCAGAATTTACATTAATTGACAAATCCCTTGAACAAGGTGGTGTAAGGTTAATGGTGGATACCGAGAGATCGTTTTTAATGCACCTAGTTTAGGGTATAGGTTACTACAATGGTGGAACCGACCTAGACGTAGGTAGTGAATTGTACCATGACAGTGGGCAATTCTGATTTCAGGCCACTACCAGGATAGAGAGATAAATTTGGATGACTGAATAGAATTTAGTACAATGAAAACCCGCGGTGAAACCACAATCCTAAAGATCTCATTTTGAATTGATTAAACCAAACATTTAATCGATTACTTTGCTTTATTTTATTTTTATTTCCTTTTAATTTTAACAAAAACTCTCAACTATTTAATCGGTCTAGCTGATCGCGTGTAGTTAGTAGGAGTCTCCGACAATTTCACGTATCCCTGAGTTCGACTCGGGACTCACAAAGGCCTATATTACTTCGATGCGTTCACTTGCATTTCTGCGCACGGTAAATTTGCGTCACCAACCTTGCATGTGGTACTTTGGATCTAAATCATGTTCCTTATGGTGATTCTTTGTGGTCTCTCTTTTTGGTAAGTGGTTCTTTTCCCTTTATCACATTTTCCCTTTGGAACCCTACCTTTCTTCTTCTCCTTATCGACCTTAAGACCATGTTTTGACATGGTGGCTACCTTGACGATCTTCTCCTCACAAAGGGGTCATAGACTATGTTTTTACATGGTGACACCCAAGTGAGATGGAGCTCTCTTCTTTCTTCTTGGTTCAGCCTTGGGTTTGTCACCCTCTTCCTTGAGCACTTTTTAGACCATGGTATTCTTCTATTTTGAGGTGATCTTGTGTCTGAAGTGTTGAGCTTGGTTGGAGCTTCATCTTCTTCTTTGGAGCATTTGATTTTGGAGCTTTTTTCTCTCCTTAAGGCAGGTTATATAACTCTCTACCCTCTTCTATTACTTGCACCATAATATTGCTTGTATGCTACTATTTTGATCTCTAAACTTGATGTTAATATGCTATATGAGGTTTCTATGACCTAAGGTTTAAGACTTTGTAGTATTCTAATGTAGATTCCACTCTTTCTTAAACCCTCAATTCTTGTATCTGACTTGTTATCTGTTAGTTGAGGTGATTTTGATACATGCAACATGTTTCTTGGTTTCATCACCATGCTATGATTCGGTCGTTGTGTTTTCTTGAGGTTTTGAGTTGGTTTTCTTGAGGTTGAAGCTTGGTCTTCTTTATACTCATTTAGTTTCTTGATGTTTCATGTTGAAGACCTGTTTTACAGTTTGATGTCCATTTTACATGGAGTTTTTCCACCTTCTTGATGGTGACCTTCCTTGATGTTAACCTTCTATTTAGAATGAGTTTTATCTCTATTTTGATGTTGGATAAGTGTTGTTAGGGTAGCTTGACCTTGGTGGTCGTTACACCTTACTCTTGTCTTGGTCAAAACATATATTTTGTTCATGGTCGAGACCTACGCTATTGTTTTGGTCGAGATGCATGTTTTTGTTCCAATCATGACTCTTAGTTTTGTCTTGGTCGAGACATGTGCTTTTAGTGATGTTTGAAACCCTAACCATAGATTGGTCATGACCCATGATGGATAGTGGTCATAACACATGGTCTTGATGGTTGTTGAGACACCATGTTAGTTGGTGTTCGAGATACCATGTTAGTTGGTGGTCGAGACACCATGTTGTTAATGGTCAAAACACTTGGTTTTGTTTTGGTCGTGACTCTTGTTTTATAGGTGGTTGAGAAACCTCTCTTAATTTTTTCGTAACATGTTTGATGCTTTGGCCTTGGTCGTGATGTACATGTGGATGTGTTTCGGTCTTGATCATATGTTCCTTGTTTTGGTCGAAACCATAACCATAGTGGTTTGAGGGTCGAGACACATGTGTGTTGCTTTTGTATCAAGCATAACACATGACCATGTTGGTTTTGGTCATGCCTCTTGATCTTGTGTGATGGTAGGTCGAGACACACATGGGTGTTGTGGTCGCAACACATTGCCTAGTGTATGGTTGACACACATACATAATACATGGTCACTACACATGGATAACATAGTGATATGGTTACACGTGTACATGTAATGATGGTGATACTTGGTGTTGTTAATATAGTGATCTAATCATGTTCTACTAATGATGTTCAACCCTAATAAATTTCAAGAAAATGGGAGATGGTATAATTAGGGTTTGATGTTTGACTCATGTTATAAAACCCTAATAGACTATGTGTTCGAAACCCTAACCCTAATCCTAGGGTATTGTATACTTGTTGAGCTTACATGGATTGTTAGCATGTGATAATGTTTTCTTTCTTCTACTTGTGCAAATCTAACCATGCATGTAAAATGACTGTCATAGCTTGTGTATGCCTATGGTGATGATCATATGACACAAGGTGATGTCTATGAGCCTTGTTGAGGCATACTGAGAACATAATTATGTGATGGGTCTTATGACTATTGGCAGAGGCTTAATGCCTAGTAGGAGGTGTTATCATCTGATGAGATGATTGAGGGATTGATATTCCCTAGTTATGTGACATTGATGATGGCCTTGAGATTTGCAGTGTTATAAGTGTCATGTGGTGATGTAACAAGTTCACACCTTATACATTTTATATCTTATGAAGTAGCTTTATGAACTTACCTTTGTAGAGTTTCTTTAGGGTTTGCACGTTGTAACTTTATTGATGCTAAAAGATACCCAATTGGACTGACTAATCAAGTAAAACCCTAATTATGTAGTTGACCTGTACCATAGATCCATCTTTTGTGCCAGTATTTGTTGGATGGTGAAAGAAGGTCTCCCTTAGTGGAAGCTTGGAGTACTATACTATTGAGTATATGCATTTAATAGGATTGGATGTGGTCATACTTTGGCGGGAGAGTGGTTGAGGCCATATCATAATGATGTGTATACAATGTGTATATATGATATCTTTTGAGGTTGCCTACGGTCATACCTCGGTAGGAGTGTGGCTGTAGTAGTAATTTGCTTTCACTAGCCCTGTGACCTATATACCACGGTGGGATAGGCTATTTTGTAGTTGGACTTGACATGTTACTATGGCAAACTTGGACAGATCGAGGGTGTGGAGAGATCATTTGATTTTGACTCTTCCATTGATCTTGTATGGCACTGATTTTGACTTAACAGTGGTTAGTTGGAGCATGAGTAGTATACCTCATCTCCTTAGGGAATAATAAAATATGTAACAAAGCCATGTAGTGTATTTACTTAAGGTCAAATATGAATAACATTGGGTGATCCCTTTGCCTTATATTTGTACAAACTTCTTTAATTATAATGTAGTAAGAGAAATCAACTGTTATACATTTTTTTCTTATTCCTTCTATAAATATTTATTGTTCTACTAATCAGTGGTAACTTCCTAGTTTGTTTAATCTACTTTATCAGTTTAACACATATCCTTTAGCTGAATCTTCTCAACCTATTGAATATTCTATCTATCTGCTTTAATCTATCTATCCTTTTAATAGACGTTGGCAGAGAGTTATATCACTTGCTGGGACGTTTGGTATCATCCCATGGGTTTCCACATATTTTAGGCGGTTCTGCATGATGAGGTAGAGGTCATGTTGTTGAGGCTGAGCTGCAAGAGGAGCAGTAGTGGAGTAAGCATTGGATGGGCTTCTTGTGGTTTTGGAGTAGAGTCCTATGTGTCGTCCCTATAGTCTCAAATCATTGGGGGAGTTTAGTAGAAGATGTATTTCAAGATGATGTTTTGGATTTATGCCTTTGTTGTACAAATATGGCATTTGTGTATATGTGATAGGTTATCATATATACAAGTTGTGGCCAGTGAGCCAATAAACAAAGCTATGTAATAATCTTTTGGTAGGTGTTATATATACATGTAGCTTTTATGGTCTCTTATGTATAATATGGGATTAAGAGAAAAAGATTTGGAGGCCGAACGCCCACGAGGGTGGTAAATCAAGGCGACGAATGGGATCTGAATTTGGGTCTATTATGTAATATGGGATTATTAGAGGTATTCTCTCCCCTTCTCCCACACTAGTGGTAGAGGCCGAACGCCCAGGAGGGTAGTAAATCAAGGAAACAACTGGGATTCAAAATCGAGTCCCTTTGTTAGGGGACACCATGCTTAACCACTTGAGGCACTCCTTTTCTATGGGTCTCTTATGTAATATGGGATTAAGAGAGAAAGATTTATATCCCCATCTCCCATGCTCGTGGCAGAGTCCGAACACCCGGGAGGGTGGTAAATCAAGGCGAAAACTGGGATTCGAACCTGGGTCCCTTCATGAGGAGACACCATGCTTGACCACTTGAGCCACTCCTTGTCAGTGGGTCTCTTATGTAATATGTTTCCACTTGTGGTGGATATGTGAAATCGATTTTAATTTCCTGTGTTTTCTAGTAACCTGGTTGATTCGTGTTAATTCCGCCTTTTGTTTTGAGTAATCTTGCTTCATATTGCGTGGGCATCACAGTTAAGATTGGTATCAGAGCTTTAGGTTTGCAGAGTCTATATGGACATAGGACTGGGTTTTGTGTCTATTTTGTTATCCATCAATTTTTTAATGGTAACTTCTTCTTATGCAGAAGAAGAAGAAGAGAAGAAAAGATGGTTGGGAACACAAAGAACACACTACAAACAATAGTGTTGTTACACCACGAGGTGGTGCAAAGAGGCAGGAGAGGGTGGATGTTGTGCCTGAGATGCCCCAGTTAGGCCCTGTAATGGTGGCCAATCCTACTTTTCTATCCATGTTTGAAGATTTTATGGCCACAATCACACATATGGCATACAGAATGCATGTTCCTCAAGTGAGAGTAGTAGTCCCCAATGTGGAATCTTTGTTTTCTGGGAAGACCATTGAAAGGTTAAGATGAGTTGGGGATATGGAGTATGCTGGTATGGAAGACCCGATGGATGCTGACCTTTAGTTGATGGAGTAGGAGAAGGCCTTTACGATCCTCAACATCCCCGAGGCAGACAAGGTGAAGCATGTTGTGTATCTTTTAAAGGGGAGTGATGGACATTGGTGGGCCATTGAGGAAGAGAAGAGACCAGGTGTTGAGATCAGTTGGGAGGAGTTCCAACGAGAGTTTGTGAGTCGGTACTATCCTTAGACCTACCTGGACAAGAAGATAAACCAATTTTACATGGATCCGGTAGGGATCCATGTTGAACAAAGAGTATGAGGAAATGTTTATGGAGCTACCGATGTTTTATCCTCACATGGCTGCTATTGATCAAGAGAGGATCATTCATTTTGAGAAGGGCATGAGCACAGAGTTGACTACGCCAGTGTCAGCTTTGGAGAACTATGAGAAGTTTGCCACATTTGCGGAGTCGGTCAAGAGAGTGGAACGATCCATGGTGGAGAAGCGTGTGATGAAGGCCAAGAAGAGGCATGCCCAATATCAAGGATGGTCATCTAGAGGCTTCAAGAAGCCTAGTTTCTCAGCACTACAGTCACAAAAGAGGTCAGGTGTTCAGACGCAGTGGTCACCAAGTAAGGGAAGAGGTCGTAGTTTTCCACCAACAGTAGCCCACAACACAACGTCAATGTCAATGAGGCGGCCGTCTAGGCTATACCACGAGACCATGACTTGCCATAAGTGTGGGCAGGAAGGGCATCTAAGGTGGGCATGTCCTATTAAAGATGATGAAGTGACCCAACAACTGAGGCAGAATCGGTAGGGCTCGTAGAGACATCAATTTGGCAGTGGTGGAGGTTGAGGACATGGACATGCATCGTAGTCTAGTTCTTCTGAACAAGCCAGCAAAGAATGTGAGTTACAACACACAACAACTTAATTCTTCATCATGAGTCATTCAGAAGGAGTGGTTAAACTACGAGTAGTGAGAGGTCAGATGGAGTGAATTCATTATGATTTGTCTTCTTCTTTCTTTTTATCTGTTTTGGTTGACCTGGGTGCTACTCACTAATTTATCACTCGATAAATGATTGCTAGTTATTCTTTTCCTGTTAGTCATAGACGGTATAGTCTTTGTTTAGAAATCTTATTGGTTGGTTCCACCAAATTGCGAGAGGTGTGCCCTTTCTTTTTTAGGATATAACATTCAAGTGCATCTCATACCACTTGACATGCATGGATTTGATGTCATCCTTGAAATGGACACCTCAGAGAAGTATCAGGTGGTTTTGGACTATAGTTCCAAAGTGGTGTCATTTGTTGACGGTGGTGTGACGTGGATCTTACAAGGAGATACAAAGATTCTTCCGACACGGTTGGTGTTAGTGATGGTGGCAGAGAAGTTGATGAGGCAAGGTTGTGATGTGTTCTTAGCCCATGTGGTGGATACCAAGGTGAGGAGTCCTAGCATCCAAGAGGTGCCAGTTGTCTATGAGTTTGAGGACATGTTTCTAGATCAGTTTCCATGTTTTCCTCCAGTTCGATAGATTGATTTTGAGACCAATCTAGTTCTAGGAATGCGACCGATAACATAGACACCATATAGGATGGCGCTAGTTGAGATGGAAGAATTGAAGAAACAACTGCAAGAGCTACTTGAGAAAGGTTTCATCAAACCGAGCATGTCTCCTTGGGGTGATCCCATTTTTTTTGTGAAAAAGAAAGATAGATCTATGAGGTTGTGCATAGATTACAGATAGTTGAATAAGGTGACAATAAAGAATAAGTATCCCTTGTCACAGATTGATGATCTGTTTGACTGGTTATGAGGTGTTGTAGTCTTTTCCAAGATAGACCTAATGATAGGATATCACCAATTTCATATCAAGGTGGATGACATGGCAAAGTCAACTTTTAGGACAATGTATGGTCACTACTAGTTTGTGGTTATGTCATTTAGGCTAACGAATGCACCGAAAACATTCATGGAGTAGATGAATAGGGTGTTTCGGCCGTACCTGGATCAATTTGTTGTGGTATTTATAAATGATATCTTGATATATTCCAAAGATAGACAAAAACATGAACAACATCTTTGACAAGCATTCACCTTGTTAAGACAACATCAGTTGTATGCTAAGTTCAACAAGTGTGATTTTTGGCTGAAGGAGGTGTCTTTTCTAGGGCACGTGATATCTACTAAGGGTGTTTGTGGGGACCCTAACAAGGTTGTCTCTGTGGTGGTTAGAGAGAATCCAAAGACGCTGATAGAGTTTTACAATTTTTTGGGTTTGGCAGGATACGACAGGAGGTTCATTAAGAACTTCTGCTCAATGGTGTTATGCCTAATGAAGCTGACATGGAAAGATGTGCCTTTTGTCTAGGATCACAAGTGCCAGTTTTCCTTCCAATTGTTAAAGGAGAAGTTGACTAGTGTGCTAGTGTTGGTTCTTCTTGAGAAGTGGAAGGGATACATAGTCTTTTGTGATGCATCAAGGAATGGCTTGGGTTGTGTGCTGATGCAAGACAGGCATGTGATCTCTTTTTCCTCACGATAGGTGAAGAAGAACGAGGAGAGCTACCCAACCCATGATCTAGATATTGCAGGAATAGTTAATTCCTTGAAGATCTAGAGGCACTACCTTTATGGTGAGAAGTGTCAGATCTTCACATATCATAAGAATAGGAAGTACATCTTTTCACAACATGAGTTGAACATGTGGCAAAGACGTTGGATGGATTTAATTAAGGACTATGACCGCACCATTGATTATCATCTAGGGAAGGAAAATGTCATGGAAAATGCCTTGAGAAGGAAGTCTTCTTCATCATCATCTGTAGACAAAGTGTAGTTATACTCCTTAGTGTGCCATAAGAGAGATATGTTGGTCTCCTTGTATCAGATAAATGTGAAGTTGGAAGTATCTATGTTGGCAGGTCTGTTGGCATAGTTGCAAGTGAATCCTACGTTGAGGCAACAAATTAAAGACACAGAACAAAGTGATACTCTGATACAGTAGATCTGAGCATAGTTCAGCAGCAAGAAGCATGATGGATTCCATGAAGCAGAGGATGGGACAGTGTGTTACCGTAGTAGAGTTGTGGTTCGTGATGTTGATGATATGAGGAATATGGTTCTGAAAGAGGCTCACTCTTCGATGTATGCTATGCACCCATGTAGCACCAAGATGTACCATAACCTTAAAGATCTGTATTGGTGGCATGCTTTGAAACTTGATGTGGAAGAGTTTGTTGCAAGGTGTCTGTAGCAACACATCCCACTATCACACAGACAGCGAGGTGTTACGTGAAAACATGCAGAAATCACCATAACCACAGATTAATGAAAACACGGGTTAATTAAAACCGATTGCGGAAAGCTGATAAACTGAGAAACTATTACATTCCAGTCACCATCCTGTAAGAAAATAGGTTATATACATCCATTCAAACCTTGATACATGTCCACAACTTAGAGCAACAACTGTCCTGTCATAACATGTGTTCATCACCTGTTTATACATAAAGGCCCACATCCGGCCAACAACAGGATAAACAAAAATATCTATCGTGAAACAACGTAAAAACACCGCCAAGGACCTGAGAGTACAGGGATGACTCTAGACTCTATCACAAAACATCCAAACAGCAGCATGCCCAACACTTGCCTTCTACTGATCTTCTTACTGCTCGGCCGCAACTTCACGACCACCACCACGTCTAGCTCGACCACCTAAAAAGGGTGTAAACCAGCGGGGTGAGACAATTGAACATTGTCCCAGCGGGAGGCATATCTCCCCGCCAAAACTACAAAACCTCAGATGAACATATACATTAAGCAGCTAACTGATAAAAGATATAGCAAGAGCAGTCTATGAAATAAAGCTATCTAAGCTTATTGGATGTATCCAAGTATTACATGTGAAACATGATTAACAAGATAGGATATCCAAGTTCTACTACCATCGAAGAACATATAAGTAACTACAAGATATAAAGAGAGTAACTACACAAACATGGACTCAACCAATGTTTCATGTTTGTCTTAAGCAGTAAGTACAAAATGGCTGGATTACATTTTATTATGCCCTGAGGAAGTGAACCGTACCGTTCAAATCCAACCTTCGACTACGAAGCCCATAACCGGTGCCATACAAGGTCAATGGAAGAGCCGGAATCCACGACCTCACCCCTCATGGTCAGTACACGAACAGTCCCATGCTTAAGTGGCCTTTAGCCACAAGGTCAGCTCCTCAGGCTACCCTCTGCCTAGCCCGCCTCGGTACAGGTCATGACGCTAGTAAAACTGAGCCATGGGCCTGATCACCATGCTCATGAGCCATGAACGCATTCATGCTCATCATATCACATATACGAAGTCATGGGCCTGTTCACCATGCTCATCACATATCCGAGTCTGCAACTGCAGCTGCACTCATTTACCTCTCTATTTGAGTCTAGGAGAAACCTCGCATATTCAAAAATATGCGCTCCGGGTTAACCCGCAGGAGAACCCATTTCACCATCACCAAGTCCTGACGATGATTGCTCTATGGCCAGGGCAAACTACATGATAGATTTCACTTTGATTAATTAGTATCTTTTAGATGGATTGCAAGATTCAACCAAGTTATATAACATGCAAGATATAACAGAAAGTAAACAACATAAACTCAACATTATGCTTTCACTACAATTCGCATCATACTAATCCATCACAAGGATCCACATCACATGTTATCACTTGGCCTCTTGCCAATTTTCCAGATCCATCTCAAGGATCATCACATACCATGGGATCTCAATTCCTCATCTCATAGTGCCACTACCTCTCAAGGCTCATATCATCTTCATGGAACATTATTCATAATATACCTATCATCTCATTGTTCTCATATAATCATTCCTCATAGCCTTTCATTTTGCTATACATTACCTGCATGGTTAGCATCATTCAATAATCAACATGAATAATCAGGAGACTTATATTATCAACACACGGTGGCATTTAGGGTTAGGCGCATTGTCAACACAAAATAACGTTAATGATTGCATCCTTTCCTTAATCATGCCTCATCTTTTGTTCACATGTATAATGCACATCATCAAGCAAACCCTAATATGTGCTTATTATTACTCTTGGCATTAAAAGACAAATAAGGTGATCACATTCGTGTGTATAACCATCTTAAGATTTGATGAACAAGCTTTATCATGAAAAAATATTATGCAACGAGTCACCATAGATTAACAAAAGCATAGCTGACGCATTACCTTTCTATGACGAACTGAGCCCTCACAAGAAGTACTAAGAACCCTCACTAAGGCTATACTGGGCAGGGCTCTCCCTCACCCAAATTACATCGGGCAAACTAGCTCATACTACCTGCGTATAGCGCGCAATGCTTGGTCAAGGGCGAGTGTGCAACGTGCAACACACAAAAGGTAACTCACCCGCGCATTGTGCCGGGAAACACATACCAGGCGAGCATCACAAGCATCAGGCGTGTCGGGCACTTGTGCCGTGCAGAGGAGTGTCGGGCGGCACGGTCGGGCGATACAAGGTGTGTTATGCAAGAGTCTAACGCGCTCCGTTGGCATGCAACTCTACCGGGCAAGCAGCCCTACCATGCGTGCAGCTCTATCGGGCAAGATCAAAAGGTGTGCACCTCATCCAGGCGTGCAGGGCTGATGTCGGGCACCCACAGACTTGCTCGCGCGCCCGCCACAGAACAAAACTAGCTACTTAACCGCAACGCGCATACCGGGCAAGATGCTTCACAAGCATGCCGTGCAGGGGGTGTAACACGCTCTGTTCGGCGAGCAACCTGTCGGGCGTGCAGGGGCAGTGTGCTCACCCATCACAGCCCAACGACACGCCTCAAGGGTTATCCGTGCAAGGTTGTGACACTCATCACCAAAGGAACCAAGGGGGGGTCTATCGCCCACTCATGTGTCGTGCAAGGGAAACTAGGTCAAGAGGGCAGTCAGGCAGCACCTCCCTATGCACATATCGACCAAGGGTATTAACTCTCAAGATCATCTACTACCTCTCACAAGGACACCCGAAACCCTAGATCACAAGGATCTGCCAACATGCAAGCTAAACAAGAACCAAGCTACTAACGTGCATATAAGCAAGATTATGAACATAGCATCATATATGGAAAGAGGGTAGTGTAGTTAGGGTTAGAAGTTATGCATCCCGCCTTAAGCTCCAAGCTCCAAAGAAGAAGAAGAGCCCCAAGCTTCAAGGGATGTCGACCACCACTTGCTCCTCAAAGGTGTGTCGGCCACCAAGCTGCTCCTTCAAGGGGTGTATCGGCCGACATAAGAAAGGAAAGGAGGGAGTGTCGTGCACTCAAGGTGGAGAACGAAACAAAGGACCAAAAGGGACCCTAAGCTAAGGAAAGGACACACCTATATAGAAGGAAAGGGAGGAGAAAACAAGGTTGGTCCAAGCAAGGTGTCACTCGCCTAGGGACACTTGTCCTAGAGCACAAGCCACCACTCTAGCAAGCCTCATCCACATGTCTAAGATGTACACCAAGTGTCCACCAAACAAGGTCAAGCTAGGGCAAGTATCATGGGCGACACAACATGTTGCTCCATGGGTGACACACACCATTGCCACGGGTGACACACACTCAACTTGGCCGACACAAACACCTATAGGCTGATACAAGGCTCAACCAAGCCCAAACAAGGCACCTCAAGGCCCAAACAAGCTCAACCAAGGCCCAAAGAACTCAAGCAACGAGCCCAAGCCTACCTCTCTACACAAGAGGAAGCAAAGAGAGGGAGGAACACTTCACACGGTGGAAAACTTGCCCACAAAATGCTAAACTTGGGTTATTTGCAAGTAGCATCTTCAACTCTCAACGAAGCACAATCAAACCCTAATCACCACTAAAGGTGATTAGCAAGCATCAAAGCACCAGGGTTAAGCAAAGCAAATAGGGTAAGCCCTAAACGAAGGTCAGGGTCCTTACAATCTAATCCCCTTTAAGGGGATTTCGTCCCCGAAATCTAAAGAGAAAAGCGAGGGGTACTTCCTCCTCATCTCTTCCTCAAGCTCCCACGTGGCTTCCTCAATGCCACGACGCTACCAAAGAACCTTCACAAGAACCAAGTCCTTCTTCTTTAGCTTCTTGACCATTCTGTCAGTGATCGCCACAGGACCTTCCTCGTAGGTCACATCTTCATCAAGCTTGACTTCAACTAGCTGTATCACTGTTCCTGAATCTGGATGACTTTTCTTCAACATGCTGACATGGAACACTGGATGTAACCTGTACAACTCTGGAGGTAACTCTATCTCATAGGCTACCTTACCAACACGCGCTATAACTGGGTAAGGCCCCATATACCTGGGAGACAACTTACCCTTCCGGCCAAACCTTAGCACACCTTTCCACGGCGAGACTTTTAGATATACCTTGTCTCCTACTTGGAACTCCAAAGGTTGTCGGCGATTGTCTGCATAAGACTTCTACCTGTCCTGTTCCACTTTCAACTGTTGTTGTATCACCTTGATCTTTTCTGTTGTCTGCTGTACTAGCTCAGGACCCAACATCTGATACTCACCAGACTCATACCAACACAAGGGGGATCTGCACTTCCTCCCATACAAAGCCTCATAAGGAGCCATGTCAATGCTTCGCTGATAACTATTATTATAGGAAAACTCTATCAAGCTCAGATGCACATCCCAACTGCTTAGGAACTGCAAAACACAAGCTCAAAGGAGATCTTCCAAAGTATGAATAGTCCTCTCAGAATGTCCATCTGTTTGCGGATGAAAGGTGGTACTGAACCTCAACTGCGTTCCCAATGCTCTGTGCAACTGTTCCCAAAAGCGACTGGTAAACTGAGGACCTGTGTCAGATACTATCGTTGCCGGCACACCATGCAAACATACTATCTCATCCATATACACTCTAGCGAGTTTCTCAGTTGTATACGTTGTCCTCACATGTATGAAATGGGCAGACTTCGTCAATCTGTCCACTATCACCCAAATGGAATCATGATTTCTAGTTGTCCTGGGTAGACCAACTACAAAATCCATGGTTATATGATCCCATTTCCACTGCGGTATCGGCAAAGGTTGCAATGTACCTGCCGGCTTCTGATGTTCAGTCTTCACTTGCTGACAAACCGCACATCTAACAACAACTACATCTTTCTTCAGACCGGGCCACCAATACAAGTCCTTCAGACTATGGTACATCTTGGTGACACCTGGATGCATAGCATACATTGATGTGTGTGCTTCCTCGAGCACCAACTTCCTCAGCTCATCCACGTCAGGAACCACCATCCTATCACGATAGCATACTAGTCCATCCTCAGACTCATGAAACCCATCATGCTTTTCGCTGCCAAACTCTGATCGGATCAACTGTACCGTATCATCTGTCTGTTGTGCATCTTTGATCTTCTGTCTCAATGTAGGCTTGACTTGCATCTGTGCTAAGAGTCTAGCTAACTAGGACACCTCCATCTGCACATTCATTTTCCGCAAAGAGACAAGCATATCTCGCTCATGGCATGCCAGAGAACTCAGCTGTGCCTTCTTGGAAGAAAAAGAAGACTTTCGACTAAGCGTGTCAGCTACCACATTTGCTTTACCAGGATGATACTCGATAGTGCAGTTGTAGTCATTGATCAACTCCATCCATCGCCACTGTCGCATGTTCAACTCTTGCTGCGAAAAGATATACTTCAGATTCTTATGATCCGTAAAGATTTGACACACTTCCCCATACATATAATGTCTCCAAATCTTTAATGCATGAACCACTACTGCCAACTCCAAATCATGAGTCGGATAGTTCTCCTCATGTTTCTTGAGCTGTCGCGAGGCAAAAGAAACCACATGATCTTCCTGCATCAGCACACAACCTAAACCTTTCTTGGAAGCATTGCAGAAAACAACATAGTCCTTTCCAGCCTCTGGAAAGATTAATAGCGGAGCACTGGTCAACTTCTCCTTCAAACTCTGGAAAGCTTGCTGACATCGTTCATCCCAAACAAAAGGCACATCCTTTCTCGTCAACTTTGTCATTGGTAATGCAATCACACTGACGTCCTTGATAAACCTCCGGTAGTATCCTGCTAAACCCAGGAAACTATGAACTTCTGTCGGCGTCTTCGACTGTTCCCAATCCGCAATGAATTCCACCTTCTTCGGATCTACCTTGACTCCTTCAGCAGATATCATGTGACCCAAGAAAGTCACCTCTTCCAACCAGAACTCACACTTATTGAATTTGGCATACAATTGATGTTGGCGAAGAAGAGTCAACGCTCATCGAAGATGTTGCTCATGCTCTAGCCTGTCCCTACTATAGATCAAGATGTCATCTATAAAGACTACGACAAACTGATCTAAGAACGGACGAAATACTTTGTTCATCAGGTCCATGAAAGCAGCAGGTGCATTGGTTAACCCAAACGGCATAACCACAAACTCGAAGTGACCATACCTCATCCTAAAAGCTGACTTTGGTACGTCATCCACCTTAATCCTTAACTGATGATATCCATACCGTAGATCGATCTTCGAAAACACTGTAGCACCTCGCAACTGATCGAACAGATCATCTATCCTCAGCAATGGGTACTTGTTCTTGATTGTGACCTTGTTCAACTGCTAGTAGTCTATACACAATCGCATCGAACCATCCTTCTTCTTGACGAACAGCACAGGAGCACCCCAAGGCGATGTGCTCGATCGGATGAAACATTTGTCTAGCAACTCTTGTAACTGCTCCTTCAACTCTGCCATCTCCACTGGAGCCATTCTATAGGGTGTCTGTGCAACTGGCTACGTTCCTGGTACCAGATTGATCTCAAAATCAATCTCTCGGGGTGGGGGAACACCAGGAAACTCTTCAGGAAACACATCTACAAACTCTCGGACAACTGTCACCTCCTCAGAGCTAGGACCTTTTGCCTTGGTAGCCACAATGGTATCCACCACATGAGCTAAGAACGCTTCACATCCTTGTCGCAACAACCTGTCTGCCACCATAGCTGATATTAGACATGTCTGAAGAATCTTCCTATCTCTTTGGAAGATCCACTTATCTCCGGCATCATCAAACACTGCCTGCTTGGTACAACAGTCCAGAACGACCTTATACTTCTCTAAGGTATCCATCCCAAGGATGACATCAAACCCATGCATATCAAGCAGTATGAGATCCACTCGAATGCAGTGTCCCGAGAAAGACAAGACACAAGATGGACACTCTTCTCGAAACAATGAGGAACCATCAAGAGGGGTTTCCAACAACAAACTATCCTTCCTATGACTAACAGGTAAACGATAGTTCTCAAGCATACTATAGGCGATAAAAGATTACGTAGCACCCAGGTCAACCAGAACAGATATAAAGTAAGAAGAAGACATATCAGAATGAAATAAATCCATCTGACCTGTCACTACTCGCAGGTTGACTATCGCCTCCGGCTGATTCATAGCATAGAATCAAGCCGTTGCTTGATGTCCACGACCTCTACTTCTTTGAGCAGATGATCCAGCTTGAGACGCTTGACCGCATCCTCGTCCTCTGCTCCAACTGGGCTGTGGTCTCTCTGACCCCTGAAGGTTTTGCTTCGGCTGCTGTGTCACTTCATCATCTTTGTAGGGACAACTTGACTTGACATGCCCTATCTGACCACAGGCATAGCATGTCCTAACATCAACTCGTGGCCTGGATGGCCCTATCACTGCCACGGAAGCCGAACTTTGTGCCTTAGATCGTAAAGAAACATAACCTCTTCCTCTACTCAAAGACCACTGAGACGGTCCACCAGAACCTCTCATCGCTGTCGGTGCTGAAAACCTGAGATTCTTGAAGCCACCAAACCTCGGACCCTGGAACTGAGCAGGTCTCTTCTTAGCCATGGACTCTCTCTTCTCCCTTACAGATCGTTCGATCCTCCAGATGGATTCCACAAACATCGCAAACCGCTCCTAGTTCTCCAATGTAGAAACCGGTGTTGTCAGCTCAGCACTCAGACCCTTTTCGAAACGTCTGATCCGTTCCTCGTCTGTCGCTTCCATATGAGGACAAAACCTCAACATATCCATAAACTTGGCTTCGTACTCAGTGATATTCATCGTTCCTTGTCGCAGGCTCTCAAACTGACTAATCTTCCCATCTAGATACGTCTTGGGAAAGTATCTGCTGATGAACTCGCGCCGAAATACTTCCCAACAGATCACCTCACCCGGACGCTTTTCTTCCTCGATGGTCCACTAGTGACCAGCACTACCTTTTAGAAGGTAGACAACGTGCTTAACCTTGTCTTCTTCGGGGATGTCGAAGATACGGAAAGCCTTCTCAAGACTTGTCAGCCACAGATCCGCATCCGCTGGATCAGCCGTTCCAACATAATCTGAAGCTCTGATTCGGCGAAACCGCTCAAAGGTCTTCCCAATACCCGATGTTTCACCATGGGGAACCTGTGCTCGCGGAGGAGGCACTAGTAATCACTCAACCATGAGATTCATCGTAGCCATCATCTTCCCCATAAGATGTTGGTAGGCAGGATGTTCCAGTATGGCTGGGTCAGGTTGGGGGACCTCAGGCACCCGATCTTCATGTGCCTGCCCAAAAGCTCCATCAACTGATGCAACATCACTGTACTCAGCTGAGTGTTCTTCATGGTTTCCAGACATCTTGGCTTTTCCTCCGCTGAGGGCAGAATAAGTTGTAAGGAAATCTAGAAAACGCACAAGAACAAACACAACCTAGTCCTAAATCCCTGTAGACTCAGCGAACCTAAAGATCTGATACCAAAACTTGTGGCAACACACCCCACTATCACACAGACAGTGAGGTGTTACGAAAAAACGTGCGGAAATCACCATAACCACATATTAACGAAAACACAGGTTAATTAAAACCGATTGCAGAAAGCTGATAAACTGAGAAACTATTACATTCCAGTCCCCATCCTGTAAGAAAACATGTTATATACATCCATTCAAACCTTGATACATGTCCACAACTTAGAGCAACAACTGTCCTGTCATTACATGTGTTCATCACCTATTTATACATAAAGGCCCACATCCATCCAGCAGGATATACAAAAATATCTATCGTGAAACAACGTAAAAACACTACCAAGGACCTGAGAGTACAGGGATGACTCTAGACTCTATCACAAAACATCCAAACAGCAGCAACTCTGCGACCACCACTACGTCTAGCTCGACCACCTAAAAAGGGTGTAAACTAGTGGGGTGAGACAATTGAACATTGTCCTAGCGGGAGGCATATCTCCCCGCCAAACTACAAAACCTCAGATGAACATATACATTAAGCAGCTAACTGATAAAAGATATAGCAAGAGCAGTCTATGAAATAAAGCTATCTAAGCTTACCGGATGTATCCAAGTATTACATGTGAAACATGATTAACAAGACAGGATATCTAAGTTCTACTGCCAACGAAGAACATGTAAGTAACTACACAAACAAGGCCTCAACCAATGTTTCATGTTTGTCTTAAGCAGTAAGTACGAAACGGCTGGATTACATTTTATTATGCCCTGAGGAAGTGAACCGTACCGTTAAAATCCAACCTTAGGCTGTGAAGCCCATAACCGGTGCCATACAAGGTCAATGGAAGAGCTGGAATCCACGACCTCACCCCTTGTGGTCAGTACACGAGAAACAAAGCAGGACCGCAGTCTCATGCTTAAGTGGCCTTTAGCCACAGGGTCATCTCTTCAGGCTACCCTCTGCCTAGCCCGCCTCGGTACAGGTCATGACGCTAGTAAAACTGAGCCACAGGCCTGATCACCGTGCTCATGAGCCATGAACGCATTCATGCTCATCATATCACATATCCGGAGTCATGGGCCTGTTCACCATGCTCATCACATATCCGAGTCTACAACCGCAGCTGCACTCATTTACATCTCTATTTGAGGCTAGGAGAAACCTCGCATATTCAAAAATATGCGCTCCGGGTTAACCCGCAGGAGAACCCGTTTCACCATCACCAAGTCCTGACGATGATGGATCTATGGCCAGGGCAAACTACATGATAGATTCCACTTTGATTAATTAGTATCTTTTAGATGGATTGCAAGATTCAACCAAGTTATATAACATGCAAGATATAACAGAAAGTAAACAACATAAACTCAACATTATGCTTTCACTACAATTCACATCATACTAATCCATCACAAGGATCCACATCACATGTTATCACTTGGCCTCTTTCCAATTGTCTAGATCCATCTCAAGGATCATCACATACCATGGGATCTCAATTCCTCATCTCATAGTGACACTGCCTCTCAAGGCTCATATCATCTTCATGGAACATTATTCATATTATATCTGTCATCTCATTGTTCTCATATAATCATTCCTCATAGCCTTTCATTTGGCTATACATTACCTGCATGGTTAGCATCATTCAATAATTAACATGAATAATCAGGAGACTTATATTATCAACACAAGGTGGCATTTAGGGTTAGGCGCATTGTCAACACAAAATAACGTTCATGATTGCATCCTTTCCTTAATCATGCCTCATCTTTTGTTCACATGTATAATGCACATCATCAAGAAAACCCTAATATGTGCTCGTTATTACTCTTGGCATTATAAGACAAATAAGGTGATCACACTCGTGTGTATAACCATCTTAAGATTTGATGAACAAGCTTTATCATGAAAAAATATTATGCAACGAGTCACCATAGATTAACAAAAGCATAGCTGACACATTTCCTTTCTATGACAAACTGAGCCCTCACAAGAAGTACTAAGAACCCTCACAAAGGATATACCGGGTGGGGCTCTCCCTCACCCAAACTACATCGGGAAAACTAGCTCATACTACCCGCGTGCAGCGCGCAACGCTTGGTCAAGGGCGAGCGTGCAGCGTGCAACACACAAAAGGTAACTCACCCGCGCATTGTGTCAGGCAACACATACCGGGCGAGCATCACAAGCATCAGGCATGCCGGGAACTTGTGTCGTGCAGAGGAGTGACGGGCGGCACGGTTGGGCGATACAAGGTGTGTCGTGCAAGAGTCTAACGCGCTCCGCTGGCGTGCAACTCTGCCGGGCGAGCAGCCCTACCGGGCGTGCAGCTCTACCGGGCAAGATTAAAAGGCATGCACCTCATCCAGGTGTGCAGGGCTGATGCCAGGCATCCAAAGACTTGCTCACGCGCCCACTACAGAACAGAACTAGCTACTTAACTGCAACGCGCATACCGGGCAAGATGCTTCACAAGCATGCCGTGCAGGGGGTGTAACGCGCTCTGCTGGGCGAGCAACCTGTCGGGCGTGCAGGGGCAGCGTGCTCACCTGTCACAGCACAACGACGTGCCTCAAGGGTTATCCGTGCAAGGTTGTGACACTCATCACCAAAGGAACCAGGGGGGTCTATCGCCCAATCATGTGTCGTGCAAGGGAAACTAGGTCAAGAGGGTTGTCGGGCAGCACCTCCCTATGCACATATCGACCAAGGGAGTTAACTCTCAAGATCATCTACTACCTCTCACAAGGACACCCGAAACCCTAGATCACAAGGTTCGGCCAACATGCAAGTTAAACAAGAACCAAGCTACTAACGTGCATATAAGCAAGATTATGAACATAGCATCATATATGGAAAGAGGGTAGTGTAGTTAGGGTTAGAAGTTATGCAACCCGCCTTAAGCTCCAAGCTCCAAAGAAGAAGAAAAGCCCCAAGCTTCAAGGGATGTCGACCACCACTTGCTCCTCAAAGGTGTGTCAGCCACCAAGCTGCTCCTTCAAGGGCTGTATCAGCCGACATAAGCAAGGAAAGGAGGGAGTGTCGTGCACTCAAGGTGGAGAAGGAAAGAAAGGACCAAAAGGGACCCTAAGCTAAGGAAAGGACACACCTATATAGAAGGAAAGGGAGGAGAAAACAAGGTTGGTCCAAGCAAGGTGTCACTCACCTAGGGACACTTGTCCTAGAGCACAAGCCACCACTCTAGCAAGCCTCATCCACATGTCCAAGATGTACACCAAGTGTCCACCAAACAAGGTCAAGCTAGGGCAAGCATCATGGGTGACACAACATGAAGCTCCATGGGCGAGACACACCATTTACATGGGTGACACACACTCAACTTGGCCGACACAAACACCTCTAGGCCGATACAAGGCTCAACCAAGCCCAAACAAGGCACCTCAAGGCCCAAACAAGCTCAACCAAGGCCCAAAGAACTCAAGCAACGAGCCCAAGCCTAGCTCTCTACACAAGAGGAAGCAAAGAGAGGGAGGAACACCTCACACGGTGGCAAACTTGCCCACAAAACCCTAAACTTGGGTTATTTGCAAGTAGCATCTTCAACTCTCAATAAAGCACAATCAAACCCTAATCACCACTAAAGGTGATTAGTAGGCATCAAAGCACCAGGGTTAAGCAAAGCAAATAGGGTAAGCCCTAAATGAAGGTCAGGGTCCTTACAGTGTCCTATGTGTTAGTAGGTTAAGGCACAACATCAGAAGCTTGTAGGGATGTTGCAACCATTGCCCATACCACAATGGAAATGGAATCATGTTATGATGGACTTTGTGGTTGGTTTTCCTAGAATAGCCAAAGGTCATGATTCCATTTGGATGGTCATTGACAAGTTAACCAAGTCAGTGCACTTTTTTCCAGTGAAGATGACATACACAACAAATTGTGTAGATATATGTTGATTAGATAGTGCAGTTGCATGATATCCCAATAACTATCATATTAGACAAAGGTGCTCAGTTCACCAGTCACTTTTCGGAACACTTGCACACAACTATGGGTACACAGTTGAGGTTCAACACTATGTTTCATCCACAGATAGATAGACAGTCTAAGAGAACAATACCGACTTTGGAGGACTTGCTGAGAGCTTGTGTCTTGTGGTTTTTGGGCAGTTGGGATGTGCACCTCAGCCTGATAAAGTTTGCCTAGCATTTATGTGGCACCTTATGAGGTGTTGTATGGGAGATGTTGCTGGTCTCTATTGTATAGGTATGAGACTAGTGAGTATCAACTTTTGGGTCCTGAGCTTGTGTAGCAAACAATAGAGAAGATCAAAGTGATTCAAGAAAAATTGAAAGCAACCCAAGATAGGCAAAAGTCATATGAAGATAACCAACATAGACCGTTGGAATTCCAAGTGGTGGACAAAATGTACCTGTTATAACCTCATTTTTTCTAAACCATGTAATGAGATTTGTAAATCTCCTTTTAATGATAAATGAAATCGATGGTTGATTTATTTGTTAGAATTAAATGGATTTCGTTCATAATAGCCTTGTTTGATTCCTTAGTGGGCTTCATTGGTTATTGATCCCAATTAAAAGAAAAAGAAAAAGAAAGGGGAAAAAGGAATTTATTTGAATGAAGGAGTAAATAATAAAATGATAAGGAAAAGGCTAAGGATATTCCCAAGATGGGATTTCTAGCCATTAAAGTTCCTTGAGTTACAAGGAGTCAAAATTGCAAAGATAATGCAACATGAAGGAGAAAGGATTAATTAAATATTGCTTTATTTAGAAGAAATATGAGATAAGGGTAATATTATAAGAAAAAGGGGGATATATGGCTAATGAATCCATCTTGGATGATATTTTGTGTTCACATAGTTTCTAATGGAAAGAGGGATCAAAATAAATAAAATATAAAAGAAATCTCATAATAGAAAAAAATAAGAAAATAATGGTGTGCATAAGTGAGAATTGAGCAATATTCTTTAAAAGCGGAATTATTAGTCACAATTGGCTAGTTTTCGTAAACACATGTTTTCTAATAAATAGAAGAGCCAAAACAAGGAATATAGAAAGGGAAAAGATGGGAGTTTTGGGGCTCGTGGGAGCTATTGCTTTGGCCCTAAGAAAACACCACCATTGTTTATATAACATAAGGAAAAGAAGTTATTGGTGAGATAAGATTTCCCCTAATAAGAGACAAATCTATAAGAAAATTGATGGTTCCCTTTCCTTGTAGGGTCTCGTGCCTACTATCCATAAGCATACAGATTGAAACTCATAATCTTGGTACACCATACTTATACATCGTAACCAAGAGGGAGTCCATACCTTTGCTGCCTCTTTTCCATACCTCAAGGATGCACCCTAGGGTTTCCTAGAATCGTATATATATAGGGAACCTCCAGCCTCGGGCCATGAGAAACTGGACTGTAGTCGTTGTGGAAACTTGCTTGCATAACAGTGGCATGCAGAAACTTCTTGGCCGGCCAGGTGAGAGGGATACTCTGACCCCTCATTGAAATAGCAAGAGCCATCAGCCAGGCTTCTAGGGTCAGAGATAGGGCGACCGGTAGCAAGCCAGCGCTGCACGTGCGACAACCAGAGGGGCGATGAAGATGAGGCCGCCAGTGGGTTGTGGCTCAACCAGGCGGAAGTGAGGATGCGGGTGAGAAGAGGATCTGGGAGGATGACTCCCTGGCTCCATGGAGTGGCCAGTAAGACGCTGACTTGCTCGGTGTGGCAAGGAGATGAGCGCGGCTCAAGGCACACCCTCGTCGGGGTGCAGCGCTGGGGCTGGAGCACGGCACTGTCCAACCAACTTGGCCGCCTCTGGCTTATCTGAGGCCATGGAGGGACACTGCTGGGGGGAGGAAGGGCCCAACGAGGGCCTGATGAGGCGCTGCGGTGTCACAATGCTCTTGGAGTAAGGATGGGTTGGCTGCTGTCGTCGTCAGGGCAAGGAGCAGACTCCTTTGCGAGGAAGGAGATGAAACCGAGTAAAATGACCCGCAAACCCCTGAGGCATAGAATGCCAGGTAAGGGTATAATTGGTTTTTCTTTATGTTTTAAGTGTCATGAGGCTGATCAGGCCCGCAACATAAAGTATTTATGGAAAATGTCTAAAATAATGACATGGCCTAATCTAATTGGTTCAAATCCTGTTAACTTGGAATTATTATAGAAATTGCTAGATTGCTCCGATGATAGTAAAATTATATATCATTTTGATCAGGAGAATGAGAGGAATCCAAATAAAATACTATCAGAATCTGATTATGCTTCCTGTTCTAAAAGTATATGCAATGCATGTTTAGAGGTGTTTAATGTAAAGGAAAACATAGACTTGCCTTAATCGGATGGTTAATTGGATAAATTCATTCATGTAAGGATAACACCTGATCTTTCCATGTATAAGGAGTAAAACCTTGATAGTATTGAATAATGGTTAGTTTCATATTAGTAATATTATATATGCTATTATAGGGTTTTGAAACTAATGGGAACAACTTGAGATAATCTTAATGTTGATAATGTGTATTAGATGTAATGAGTAGTATAATATGCTTAAGAAGATAATTAGGGTTTAAACTAATACGCATAAGTGAGATTGTAATCTTAGAAATCATGATACGATGGAATTAGGGTTTGTAACCCTAATCCCTAGTCCAAACACAAGATAACACTAAATCCCTAGTTTAGGAGTGCATCTAGATCTAATTAAGGTAATGTGAATACATGGTGACACATATGTAGTATGCTTTGTTTCAGATACTTGTTAAATACATGCTTTGTTCCCTGGATGTTTGAATGCATTCTTAAAGTACATATGATGGTCTACATGGTTTCTATAATGGCATAAGGTATGTGGTTACGCTTATGAATATCTCGAGTTAGTTTTTGAGGTTTTCTGAAGTTTCCATCGATGTCGTGAATTAATTGTTGGATGAATTTAATTCATGCAAACTATAATGTGGATATGACTATCACTTAAGATATGTGCCAACTATCTCAGATCCATGTCCCCAATATGGCTTAATAGTTGACCAAGTACATGGCTACCTATGGGGTAGGTCCATCAGGTCATTGGATGACTTAGTACATGGCTACCAATGGGGTAGGACTATCTAGTCACATTGAGTTAGATATTGGGCTACCTTTGGGTAGTGCCAAGTGACTCTATTACCCTAGGTATTGGCTACCTATAAGGTAGGACCATGGGGGTAAGAATATACCTAAAAGAGAGGTAGCATACAAGTCCACTGTAGGGACAGCACAGAGATAGGGGATAGGTAAGGATTGAGTAGTATTGCTTAAAACGTAATCTTTGATGTTAAATGGTAATTGGCTGCAATACATTGTTATCATAGTTGCACGATTATTGTTTCCCCCACATACCAGCTTCGGCTTACTGACATTTTATTTGTCGGCGTTTTAGGTATAAGCCAAAAGGAAAAACAGTAAATCGTCATATTATGAAATACATGAAGTAAAATACAAGGAGGATTAGTTAGAGTAGAATCCATAAGTGGATAGAAGTTTAGAGATCCAAATTTTCAAAAAGGTATGAAAAAGTTTATTTTCTTACAACTTTTCAGTTTAGTCTGTTAAAATTTAATAATTGTTCTTGGTTAATTGCCGAACCTTTGATCTGGAAATTATGAGTGTGGCTTCTACTTCTTGGTCTCCCTAAATTGGGGGTTACCGGAAGGTGGGGTCGTAACATTTGGTATCATATTCTAGGTTCCTCACTTAACCATTAATAATTATTAAATTTTACAAACTCCATAGAACCCAAGGGAGTTATTAGAGGATTATCCGAAAGACGGAGGTGTCTAGAAAAGGATCACGACTGGGGGCTGGCAATATTTTCCTCTGCACCACTAGTTGGAATACGAGGACTCCCAGATCCAAGTGACTGCCTAGCCAAAGTCTTACGGTATGAATCGAAATAAGATACCTTTAGGACTTTCTCATCTTATTCATCCCTTCTCATCACAAATTTTGTTAAGGAACTTAAGGATTAAGGTTTTCTCTCTTTTCCTCACCCTCTTGAGGTATGGGTAAGGTTGATAAGGTTTAAGAAATCCTCCACCAAAATTAATGAAAAGCATGTAAATAAGATTTCATGGACATAAGCTTAATAGATTAAGCGCAAACTAAAGAATAGATACATGCTTAGGTCGTATGACATAAGATGTCATGCCCTCAGAAGAGACCTGAGGCTAGACCTTCTTATCAAGAGGATAAGTAAAGAGAGTTAATCTTAGAGATAGAGATCTCCATTACAAGTAGAGACCTGGTACATCCTCTGAGGATGATGTTAACCCTAAACCTAAGTGAAGGTTAGAGAGATATGGCATGATGAGCTAGACCAGGTGTTTGGATGGACATGTCTTTGGGATGCCATATGAGCTATGAGAGGTTGGATGACCTAGTACCTCTGACGACCCAACCTTGGGAAGGGTCGTGCATGTTAGAGTGAAGGATAGCTCCTTCATTGATGAGGTTAGAGAAGTACCTATGGAAACCCATGACCTTATATGGGCATAATATGCACCCAGAATGTATCAGTAGTGCGAGCAATAGGATGAAACCCTAGTCGGAAGAGTTTGATGGATATTTTATGTGATAAGCATAAGGGGCTATGGATAACCTCGAGAAAACGTAAGTTTGAGCATAGGCTTCACCTATGTAGAGGTATTCTTATGAGCTTGATCCTTCATGAAGAGAGGACCTCTAATGGTGAGGATGGTTGTAGGGTTAGCTCTACAAAGAGAGAGCAGGAACCAAGCAAGAAGGTTGGAATCCTAGACTCTGAGATATGAGGAAAAGTAGGGAGTTGAGGATGATGCGACCTAAGTGGATGATAGTGGTCGCCACATGATTGATCCCTAGGGTTTGATGATGTCTTGGTTGCCATAAGAGGATCCAAACCCTAGATAGAGGATGAGTCTGTTGGTACCTCTGTACCTATGGTATAGATGAGAAGAAGAGTTCCTTAGACCTGGAGAGGTTTAGTAACCGGTTATGAGGCCTTGTACCTTGTTGGATGTTCTTGAATAGGACTCAACTCTGAGGTGTTGCTCGAGTAGAAGGATGACATGAAGGGCATGTCATGCCTTATACATGCTTGATTCGTTGTTAAGAGGTTGAGCATGTAGTTGGATACCCAAAAGTGAACCTAGGGTTCATGGCCTAAGAGGGGAAGTGGTGTACCTAATGCTCATGATAAGAGTTGAGTTTCTATAGATGTGGACATGGTACTCCTCATGCTTATAGGAAAGAGAAACCCCTTGCGTTTAAGGTATGTTTGATGAATCCCTCACAGATAAGTTGATGACACGGGAAAGTATGATCTTGATCCAATATTGAGGATAAGAATAAGAGTGACCCGACATGGTTTAGTAGGTGGTCTTCTTGTGCCTTTTAGATTGCTAGGGTTAAGCATGCTCATGTGAATGTAAACCCTAAACATAGGGACATTGGTGACCTTTGTTATCAATGTATAGTTTCCTCCCATCCTGGGAGAGGGACCCTTTTGTAGGGTGTATACCAGTTTTGTTACGTTAAGGTAACCTAAAGAGGTCTCATAGGATCTTGAGAAACTATGTGAAAATTACATGGCATGAGAATGAACTTGTAGACCCATAGATAACCATCTCTAAGTGCATATGGATGTGTTACCATGAAGAAAATTGGTATGGGGCCTGACCAAGGCAGGTAGGTCACCTTGACCCCTATGAAGGGATGAAAGTCAGCCCATGAATGCAGAGAAAGAGATGATGAAGGATTGGGTAAGGTTCTAAGTTGGACATGTACTATAATGGAATCCTAAAGTCTATTCTAGGGTTAAGTAGGGATAAGACTGATGGAAGTAGGAGTTGCCTAACTCCCTAGTTGCACATGACCATGGGGTCGATAGGTAACAACTATCATTGTCTGAGGGCCATGGGTTAGGAGATTGATCACCTTCATGAACTCATGGGACCCAAAGAGCAGATGAGTAGGGCACTCTCTGGATGCATAAGGGAAGAGGGATGACCCCTAAAATGTTGGCACCCTATAGACCTAGAGGAGATGACCAAGGAATGTGTGTAAATCCCAGTAGGTTCGAGACCAATTTTCCATGGGAGTAACTTTGATATCATGATGTTTGTGACAAAGAGACATATGTGGCACGTTTCAACTTAGATTTAAAAGGTGTACTGGCAAGGTGGGATGTACCATCTCTACTCTTAGAACAGGAAGAACTTTGTATTTGGACTGCAGCCAAATGCTTATTTCCTCCTGTTATGGGGGTGAGAGATAGGATAGTACGCATGCCATACACTAAGGACAAAAGATGATGTGAGTTGGAATGTTGCTATGAGGTATGAGGACAGAGATGATAACATACCCTAGTAAAGTGAATGATACGTGGATGGTTTGCAAATGCTAAAGAGAAATAAGGTAGTCATCTTATAAGGATGTTTTTAGCATGAGCTATGAGTTATACCAGGTTGAGTTCAAAAACCAAAGGAATAAGCTCAATGTGTTCTCGATGAAGATGGACTTAGGGCTAAGATGAGATAATAAGTGGCATACAGGAAGGTGTATGTCATCAACATTACCTACTATATAAGAAGGTGAAGTGGTAATGGATGCTCTGGTTGAGATATATCTGCCTAGTTTGACCAGAAGAAGTTGTTAGACTAACTCTAAGTTTGGAAAAGAAGATATGTTTGGCTAACACTAATTTAACGAGATTAGTTAATGGTTGTTTGGTTAGCCAGTCTAGTCCTTGATGCAATGAAAGGATGGTGGTAGAACCTCAGATGCATTTCTTTGCATAGGAAGGTAATGAAACCCTGATGAGAGTGGTTTAGGGTTTTTGAGGAATCGATCTTGAGGAATCATGACATACATGAAATTGTGATTTTAAGATCACCATACACCGTAGTACTACTTAGATAATGAGTGGTAGCAGTACTATGGATGTTGGAGATGAGGCTGCATGTACTATGTTGCCATGCATGACAGAAGGTGAAGGGTGAACATCGGTAACTCAGTGCATTGATATAGAGAATAAAGAGTTCCCAAGAGGGAATGGGAGTTCATCACTATGGATGTGGAGAGAAGACTCCTCTAGAACAAGGAAAGTCAAGATGCAATATGGGTTATGGTAGATCGCATTACCTAGATGACATAAGAAAGAAAGAGTTCTTTCAAGGGACAGATTTGGTTGAACTACCCATGAGAGAGATGGTTCAGCTACACCATGATGCGAGTTCAAAGGTTCTTGAGTTTGACCTAAAGGTTCCCTTCCAAAAGGTGGAAGTAAGTACATGAAGAACTCAATGTTCGTACAGTTTATCACCCCTAACTAATGGTTAGTAAGATCCAGACTAAAGGGTTTGATGAGAGCATATGTGCTCGTTCAGGGTGATAGCTAGAGACAGTTCTTGTCCTATATAAGATGTGATGATGACCACCATAGCCAGTATCAGGATTTAAAGATGCTCTGTAAGGGAGGTTGTGTCGATCACCACTTCAGTAAGGTGATGTTGGTGAAAGGACCCCGCGATGGTTAGAAAAGGTCCACAGTGCGTGTAGATGAAGTCGCTTTGATCATGCAATGGCTGAAAGGAGCCTAGAGATGATGAGAGTCGTGAGAAGATTCAAAGTAGACTACATGCAGTTCACTGTGGGAGAATATGAGACGTGAAAATCCGACCCCTCTAATTTATAACTAAGAGAGCTGAGTCCCCAATACATGGGTCCTTTTGACATGGTTTGGTGGAGGAGGTTAAGTTTGATCTTACCCCTCAGGATAAAGTAATGTGTGATGAGTTCCATGTGTCCAATGTAGAGCACTATGTGATGTACCCAGACCATGTGCTGAACAATGAACCTAGTGGGCCCCAAGGGAGGCTGACCTGGCCTCAGTCACCTGTGCAGTTTATAGATGGTAGAGTGAAAGAACTCAGAGAAAAGAATATGAGATGATAAAGGTTCTTTGGAAGCGCCATGAGTAAGGTAAAGCCACATAGGGGCCAATGATAGACATGGAAAAGTATTATCCTGAATTATTTGTTTGCATGATGGAATTTTGAGGACAAAATTCCTATAAGAGGGGAAGGATATTATAACCTCATTTTTTCTAAACCATGTAATGAGATTTGTAAATCTCCTTTTAATGATAAATGAAATCAATGGTTGATTTATTTGTTTGAATTAAATGGATTTCGTTCATAATAGCCTTGTTTGATTCCTTAGTGGGCTTCATTGGTTATTGAGCCCAATTAAAAGAAAAAGAAAAAAAAAGGGGAAAAAGGAATTTATTTGAATGAAGGAATAAATGATAAAATGATAAGGAAAAGGCTAAGGATATTCCCAAGATGGGATTTCTAGCCATTAAGGTTCCTTGAGTTACAAGGAGTCCAAATTGCAAAGATAATGCAACAGGAAGGAGAAAGGATTAATTAAAAATTGCTTTATTTAGAAGAAATATGAGATAAGGGTAATATTACAAGAAAAAGGTGGATATATGGCTAATGAATCCATCTTGGATGATATTTTGTGTTCACATAGTTTCTAATGGAAAGAGGGATCAAAATAAAGAAAATATAAAAGAAATCTCCGAACAGAAGAAAAAAATAAGAAAATAATGGTGTGCATAAGTGAGAATTGGTCAATATTCTTTAAAAGCAGCATTATTAGTCACAATTGGCTAGTTTTCATAAACACATGTTTTCTTATAAATAGAAGATCCAAAACAAGGAATATAGAAAGGGAAAAGATGGGAGTTTTGGGGCTCATGGGAGCTATTGATTTGGCCCTAAGAAAACACCACCATTGTTTATATAACATAAGGAAAAGAATTTATTGGTGAGATAAGATTTCCCATAATAAGAGACAAATCTAGAAGAAAATTGATGGTTCCCTTTCCTTGTAGGGTCTTGTACCTACTATCCATAAGCATACAAATTGAAACTCATAATCTTAGTACACCATCCTTAGACATCATAACCAAGAGGGAGTCTGTACCTTCGCTGCCTCTTTTCCACACCTCAAGGATGCACCCTAGGGTTGCCTAGAATCGTATATATATCGGGACCCTCCAGCCTCGGGCCATGAGAAACTGGACTGTAGTCGTTGTGGAAGCTTGCTTGCAGAACGGTGGCATGCGGCAACTTCTTGGCCGACCAGGTGAGAGGGAGACTCCGACCCCTCATTGAAATAGCAGGAGCTAGTAGCCAGGCTTCCGGGGTCAGAGACAGGGTCGACCGACAGCAAGCCAGCGCTGCGCATGTGACGGCCAGAGGGGCAAAGAAGATGAGGTCGCCGGTGGGTTGTGGCTCAACCAGGTGGAAGTGAGGATGCAGGTGAGAAGAGGATCCGGGAGGATGATTCCCTAGCTCCATGGAGTGGCCAGTACGACGCTGACTTGCTCGGTGTGGCAAGGAAATGAGCGCGGCTCAGGGCACACCCTCGTCGGGGTGCAACGCTGGGGTAGGAGAACGTCACTTTCCAACCAACTTGGCCGCCTCCGGCTTATCTGAGGCCATGGAGGGACACTAGTGGGGGGAAGGAAGGGCCCGACGAGGGCCTGACGAGGCGTTGTGGCGCTGCAATGCTCTTGGAGTAAGGATAGGTTGGTTGCCGTTGTCGTAGGGCAAGGAGCAGACGCCTTCACAAGGAAGGAGATGAAACCGAGTAAAAGGACCCACATACCCATGAGGCATAGAATGCCAGGTAAGGGTAAAATTGGATTTTCTTTATGTTTTAAGTACCACGAGGCTGATCAGGCCCGCAACATAAAGTATTTCTGGAAAATGTCTAAAACAATGACATGGCCTAATCTAATTGGTTCAAATCCTGTTAACTTGGAATTATTATAGAAATTTCTAGATTGCTCTGATGATAGTAAAATTATATATCATTTTGATCAGGAGAACAAGAGGAATCCAAATAAAATACTATCAGAATCTAATTATGCTTCATGTTCGAAAAGTATATGCAATGCATGTTTAGAGGTGTTTAATGTAAAGGAAAACCTAGACTTGCCTTAATCATATGGTTAATTGAATAAATTCATTCTTGTAAGGCTAACACCTGATCTTTCCATGTATAAGGAGTAAAACCTTGATAGTATTGAATAATGAATAGTTCCATATTATTAATCTTATATATGCTATTATAGGGTTTTGAAACTAATGGGAACAACTTGAGATAATCTTAATGTTGATAATGTGTATTAGATGTAATGAGTAGTATAATATGCTTAAGAAGATAATTAGGGTTTAACCTAATACACATAAGTGATATTGTAATCTTAGAAACCATGATACGATGGAATTAGGATTTGTAACCCTAATCCCTAGTCCAAACATGAGATAACACTAAATCCCTAGTTTAGGAGTGCATCTAGATATGATTATGGTAATGTGAATACATGGTGACACATATGCAATATGCTTTGTTTTAGATACTTGTTAAATACATGCTTTGTTTCCTGGATGTTTGGATGCATTCTTAAAGTACATATGATTTTCTACATGGTTTCTACAATGGCATAAGGTATGTGGTTATGCTTATGAATATCTCGAGTTAGTTTTTCGAAGTTTTCCGAAGTTTCCATCGATGTCATGAATTAATTGTTGGATGAATTTAATTCATGCAAACTATAATGTGGATATGACTATCACTTAAGATATGTGCCTACTAGCTCAGATCATGGTCCCCTATGTGGCTTAATCGTTGACCTAGTAAATGGCTACCTGTGGGGTAGGTCCATTAGGTCATTAGATGACTTAGTACATGACTACCAATGGGGTAGGACCATCAAGTCACTTTGAGTTAGATATTGGGCTACCTTTGGGTAGTGCCATGCGACTCTATTACCCTAGGTATTGGCTACCTATAAGGTAGGACCATGGGGGTAATAATCTACCTAAAAGAGAGGTAGCATACAAGTCCACTGCAGGGACAACACAGAGATAGGAGATAGGTAAGGATTCAGTAGTATTGCTTAAAACATAATCTTGGATGTTAAATGGTAATTGGCTGCAATACATTGTTATTATAGTTACACGATTATTGTTTCCCCCACCTACCAGCTTCGGTTGACTGACGTTTTGTTTGTCGGCATTTTAGGTACAAGCCAAAAGGACAAACAGTAAATCGTCATATTGTGAAATACATGAAGTAAAATACAAGGAGGATTAGTTAGAGTAGAATCCATAAGTAGAATCCATAAGTTAGAGATCCAAATTTTCAAAAAGGTATGCAAAATTTTATTTTCTTACAACTTTTTAGTTTAGTCTGTTAAAATTTAATAATTGTTCTTGGTTAATTGCCGAACCTTTGATCTGGAAATTATGGGTGCGGCTTCTACTTCTCAGTCTCCCTTAATAGGGGGTTACCAGAAGGTGGGGTCGTAACAATACCTCTAGGTCTCTCCTTGTAAACGTGTTTTGAGGTTTGGTAAGAAGGGTAAGTTGAATCCCAGGTATATGGGACCTTACCCTGTGGTGGCACCTCTTGGGAAGGTGGCTTATAAATTGGATTTGCCACCTGAGTTGAACAAGTTGCATCCAGTGTTCCATGTGTCCATGTTGAGGGAGTGCCACCCCAATACTGAGGTGGTGTTGTAGCCTATGGAGGTTGAGCTTGATGAGGATATGTCTTATGTGGAGTGTCCTATGTTGATCCTGGATAGGAGGATCCTAAAGTTGAAGAAGAAGCACATCACTTGGTTAAGCTTTTGTGGCATCATTGTGGCATATAGGATGCCATGTGGGAGCTTGAGGAAGAGATGCGAAGGAAGTACCCATATTTTGGGGTTGAAATCCTTGTTAGGGGTTTATTGTTGTAAGGCCCTTGACCTTGCTTAGTGCTTGAGTATGCTTTCTTTGCTTAATAATATTCTTAAAATCTTATTATAATCCTTTGAGATTCTTAGTTAACATGTGACAATATCATGTTTCCCATTTGGCCCTATTCTGATGATGTTTGAGCTCTATATGCTTATTTTAGACCAAGTTGCAAATTACCCATTTTAGGGGTTATCTTGCAATTTTTCACATGTTGAGTGTTCCCTTGGTGCTTTGGCATCATGAGAGATATAATGATGTTGTGGGGCTCCTTGTTGAAACTTAGTTGATGAGGGGGAATCATGTGGCGATGCTAGAGTTTCTAGGGTTTGCTTAGTGCCGACCATGTTGAGCTTGGTTGGGTGTTGCGACCTCTATTTGGACCTTGTAGATGTGCTTTGGGTGTGTCTTGACCAACACACCTTCCTTGAGTGGGTTGTTTTTATCTTGATGGATTTGAGGTGTTGTTGGTTTGCCTTTTTAGAAGTTTTTCGACCATGTGTGGTTGGTGACCTTTTTGTTGTGGTCGAGACAAGGTATCTTGATGTTTGTTTCAACCTATAGGGTGGTAGTGACCCAAGTGGTGGAGACCCCACCTAGGTTTTATCACCATATGTTGCATATGTGCATATAGTGGTTTCATGTTGGTTTCCTTTGAGGACAAGTGTCTCTTTGGTGCTCTCTTATGTTGACACCTCACACCTACCTTACTTCCCTCCTCCTTTGAGTATATAACCCATTTCTCCTACATGCAAGTGATCTTTTCGGTCTTCTTTCTTATCCCTTCTCCCTTCTGTTTTGTTTGTCCTTGGAGATTTCATGATCAAGAAGAACTAACCTTGGGTGCTTTGGAGGTTGACCGACCTTGCATAAGGTGATTTGGAGCCTAATCACCTTCCTTGTGGAGATTCTTGGTGGTTTCTCTTCTTAGTAAGTGGTTCTTTTCCCTTGATCACATTTTTCATTTGGAAACCTATCTTAATTCTTATCCTTATCAGCCTTAAGACAATGTTTTAACATAGTGGCTACCTTGAAGATCTTCTCCTCAGGAGGGGGTCATAGACTATGTTTTGACATGGTGACACCCGAGTGAGAAGGAGCTCTCTTCTTTCTTATGGGTTTGGCCTAGGGAGTGTCACCCTTTTCCTTGAGAACTCTTTTAACCATGATTTTCTTCTCTTTTAAGGTGATCTTGTGGCAAAAGTGTTGACTTTGATTGAAGCTTCATCTTCTTCTTTGGATCCTTTGAGCTTGGAGCTTGGTTCTCTCCTTAAGGCAGGTTATATGACTCTCTACCTTCTTATATTACTTGCACCATAATATTGCTTGCATGCTACTATTTTGATCTCTAAACTTGATGCTAATATGATATATGAGGTTACCATGACCTAAGGTTTAATACTTTATAGTATTCACATGTAGATTACACTCTTTCTTAAACCCTAAATTCTTATATCCGAATTGTTGTGTGTTGGTTGAGGTGATTTGATACATGCAACATGTTTCTTGGTTTCATCACCATGCTATGATTCAGTCTTTGTATTTTCTTGAGGTTTTGAGGTGGTTTTCCTGAGGTTGAAGCTTGGTCTTCCTTATCCTGATTTGGTTTCTTGATGATTCATGTTGCAGATAAGTTTTAGAGTTTTGATGTCCATCTTGCATGGAGTTTTTCCACCTTATTGATGGTGACCTTGATGTTAACCTTTTGTTTTGAATGAGGTTTATCCCTATTTTGATTTTTTCTAAGTTTTGTTAGGGTAGGTTGACTTTGGTTGTCGCTGCACCTTGCGCTTGTCTTGGTTGAAACATATGTTTTGTTCATGGTCGAGACCTATGCTTGGTTTTTATTTGAGATGCATGATTTTATTTCGGTCATGACTCTTAGTTTTGTCTTGGTCGAGATATGTGCATTTGGTGATGGTCAATACCCTAAACATAGGTTGGTCATGACCCATGAGGGTTAATGGTCATAACACGTGGTCTTGATGGTGGTCAAGAAACCATGTTAGTTGGTGGTCGAGACACCATGTTAGTTGGTGGTCGATACACCATGTTTATTGGTGGTCGAGACACTAGGTTGTTAGTGGTTGAGACACTTGGTTTTGCTGTGGCCAGGTGGTCGAGACACCTGTATTGAACTGGTCGTAACATGTTTGATGATTTGGCCTTGGTCATAATGCACATGTAGATGTGTTTTGGTTTTGATCATATGTGCCTTGTTTCGTTTGAAACCCTACTTAGTGGTTTGAGGGTCAAGACACATGTGTGTTGCTTTTGTTTCATTCATAACACATGACCATGTTGGTTTCATATGTGACTCTTGATCTTGTGTAATGGTAGGTTGAGACACACATGGGTGTTGTGGTCGCAACACATTTCCTAGTGTGAGGTGGACACACATATGTAATACATAGTCACTACATATGCATAGCATAGTGATATGGTTGTACATGTACATGTAATGATGGTGATACTTAGTGTTGTTAATATCGTGATTTAATCATGTTCAACTAATGATGTTCCACCCTAATCAATTCCCAGATAATGGGAGATGGTATAATTAGGGTTTGGTGTTTGACTCATGATATAAAACCCTTATCGGCTATGTGTTTGAAATCCTAACCCTAATCCTATGATATGTTATACTTGTTGAGCTTACATGGATGGTTAGCATGTGATATTGTTTTCTCTCTCCTACTTGGGCATATCTAACCATGCAAGTGAATCGAATGTCATATCTTGTGTATGTTATGATGATGATCATATGACAAAGGGTAATGGATATGAGCCTTGTTGAGGCATGTTGAGATCATAATGATGTGATGGGTCTTATGACCCGACAGAGTCTTAATGCCTAGTAGGAGGTGTTGTCCTTCGGTGAGATGATTGAGGGATTGATAACCCCTAGTGATGTGACCTTGATGATGGCCTTGATATTGGAAGTGATACAAGTATCATGTGGTGATGTAACAAGTTCACACCTTATATGTTTATATTTTCTGAAGTTTCTTTATGCCCTTATCTTTGTAGAGTTTGTTTAGGGTATGTATGTTGTAACTTGATTGATGCTAAACGTTACCCAATTGGACTAACAAATCAAGTGAAACCTTAATCATGTAGTTTCCCTATGCTATAGATCCATCTTTAGGGTCAGTACTTGATGGATGGTGAAATGAGTTCTCCCTTAGTGAAAGCTCAGAGTGATATTCTGGTGAGTATATGCATTTAACAGCATTGGCTATGGTCATATCCTGGCAGGAGAGCGGTCGAGTTCATATCTCAATCATGTGATACTATGTGTATATATGACATATTTTGAGGTTGGTTGCGGTTATACCTTGGCAGGAGTGTGGCTACAGTCATAACTCAGTTTCACTATCGCTTGGATCTATATACCAAGGCAGGCTACTTTGTTTTGTAGTTGGACTTGAGATGTCACTTTGGAGGAATCGAACTAACTGAGGGTGTGGAGAGATCATTAGATTCTGGCTCTGCCATTGATCTTGTATGACACTAATTTTGACTTAGCAGTGGTCAGTTGGAGCATGAGTAGTATACCTGGTCTACTCAGGGCATAATAAAATACGTAACACAACTGTGTAATGTATTTGCTTAGGGTCCCTTTGCCTTATCTTTGTACTTACTTCTTGAATTATAACTTGGTAACAGAAATCAATTGCTATACATGTTCTTCATATTCCTTCTTAAAATATTAATTGTTCTATTACTCAGTGGTAACTGCCTAGTTTGCTTGATCTACTTTATCATTTAACATATATCATTTAGCTAAATCTACTCAACTTGATGAATATGTTATCTATCTTCTTTAATCTATTTGTGCATTTCATAGATGTTGGTGAAGAGTTACATCTGTTGCTGGGACTTTTGGTCTCACACCATGGGTTTTCACATCTTTTAGGTGGTCGTGCATGATGAGGTAGAGATCATGATGTTGAGGCTGAGAAACAAGAGTAGTAGTAGCTGTGTAAAGGTTGGATGAGATGCTTGTGTTTTTGGAGTAGAGTCCTATCTGTTGTCCCTGTACTCGTAGGCCCTTGGGGGAGTTTTGTAGATGATGTATATAAAGGCAATGCTTTGTCTTCATGCCTTTGTGTTAAAAATATGGTATTTATGTAGATGTGACATATTATCATATGTATAGGTTGTGTCTAGTGAGCCAGTAAACAATGCTATGTAATAATCTTTTGGCAGGTATTATATATACAAGTGTCTTTTATGGACTTTGATGTAATATGGTATTAAGAGAGGCATTCTCTCCCATTCTCCCATGCCCATGGCGGAGGCTGAATGCCCGATAGGGTGGTAAATCAAGGAGACAGCTGGGATTCAAACCTGAGACCCTTTGTTAGGGGACATTGTTCTTGACCACTTGAGCCACTCCTAGTCGGTGGACTCTGATGTAATATGGGATTAAGAGATAAAGATTTCTCTCCCTTCTCCCATGCCCATGGTGGAGGCCGAACACCCGGGAGGCTGGTAAACCAAGGCGGCAATTGGGATTCGAATTCGGGTCCCTTTATTAGGGGACACCATGCTTGACCACTTGAGCCACTCCTTGTTGGTGCACTCTGATGTAATATGTTTCCACATGTGGTGGATATGTGAAATTGGTTTTAATTTCCTGGGTTTTCCAGTAACCTGGTTGATTAGTGCTAATTCCACATTTTATTTTGAGTAATGTCACTTTTTGTGGTGCGACATAGAAATAATCAACCAAACAAACAATGATAAATGTACACGATGCCTTCTTGAGAAAGCATTCATAATTCATGAAATCAACTAATGTGCATAATCATAAATAAATTTGCATTAAAACAAAATTACTTGTGCTAAATATGCATGGCCTCTTAGCTAGAATAAATATCCTTAAGGTCAAGTACTCTAACTTTATTGAACCTTTAATCACCTATAATTTCATTAATAACTAATATGTACATTAGTTCATAGAAATTAAACCCTAATCTTGGTCTTTGAACTATTGAAGAGATTGAATGTGTAATACAATGTTTGAAATTAGGCTAGATTGATAGAGAATCAAAATAGATTTCTAATACCTATTTGCCATCATTTTTGAGGTCATATGAAAAGGTTATGAATTTTGCAAAATGGAACAATCAGAATTCAGGAAACATTAGTGTGACAATCATTTAAATTGAGGATAAATCTGATGTAAATAAAATATACAAAGACCAAGAAAACCATAGCACTCGTCACATTAAAATCAAGAAGGTGGGGTAAAAACGTCATCCAAGATGAAAATGAAGTCGCACTCCTAAAAATCAAAAGAGTGCGCGCAAACCCCAAAATTCCCTTGCGAATAAAATAGTTTGTTTAAAATTTTGTGCGTATAATGGTCCTTACACGACCAGGGTTCTTCTCCACCATGGCAATGGAACGAATGTGCATCCTGGATGTCTGGATTCCAACCAGAGTGGGAGAAGGAAGGCCATTTGCATGTCACAAGGATCCCCTGAGGCTTACTTGTACCAAGTCGAAGCTAATGAGCCAAATCTCAGGCCTAGAGCGTGCTCGAGCACCAAGCTTCAAGGTACAAACATGGATGAGGCTACAAAAGGTAAAAACTCCACATCTCTATGTAAATTAGATAATTGAAGTCATGAATCCCTATGTGGGACCGAGGCGGAGCTGAAGGAAAATATTTGGGGTGAAAAGAGCCATCTTTGAAGGGTTGAGAGCCCAATTGGGCGTTCTATCAATAGAGTGAGAGAGAGAGTGTGAGTAATTGCTCAAAAGAAATGGGAGAGAGAGAGAACAATATATTGACAAAGAAAGATCATAAAATGTTGCAGCGATGAGAGAAAAAGGTATCGCAGAAGGGGCCACTGCGGAACCTATTTCAGACTGTGTAAAGATCAGAGGTAGGGGATGATACGAGAGCCATCAGATCGGGTATTGATTAAATACGAACTATTAGAAGGCACTATAGAAGGAAACTTTTTGAAGTAGGAGAGCATGACACGTGGAAATAATCAAAACTTAAGGTTAATTGATGCATTAAATGATTTTGGTATTTAAATCTTACTCAAAATTATATGGTAACTTGTTTTATTAATTTGGAGGGTGAAACTAGGTTAAAACTTGACTACATTTGAACCACATGTCTAATAAGGACTCCAATTTCTTCCTATACTCTTAAATTTTGTTTTTACCTTATTTTGTCCATCAATTCATTAAAAGTTACTTATGTTGAATTATGTACATAAAGGGTGAAATAATGTGTAACATCTTTTCAAAATTGTTTCCTTTGACATCAAAACGAGATGATTAATGAATGCCCTTTTTTTAAGATTTTACTTATACCCCATATTATGCTTTCTTGGAGAAACTTCCTTGGAGAGAGAAAAAAGATAATGATTATACTCTTATCTCATATTAAAAGCCATAAGAGGAAAAAGAAAGACTTCTTTCCCAAGGTTTTTATTCCATGTACATATTTTCGAATTTCGTGTCTTGACTCTTTCTATTTACTTCCTTTAAACATTTTCAAGATTGGGAGAGAGAAAAAGCAAAGGGAAACTAATGTTCATCAATTTGGATTACTTGCAACACATAATGCATATATGAAAGAGAAAATATGTTTTGAGTCTTATTTTAATTTCCTTACTTCATTATTCTTTAAGAAATTTCACTTCATGGTATTTTTGCATTACGACCCTCAAAGTTTTTTTAAAGAAAAACTACATCAAAATGTTTAAATTGAGGATGAAAATTTGATATATTACAATTCTACCCACTTTAAATAAATTTCTTCCTCAAAACTTTCCTTAGGGTACTATTCACCTTAGGGTTTTTCTTACCTCTTCATTTATTGAAAATTAACATATCATGGTCCATTTAGGTTCAAAATTTTGAACGAAAAGAGTTATATAACATATGGTAATTAAATTTCATAAATTATCCATGTGAGCATGAATTAACTATTACCTTTCTCCTCATCTTCTCAATTTATACTTAGGGTTTATGAAACCAAACTTATCTTTACGTTTACGGAACCTACCTTTAACTTTGTCAAAATATTCAATCATTAGTTGTAGGTGACTATCTAAATTCTGGTCCTTAGGTACCTCCTTCATATCTAGATATGTGGTGATCCGACACATACCCAGAGATGTTAGATCTTGACATGCTACCTCTCACTAACCCACTAATACATGTGTCCCATACCACATTTACTAGTAGGAAAGGAGAAATTCATTTCAAGGTCTCATGCTTATGACATCCTTCTTCAGCTCTCAATTAGCTGGCCATGACCATTGAGAATGGAAAGGATATCTCATTATATAGGGTTAGGTTTTTATTTGAGATATAACTGGATATACCTCTATCCAAATCATGTCTCATCACTCCTATGAATACATACTATAGTCATTTTAGGCCATGATTTTTCTTGGGGGGTCATTACCATACCAAATACCATATCTTCTTTCTTGGGTGACTATGAGAATATCATTTTGCCTAGTAGCCCTTACCAAATTGCTCTAATAGCATAATGTAACACCCTACTTTTCAAAATATATAAATATCACTGAGCAGAAGCATCCTTACTCAAAGGGGGTGTCATAATATGCTAATCGTTGCAATTTGAATAAATGAAAGACTTTGCATTGATTTAAAACTAATTCATACATAATTCTTGGCAAAATAAAACTCCATCATGTTCATCTATGAAATCTAATCTAATTGATAACATGACTAAACATAATATGAATGGAATCTAAACTCAAGACCGACTTGGTAAATGGCACCACACAAGGCTAAGCTTGAGTATCTCCTTGTCCTTCATTGTTGATGGTACTCTTTTCGAGTCCTATGGACATTGCACCCCTAGGCATGCATAACAAAAATCACATCACTAAGTGATATTTGGCACTTTATTTGAGCATTCATGAGTCATTAATAACATCAAGAAATGAATAGTCAATATATGCATTTCTCTATGATGCACACTTAAGAGCACATGATTGATATGAAAGACCTTGTTGCTAGGAAAGCCCTTTATGACCTCTTTAGGTCCATAATTTGAGAAGCATATAGAATCTAATTCAATTCCATCTATCTTAACATTAACTTTAGTATGATCTTTGAACTTTAACATGATGGAATTTCTCCCTATTATTGCCATGATGGAATTTCTCCTTGTTAATACCATGATGGAATTTTTCATTCTTAAATAATAATGTGGTTTCCTATTCTTGAGCATGATTAAACCATAATCATAATGAGAGTTCTACCATAGACTGTATAATCAACCAACAAACAATGATATATATACATAATGTCTTTTTGAGAAAGCATTCATATTTTCATGAAATCAAATAATGTGCATAATCATAAATAAATATGAATTAAACCAAAATTACTTGTACCAAATATGCATGGCCCTCTTACCTAGAGTAAATCTCCTTAAGCTCAAGTCCTCTGACTTGATTGAGCCTTTAATCACCTATAATTTCATTAACAACCTAATATGTACATTAGTTCATAACCATTAAACCCTAAACTAGGTCTTTAAATTATTGAAGAGATTTAATTTATAAAATAGTTTTTGAAAACATTTTAATCGATAGAGAATAAAAATATCTTTCTAACACCTATTTTCCATCATTTTTTGAGGTCATATGCAAAAGTTATGAATTTTGCAAAATAGACAAGTCACAATTCAGGAAACATTAGCGTGACAATCATTTAAATCAAGGATAATTTTGATGTAAATAAAATGTGCAAAGACCAAGAAGACCATAGAACTCATTACATTTAATGAAGAAGACAAGGTTAAAAAGACATTCAACATGAAAATGATGGCGTGCCCCTAAAAATCAAAAGTGCAGTCGCAAACCCCGAAATACCCTTGTGAATAAGATAGTTTGATTAAAAAAATTGGGGGTATAATGGTCCTTACATGACCAGGGTTCTCCTCCACCATGGCCATGGCGTGAGTGTGCATCCTGGAGGTCTGGATTCCAACCAGAGTGGGAGAAGGATGGTCATTCACATGGTGTGAGGATCCCCTGATGCTTCCTTGTACCAAGTCAAAGCTATCGAGCCAAATCTTAGGCCTAGAGCATGTTGGAGCACCAACCTCCAAGTTACAACCATGGATGAGGGTACATGGGGCAAAAACTCCACATCTCAGCATAAATGAGAGAGATGAAGTCATGGATCCCTATGTGGGACCGAGGCGGAGTTGAAGGAATAGATTTGGGGCAAGAAGAACCATTATGGCCCTACTAGTCACATGAAAAGATGGAAATAGGGAAAACTAGTTTAGGGTGTGCCTTCACGACAGGATGGAGATGAAGCACCTATAGATTGAATATGATCCCAGAGTCAAGGAGAGGCCAACAAGTACATTCATGTGGTTGAGGGGGCACTGAGTGGCCCTAATAGTGAGTTGCCAATGAGGACCTCGACTGAGATTATAGGATACGAGCACTCGTGGATGCTCTGAGCAAACTAACGATACATAAAGTATCATTGGGGGTTGTAGATGCTCGTTGGGGAACCAATTAAGCCAGTGGGGGCAAAGGTGGCTGAGGTGAAACCATGGTCTCTAGATATTGAAAATGATTAGGTGGGGGAGTTTGGGAGAAAAAAGGTGAATTGGTGGTGGAGGAGCAATGAATGGAGGTCAGCGGTGCTTTTGGGGTAGTTATATGGGAAAGGGGATGACTAATAGGATCTCTGTGACCCATGGCAGTGAGGAGGGTTGAGAGTATGATTGGGCATTTTGTCAATAGATCGAGAGAAAGAGTAATGGCTCAAAAGAAATAGGAGAGCGAGAGAAGAACACATTAGCAAAGAAAGATCACAAAACTATGCAGAGACCAGGGAGAAAGGTATATCAGAAGAAGCCACTACAGAACCCATTTTAGACTATTTAAAGGCCAAAGGTAGAGGATGATAGGAGAGTCATTGAATTAGGTTTTGACTAAATACCAATTTTTAGATGGTTCTATAGAAGGAAATGATTTAAAGTAGGTGAGTGTGACATGCGGAAATAATCGAAACTTGTGGTTAATGGATGCATTAAATGATTTTGGTATTTAAATCTTTGTCAAAACTATATGGTAACTTGTCTGATTAATTTGGAGAGTCAAACAAAGTCAAAATTTGACCAAATTTGAACCACACATCCAATAAGGAGTTTAGATTTCCTATACTCTTAAATTTTCATTTTACCATATTATATCCATCAATTCATTTAAAGTTATTTAACTTGAATTATGTACATAAATGGTGAAATAATGTGTAATTTCTTTTCATAATTGTTTCCTTTGACATCACAACAAGATAATTAATGAATATCCTTTTTTTTCAAGATTTAACTTACACCCCTTTTTATACTTTCTTGGAGAAACTTCCTTGGAGAGAGGAAAAAAGAGAATCATGATACTCTCCTCTAATATTAAAAGCCATGAGAGGAAAAAGGAAGACTTCTTGACCAAGGTGTTTATTCCATACATATTTTTGAATTCCAAGTCTTGTCTCTTTCTATTTTACTTCCTTTAAACATCTTCAAGATTAGGAGAGAGAAAAAGGAATGGGAAACTAGTGTTCATCTGTTTGGATTACTTGAAACACATAATGCATAGATGAAAGAGAAAATCAATTTTGAGTCTTATTTTAATTTCCTTACTTCATTATTCTTTAAGAATTTTCTTTCGTTATATTTTTTCATTATGACCCTCAACTATTTTATTTAAGAAAAACTAAATCAAAAGGTTTACGATGTTGAAAATTTGGGAAGTTACATAAACTTTATGGCAGTCACTAGACGATAATAGGTATCTAAATCATTAATATTGAACATAATGTGGATGTATATTGGTAAATAATGATACAGTGATTAATACTAATTGTAATAAAACTCATATTGGATAATATTAAAATCTAAATGTAAGTGTATAATTTGTATAATGTTTTCCATACCAATTTAAGTAAATAAGAAAATATCTAAATATCAATCCCAATGCTGGTTGGACTATACATTCTTTGGTTTAAATCTCGATTTTTTTATCTCACGTAGGTATTGTCAGGTTTTTCCACTTATTGCAAAAGATTCCTTTGTCACGTGTATGTTCTTTGTTTCATGTTGATTCATATATTTTCCATTTTGTTTGAGCTATCAGAAATGCATCTGAGGGCAGTGATGCCCTCTCCTACCTTGCATCCCTCTCCCCCTAGACTCTCTAGTCTGATGGGAAGTTGTTTCCTCCTTCCCAGATTTTCTCTCTATTTGGTTCTCCTCATGACAGATACTCTTCCATGCCATACTCCTTGATTCAAAACAAAGCTGCCAACCCCAAGTTAATTTTGGATCAGACATCTGTACAGTTTGGTTGGAAAAGGGATGTTGTGATCCCCTATTTTCTTCTGGCATTTGGACTCCCATCCACCTCAGGTCTATGAGCCTATAAGTACCCATACATAACCTCCGCAAAACCCATATGAAAAATCCCTAGCTTGGATCGGTTGCCAATCACCCTATCACCATCTTCCCCAACACTACTTAGCAACATCAGTGAGTTTGAGTTTGTCGGTGTGTCCCAGTCTGCCGTGAATACTGGGAACCATTCAGTGGAGTCACAATGTTCCTATGGAATCTTGGAGTTCCCTTTCTTTCCTGATTCATGTATTGGGATGGGTTTCCACCTTTTCAATTTCAATTTGTTGTTCCATAGGCTAGGATACAATTTTATGGTTTGTTCGTGTATTGGTCTTCATTCTGTTATTAGAGACTTTTGTTATAAAATTGTACTTGGATAGATCATCGATTGGTCACATTTGGCATCAATTTGGATTTTCATGCTTTCGATGCTCCTACTCCTGGCCTTCTACAATAAAGGTTGCAGGGTGAGTTTTATTTGCCTAGCCGCCTGACCTTTGTCTCACCAAGATCAACTGGATGCAATGAGGATGAAGTTTCTCTTTGGTGTACTTTGTTCTGGTTGGAAATTGGATTTCATTTCCTTGCATCAAGCTCTAAGTGAAGCTCTACTTTCACGGTGTAAATCAATGACGAAGAGGATTCATGATCTATTTATAGTCTTGCCCCTCATTAATTTTATAAATGTTATGCCGACATGGGATTTATAATCATTTCACTCTAGTTTTATGAATTGTTACTGGTTCATTTAATTGGATTGGTTTTATGGATCTGTCCTGTCATGCATCAAAGTTGTGATGTGTGATGCAGGGCCTTTTTGTCTTTTCAATTTGATTTTCTGATTTTAATTTCAACAAATTGGTTTATCTTGGAAAATTCATAACTAATGCTCTGGTTATCCAAAAATTATACAAAAATATGTTCTAGAATAAAAAATTAAATTCTATTTGATGTTATAGATTTTATAACCTGAAACCAAAGTAACAAGAAGTCAAAATACTAGGGTTCATAATAAAATTATTAATTAATTATTTAATCTAATATGTCAATAGTGAGGAAATACCCTGATTGGATCTAGGGTTTCCACTCAAACCTGTTACATACACCATTGAGGTATGTTTCATCCATCTAAGTCTATATTGAGCAATAATTCTATTTTCTCTCTCTCTTTTGACCTATTTTGAAGGATATATGTGAAATATCTTATTTGTGATGTATTTAAATTCTTTTGAGACTATAATATTGAAATCAGTTATATAATGACACTTCTCTCTTGGTAATGTACTTTGGGATCTAATATTCGTACTCTTATTCATGCTATCACTAATTAAACCCTAATTGGTAGAATTGCTCTATATTGTGCTATTGGTGCACTAAAATCCTAATTTTCTCATGATGGAATTTTTATGATATGATGTTCCACTTTTTGTTGGACAATATTATTTAATACCATAAATAAACTTTACTTACCTCTACATTGCATGCTTGTTGATGAAGTACTACCATGGTTTTATAATATTCTTTGGTTTTTGAGGTTATGTGCCTGAAGGTTATGAGCCCCATACCCATGTTTTGTGCCCAATTTTATATAATTTTGGGAGTATGGTTATATGGTATGCTCTATCAGGTTAGAGTTGTGTGCTCTAGCTACCATTGTTTTATTATAGTTCAATAGTACTATACTTATCTCAACTGCATACTAACTATTTATTCAATTATGTTGGTGGGTCATGTGCCCTAATTTATCTGCTTATGCTTTTGAGGCATTTTTTATTTTAATTCATAGCAAGTACATCTATTAATTTTCATCTTATTGTAATGTTTTTCTTTTGATATCCACTTGGATGGTTCTTTCCCTCTTTCTCTGGGAAGCCTTGTTAAATTTGTTGCCCTTCTTCCCATATAATTGCTCAATCACTATTTATATGCACATACCAGCTTTGTTATGTTGACAAATTCCATATTTGTCTTCTCTTATGGGGTATTCTTGCAACCCCTTAGATAGAGAGCAAGGATGACTTGACCAAAGTTGACATGACTATCAAAGAGTTAGACAATCTTTTTGGGAGGTAGATTGAAGTAGTTGATTTACCCTTTGCATAATTGTTCCTATAGTTTTCTTTTATGTACACCCTACATGGTGAAGAATAATGATAAACATGAATATTATTATAGTTACATTTTTATCTTCTGTTGCAATACTTTTCGTTTTTGGTACATTACATACTTCAATTATAGTTATCATCCTTTGTGAAACATTATTTGTGATAATTAGAATTGTATGGTTTTTCAATTATTCTTCTGACTACACTGAGTGTCTCTCGTATCAGGTCCCACTCCTTACAAGTATGGTATCAAAGATAATGTAGTCATTTAATCTAACTATTCCAATCTATCTCCTTTAGGTTGTTTACCTTTTCCCATAGGTTTCTTATATCTTATCCCCTTGCCTTGTGCATGCACACATAGATGGCTGCAGACAAGTCATCTGTTGTTAACATAGCTGCATTTAAGACACCCCAGTTTAAAAGGTTCAGGATGTCGAGGACGAATCCTCCTTTCACTTATCCAATATCTCAAGCTCAAGCAACAAGAAGTGGTCAACATGTAGTGAACCAAGCGACCCCACAATCAGCAATAACCAACTCGAGTTTGGGCATCTCTTTTGAATAAGAGTTGTCTTTCCTACGATATCTTCTTTCCACAACCCTAGCTGGCAAGGTTAGCCTGATTACCACTCTAGAGAATCCTGAGGAATATTCTCTTGCAAAGTTCATGAAGATGCACCCCATGTATCTCAAAGGTGAAAGTGAGCACAACATGGTGGATAAGGTTGACAACTGGGTGCTTTCCATGGAGCGTACTTTTCATGGTATGACATGCCCTGAGCACCAAAGGTTATATTTTCCACTTACGTTCTTGATGGTCCAGCTCTCAATTGGTGGAATAGCATGTCTAGAACTCAAGATGTCTCCACTATGTCTTGTAAGAAATTCCAATTGACCTTTCATGAAAAGTACATCTCATATATAGTGTTGCGAAAGAAGGAAGTAGAGTTTTACAACCTGAAGCAATAATCCATGTCTATGGTGGAGTATGTGCAGAAGTTCACCCTTTTGGAAAGATATGCTAAAGGTTTGGTTGAAGAGAGGCGTTCTAACATGTTTCTTGAAGGACTCAACTTCAACATCGGTCGTACCCTAGTGCCTCAACTTCCACTTAAGTTTTAGCAAATGGTAGACAAAGCTATGGCGATAGAGGCTTACCTTGGTTATCAACCCCAAGATAATAAAAAGAATAGAAAGTTCTATGGTGAAGAACAAAAGAGGTACAAGTGTGCCAAGTGTAACGACCCCGCCTCCTGGTAACCCCCAATTAAGGGAGACTGAAAGGTCAGAGTCGTTAACCAATAACCCGAATCAAAGGTTCGAAAAATAATCAATAATAATTATGAAATTATACTAACTAAACTATAATTTGGTAGAAAATTAAAACTTTGCTTACCTTTGAAAACTTTGGAAATCTATCTATCCAGAGATTGAATTATTCTATCTAAATCCCCCTTGCGCTTTACTTCTTATTTTCACAATGTGTCACTTTACTGTTTGTTCATTTCAGGGTTGTACCTAAAATTCCGACAAACAAAACGTCGGCCAACATATCAAAATATACTGGTATGTGGGGACAACCAAATGTTTTCACATAAGTATAACAATCTAATTATCAAAATCAAGTTAATTAACAAGTCAATTTATAATTTTCAGTATGACATTCTCCACAGCTTTTGCCCTAACCTTAGCATACCCACCTTAGGGTTTCTTTTACCAATGACTTAAGGCCACCTTCTCAATCCCGAGCTTGGTTCTTGGGGTCTCCACTCATGGTGCCCTCTAGTCATGCAATATCATAGGCCACCTTCTCATTCCCGAGCTTGGTGCCTGGGGTCACCACTAGGGTGCCCATTGGTCTACCCATCTGGGCCTGACCTTTGGCATCATCCATCAGGGTGGCATGTAGGTGCGAGAATACATACTTCTATTATTAATGTGATAATTATAGTGACTTTATGATTTGCAAGTATGAACATCCAAACTGATAATTTTCATTCAATGTGGTTAACCATCTATAAAATCCTTGGGAAACTAAGGCGGTTATTCATAATTAACCACATACCTATCAAGCTATCTTGAGTGCAGAATTAATCCAAACAATCAAATAATCCAGAGTAAATCAAGCAAGCACAATTCAATCCTAAAATATTCATCCAATATTTTCTATCATGGATCATGGTATACAAATCTAATAGGCCTAATCGTCTTAGGGTTACTAGCCCCTTTTTAGGGTTTTGACCATAATTAGGGTTTCACTTCCTTTTTACCACTTTTACTTTATTTTTATCAAAATATCCATCAAACCCTAATTATCTCAGTTTGTTTCCCATTAAGATCTTAAGATCAGATTTGGATCACAAAAAACCCTAATTTTTGGATTATTATATCCTTTCTTCCCTTTTCCCTCACTTAGGGTTTCTAAGGGTTTTAATCAGCATATTAGGTTTAAAACCCTAATCCTTGCAATTCCATTATCAAAATAGATTAAAAACCATCTTAATAATTAATCAAGTTAGCCATTCTCAAAATAATCCATTTGCAATACTAAATCTATCCTTGATTAATTATTAAGGTTTCTATCCTTGATTTAGGTTCCCAAACTATTTTTAACATATCCCTCATATTTTATGATCAATTTTCATGTATTAAGTTCGTTAATCCGGGGTTCCTAGCAATCTCCATGAATTTTGCAATAAAAAGCATGACCTTGGATTATCTATTAATTTTAGAAATTTGTTGGCCGTCTGATCTGTGGTCCCATGGACCATACGATATCCAAGGGTCCATAGAGATGCACCTATCTTTGCGATTAAAAAGTAGTCAAAGAAAGAAAGGCCCTTTCCTACCTTCACAGCCGTCGGGGGCAAGGAGGTCATCCCCCCCTTCACTTCTTCTTCTTCCTCGTGCTTTCCCTGTTTGCGGCCCAGCTTGCTCGGCGGTCAACTAATAGGTTGACAGCGAGGTTCCGACCACCTGCGTGCATGATGATCATCCAGGGAGCTTCTCCTCCATCTGTCAAATTCAACCACGGCCTCAATTGCTTACCACAAACCTACTGTGACCACCTCCTACCCTCTGGACTCCGGCGAGGTCCTCGAAGAAGCTGGAGGTGAGGGTCATGGTAGATGATCGAATTGAGGGCTTGAAAATGATCCTCTTGGTCTGCCACAAAGCTTAGGGTAGCGATAAAGCACTCCAGTACCCCCTCTCGTCTTCCTCTATATATAGGGTCATCCGAGTAGTCCTGTGTTTTGGGGACTTCTACTCTTGTCGACAAACCCCCGCACAAAATGGGTTGGATGGCTTCGGAATAGCCTCCCGAAGCTAAAGGATATCTCCTTGCTCCAAGATCTCCTCTCCTTTTCGAGAAATTCATCAAACACAGATCTCACAGGTGGACTCTATGCAAGAAAGTCCCCGCGAGACTGGGATTCACTCCCAGCCGTAGGATCACTGATCCATGGTCACTCTTAACCCAAAAATCAGGATTTAATCCCAGATAAAACGTGACATTAATATTTTCCTCTACACTTTAGGAAAACTTCCAAAAATCGTATCTCCCAAACCGCTTACACGTTTGATCCCAATTTTGAGGGAAGCTTAATAATAACTTAATCTTTCATTATGCCGAATTTGGATCCATTATCTAAATAAATCGGATCCCTTTCTTTAGTTGCAAGTTATTACTCAATTATGTATATTTCTCATCTATTTTCTCTTTCCTTTGCCTTTAAATTATTATTTTGAGTTCCTTGTACTGCAAGGAACCTTAATGGCTCGAAATCCCATCTTGGGAATATCTCTTAGCCTTTTATTTATCTTTTATCCATTTTCTTATTATCTTACTTATTTCCTTATTCGTTTTAATGATTTATCCTTATCTCTCTTCTATTTTCCTTATGGGAGTTCCTTTTAACATTAGAAATCCTTGGGATACGAAATTCCACCAAGGATAGCTCAATTAAACACCTTTCCACTTATTTCCCATATTTTCTCATTTTTTTCAATTTCTTTCTTGATAAGGAAATATTTATTTGATCTTTTCTTTTCTTATTGCATTATGCATGCAACTTTGGACTCCTTGGAACCCAAGGAAACCAAGAGGCAAGAAATCCACCTTTGGATTATTATTTTTCCTTCTAAGGGTTTCCACACCTTTCTTATCTCAAATTCTCAATGAGTATTCATTAATTAATTGAATTTCCTTGTTATTGGGCCCAATAGCCAATAAAGCCCACAACACAATCATCAAGGCTATTGTAAATGAAATTACATCATTATTTGTCCAAATATCTCCAATATGAGATATTAAATGAACCCAAAATTGGGGTTGTAACACCAAGTGTCATGGACATCATCCTCCTGGGAAGCGTCCCTCTATAGGAAATCCAGTTGATTCAAATTCAGACTTCCAGATTATATGTCATCATTGTGGAGTACCTAGATATATCAAACCTAGATTCCCTAAGCATCATGATAGATGTGCACCAGCTCAACAACAACAAACCAAGATGCTCCAAGAAACAATGGCCACAATAATAATGCAAAAAAGACAGCGGAGAAGCATGCAGGACGTGTTTCTTCTTTGGATGGACATGAAGTACATGCGGAAGAACAAGTTAAAGGTAACTTTTACTCTATTAGTTATCTTTCCTATATAGTTATGTCTTTACCTTCACATCATAATATTTATATAGACTAGTCTTTGTCCCTTGGACTTGAATGAATTATTAGGTTACACCTTTTAAGGGGTGGAGTGTAGTAGTTTGTTTGATTATGAATATGTTGATTTCGAGGACAAAATTCTTTTAAGGGGTGGAGTCATGTAACATACAAAAATTTGACTTCACTAACTTTTAGAAACCCCAATTCCATGAATAGGAAATCAGTATGCTTGATCTCTATATTTGACCAACCGTGTATAGATATAAGCCCTCATAAACATATAATGCACAGATATTTAGTAATTCACATTCTTGTATCCTCATGCATATTTAATAGCAGACCCTAATATATGCATCTTTGCTGACATTAATGATACATTAAGTGAGTTTAGGTTATGTAGTCATATCACATATCATAATACACTCATATTTATCCAATAACCTAACCATATATTAATATGTGAATGAGTTCATAAAATGTATGCCACATGGTTCAATAATACACATTAATGACCAAAATATGATTAATAAGGGTTGTATGTGTATAAATGGTTGGGATGGTACCCAATGTGACTAATATGTATAATTGAATAATCGTTGGACTTTTCATGTAAACAAAAAATGAGTAATGTGCCATTATTTGGGACAATGTGAAAATTGATGCAGATAATGGATTTGATAAGTAAAATATCACAATTCATGTAAGATAATAACATGTAACCTTTATGGCAGTGATAGGATGATAATAGGTATCTAAATCCCAAATATTGAAGATAATGTGGATATATAATGATAAATAATGATATAATAGTGATTAACCCTAATTGTACTAAAACTCATATGAGATAATTCCAAAATCCTATTCTAACGGTATAATCATGTTCTTTGGGTCCTAGTTAGTCTAGGGGGGGGATTTCAAACAAATGGTATAATGTTTTCTATACCAATTTAAGTTAACAACAAAATATCTAAATATCAATCCCAATGCTCATTGGACTATAGATTATTTTGTTTAAATCTTGATTTTGAGGTCACACAGGTATTATTGGATTTTCCACTTCTCTCATAAGATTCCTCCATCACATGTACATTACTTGTGTCATGCTAATTCATTTATTTTGGGTTTTTTTGTGTCGTCGGATATGCATTTGAGGGCAACAGTGCCCTCTACTACCTTGCGTCCCGCTCCCCCAATCTCTCAAGTCCAATGGGAAGTTATTTCCTCCTCCTTAGATTTTCTCTCTATTTGGTTCTCCTCATGAAAAATACTCTTCCTTCTCATGCTCCTCAATTCAAAACGAATCTGCCAACCCCTATTTTATCTAGGATCAGGCTGTATAGTTTGGTCAACAAAGGGATGTCGTGATCCCCTATTTCCTTATGGCATTGGGAATCCCATTTCCCTCGAGTCTGTGAGCCTATAAGTAACTGATACATAACCTCCATAACTCATATGAACACATCCCTAGCTCGGTTCAATCCCCGGTCACCATGTCACTAAGATTCTCTAACCCCACTTAGCACTATCGATGAGTTCGAGTTCTTTGGTGTGTCCCAGATCACTGCAAAGACTGGGAACCATTCGGAGGAGTCATAGTGTTCCTTTTGAAGCTCAAAGTGCCCTTGCTTTCTTGATTCAACACCTAGGATGAGTTTTCACCTTTTCGATTTCAATTTGTTTATCTAGAGATTGTGATGCAATTTTGCGGTTTTGTCTATGTGTTGGTCTCAGCTCTATCGTTAGAGGCTTTGTGTAATAATTCATACTTGGGTAGATCTCTATTTGGTCATGTTTGTAAATAGTTTGGATTATCGAGCTCTTGGTGATCCTTCTCTTGGCCTACCGTGATGACAGATGCAGGGTGAATCTGGCTTGTCTCACTGCCTAAGCCCAGGCTCAATGACATCAACCGGATGTAGTGAAGTTGAAGGTGGTCTTCGGTGAACTTTGTTCTTATTGGTACTCATATTTTATTTCCCAGTGTCAAGATTTGAGTAAAGCTCTACTTTCATGGGGTGAATCATTGATGACAGGGATTCTTGGTCTGTTTACTATCTTGCCCCTTATTTGATGATAAATGTCACATCGACATGGATTTACAATCTTTTCACTCTAATTTGATGTATTGTTGTGGGTTCATTTAATTGGTATAAATCTATCCTATCACACATCAAATTGTGATGTGTCACACATGGGCCTCTCTATATTTTTGATTTGATTATCATATTTTAATTTTACTAATATCTTGCAAAATTCATAACTAATGCCCCGATTATCCAAAAATTATACAAAAATATGTTCAAGAATAAGAAAAATAAAATATATTCGATGGTATAGGTTTAATAAGTTAATTCCAAAGTAATAAGATGTCAAAATCCTAGGGTTTGTGATACAATTGTTAATTAATTATTTACATCTAAAATGTTAATAGGTGAGGAAATACCCTAATTGGATCTAGGATTTGCACTCAAACCTTTTACATGCATCATTGAGGTATGTTGCATCATTTTCAGTCTATATTGAGAAAATTTCTATTTTCTCTCTCTTTTGACCTAATTTGAAGGATATATGTGAAATCTCTTATTTGTGATCTATTTAAATTCTTTTGAGACTCTAATATTCATATCAATTATATAATGACACTTCTCTCTTAGTATCACACTTTGGAATCTATGATTCATACTCGTGTTCATGATATCTCTAACTGAACCCTAATTGGTAGAATTGTTCTATATTGTGATATTAGTGCAGTAGAACCCTATTTTTCTCATGATGGAATTTTTATGATATGTTGTTCCACTTTTAGTTGGACAATCTTGATTAAACCATGACTAAACATTACTTTCCCTACATTGCATGCTTGTTGATTCAGTAGTAATATAGTTTTATAATATGCTTTGGTTTTTTAGGATATGTGCCTTTTATATTTTGGGATGGAGGTTATGAGCCTCATACCCAGGTTTTGTTCCCACTTTTATATAATTTTGTGGATATTATTATGTTTTATACTCTATTAAGTTAGGGTTGTGTTCTCTAGCTGCCATTGTTTTATTATAGTTCAATAGTACTATACTTATCTCAACTATAGGGAGACTGTTTATTGATTTATGTTGGTGGATCATGTGTCCTAATTTATCTTCTTATTCTTTGGAGGCATATTTTATTTTAATTCATGGCAAGTACATCTATTTATTTTCATCTTATTGTAATGTTTTCTTTTGATATCCGCTTGGATGATTCTTTTCGCTCTTTCTCTAGGAAGCCTTGTTAATTTTGTTGTCCTTTTTATCATATAATTTATCGATCACTATTCATATGCACATACCAACATTGTTATGTTATCAACATATATCTTTGTCTTCTCTTGTGGGGTATTCTTCCAACCCCTTAGGTAGAGGGAAGGGAGGACTTGACCAAAGTTGATAGGACTATCAAAGAGTTAGCTAATCTTTTTGGGAGGTAGATGTAAGTAGTTGATTAACCCTCTACATAATTGTTCCTTTAGTTTTCTTTTATGTACATTGTGTGGTGAAGAATAGTGATAAACATGAATATTTTAATAGTTAGATTTTTATCTTCCACTACAACACTTTTGATATTTGATACATTGCATACTTCAACAATAATTATCATCCTTTGTGAAAATTCACTTCTAATAAATAGCATTGGATGGTATTCTATTATTGTTCTGAGTAAGCTGAGTGGCTCCCCTCTCGGGTCCCACTCCTTATAACTCCTTTCCCTAGGAACCACATTCTACAAAAACACAACTGTAGGATTGTCAAGTCAAATCCAGAGTGACCCATGATTGTAAGAACTATTCACGTTTCATTGAGGAACATCAAGTCTACATTTAAACATATAGGATGGACGAAGTATGAACGATGTTGTTAAATATCTTAACTGAATAGAAAATGGCATTTAGTGAAGAGAAACCCCCAATCAAGATGTTCCTACATGTGTGACGGTCTACAAAAGAAAACTAGGCGATCTCTTGATAAACTCAAACCAAGATTATTTCCCAAAGCCAATATTGAAGATGAGGGCATAAACTATGTTCAAGTCGTTAGTCCTATGATTTAGTTCCTTCAAATCAATGTTTTATCAACTATAGTCGAAAGTCATAATTAGGAACAAAACTACTAGATGTATTTAAAGTTTTCCTCATTGTTGAAGTAAAGATTGTTCAACCATCAACATTGGTGGAATAGTGGGTTTGTGAAAGGCCTGATATGGCATAAAGCATACACAATAGAGATATAATGGTATCAGAAGTTTCAACTTCAAACTTAAAATGGGATGCTATCCAAGCACACAACCACATGATGTTAGATAGTGAGGTAAATTAATGATGTCTTTTTGGGAGTTCATACTTGGGTCATTTTATTGATAAACCTTCTGTTAAACTATCCTACCAATTTTCTCAACTTATTCCATATAGAGAAAATGAATACTCACTATGAGCTTTATGTCAATTGAGCTACTATCTTTCGATTAAAGTTGAATCAATTGGACTAGGTCCCCTTTTTCTTCTATTAAAGTATGACAGGGAAAGTTGTCTCAAATAATTATTTGCTACTTCTTTTCAGCATGATTATTCACATCATAAGGTAAACCTCTATTTGCCATAAGCATCTAGAGCAGAATCACTAGTTCTTTCTAGTATCTAGATTTTGCTCGAGCAAAAAATCTAGCTAATGGGTTGATGCAACGTGTGACCATTGTACATCTATCGCTATTTAATTGGGTGTAGGGATTTCTCAAAGGTACTACATATATACCATGGCGTCTAGATTGCCTCTTACAAACATTTTAGTACCACTGGACTTTCATATGCACATCCACCTGGATGCTAATAAACAAGATGAAGTAGTTGTAGATTTTGCACCTTCCCTTCTGTATTTCATGGCCATTGAAGAAGCAACAAAAGGTAACCAAGCCAATCGTTAAGGGTGAATATATTACTTCTTGATTAACATCGTTTTCCCATCCTCTTCAGGTGTTGCACTTGAAGCACTCTTCCCTTTCCAAATTAAATATAATAAGAAATTGAGGATTTACATCGAAGCAGAAGACAAGCGGATAACAAGTTGTGCCGCTAGTTCTTTCTGGATTGTAAATTTACTGTGATAATAATAATGCCCTTCACCTCCTGTTAATCATGCTTCCAATTCCAAACGTTAAGCACATCAAACTTGGTTATCATTATGGAGGGGGAGATGTCTCTTGGTCATGTTCTTACCAGAACTGATCTTATTCTAAAGATCAAGTCGTTCCTCTGTTTACTGAAGCTCTCATCAAGGATAATCGCACGTTTCGAGCAGGAAGTTGATTCTTCGCTCCACCAAGCCATTACGTGCCCGGGTGGGGTGTAAAGATGTCAACATACAAGACACTGATTAACAGAAAGTCGTCTGTTTTTTTATGCTTATTATGTGCTTTTCTTCACTAGTTTCTGTATTGGGCTGTTCATACCAACCGGCCTATAGTATCCAGTAGAGCACGAAAGCATTGGCCTGTAATTAAGCGGTATTGGACATTGATTCTCTTATAAATACATACGCTGCTTCAACTGTATGAGTTATTGAAAAGCATCTTAGCGCGATATTATTTATTGGGGAACTTAAAAGCTGTACATCGATCGTAACATGGTCACCAAGCATCATAACAGCCGTATGCTATTATTGTTCCAGTGCCCCAATGGTGAGGTACGACAATCAATACTCCCTTTTTATTCAAGGTATCATCATAAATCTTCATTAATTTGTCTGATTTGTAAGTAATTATTTTCACCTTCTCGTCGTCGAACCTTATCTATCTATAAAATCGACGTACGCGTCAATACTCTATTCTAATACCATATACTCGCGAATTGGTAAGGTTCACTCCCCACGGTTATCCCACCCTTCTGTAAACAAAAGAAAATGGGAAATGGAGAGAGAGAGAGAAAACAACCGAGGTAACATATATTACTACTACGATGACGGGAGATGATATTTTCTGAAAGTACAAAGCAGTCTTTCCGGTTGGCGTCACATCCACCGCCCGGTGAGACACGCAACATACACATCAGTTGGGAGATGCCGACGTCTTGTAACCGCCATCGACACTCGTCACCTCCGTCGTCCATGACGATCCCTACATGCATCCGACGTAGTGGGCAGGTCGTGCGTCGTGCGGCCATGTTCGTCCCGGCTACCTGTTACCCCTGTTTGGCAATCAACTGAGCTGGAATCTTAGGTTGAGTTTGGATGACTACTTCTTAAATACGACAATCTGTCTATAGGGTCGTACAACTTTTTGGTATTTCGCAGTGGAGGAGCGAATAGCTGCAACCAGCAGAACATGTAAAGTTACATGGGAAAACTGTGATACGGAGCAGTGATCTGGTGCAAAACTGACAGTTGTGAAGTCCGCCGATCCTGGCGTCATTTGCAATTACCATTTCAGTACTAAATTATCTATACAATGGTACAAAAAAAGTACACATCCATAGCCGGTGTGGTTAATTTGATACGTGAATCCTTTATCAATTACCAGCAGTTTAGATTACGCCAGCCAAACTAGGCCTTAGTCTGGGTTGAGTTGGCTATAAGACGGGAAATTCAGGATAAGCTGGTCCAATGCCACCTCCATGTCAAATGTGGAACGAGAAGAAATTTACATTGGATTTTAACACAACGTACAATCTCTACGATACAGTGTCCGTGGTAATAAAATGAGGCAGTTCTTGATTGAGTTTTAGATATACACAAAGCATGGTTAAGTCTTCATACCCAGATTCAAATTACCACAACGCGACCTCCTAATTCCGTTCAGCCTATCTTCGTCGTACAACGCATGCTCTAAGCCCGGACCAAACACTGCCAGCACGGTACAAAAGACAAACATTAATCTGGATTCAACACGGACAAACTCAGTACATTCCCAAACAGTGGCTTCTGATTTATCAGCTATACTTCAACTAAATTTGATATTTTAAATGTATCATTGCCTTCTATGTTAGCCTTTAGCCGGTCCCATAATACCTTTGTATTTAAACTCTACTAAATCACAATGTATTAAATAATAGACATTGTAAATATATCCCAACGTGCTTCAACCAAGTTAAGTGTAAGTTGAGCTAATTTAACCTCTTAATTCCACTTTGTTAACCTTATAACTTGTTTAGATGTCTATCAACAAGCACATTTTGGAATCCAGCGGCTCATTTTCATACAGCGCTCCAACAAGCACAACCTTATATTACCAAGTGGGATACTAACGTCAGGAGGAACCTTGGTAAGGAGAAGTAACAGCTAATTTCCAAGATCGCGCAAAGACAACGGAATATGGAAAGACAGTACACTGAAGAGGACGACTGTGAGTGTATCAAGCTTGAGAGCAATTTGGAAGAGCTGCTTATGAGGGAAGAGGAAGACTGGAAGCAGAAAAGCCATATCACCTGGCTTGTTGAGGGGGACAATAACACAAGGTTTTATCACACGTATGTGAATAATAGAAGAAGAGCCAATACAATCAGAAGTTTGCAAAATGACCAAGGAGAATGGCAAACAAACACTAACCTGAAAGCACTTGTGTTAAATTATTTCGAAGGTATGTTTACAGAGAATCAACCTCCTACTACTGTTGACTTGGAGCTTATTCCGGCAAAGTTTAAGCATCTACAACAGAGACAGATTAGAAACCTTGGTGATGTACCCACGGAATATGAAGCATGGCAAATCGTGAAGGACGCTGATCCGTTCAAAGCTGCAGGTCCGGACGGGACCGATATCCATTTCATCAAATCGAACTGGAAAAAGCTCAGAAGCTCGATCCTACTTACTATCAGAAGTATGCTAAATGGTGATGATATCTCGGATAAAATTGCAAATGCTAGCATTGTTCTGATTCCGAAAGTGAAACATCCTATCAATTGCAGTCAACTTAGACCCATTACCCTGAAGAATGTTTGTCTTAAATTAGCATCTAAAATCGTTGTCGGAAGAGTAAGGAAATATATAGCTCAGTGGGTGTCGCATGAGCAGTCCAGTTTTATCCCTGGTAGAAGTATATCTGACAATATCATCGTCGTTCAAGAGATCATTCATAACCTAAGGCGCAAGTCCAGTGCAAAGTATATGGCCATAAAGGTCGATCTCTCGAAGGCCTATGATAGGATGTCCTGGAAGTTTATAGAGCATACTCTTGACCAGATGACTTGGCCGCCTAACATCAAAACGTATATTCTGAAGTCTCTTTCTGCTGGTAGCACGAATATTATTCTCAATGGGGACCAACTTCCCGCCTTCAAGAGGTCTAGGGGCCTCCAGCAGGGAGACCATCTAGCTCCTTATCTCTTCGTTCTTTGCATGGAACGTCTGACTCAACTGATAAACCAGTATGTTGAATCCAAGAAGTGGACTCCGATTAAGCTGTCTCAACAAGGACCCAGTATTTCCCATGTCAGTTTTGCAGATGATATTGTTATTTTTGCTAAGGCATCTATCGAACAAATGGCTACTATTAACCAATGCTTCAAGATGTTTGAAACTGCATCAGGGCAAAAAATTTCTATAGAGAAATCTAAAATCTTCTTTGCAGCTTCAGTGCCCAAAGCAACCAGGTCGGCTATTTGCAGAGCAAGCGGTATAATGGAAACGGATGATCTAGGTAAATACTTGGGTGTCCCTCTCCTTCATAAGAGAGTCAATAAGCAAACCTATTCTTTCCTATCTAATAACATGGAAACAAGGATTAATGGCTGGACAGCCCGAACCCTATCCTTGGCAGGACGAATTTGTTTGGCGAAATCCGTTCTACAGTCACTGCCCACGTATGTCATGCAAACAGCTAGCATCCCAAAATCTATCTGCACCAAACTGGATAGTATTACTCGCAAGTTCATTTGGGGTGGAGGTCATAAGACCAACCCAGTGTCTTTGGTTGCTTGGAAGAAAGTGAGTATGAGCAATAAAAATGGCGGGCTGGGTGTTAAATCTATGGCAGATTGGAACAAGGCTCTTCTCTGGAAGAATTCGTGGAAGCTTCTTAATAACAAGAACTCTCTCTGGGCCAAGGGACTGCTTTTCAAATACAAGAAGTTTAAAGATAATTCGAGCAACCGTGCGACTCCTATCTGGAGAAGTATTTATGCAGGTCTGAACTTCATCAAAGACAATTGTTTCAAGATGGTGAGAAATGGGGAAACTACGGCTGTTTGGACAGACCACTGGGTTCGTGGTTATAAACAGCTGAGTGATCACTGCACCACACCCATTGACAGCAATATTATTGACCTTACTTTTGGATGCTTGCGGAACCTTGAAGGTAATTGGGACAACGATTTCATCCGTAGTTATCTTCCTGATTATTGTGTGAAAGCCATTAACAACCTTCAGGTCCCTAATGGTAGCAAGGGCGATGATAAGTGGTGTTGGCTGCATGACGAGAGTGGTTGTTATACCACGTCTTCTGCATATGATATCATTCATGCGGATATCCAGTTACCAAGTAATGAAATTTGGCTTACGATTTGGAAACTGCAGATTCCGAGCAAAATAAAATTTTTTCTTTGGTTAGTAGCCCACGAAGCCATTATGACTAACGGGAGACGCAAGCAAAGATGCTTCACGGATAATGCCATATGCCCTAGATGTGAGGCACAAGAAGAAGACGTCCTTCATGCCCTTATGTGTTGCCCTTATGCGAGAGAAGTCTGGATTAAGCTGAACCGGGATATGTCTTTTCAACCCTCTATTCAACAATGGCTGACAAAGCATTTGCATGGTAAAGCGACAGACATTGTACAATTTGCTGTTACTTGCTTGGTCATTTGGAAGACGAGGAACACCATGGTTTTTGATAATGTCCATGTAAGTACTACTAAACAGCTCATTCAAATAGACAACCTATGTACTAATATCGCTAAAGGGAACAGTAAGAAGGCTCAAGTCAAGAATAAGGTTCAGGAAGCAAATAATGGAGATATTGAAGTGCCTTTGGATCACAAGATGGTGTTTGTCGATGCGGCGGTCAAGGCCAAGGAGGCAGCTATAGCGATGACGGTGTTGAATGAGAATAGATCATGGCAAGGAGGATCAGCTACATATATCCATGCGGAATCTGTGACAGAAGCTGAAATACGAGCAATTGAACGTGCTCTTAGAATCTACACAGCAAATTTAGTGGGTCCTTCTTCCATTGTCACTGATAGCTCTAAAGCATTCAAGGCTATTAACGGAGCTCCTGAGAACTTCCCTGCTTTCATGAATTGGATCCAGTCCATCCACAAGTTGCTCAATGAGAACCCAGAGATACACATTGTTAATCACCCGAGAGAATACAACATGTTAGCAGATGCTCTATCCAAATACCACCTTAAAAACCACAAGGAGGGTCGCACCTACACGAACCCTCCGATCGACCATGTGGGTCAACCTAATTCCTTTCCTCTATGTAATGGTAGGAGTCCTACCAAATTTCATTTTGTTGCTGATAATGTACTTAATTCGAGTTTCATGCCTGCAAGAAAAGGGCGGGATGAATAAAAGAACCTTCTGACTTCCCTAAAAAAAAAAAGATGTCTATCATAGCACGTGTTCAATTGTTTAGCGTTTTATTTGTGGACCAATGTACAGATTATCCTCTGGATAAGGTTTCCTTGTAATTTTTGCCAAGTCTGCCTTCTTAATTCTCTTGCTTGGGAATAGGTAGATGCACTTAGGTGGTCTAGACTAACTGAGTTACCTTTCCATTGGTTGGGCATCAATAGAAGTAGCAATATCTTTTGTCAGTGGAGAACCAATAGAAGGGTGTTTGGTCCTTCATCTGTTGGAGAGCTGATAAGACCTTCCAGTCCTTTCGTCGAGTCGTCAGTTGAACACGATGACATAATTATACCCTTCTATTGGTAGATGATCATTTGATGAGGTCCGCCGAGTGAGTTTTAGAGTTTTTGTTGGTTGTCGACCGACAAATTACTAAGCGACTAGATGGTGGATTTCCATTGGGAAGGAAATCAATGAAAATTTTGCACCATGGCTAATTGATAATTTTATGTAGCCTCTTTACTGATGGTGCTTTATGGTGTCTCATCTGATGGTTTCCAAGAAGAATCCAAACCTATGAGTTTTATCAAAAAGACAAACCAATGGATTTGATTGCACCTTTTGATGGAACCCCCGGCTAATGTATTCCAATGAAAGACTAGGATTCGCCTTTTGATAGCTCCACTGATCAATGAAAGTACAGTTTTGAAGGATTGCCATGATAGCTTGAATACTTTTCTCTCTCCTCTGTGGCTCACCACAAGAGATATAAGAAAATTTATCATTATTTAGTGGATTTTTTAATTAAAAAAGTCATCTCCACAAAGCGAGAGACTCATGAGACTAAAATATATGTCCCCGCGCGACAAATGACTCTGGGGGGAGACAAATTGCCTCCCAAATAAACGCGTCTTGGGCAGAATTTATGATAATTGCAGTTACTAATTTCTAATATTTGAAGGAACAACTTTCCCTTCCTCCAGCCACATTGGACTCTCCCACTCTCGACCATTCTTTTCTCCCTAAAACACTTATATTGTGTTGTGATCCTCCTTCTCCAACCACCTTTCTTTGCTTTCCTCCTTCTCCACCAATCCTCCCTGATGCTCATTTGTCCCTCTCCCACTCCACTTCGCCCCAATCTTTTGGATGTCCCTCCTCTCATTGGATCGCGTGGGACAAGAGATGTCAATTGTCCTGAGAAGTTCCCTACGCGACAATGTTTGATCCTGAGTGGAAGGAGAGAAGAAGGACATTTCCCTAGAAGGCAAGCCAGCAAATGAGTCATCTCCAATCCTTGTAATTTCATAGGTGAGCAGTAGATCATAGACAAGATCAACCCCAATTTCAGTTCCCCACTGAACTAATCTCCCTCTCCTCGACAATAGTAGTGTCACAACCTCCTGTGGATCTAGGATCAGAGGGAAGGCTCCACTCCTCTGCTTAAATTCCATAAAGTATCAGCTTCACAGCCTCCTTGGCATCTAAAATCATAAGAACGATGAGTGTTTCCCAAGTCAGCCCTATAGAGTCTAGTTGTTATTCATTGTGAGTGCTTCTTAACATCTTCTCCAATTCATTTCAGCTTAGTGTTTGAGTGCTTTAAGAATCTTCTCATCGTCATTTGTCACCACCTTTAGGGTTCATACCAATGCATACAAAAATTAAACTGGTACCCCTTCAAGGTATGCATTTATACTTGCCTTTTTATATCCTTGTCAGATGTGGCAAATTCACATGTCCTTTAATAATATATCTCCAACTTAAGGGTTCAACACAATTAGAACTTTAACATGCTACTTATTTCTGAATAAGTAATATTTAGGATCTATATGATATCTGCGAAGCTAGAGGTAAATAATTACTTATAACATATCAAACCAGCATTAAGGAATACTTATTTTGTACTCTCCATGAAAATTGTTCATTAAGGACTAAGGATTATATATTCTCCAGTAAAACTAGACCATGATGCATCATATCATTTGATATGTACATGATATGAGTGATGAATTATGTCTAATGAACAATCATTGCAAGAGGGATGGGATCCAATTTTCAAACATGAGTACTTTTTTGTCTATTTTCATAAGTTTTAGCTCATGGTCAAAAGAATTACTAATGTGAAATAACAGAATTTGTCGATTACAAAAATCAACTAGTGTGACAAGTTCATTCCTCTATTGTGTATTATTAGCCCCTAATGTTATGCCTGAGGACTAGAATGTAAATTAACATCCAGAGACAATGATTATATTCAAGGTATAGGTTGTTATGGTCAAGTAATTGTTCCTTGACTGGCTTATTACTAGTGAGATAAGTGCACATACCCAAAAAAAAGTGGTTTAGGACAACTAAACTAGAGCTCATGTTTCATTCCTAGGTTGAACATATAAGTCTTATATGACCCTTACCTAGTTTGAATGAACATATAAGTCTTCTGTGACCTTCTCTTCCATAGTTCTTCTATGTAATTATGAAAACACCTACAAGTACATTTTTCAAACGTGATGCAGAGGTCAACTCGGTGGACCTCACAGGTTACGAGTCTTCAATTCAACTGATGGGTCGACCTAGTTGACCTAGCGACTTCATCATATATATATATATATATATATATATATATATATATATATATATATATATATAGAGAGAGAGAGAGAGAGAGAGAGAGTTAGGCTAGTGTACACTCGAGTGTACTGGAGGCACCGTACACCTCAGTCATTTTTGAAGATGTAGTAAATTTTTGAAAAATCTAAATCGTTGATCTTCTTAATTATCATAAGAACATACTATATAATAAAGTTTAGCTCATTTGGAAACTTATAGGTCGTGCATCTAAAGGAGGAAAAAATCATGTATTTCAAATTAGTTTTGTGCGTTGATTTTGTTGTCCTTGGATGAGTGACTTACACTTATCCAAATGAGTTCAAATATTGTATGTGACCTATTATTATTGTAACCATAAAGATCAATGGATCAGATTTTGAAAAAACATGGTCTAGATAGGCAAACACCATTGGGGTGTACGACATGATCTGTACACTCGAGTGTATTCTTTCCTGACTCTCTCTCTCTCTCTATATATATATATATATAGCGATCTAGTGAGAAACACGCTACAGTGAGAGCATGAGAGGAATTTGAATAACTATAAATCAATAGTTTGTATTTAATATCCAATCGTATGGATGGGAAAAACATCATTTCATTTACCTTCATAGAAAAAATCATTACAATCAGATATTTTATACATGCAGATAATTACAATATACATATATTACATCCAATGGTCATCTTGAAACTCAATATTGAGCGTTGAAAAGTATCCTCTTGTTGTGCATGTAAGACAATTCCTATGATAATGAAATTTCATAGAAAGGTAAATAATAAGGTATATTTTAAATCAATGTGGTTGGATAATGAAAAATTGACCAATCTACAAAGTTAATCAATTGTCTCTCATGTTCTCACCAAGATATGTTTCTCACTGGATCATTGTCCTATATATATGTATATATGCATATATATTTATGTATATATATATATATATATAATATTGGTAGCACCCATGTGGGAATATATATTAATGATTCATCAAAACAAATATACAAACATTATATGAGTCAAACATTGCTTATCCATGCATCAATAAAATAGACAATATGAATCCACAATTAGTAATATTGTACACCACTAGAATAGTGGTCATTAAAATAAATCATAAATGGCAAAGAAGTCATTTCTAAAGCTAAAAGACTAATTCTGAATAGATATATCAATGTTCAAAAAATAAAAGATGTAGGACAGTTAGAATTTAAAAGAAAATAATTAGAGGGAGTTTAAGATAAAATCAAAGTGGGATGTTTAGCATGGAGTAAATAAATTAATAACATCGAGTCTAGAGGAGAAAATGCAGCACTCCTCCATTCAACAGAAAACAACAAATCCATCTAGCCACATTATTCACACACTCCTCGCATAGATAGAATAGTAGCTAGAGCTTTACGTAAAAGTAAAATAACAAATACAGGAAGAGGAACATTGACCACGAAGAGAAGGAAATAGGAGAGGAGAAGTGAGAGAGAGAGAGAAGAGAATAGAGGGCTACCGATCAAATTTAAATGGAAGGGGTAGAGAGCTACAGAAGCCCAAAATGTAGGTGATGAAAAGGCAGAGAGAGTCCATGATGATGAGATAAGCTCTAGCTATGTTTGTGTGGGCAGACACAAGGAGCTCTTCCATCAGCAACCCTATTTAGAAGAGAGGAGGATGTTGGGGTAGAGTCATGATATGCAGGGGGGTATGGGGTTATGGGCCATGGCAGAGGTTTATTGATTTTTTTTCATTTTATGGGTTTAAATATTACTATATGGGGGTACAAACCACTTGGGTCGACCAAAATTGACTTGGGTCACTGGTCATCAGATCGATTGGGTGGGTCTTTGGGTCAATAGATTTCCCCCCTCAAAATGGGTTTGTCACCCACCTGACCCACCACACTAGCATGATGATGGTTCAACTGATAGAACCAACTATTTTGGGTCGGGTTTGAAAACTCTACCTATAAGTAGTTATTATAGTTGATGATGTGGGAATTGGTTTAGGATGCAAGACATAAAGATAATTGTTAATTTCTCTACTCTTAATGTTAATGTTGGTTTTGGTATAGGAGTGAAAAATAAAGAATAAAGGTACAAAAGATTAAGAGGTTGAGGAGTTTTGTAAACTCTATTTAATTAAAGAGAATATAAGATGAGACTTTGTATGTTCTACCATGCATTGCAATCACATATGATTTTGTCTTGTTCCTATTCATGAGAAAATTTGAAAGATAGGAATCAACATATATATGAGATAAGATATTATGTAAATAGAAAAATAATTAGGGGAAGGGAGATGTTGAGTTTTTTTCATCATTAAACTTCAAAACAAAAATGTCTTCTTCCACTAAATTCTGGTAACTTGGATCCTATGAAGTAGGGATACAAATACAAACACGGTACATGTTTTGGAACATGTATGGATATAGGATTACAAAAATTTTGGAGATATATGATATGGGTACAACTTGGATAGGGAAATTTTTTAATGTTCATTTTAATTTTCAAAAAACCAAAATATTTATTCATAAACATGAAAATATAAACAATCCAATGTCATTTAGGTAAACATAAAGAAAAGTGATCAAAGGGTTTATTAAAAGTCAAATTGAGTTTTATATTAAATTGTAACATTTTATTAGAACTCAAGATCAAGAATTTCATATATAGTTTGAAATTATGTTTAGGAGTGATATGCTATTGTACATTTGGAACTTAAAGTGACATTATATCAAAACAAAATTCACAACAAGTATTTCAAAATCCATATAAAAGTGTATGCAAAAATCAAAAGACTAAGACAAGTTGACATAATTAGATAAATAAATGGTGTACAAGACAAGGGTGAGGAGGCAAAAGGCCAAGGATGCAAAACTTACCTTTAAAGAAAATGAAATGGGTATCGTTAAAAATATTTAGTATAAATCACGATGAATGTGGCCATTTAAACACGAGATACTTTGTCCAACAATTCCAAACAGAAGCCTTTCAAAGAATGTGTAGGACATCAATGTGCACAATATGTGAAAATCAATAAAATAAAGCATTCACAAGTACACAGTGAAAAATTTATTTATAGTAAAGCACAAGTAAAACTTCATGATTATGCAGGTTCATTTGTAAAGGGAAATCCATAAAAATGGATGAGGAAGAAACAATAAAGAGAAGAAGGAAGATGCCATTAGGAAAGGAGAATGGTGGTTGTATTCACTTCAGCCAAGCAACTGCAACGACCCTATTCCTAGATGCTACTTAGTAAAGAGAGATGAGAGAGGAGTTGGTGCCTTCGGTGCTATTTTTTTTTAATTTTGGTTTGTTGGGTACATTATGGATGCAACTAATAAGTATTTGGTACATTCCTAGAGTATCCACAAAGTATCAATATCCAACATGTATTAGATACAAGTATGACACATTTTTGGGGTATCAATGCTTCATAGCTTTGGATCCCAAATGAAAAATGAAATGGTGAAAATATTTTAATATGATAGATAATACCTCATATATCTAGTATAAATCTATGACATTGAATCTTAAATTGACAAAATGTTATAACTTTCTATTGTATATCATTTTCATAATAAATTAGCCTATCAAAAACCTTCTTTATGATAATTGCTTTTGCCATAAAATGATTACCTATCATACTAAGGTAGTTCTATTAGGTTTCATGGAGGCAACAAGGGTAGTAGAAATAACAAAATTTTCTCCACAAACCCTACTAGCAGATCTCGTTGATAACAACATATTGAGAAAGAGAGTGTGCAGGATATACCTTGTCACAGAGAAAATCCAGTGATGCCCCTTCGCACGGTAATGTGTGTCACTCTCAAGTGTATGGAAGGTCCTCATCGACGTCTTCCAAACATAGGTGCTCAGCGTCTGTGTCTGCACTTCTTCTATATGGATGGACTGGAACTCAATGTCACGCTTACTGAGCCAGCGGGAAGGAGTAGCCTTCTACTTGATGACGTGCTAGCATCATGGTCACTCTCCTTATCTCTCTCTTAGGGATGATGATGATTAGGGTTCATGTACAATAGTGTATCTTAAATTTCAACCGTCATGTCCCTATAAATAGTAGAGGAAAGGAAGCAAGATTTTCCAAAACCACTTGGAAAACAAAAGGTTGCAATTGCTTTTAAAAATGAGTTGTCTGTGGACTACTAAAAGAATATTCTAGAGTCAATTTATTAATCATATTAATTGATCAATTAATTTTCATCATATGGCTCTAGTCAATCATTCAGGATTAGCCAACTGACTTGATGCTCTAATTAACTTGCTTAAATATTTAATCAATTAACACATGTTATATTCTAATATTACTCTAGTAGATTATCTAAACATTTTAGTAATGAATTTTAATTCAAAATACTTCCAATCATGTCCTCAATCATACTCATATTCTAATACATCCTATGTTTGTGGCCCGATAGGATCCAAATTATATTGGTAGTGATCACTGAATTAAAAAGCGGCCGCCTGGCCACTTGAGCGGCCGCTTAAGAGGGCTGCAAAGGCCATCCGCCTAATATTGCCCTTAGGTGCTCACTTTTTTCCCGCTTCATTCAAATGCCCGCTTTTTTCCCGCTTCACCCGCTTTTTTCCCGCTTTTTGGCCGCTTTTTTTCCACTTTTTTCCCAATTTTTGAAAAACATGTTGTTGTAAGCATGTAATGTTAATTAATTATATAATCCAAGTAGTATTGAGTATAATATATGAAGCTTGTATACATTAAATGTTCTATGATATACCTAGTCCTACTTTAGAATGCAAAACTTTGTATGTAAACTGTATATAATAGGGTAATGCTATAATATATCCAAGTAAATATCATATTACTCTATTATACTTCTAATGGTTTTACTGAGTTTACTGATATTCTTGCAGATTTCCTTCATTAGTAATTGATACTACTGGTTAGTATTGGTGATTTCCTTAGAAATATATTTTTTATATACACATACATGTAATTTTGTATATAAATATATAAGAGTTTAAGCATCCGCTTTTTCAAAAATCACCCTCTTTAGCGCCCGCCTGCCGCTTGAGCGGCTACAAGGTCCCGTCCGCACGCCTCCCGCTTCCCATTTTTTAATACATTGGCAGTGATATTCATAATCATATTTTTTTTGGTCGATCAAAACTCCTGTTGCTTTTTTCATTTTGTTTGTTTGTGTAACTGTACAAAACTTGTTGATTCCCAAAACAAGAATCAACTAAAAGAAACTATCTTTCTATCTTTACATCAGAACATGCAAACTATGAGCCCATGCCTCATAAAACCAGAGAAAGGAGCCTCAAACCTATAAATGGCTTTAAGCTTCAAGGAACCCACAAGAAAAGGATAGAAAATAGACTCAACCATCACTACTAAAGTGAGAGGGGAGGAAAGGAGAACCAGGCACAACAACTACCAACAGAACCTCCAACAAAAAAACACCAACCTTCATCTCAAAAAAACAAAGAAGAGAAGCAGAACCAACCAAACCCTCAATCCATCACCAACATACCACCTTCACAGACCACATGAAGGAAAGCCTACGAAAGGCATCCAAATAACACCACTATAGACTCAGAAACATAGAGCAAACCACCCCCAACAACCAACCTCAAAACCATCACCAAAGTGACTGGGGAGCATACGAACAAAGGAACCATCTGCCGAACAACCTTCAGCCTCATCTAGAAAAGAAAAAGGCAGCCTGCAAAGCCAGGGCATCACGAACCTACTGCCTCCAAAGATAAACATGACAGCCAAAATCACCCAGACTCAACCATCACAGAAAGGGAGAGGGGAGCAAAAGCACATGAACACATAAACAACCAACACTTCTTCAGCCTTCAACCACAACTCATCAAGAAGGAAAGAAACAGACTACTGAAAACTCCAGAAACAACCAACATCACTTAAGCAACACAACAACAGCAACTTCCCTGCCCCGTCCATCTTCAAATCAAAACAGACAAGGCAAGATACACTACAACAAAATTTCCCATTAGCGGCATTTATTCTAGTGGCATTTATAAAAAAGAGTGTAAGGAGGCGAGATCACCGCGTTACTTAAATTTAACGGAAAATACAATGCATCCCTCAAATTATTAAAAACATTGTGATGGAAGGATGTATGCATAATAAATCCATTTAAATAAGCATGGACCAAATACAACCAAGTGTCAATAGTAGCAGCGGAAGAAAGTAAGATGAGAAAACTAGACTATTGCATAGATTGTTCCAAAAGAAGAAGTAGATAAGAATCTAGGCTATTACAAAGCTCTTATTTCTAGAGTTCATAACATATATTTTTGAGCAAGGTCTTAGCAGCATCAACCTTGCCATGATATCAACTTCACTCCTGCCTTGGGTTTCCTTGTGCTTGATCTAGCCCTTGTCCTGGTTCTGGGTGGTTGGGAAGCACCCAGCAAGAGAAAGATAAAAACATATGTGTCACAAAATGATAAAGTACAAGGAGCATATTAAGGAATGGAAACATAAAGATTTTCTATACTAAGATTGTTCAAGAGTATGAGGCATATAAGGCAAATAGGATTTCTGCCAAGCATTAAGTCAAATATAGAACAAGCATGATTCATTATGACTAAGCTAAACTAATATAGGGTGAGGTGCCTACCAACCTCAACCAGGAGGAGAGGGAAAATAACATCCCAAACCTCAAAAATATATATAAATTGGCAGGAGGACTAAAACCCCAGTGCCCTATGGGTGACTTGTACTCATGTACACTATATTAGTTAACTAGTCATACTATCATTATCATGCTTACAATTCACAATGGCAGAGAAGGCAAATAATAATGATTTAAGTGGGGCCCAATGACCCAAACATTTCCAAGAGGTAACCATAAAAGATGTTCATACAATAAGATTTCATATTGGATACTCAAATGAATAGTTTAAAGGCAACATGTATATATCAAGATCTCAATCACATCAACAAGGAAAAACAAGGCAAGTGGGGTCCCATGACCCATATTCATCAACAAATAACAATATAGCAAGACTATGCATCATAGTTACAAATTTTCATGTCCAAGTAGAAGATGGATAATATTATTAAAAGTATGTCTCATATGAGAAAACTAGGCTAAGCATGATAGAAAGCCCAACTGAGGTGTTAGAATGCACATACCTGATCTTGCTCTCTAGATTATCCCTTAACCACTAAGATGTCAGATCCAAACTCACTTTAACCTAGGTTCAAAGATTAATGCATGCATTAGGTTACTTAAAGGTACTTTAAGTGTAAAATATCCACATTTATAAACCATGGGTAAAGGATTTAGATTTTGGTTTTGGAAACAGGTTCAAACGATCCCTAATATTTTTCTACTCGAGAAAACATATTTTATTGTCAAAAACAGAGTTAAAACACTATTATTATCATTTTACATCATTTTATACATTTAAATTAGGGTTTGAATTACTTATTAGTTTTATGATGGAAATCAGGGTTCAAAACTTAAAAATTCGGATTCTACATGTTTTTAGCTTTCCAATGAGTATTTATTTATAATTTTTTGACAACCGAGCGATTTACTACGAATTAAACAATATTGACTAGTTAATTGCTAAATGGGTAAAAAAATCAAGGTTGAAGTTTACGGATCTGCCCTCGGCTAAAGAATTAGAGTGGAAGGGCGCGCGGGGGCAAGATGGACATTTGTCCATTGTCTTCTTCCCCAGGCTGCGCCTAGCCTTGCGGCGGGGTGCAATCTTGCCCATTTGGGCGATTTTGCGATACTTAACCAAAACAGGCATTCAGGTACTCGAAACGAAGAGGATCGAACTACGAACTCACCTAGCCAAGAAATTTTGGCACGCAATCCGCCTATCACTGGGGAGGAGTGCCGCAAGCTCAGTAGAAAAAACCTCACGTCGTCGACCACACGTGCTTCCTTGGACAAAATCGGTGGTTTGGGTGAGTTGCTAAGGGTCCGACGAAGGTGTGTAGGTGGTTATAAATAGACGAGGTCTGGTATGGATGCATTTCGGAGGTGGCCATGAGAGAACTCGACCGGCGACTCCTGCTGTTCCGGCTACACCATGTCTCACTGGTCGAGTGAGAGCTCAAATGACTCGGGGGGTGATACGAACCTGTAGGCGAAGAGATCTCGTAAAATGGTCGTGAAACGACAGAGAACAGAGCTGAGGAGTCGATCTCGTTTCTCACATAACGGCTGGAGGTGGAAGATAGGCTCTAGGCCGTTGGATCAGGGTTGGGACTCACATGAACCACTGGATCAGAGTCCACCATGGACCCGCGTGGCCAAGGCATGCATGACGGACATTTAAGCCAAACTTTGGCTTAAATGATGTGCATAGCTATTATATCGATGGCTATTAGGTCTCATTTTAATGAAAATTTGTTATATGCATTTGGAAGGTCAAATGAACTCCAAATGACCTCAAATGTTAACCCCAGGTTGCTAAAGACGTCTAGATTCATGCTATATAATTATATTTGCATTTTACCCAACCTTTGGAATCCAATAATTATTTTGATTATTAAAGCATATTTTAATATAATGCTAGAGCAAACAATTATGTGTTGCTTTTATATGCAACCCTTGGTTCCCAAATTCGAGATTTAGAATCCAAGAGTACATTACTCACTAATATCCTGCATTTGTAAAATTAATTAGCCCATAATAAGAGTGAGATGTGAAAGTTTATTTTAATTCACCATTTAATTCACACTTGCTAATTAAATAACTTCTTATCCATTTTAATTAATTATTGAGCTCCAACATTATCCATTAGATAAAAAATTCGTGGTTTAATGGTAAATTGCATAATTACCCCATCCATATATCAATTTGTGGTATTTTGTGCATCTAACCCTCATATTGGCATAAAATGTACTTCAATCATAAATTTTCTCCAATATTCAATATTAAGGACACAAAAAGGAAGAGAAAGAAATTAACATAAAAATTGAGGTGGAAATGATAATTTTATTGAAACTCAGGATGTTACAGCACTCCACCCGTTAGAAAGGATTTCGTCCCCGAAATCTCATACAAAAAGAGAAGGGTGAGTTCGGAGCATTTCTTCTCTCAGCTCCCAAGTGGTTTCTTCTAGCCCATGATACTTCCACAACACCTTCACTAACTCAATCTCTCTATTCTTCAACTGTTTCACCCGAGTGTCTAGGATTTTTACAGGTAGTTCCTCATAGGTTAGGTTTTCATGAATCTCCAAGGGTTCTATTGTGAGTACATGAGAAGGGTCCTTCACATACTTTCTCAGCACGGACACATGAAAGACATTGTGTATCTTATCATAAGCAGGAGGAAGAGCCAGGCGGTATGAACAGTCCCCAATCTTCGCCAAGATCTCAAAAGGTCCCACATAACATGGACTAATGCTTGCCTTTGACTTTGGATCGAGCAATAGAACATATTGGCTTGACCTTCAAAAACACATGGTCGCCAACTAGGAAACTCACATCATACCTATGCTTGTCAGCATACATCTTCTGTCGGTCTTGAGCGGCTTTCATACGCTTCTTAATCAGCTAAACCTTCTCTATCATCATCTGCATATTGTCAGTCTTCACTAAGGAACGCTCACCCACATCATCCCAATGCAACAGGGAACGACAGGGTCTTCCGTACAAAGCTTCATACGGAGGCATTCCTATGCTGGCTTGATAGCTATTATTGTATGCAAACTCAGCCAGAGGTAGATATCTATCCCATGCACCTCCCCAGTCCATCACACAAGCACGAAGAAGGTCTTCTAAGATTTGTACAGTTCTTTCAGATTGACCATCAGTCTGGGGGTGATAAGCAGTGCTAAACCGTAGGTCAGTCCCCATTTCTTCTTGTATCTGACTCCATAGGCAAGAGGTGAACTTGGGATCACGGTCAGAAACTATCACTTCCGGTACCCCATGCAGACGAACTATCCACTCCAGATATATCTGTGCCATATCCTCCACTTTATAGTTGGACTTGAAAGGCAGAAAGTGAGCAAACTTAGTGAGGCGATGAATGACAACCCACACCGCATCGTAGCCTTTCCTGGTCTTGGGGAAACCAGTGAAAGTCCATCGTGATCTTCTCCCATTTCCACTCCCGAATTTCAAGCGGATGGAGGAGACCACCAGGTCGTGGATGTTCTATCTTAACTTGTTGACAAGTCAGACACTTTGACACAAACAGAGATATATCTGTCTTCATGTTCTTCCATCAGAGACTGCACTGCAAGTCCTTGTACATCTTGGTCATGCCAGGGTGAATTGTGTACTTGGACCCATGAGCTTCACAGAGAATCTTCTGTCGTAGCTCATCAACATCAGGAACCCACAGTCTTTGTCGAAAACGGAGTGCACCATCAACTCCAACAGAGAAATCAGATAGCAGTTTCAAGGTTAAGGCTTTCATTCCTTCTAGGTCAGGACTCTGCAACTGGGAAGTGATAATATCAGAAATCTAGCTCAGAGTGATCGACATACTAGCCATGTGAACACATAGCTTATCATCAACTTCATCATCTGGGATCTTTTTCAGTTGCGGTCGCCATCCAGAAACATACTCCATGTTCTTCCAAATGGAACAAGTTATAGCTGCACATGTCCCAGACTTCTTCTGACTCAAGGCATCAGCAACTACATTGGCTTTACCGGGATGATAAGTGATGGTAAAATCATAGTCCTTGAGATACTCCATCCATCTACGTTGTCTCAGGTTCAAGTCTTTTTGTGTCAGGAGGTACTTTAAGCTTTTATGATCAGAGAAGACCTCAAACTGAACCCCGTAGATGTAATGTCGCCAGATCTTTAGAGCATGAACAATGGCTGCAAGCTCTAAATCATGAGTAGGCCAGTTTTCTTCATTCGGCTTCAACTGTCGGGAGGCATAGGCAATCACCTTGCCTTCTTGCATCAGAACGCATCCCGCTCCTTGCTTGGAGGCATCAGTGTAAATAACGTAGGGTTTGCCCTCAACAGGTAGAGCAAGCATAGGAGCAGATGTCAAGCACTGCTTCAGCTTTTGGAAACTATCCTCACACTCGGGAGACCAAACAAACTTGACGTCCTTTCGTGTCAACTTTGTCATAGGAAGAGTGAGCTCTGAGAAGTTTTTGATAAACTTCCTGTAGTAACCTGCCAGACTGAGGAAACTACAGATTTCAGATGGATTCTTTGGAGCCTTCCACTTGGTCACTGACTCAACCTTTGCAGGGTCAACAACAATGTGTCCTCTAGAAATGACGTGACCCAGAAACATAACTTCTTTAATCCAGAACTCACACTTGTAGAATTTAGCATAAAGTTGATTTTCTTGCAGTATATTGAGCACCAGCCTTAAGTGCTCACGATGTTGCTCTTCGACTCAGAATATATCAAGACATCATCAATAAAAACCACGACAAATCAATCAAGGTAGGGGCGGAAAACTCGATTCATCAGGTCCTTGAAAGCAGTTGGGGCATTAGTCAGACCAAACGGCATGACCAGGAATTCATAATGCCCATATCTAGTTCTGAAAGCTATCTTCGGGATGTCTTCATCCTTCACCCGCATTTGATAGTATCCACTCCACAAGTCCATATTTGAGAAGATGGTGGCAGACTTGAGTTGGTCGAAGAGATCATCAATTCGAGGCAAAGGATAGCGATTCTTCACCGTGGCTTGGTTAAGCAAGTGATAATCCATGCACATTCGCATAGATCCATCCTTCTTCTTCACAAACAGAACAGGGTCTCCCCAAGGAGAAATGCTAGGGTGAATGAACCCCATATCCAGAAGTTCTTGAAGCTGCTTCTTTGACTGAACAAGTTCAGCAGGTGCTAAGCGGTAAGGCAGCTTCGAGATGGGCGAAGTCCCAGGTGCAAGCTTGATGGAGAATTCCACTTCACGAGTAGGAGGCAACCCGGGTAGTTCTTCAGGAAAGACATCAGGGAAGTCCTTCACCACCTCTATATGGTCGAGAGCAGGGGGCGTGGCTTCAAGAACTATGGAGGCAAGAAATGCCCTACACCCTTGCGAGATAAGCTTTTCGGCTTTGATAGCTGAGATGATGAATTGCCGTTCTTCTCGTTTCCTGCCTTTTACACAAATTCTACCCTCTACGGGGTGCAACAAGCTAACCTTTGACTCCTCACAAAAGAGGACTGCCTTGTAGCTTTTTAGCCAGTCCATGCCAAGGATAATGTCAAAGACAAACATTTCGAGCAAGATAAAGTCGGATGGAAACATCTTTCCCGATATACACAGGTCCAGGGTTGGGAGCTTGAGATAAGAGGAGCATATTCTACCACTAGGGGTTTTGACATCTAGCACATGGTCCATTAATTCATACTCTATCTCTAGAATAGCAGCAAACTGAGTAGATATAAAAGTATTTGACGAGCCGGAATCAAAAAGTGCTTTGACAGGATTCATATTAAGGTGTAGAGTACCTTCAATCACATTATTCCCATCATCAGCCTCTTCAGCATCAAGAGCAAAGACCCTTCCATTGCGCCTCTCCACAGGCAGATGACGTCCTTGCTGATTAAGGTTGCAGTTGTTGTTGTTCTGGTGATTGTTGTTGTGGTTGTTGTTGTTGTTCCTCGGGGGTGGATTTTATCATTGTTGCTGCTGCTGGGCGGGAGCCTGTCCTCGGTTGAACCTAGGACAGTTTGGCCTGATGTGACCGACTTGGCCACACTCATGACAGATAGGGGCAGGCAGATCATTCCTTCGGTAAGGTGCGTTGCCAGCTGGACATCTCCCAGGAGGATGAAATCGGGAACAAGTGTTGCACCTATCACACCCTTGTGAGCCACCATGGTTCTTTTGCTTGTTGTTGTTGTCATTCGAACCAGAAGTGTGAAAGCCAGGGTACGCCTCCATGGCCAGAGCTTTATCTAGCATTTTCTGGAAAGTAAGCGGGAGCTGGGGCACCAGGTGACACCCTATGATGTAGTTGAAACCCTCAAGGAAGATGGTCGCCCTCCGCTCCTCATCTAGACCCACAACATAACGTTCCAGCACCAGGAAACGTTGTACATACTTAGAGACTAACATATTCCCTTGTCGCAGACTGTAGAACTCAACCTCCTTCTTCTTCAGGTAGGCTGTGCAGATGTACTTTGCCCGGAATATATGGAGGAACTCATCCCAGGTCATAGCTGTTGTGTCTCGTGTGTGGGTTATCCCATTCCACCAGACCCGTGCTAGGCCATCCAGGCCATAAGAGGCGAAGCGGACTTTAAGATGCGGGGGACACGCCATGCCATCAAATGTGCGCTCCAGGGCTACCACCCAATCATCCGCCTTGCCCACCATGTTGTTCTCAGTTTCCCCCTTGAAGTAGGGAGGCTGCATCTTGATGAAGTCATTCAGGGTTGGCTCCTTAGGCTTGTTGGCATGGGTAGCAGCTGCAGTAATATGCCCCACCAGGGTAGTGGAGAGTAGCTGCCTCAGCATTTCCAACTCCTGCTCAGGAGTCAGAGGTGTCTCAGGAGCCTCAGGGTTGGTGTCATCATTGTTTGAGCCTTCACCGAACAAGCTACCCTTCCTGAAAGACAAGTTTTTAGGGTAAGATTTCTAGAAGCATAAGACAGAAAAAGACAAGGCTACTATTGCCAATAGGCATGCTATTTCAGGCGTTCAGTATCAGATCAGGCCAGGCTGGGTTAAATGAGCTCAGGAGTCCGCGTGACCAAGCTAGTGGAGCGGAGGAAAATATTTCCAGCCCCCAAGCTCTGACCCTTTCTACACACCACCACTTTAAACATCACGCCCTAGTAGCTACCCTACAGGCTCTGATACCATGTTGTAAGGAGGAGAGATCACCCCTTACTTAAATTTAATGGAAAATACAATACATACCTCAAATTATTAAAAACATTGTGATGGAAGGATGTATGCATAATAAATCCATTAAAATAAGCATGGACCAAATACAACCAAGTGTCAATAGTAGCAGCGGAAGAAAGTAAGATGAGAAAACTAGACTATTACATAGATTGTTCCAAAAGAAGAAGTAGATAAGAATCTAGGCTATTACAAAGCTCTTATTTCTAGACTTCATAACATATATTTTTGAGCAAGGTCTTAGCAGCATCAACCTTGCCATGATATCAACTTCACTCCTGCCCTGGGTTTCCTTGTGCTTGATCTAGCCCTTGTCCTGGTTCTGGGTGGTTGGGAAGCACCCAGCAAGAGAAACAAAAAAACATATGTGTCATAAAATGATAAAGTATAAGGATAATATTAAGGAATGGAAACATAAAGATATTATATACTAAGATTTTTCAAGAGTATGAGGCATATAAGGCAAATAGGATTTCTGCCAAGCATATAAGTCAAATATAGAACAAGCATGATTCATTATGACTAAGCTAAACTAACATAGGGTGAAGCACCTACCAACCTCAACCAGGAGGAGAGGGGAAATAACATCCCAAACCTCAAAAATATATATAAATTGGCAGGGGGACTAAAACCCCAGTGCCTATGGCAGGGGGACTAAAACCCCAGTGCCCTATGGGTGACTTGTACTCATGTGCACTATATTAGTTAACTAGTCAAACTATAATTATCATGCTTACAATTCACAATGGCAGAGAAGGCAAATAACAATGATTTATGTGGGGCCCAATGACCCAAACATTTCCAAGAGGTAACCATAAAAGATGTTCATACAACAAGATTTCATATTGGATACTCAAATGAATAGTTTAAAGGCAACATGTATATATCAAGATCTCAATCAAATCAACAAGGCAAAACAAGGCAAGTGGGGTCCCATGACCCATATTCATCAAGGAATAACAATATAGCAAGACTATGCATCATAGTTACAAATTTTCATGTCCAAGTAGAAGATGGATAATATTATTAAAAGTATGTCTCATATGAGAAAACTAGGCTAAGCATGATAGAAAGCCCAACTGAGGTGTTAGAATGCACATACCTGATCTTGCTTTCTAGATTATCCCTTAACCACTAAGATGTCAGATCCAAACTCACTTTAACCTAGGTTCAAAGATTAAAGCATGCATTAGGTTACTTAAAGGTACTTTAAGTGTAAAATATCCACATTTATAAACCATGGGTAAAGGCTTTGGATTTTGGTTCTGGAAACAGGTCCAAACAATCCCTAATATTTTTCTACTCGAGAAAACATATTTTATTGTCAAAAACAGAGTTAAAACACTATTATTATCATTTTACATCACTTTATACATTTAAATTAGAGTTTGAATTACTTATCAGGTTTATGATGGAAATCATTGTTCAAAACAAAAAAATTCGGATTCTACATGTTTTTATCTTTCCAATGAGTATTTATTTATAATTTTCTGACAACCGAGCGATTTACTACGAATTAAACAAGATTGACTAGTTAATTGCTAAATGGGTAAAAAATCAAGGTTGAAGTTGACGGATCTGCCCTCAGCTAAAGAATTAGAGTGGAAGGGCGCGCGGGGGCAATATGGACATTTGTCCATCGTCTTCTTCCCCAGGATGCGCCTAGCCTTACGGCGGGGAGCAATCTTGCCCATTTGGGCGATTTTGTGATACTTAACCAAAATAGGCGTTTAGGTACTCGAAACGAAGAGGATCGAACTACGAACTCACCTAGCCAAGAAATTTTGGCGCACGATCAGCCTATCACTGGGGAGGAGCGCCGCAAGCTCAGCAACAAAAACCCCACGTCATCGGCCACATGTGCTTCCTTGGACAAAATCGGTGGTTTGGGTGGGTTGCTAAGGGTCCGACGAAGGTGTGTAGGTGGTTATAAATAGACGAGGTCTGGTATGGATGCGTTTCGGAGGTGGCTATGAGAGAAATCGACCGGTGGCTCCTGCTGTTCTGGCTACAGAACGTCTCACTGGTCGAGTGAGAGCTCAAATGACTCAGGGGGTCGATACAAACCTGTAGGCGAAGAGATCTCGTAAAATGGTCGCGAAACAACAGAGAACGGAGCTGAGAAGTCGAGCTCGTTTCTCACGTAACGGCTGGAGGTGGAAGACAGGCTCTAGGTTGTTGGATCGGGCTCGGGGCTCACATGAACCACTGGATCAAAGTCCACCATGGACCCGCATGGCCAAGGCATGTGTGATGGACATTTAAGCCAAACTTTGTCTTAAATGATGTGCATAGCTATTATATCGATGGCTATTAGGTCTCATTTTAATGAAAACTTGTTAAATGCATTTGGAAGGTCAAATGAACTCCAAATGACATCAAATTTTAACCCCAGGTTACTAAAGACGTCTAGATTCATGCTATATAATTATATTTGCGTTTTACCCAACCTTTGGCATCCAAATAATTATTTTTATTATTAAAGCATATTTTAATATAATGCTAGAGCAAACAATTATGTGTTGCTTTTATATGCAACCCTTGGTTCCCAAATTCGAGATTTGGAGTCCAAGAGTTCATTAATCACTAATATCATGCATTTGTAAAATTAATTAGCCCATAATAAGAGTGAGATGTGAAAGTTGATTTTAATTCACCATTTAATTCACACTTGCTAATTAAATCACTTCTTATCCATTTTCATTAATTATTGAGCTCCAACATTATCCATTAGATAAAAAATTCGTGGTTTAATGGTAAATTGCATAATTACCCCATCCATATATCAATTTGTGGTATTTTTGTGCATCTAACCCTCATATTGGCATAAAATGTACTTCAATCATAAATTTTCTCCAATATTCAATATTAAGGACACAAAAAGGAAGAGAAAGAAATTAACATAAAAAATGAGGTGGAAATGATAATTTTATTGAAACTCAGGACATTACAAAAAGTCACTATCTTTCTAATATACAAGCATTTTTAATTAAAATGCCTCTAAACCTCCTATTATAGAGTTTCTAAAAAGGACTTAACATTAAAGGCATTTGTATTTTTAATTAGCGGCAATCCTAAATTGCCATACCCAAATTTGCTAAGGCAATATTGACTTTCCCGCTCCAAATTTCACGACTCGCAATCCAAATAGCTACTCTCTCCCTAATTCAGCCTGACATCTGTCGCTCTCTCGCAAGCTTGCGACTTCCTCCCTCTCCAGTCTCTCCTTGCGACGAGCCCTAGCAAGGAACCAGCCTTTGCCAGCGCAGAGAAGCTGCCGGCCGAAGAGAAGATCTAGAGAAGCTACCGGTCGTAGAGTTGACAGCGTCGACGGTGAATCCCAACCTGGAACCGACATTTGCGAGTGGAGGAGAGTTTTCAGCCGTGCGTGTCAATTGGGATTTGGACCTAGCCAACCTGAAGCACCGCCTCAGGCGCCGGCGAGCTCGAGGGACTCCAATCATCCAAAGCTTTGCAACTTTCTAAAGAAGTATGTTGGCGCTCCCCCTCTCCTCCCCGCAATAACTCAATGAGCTCGTCAGGTTTCTCTCCTTTTCCCTCGTTCACTCTGTTAGCCCCCTGCACCCCCACAAATCCCACCCATGGTCAAACTCTGTTTCTCACACCCTATTCTCACCTCTTCTTTGCCTCCCAATTTGGTGATACTCTCACCATCGTTTCCGCCTCCCACCCCCATCTCGTCCCCTCTAGGAGAAGCCAACCTCCAGTCCAGATCACCAAAGAGGAGGCATTGGAAGGAAGAGTTGTGAGGAATATAAAAGGAGGAGAGAGCTCAGTGAAGCACATACGATATTTCCCTACTTTTTGGTTCTTGCTTATTTCTCAGACTCGGTTGAGTTCATCTTTATCCTTCTAGAGCTTCATGGTTATTGTTAACAAGTGTGTGGGACATTATAATCATTGTTGTGTATTGATATGTACACCCATGTCCTATGTTTAGGAGATGAGGCAATTACAAGGAATTAGACAGAACCCTGATGGCCACGACAAACAAGCCCATACACGATTTACTGATTGGGCACAAAATATTTTCCTAAGGCAAATTATACAGGATTTCAATAGAGATTTTAACTTAAGATTTACTGATTTTTCCCACGCTTAGCTTTAGTTGTGTTTTTTTATATGGATTGGGTTGACATGATTTTTTCCATGTATATGAACCACCACTTTGTTTCATGCCACATTTTCCTCAATTTGGGTCATATTATTCAGGGCATACCACATTTTGTATGCTTAGTTCATTTTTAGCTAAGTTGTTTGCCAAATTCTGTCCAGCAGTAGGATTTAGACCTACCTTTAATAGGGTTTGGTTTCCATTTGAGCCAATGTAGTTGAACATGGCTCTTTTTCATGTGTAAAACAAGTTGCATGACATACTTTGCAGTCATTGATACATGTGTTAGGAGTCTGCAACTGGTCTGTAAATCATGATGAGGCTTTACTATGGTTGTTAATGTGTGTTGACCTTGTCTTAACCTATTTTTTAAACAAGTAGATGTCAATGATAATTTAGTTAACCAATCCCTATGATTGATCCTAATTCAGTTCAGTATTGTTTTGCATTCATACACGATCGTGCTAAAATTTGTAGTGTGCATTTCCAGTTAAATAGGTCTCACACCTATACAAAATAAGGCAGACACCATTAACCTCTTTGATAATCTAAAATATTAGTGTTGATTAAACAAATAGATAATAAGTGTCACCTCATTTTATGAAATACCTAGATACATGAAATTCTATCAAGCCTAAATCCTATGATTCCTGGCTCTGGAAGAACAATCTTGTATTGAGAATGTTGAAGCTTATGTGCAAGGTGAAACTGGAGATGGGCCATCAATGACATCATAGGATGGAGATACTGATTGTGACATAGTTAGATTGGATATGGAAGGAATTACTGTTGCTAGTTTAACAACTGAAAAAGACCAATCCCGAACTCAGCAGGATGATGAAAGTGTATCTCAAAGTGATGATGAGGACTGTTTTGAATGAGAAGATTACAAAATAGCAGCCAATGTTTCCTTTTGTTTGTCATTAATAATTGACTTAAATAAGCCTTTTTTTGGCTCAATGTATCTCTTTAATTTTCTATCTCAAATTGTGCTCGAGCTAGGTGTATCAATTTTGCATGTCTGACATTATTCTTATTCATATTTATCCTTGTCTCTACTGTTGTTTATAATTATATTTGCTTAAATATCTGAGTTTCATTTTCAAATATTATTAATAAAATTGTTATTATGTTGTTCAATATTTTTCTAAATGTGACCATTTTTATGTGACTTGATATACTCAAGATGAGAGAACAGTACAGTGACAACTGCCATAACATGACAGCCGCAAGCAAAGATAAGAACAACAACAATGACTCTTGTACGGCGACTCATTTTCCTAGCATTACTCGACATGATTGTTGGCAATCTTTGAACATGTCAACCTCAAATCGCTCCAAAAAAATTTTAGCTTCCCTTCCAACTGAAATTCATAATGACAGAGCAAACAAATTCAATAAAACTGTTGCTAGCTCTGCAAAAAATGCCCAATCAGCCACGTCTCCCCAAGACTCTAATATGGCAACAAATGCCCAACCTTCTGATGGGCTAGGTAATCATTTCATTCATATCATTGTATTTATAGTGCTGCATTTAATCATATATAATTATGCATATATTTATTTTATCATTTATGAATGAATGCTTAGGTCAAAAACATCGAGCAAACAAATTCAATAAAACTGTTGCTAGCTCTGCCAAAAATGCCCAATCAGCCACGTCTCCCCAAGACTCTCAAACATGCACAACTAAAAAGGAGATGGGAACAAGGTTCCAAAATCAGCAAAATAAAGAAAGTGGCGATAAAGTTACAAGATCAAGAATTTCACAGCTACCCCGTGTGCCTAATGTCAATGCTTCCGTGTCTATTCATTCAAAAATTGTAGAGAATAGAGCTGCCAGTAACCAAAATAGCAATGTATTTCCTGATAACATGGACCAAAATAACATCTTTGATCACCATGTTGAGTCATTGAATGTTACAACAACACCTTCTGATGGGCTAGGTAATCATTTCATTCATATCATTGTATTTATAGTGCTGCATTTAATCATATATAATTATGCATATATATATATATTTTATCCTTTATGAATGAATGCTTAGGTCTAAAACATCGAGCACGTGGCCGAACACAATGTTTGAAAGTTTGGAAAAGAAAGCCCGACGATCCAATTCCCATTGAGAAAAATCAATTTGGACAACCAGTAGGTGAAAACCAAAGTCACTTATCAAGTTTTCTGACAACCATTGCAAGAGATCCCAATCTTTGTCCACTAAACTATGAGGATTGAAGACAATTTCCAGCAAATAAAAAAGATTCTATATGGAATTTTGTGAAGGTATATTATTAAATTTTATTTTTAAATGGTTAAATGAAGCATCTAATTGATATCCTTTATGTCGGTAGAGTAAATTCACAATGGATTCAGATCTGAAGGAGTGGACAATGAAGAGACTAGGAAAGAAATGGAAGGACCACAAGTGTGAGTTAAGGAGACTATACTTCGTAGAAGATAGTCCATACGAACAACAGCTTGAACAAGTTGTTCCCCGCGTGGACAAGTCGCATTGGAAATTTCTTGTCGATTATTGGAGGAGTAATAAAGGAAAGGTAATATTATTTTTTCTATTTGTGGATACTTACAGTACCGCATAGATAATTACTATGCACAATACTGCAATGTTTTCCACAGAGGAAGTCTATAACTAACAAGACAAGCAGAAAATTTCAAAAGGTTAGCCACACAACAGGAACCAAGTCGTTTTCATGTCTGAAATATGATGTAAGTTAGTAATTTTTGTGATCAATTTAGATAATTTGATGGCATCTGTTAATTTGATGTTTACAATAACCTTGTTTGAATGATAAATATGGAGAAGTAAATAGGTAGAGAAGTGGATCCCATAATCTTTTTTGAGAAAACTCATCGTAAAAAAGATGGGAGCATAGTTGATGTTGAATCCGCCAAAATTTTGGTACAACACATAATATCCTATAGTATTATGTTACATTTACTAATTTCATAGAGGTATATATTTGGTATAAATTGCATCTCGTATGATTTGTTGTGTGTAGGAAAAATTTTCTGAGGTAGGAGAAGAGCTGCGAAGAAAACAACATGATGTTACTTGAGATGAAATTTATAGGAATGTTATGGGAGAAGAGAGACCAGGATATGTTCATGGTTATGGACTTGGACCATCACCTTCTGATATCTGGGGCAAGAACCGTAAATCCCGAGAAGCTGAAGAAGCACAAAGTAAGCATTTCCAGGATAAGCTTGAAGAACAACGGTTGGAATTTGATGCAAAACTTCAACAATAAAAGGATGAATTCAACCAAAAATTAGAGAAGTTACTTGCCTTAACTAGAGCAGGAAACAATCAAGCACAACATGTTGGCACTGGCCAAGTATGAATATATTTTATACAAGATGTGTGGTATCAATTATTTTCCATGTTGACTTTTATGGACTTATGACAAAAATAAAATAATTGTGCAGACAAACTTATCAATGTAAACTCCACTCCATATAATACATTCATCATTTAAGAAGGGACAAGTATGTTTGTATTACTGTGAATTACACTTCATTTTATGTTTATATAAATTTGTTATGTCAACTGTATTTTTTTGTAGGATGTGTATCTGTTGAGTTTTACAGATCCAGATGCTAGAATTGCATTCGGTCAAGTCTCTGAGGTTGACCCCATGAAAAGGGTGGGAGGTACAATTTTAGGCTCATCATTTGTTGCTGTTTTTGTAGAGGTTGCTTTGTTGGGCAACGATCCTCTAGTTAGACCTTATGATCAATATCAATCTGTTGATGATGCTCTTGGCAACGTCATAGCATGGCCAAAAACACATACGTTGCCAAGGTGAGCATAAAGTATTGCTTATACTGTTACATAATTGAAAAAAAAAGTAGTATCTAAAGTCGTTTCCATTTGTTGCAGGACATGAAGTTTAAATTTAATTGCATTCTTGGATACTATCTAAAGAGAGGAGAGCTATAGTTGTTTTTATGTAATCCACTTTTTTATTTGTACATGCCGATCCAAAGTAATGGTGTTTCATGTCCATTGTCGTAGACAATGTTGCCAAATAACAATCCTATTTTGTTTTGTCCTACTTTTAATTTTGTTATGGAGAATCTTAGTATTATGGATGATACACGCATTATGATTGGTTTGTGGTTTTTAGCTATGAGTAGTGTTTTAGATTCTTGTTTGTGGGTACGGATGAGGTGTGTTACTTGTACGAGTGATGTTCTGTTTTCTCACTGCGTTGTTTTTGAATTTTTTGTTTTTGGTACTAAGTATAATATAGCCTGGTGTTTTTGCATTTTGCAGAGGCACACTAAGTCATTGTCAACATTTCAGAGGTCTGCTCTGGTTGAGAAGTCTAGGCAGAAGCCTCAAGAAAGAATGGGTGTTCTTAGTAATGTGGGTTCCTCCTTGTTCCCTTAATTGTTAAAACAACATTTCTATATTTGTCTTTTTTCCTTTACCCCCTCCATCTAAAATAATACCCTTTCTGTAACATGTAGTTGTGATGCAGGCCCTAAAAGCCAATAACTATGGTAATGATCCTCTGCTAACTGTAGCTCTTTACTTGGAGATTAATTAAAGGCCAATCTCGAGAGCTGACAACCTATGTATTGATGTCTTGTCTGACTGCCCAGGGCTCCCATGGGACACATCCATTCCTAATATAATAGTTGGCACTTGGGAGATCTTTGGCATGGATGGAGGATGGTTGTGGTGAACTTCTCTACGCAATGTGACACCCGTAGGCATATTCAGGATCTCATTCTCTATGGAAACATGAAGGGCGTTGTAAGTAAAATCTTTTAATGTAATTCGTTTAAATTAGTTAAACGAAATACATAAAAAAAATTACTGACAACGCACTTCATGTTTCCACAACAAATGAGATCCTGAATAAGCCTACAGAGAAGTTCACCACAGCTGAGCATCCTCCATCCATTCCAAAGATCTCCTAAGAGCCAACTATTATACTAGGAATGGATGTGTCCCATGGGAGCCCTGGGCAGTCGGACAAGCCATGAATAGCTGATGTAAGTTTTGAATTTTGACTACTTAGCATATGTATGGGTTTTTGAATGCTTAAGAGATACAAGTTAACTAAAACCTAACCATAATTTAAGAGTTAGGTACATTTTTCACTTTTTCCTTTGTCATCCATGAAGTTATTTTATTTTGGTGTCCTTCAGTGTCAGTAAGCTAACACGAAATCATCATGTTATAGTATGCATTCTTGGATACTATCTAAAGAGAGGAGAGCTATAGTTGTTTTTATGTAATCCACTTTGGAATTGGAGGCTGATCTTTACCCCTTTGTGTTACAGTTCTATCTTGATGCTGGAAAGGGACATGTATACATGTACATTTTTGTGAAGATCGAGTTGCATTTAATTTCAAAGACTCCTTTTGTTGAATGCATGTCTGAAGCTTTCCATGGGGATGAAAGACATTCTATTGATGCTAAGGGTGCACAAAGATGGTATGCTACTAACTTATAATGATACATATCATACAAGTGAACCAGAAGTTACCATCATTATTTCTGCCCATGCTTTAGTGCTTCTATGCCCATCATTTGATTTCTAAAGATACCAAACTTATTTACATATCATTTCAGTTTCCATTGGAGAATCTTAGAGTGGAGAAAAATGTGTTGAGTGCTCAATTACAAGAGAAGGATGAGCTGAAGAGGGAAGGTTATTCAACATGTCACTTTGTAAGTGTAATTGTAATTTTGTATAAATTGCCTTCAAGTGACCACTCGAGCTGTTGTGATAGTTGAACAATCACATGTGTTTTTGCATATGCTAGATTTTGTTGGAGGTCCATCTGTCTATGAGGCTTGCACCATTAGGGGTGACAAGGCTTCCTCTGTATATAATATGAATTGTGCATGCTCTGTTTTGCATCTACTTTAAGCCAAATACGGCCAAAATCCCTACAGTTCTGCATTCTTATCCCTGATCTCTTTCCAATTAACACACATAACTCCAAAGGTGCACCCAAAGTGGTGGATTGAGGAAAATACAAACTTTCCAGGCCTTTTTATGTATAGTTACTTTCATGTTCTTGAACTGAACATGATCAGGTTAGAAGTGGAGCCAACCAAGACCAAACTAGTTTTTAGCTATAGGGAGGACTATAGTGGCTAAATACAATCCAAGACAACCCAGTTGCAGCCTTGTCAAATATGTGAGATAATGACTGGTTCATAGGTCAGATGGTGGAATTTCCTTTTGCATTGAGGGAAGCATTGCACTTTGTACAATGATATGTGGTAACCACATCTTTGGCTAATAACTACATGCTTTTGAGGAGTATGCTCGGCTTCCCCGTAGGACAAGCATGTTTGGTGCACATCTTTTCTACATCTCTATTTAATAATTAACTCATGAATTTACCATTGCATATTCCACACATTTTTTGTAGAGAAGGAATCATTATTTACCTTATTATCATGTCTCATTCTTCACATGCCTTCATACATATTGCCAAGGGAATTTCATCTATTGGGGAGTTTTTATATTGTTCTCTGTTGAATAAGCAAACATCACTCGTAATTATTGAAGTTAGTTCTCTTATTGCTTTGATAGAGATGGAATGTAAATTTCTTTTTAATTTGATGAATAAGCAAACATGAACATTGCTTTGATAGAGATGGAATGTAAATTTCTTTTTAATTTGATGAACCAATGTACTGTCAGTTAGTCTGTTGGTGGATTCGACATGGATGTTGCAGCTGCTCTGTATTAGGCCACTTGGTGGATTCAACCTGGATGTTGAGTACTGCTGCATATGTATTGACTATTGATATGTTTGGACCTATTGTTGATAATGCAGGTGGAATTGTTGAGATGAGTCAGTAGGTAAATTATTTGCTTCTACAAGGATCATCACATTTGTTTCTACACATCTATTAATTGAGCATATGTGGTATATTTCTGTGTTAGTGGTGTGATTATCAACAGATTTCTACTGTTCAAGGATGGCTGTAGCGAGTGCAAATACCTCTTGATGATGTGAATGAAGCTCAAGAATGAGAATGGGGGATGGCCGAGCCCAATAGTTTGATCTATAGGTATGGTTTTTTTTTGTTTATTTCCTATACATGGTGCTACATGTGATAATCTTGAAATTGATAGTGGTGGTTTGATGTTGTAGGCTCTAATGGATTTGTAGGATGAAAATGAGCAGGTTCTTGAGAATGGTTGCTTGTTTATCTGTAATCTACCCTTTGCTGCCATGTAAGAATGAAATCTGGGGGGCTAACTACTATTGAGCTCCCTGATAAGCAAAAGTCATTCCAATCAACAAAGGTATCTTCATGTGCTAGATCCCTTCTTTTTTGCTGCATTTCTAGTTGCTGATTTTCCAGTTTATTTGTTATTCTAGATGTTGGTTTCCAGCTGATTTGTTATTCTAGATGCTGGTTTACAACTGATTTGTTATTTCTTTTTCTAAGTCAAGTGGCTATACATCGATCAATTTATTATTCAGATTTGAATGTTCCAGCTGATGCTTATAATTTCCACTCTTCAGTGACCTTTAGCCAGATAGATCCTGAAGGAAAGTTGGTCATGGGCTTCAGAGAGGCTTCCAACTTACAGACCACACAGACAACAGAGATATGCAATAATAAACCCAAAGTTCTATAGGTGAAGTCGATACCATCAGTTTGTCAATCTACCATTTGGCACATAATGTTAGTGTTAATCTGTTATTGACAACAAGTACGATAAAACAATTTTGTCAGTTGATATTCCCATTTCATTTCTGTAGGATAGCCATGAGCCTTTTATCACTACATTTTGTTTAAAACAATCTCAACAAGTCTTTATTCTCTAATTTATAGTTTGTAGTTGCTTTTTACTAATTAATCTATATTATCTTCAGCTAGCAGCTGAAGTCAGTGTTGGAATTCCTACTCTGGTACGGTGCTTCACATCTTCTAGCTTCAACCGAAAGTAGAGCAATACAGATCCTTCTACACTTGAAATTGAAGGTAGTGTGCTTATCATAGGCACCATAGCATGTATGGCATTATTTTGATGGTAAAATGAAGTGGTTGATACTTCTTTTTGTTAATGCTCACTTTGTATTTTGTAGAGGTGCATTATGAAGGGAGGCCATTGAGAAACTTGATTCAGTCCTTTGGTAGGTCTATTTAATCTAGAACGAGAAGGTGCTTGCTGAATGGGCTGTTGAATCAACTGTGCTATACTCAATCCATGTAATTGTTGTTGATTGTCGTTAGCCACTACTCCCTGTACATTTACTGAACTATGCAAAGTAGACGACAACCCTTGAGGCACAATTGGCTGGGAAGAAGGTAACATGATGCCCAAAATGACAAGTTGGCTTGTAGGTGGAGGCTGGGTGGTTGAGGGGAATCCACTAGAAAGATACATTTGGAGACGTGGAAGATGTCATGTAGGCTGCAAGTATGGTGGCATATTCTGTTTGTTCTATTGAAGACAAGTTCCTTCAATCAGAAGTTATTGTAATGTATAGAAAATTATTGTATGAAAGTATATGTCATTGGTGTTGTATTCAATATAAGGGGCAAGGTAAAATGTCCTCCCCATGTAATTGTCAGTTGTTTATAAATAAAAAATATTCATACTTTCAAAAAACTAAGTTTGGTTGCAATTGGCATTCAATTAGAAAACCTGATAATGAATTGAAAACTGAATGACTAAAAGCCATGAAAATGTAGTAATACAGAACTAGTAGTCATTAGTGGCTTTTTTTATACGCCATTAAACTCAATAAGAACATTTTCATACACTAACATAATACAAAATAGTGGCATTTGTATAAAAGCCAATTGATGGATAGTGGCTTTTTTATAAATGCCAAATGATAGTTTAGTGGCCTTTATGTGGCATTTATTCGAAGCCACTAAAGACAAACCTTTAGTGGCTTTTACAACTTAAGCCACTATCTTTCTAGTGGCATTGGCGCTAGAGGCATTTTTTTAAATGTCAACAAATGCCGCTAAACCTATTTACTGGCTTTTATTTTTTTTTAGTGGCTTTTCTGAAAGGCCGCTAATGAGTATGTTTGCTGTAGTGATAGCTCAAACAAAGAAAGCACAACCACCAAGAACATACTGATCAGAGGCACCATCTGCCAAACAAACTTCAACCACATCTAGAAAAGAATAAAGCATCCTCGACATCCAACACCGGGATGGATATTCAACCTTCACAAGGGAAGGAAACTTCCACGAAGAGGATAGACAATATTCAGCTCGACCAAACCCACAGACAGCAACTGAATATATAAAAGGAGACCACAGCTAAAAGGAGAGTGAGAGGGGAGCGTCGACATCTACAAAGCATGGGCTCAACCATCAAAACCATCATCAAACGAAGGATAACCAGCATCTTCGAGCACATCCAGCAGATACACAACCAAAGACAACAACAAGTCGAGAAGCGAAGGATAAGCAATAGCTTAAAAAACACCAGAGGCCACAACTAACAACTCTTCAACATTAGAACATCAACAGCCAACAAAAGAATATCAAACCAGCAACAACAAGCCAACAAACAGCCAACCACCCCAATAGAGATAATAGAAAGAGCAGGCATATCAGCAGCAAACATCCAAAAAACCAAACCTGCTCAGAATAGGAAAGAGGCAGAACCCAAAAGCAACAACCAAGACCAGAGCAGGTCCAACTGCAGAAAGCCAATACGAGGCAACTCATGCACAATCACTCCAAAAGGCCATAAAGTCTTGTAAGATACACTTCCAAAGAACCTCATCAGTTCTATATTTGTCCTCATGGACTCTAACATTTCTTTCACACCAACAATGGTAGTAAATCATACTAGAAAGAGAACTGAATTTCCTGGAATGACAACTGATAAGTGAATTCCAATCCAGAGGCATATTAAAATTGCTATCAACTGAACAAGCATATTTCCACACTTCACAAGAATAGCAACACTCAAACATAATGTGATTAGTATCTTCATACCCCTTCAAACAAAGAAAACAAACAGAAGGTATAGCTAAACCTCTTCTCCTCATATAATCAGAAGTAGGGATTTTATTATGTGGAGCCTTCCAATGATGTAATTTAGCTCTCATGTGGGTTTTAATAGACCAAATCCAAGAGAACGCATCATCTTCCCTTCTCTTGGACCTAATAGAGCCCCAAACAAACTTGAAACTAACAACTTTGTTGCCATTAAACAAAATGTAGTCTTTGCAAACAAATTGAATATCAGTAGCTTGCAGAGACTCAAGAACCACATGTTGATATCTATTCTTACTTATGGGAATAAACCACTCATTATCCTTAATCACTTTAGATAAGAGACAGTCCCAAGATAATCCAGAGATAGAGCATAAGTTACTACCCACCACATCCTGCAAGAAAGTATGGGAAGGGATCCAAGGATCTTGCCACAAAAAAGTATTCTCGCCATCACCAATATGAAATGTGATATAATGTAACAGAGTGTCCCTGGATCTGAGAATATTATTAAACAACCACGAAAAATTAGATGAGACCTTAACAGTCCAGAAAGAAGAGCATCTAAGATACTTCTCAGAAATCCACTTGATCCAAAGAATATCCTTCTTGCTCACGATATTCCATGCTTTAATAAGAATACAAGCATTAGAAATGTCTCTAGCCTTCTTTAGCCCTAAGCCACCCTCTTTTTTCGGTTCAGTGACAAAATCCCACTTCACTAAGTGCATGTTCTTCTTGTTATCCGAGCCACCCCAAAGAAAATCTCTACACAACTTGTCAATTTTCTCAAGAATGGCAGCAGGTATGGGAAAAGAGAATGTCCAATACAAATGAAGAGTTCTGAGCGTAGAGTTAATAAGTTCTAATCTTGCAGCCATAGACAACAACTTGGCTTTCCAACATTCTAACTTCTTCTTAACTTTATCAACCAGAGTAGTGCAGTATCGTTTAGAGAGCTTACCAGTGAATAAAGGCAAACCAAGGTATTTAGAAGGAAAAGAACTTTCTTTGAAACCAAGAATATTAATGATAGGCTCTTTATCTACTCCCTTACTAAAAATAATGGAACTTTTAAGCGGATTAACTCTAAGACCAGAGATATTCCCAAAACCCTCTAGAATCTCTTTAATAACATTAGCGGAGTCAACATCATCCTTAGAGAAGATCATAAGATCATCAGCAAAAACAAAATGAGACAAGGAAAGATTCTTGGACGCCTTGATGGGAGAAAATTTACCATTTTCCTCAACAGCCTTAATCATCTCAGATAAGCCCTGCATAGCAATCACAAAAAGGTAGGGAGTGATAGGGTCCCCCTGTCCAACGCCATTGGAAGGGGAGAAAGAATATGAAGGTTATCCATTGACAATGACTTGATATGAAGTAGAGCAGAAAATTTCCTCAACCCACTTTATCCAAATCATAGGAAATCCCATCTTGGTCATAATAGAGAAAATATAACTCCAACTAACTGAATCATAAGCTTTAGTAATATCAGCCTATAAGCACATCATATTACCAAAATTGGACTTTTTAAAATCACTGAGAATCTCATTTGTCAATAGGCTATCATCCTTTATGCTCCTCCCTTTTATGAAAGCACACTGGTTAGAGTCAATGATAAAAGGCAAAACTTTCTGGAGTCTATTAGCCATGAGTTTAGAGATAATCTTATGAAACACATTGCATAGTGCTATAGGACGCCAGTTCTTAATGTCAGAAGAATCACCACCTTTTGGAATCAAAGTGATAAAGGTCCTATTCACCTCTCTCAAAAGCTTATCATTCCTGAAAAATTCATGCACATCACAAAACACATCGTCTCCAATAATAGGCCAGGCTTTCTTGTAAAAGGTGTCATTAAAGCCATCCGGCCCTAGAGCCTTGTTATTCTTGAGGTTCCTAACAATGTCATCAACCTTAGCTCTCGTGACAATGCCAATAAGAGAAATTTTCGGATTTTCATTAAGCTTCTTTCCATTCTAGGTCCCACTCCAAACACCCTGTACCGAGCAGCAGTTATTAAAGATATTCTTATAATAACTAGAAATATACCTCTTAATATCATCATAACTGTGATATGTAACACCATCAATATAAATCTTCCTGATGGAATTCGAAACACGCCTCGTCTTCATAGAAGAATAAAAGAATGAGGTATTATAGTCCCCTTCTCTAAGCCAGGAAACTCTAGACTTTTGTCTGAAGAAAGCTTCCTGAATATTAGCATGAGACCTAGCCTCCAAAAGCAAAGTCCTAGCTTTATCACGCAGCTCAAGATTCAAAGGATCAACATCCACTTCATCTTGAGCTTGAGTAGCATGAAACTTAGAAATTTTAGCATTATCATTGATGTCCCCAAAGTCACTCTTGTTCCAGGCAATCAACTTAGATCTAAGGGAAGAAAATTTTCTATACAGTCTAAAAGTGGTGAAACCACACACATCAGTATCCCAAGACTCCTTCAAAATACTATAAAAATCTTTATGATCAGCCCAAGAGTTAATAAATCTAAAAGGGGCTTTGCATCTTCTAGGCTGACCAACAGATAGAACAATCTTCTTATGATCACTGATAGTGTTAGATATACTTTCCCCAAAAAATTTAGCATTAATAGAAAGGACGTCAGAATTATAAAAAATCATATCAATCCCCGACGAAGCAAAACCAATCCCCTCTTGATTATTGCTCAAAGTAAGAAAAGGTCGATGCAAGTCAAGCTCAAAGAGACCACAATTAAGGATGCAATCATTAAACTCATCCATAGACTGTTTGGAAGGAAGTTTTTTACTGATCCTCTCATTAGTCTTCCTAACAAAATTGAAATCACCAAGAAGAACCCAGGGTTTATCAACTTTAACATACATGTTATCAATAGAATTCTAGAGAGTCATTCTATCCTTATCACCATTATGGCCATAGACAGTAGAAAGCACAAAACTAGCCTCATCAATGCTAACCGACACATGAATAACCTGATCCATTTCCTCTGTTTTTGAATTATCACATCTATCTTCCTTCCAAATAATGACAACTCTGCCTAGCGGGTGAGAAGAATGATTAGATATCCAACAATATTCAGAAAAATGTCTTGCCATAAACTTAGCAATTTTGTTTTTACGAAGCTTAGTTTCTACAAGAACATTAATATCATACCCATTCCTTCTAATCTCTTCTTGGACAGGGTATACCTTGTTGCATATACCTCTAACATTCTAAGAAGCAACAGTAAAAGAGTTCATTTACTAACCTCAGTTGTTGGACTGACAACCTCAGTAGTAGTAATGGTTGAACTCATTTGAAGATCTCCAGGGATTGGAGAGTACACAGAGTTTGCAAATCTTTGGTAAACTCCCACATTAAGCTTAGCCTGACATCTCGGATGAACTAATTTCTATTTTCCCTTGTTAATAGCTAAAGCAGAATTCAAAGAAGCCTGAGAACTAACTTCACTATCAGGGGAATCTAACTGAAACACTAGCACTGGGATCGGGGAAGAAGGATTCAATATCTGATTCTAGCTAGATGAAACATCGAATACCTTATCAGCACAGACCACCTGATCAGGGTAGAACCCTTCATTCACCTCTTTGGACAACCTAAGGTCTTCAATAATCAGAATCTCCTTAACAAAATTCCTAATTATATTTATCTCTTCTTCATCTTCTATCTCTTCAATAATATATTCATCGTCAACAACCTTATCTGCAACAGGAATTACCTCGGAAGCACAAATTGCTTGCCTCTTCCTAAACCTCCATACCTTCTTCAGCTGTCTAGTATGCTTAACTGGAGGTTTACGTTGGATAGACACTTCACAACTATCATCATGACCCAAGAAGCCACAAACCTTACATCTATGTGGAATCTAATCATACTCCAGATCTATATTAAACTTGTCACCTTCATCACTGATCATTATCATTTTCTGAGGGAAACTCACAGTATTCTTCATCAGAACCTGGATTCGAGCCTGATCAATACTACGCAATTCTCTGGTCTGATCATCCATCCTCGTCGGAGTTCCTAGTACGGAGCCAATCCTTTCAAAAGTTCTTGGATCCCACAGTTCAAGCGGCAAGTTCCTAATCGTCACCCCAACTGGGACTTCAAAAATCACTATTTTATCCATCTTATCACCCGGTTTCCAAGTACGTAGAACAACATGTTTATTCCTTACATACCATTCCCCATCACGAACAAAGTCTAGATCCGCCGCATCGGAAAATCTAATAAGAAAAAACCATTTCCTATATCGAAGATCTCAAAGAAACCATTAAGGATCCATAAGCTGTCAAAATATCTCTCCAGTACAGGAATATCAGGCCAGAAATCAACTACATACCCCAGCAGGCAGCTACTCCATCTAGCTGCATTTTCAATGGCCTCTTGTTTGGGATAAAGCAACTTACCATCAATGAACGAGATGTTAGTTTTCTTTAGATCTCTCAAGCTCCCTGAGTTTTTCCACATGAACGCATCCCATCCTACCGGTTCCCTTCTCAGATCTAGATCATCTACAGCTTCATCCTGGATTAGAAGAACTCGATTATTACCAGGACCGGGCACCACTTCCCTCGCAAGATCTTGCCAATGGAGTGTTGGGGTTAACACCGTCGCCTCACCAGTCGCCTTTCCTCCAGAGGTGGACGGGTTCGCGAGAGAGATTATCATGTTTACACATTATATTCATAATCATATTATGATTTCACAAGTAATAATTGGTATCTAGAAAGAATTCATTGCTACCCAATTAATTGGAGAATTAGAGAACAACTTCAACCTACAATCTGTGATTGGTATTACAGTGACCATATAGTTTCTTTGTCTCTGATATCTAGATTGAACTTGATGTATGGAATTGTCATCCTCTTCAACATTCAATCCATGTTCCTTAAACTACAACAGAATGTCTGAGTTATGTGCAAGCTTAATATCACATATTGACTCACACCGGCATAGCCATGCATTTCTCAGTTTCACTTATCAAGTGGCCAGGATATCAAACTCCTATAGGAGGGTCAAATCCCATCTACATCACTCATAGTCATCCCCATGTGTCATAATGTACCTGAGAACCACCTTTATGGAAACCCTTATTCGGGATCACGTTGGATGACCTCTAGGTAAACCAAATGACGTGTGATGAGTGTAGTGATTTCAATTCTGAGAACCACAATCACCTCCATCACTATCAGAAATGAATTTGACTATCAGGTGTCCATGTGTCACTATCAGGGTGGGTCTGTCTAATATACTGTTCTCTAACAAGTATCTATATGCTTGATTTGATATCACATATCATGACTAATGAGATTCTATCATCAACCAACAAACAATTTATTCTTAAGTGTTATTGTTGTGTATTAGTCTTCCATAATAACATTTGACTAGGGACGTAACAAGAATGCATATACTCTTGACATCCATATGATCTCATAATTCATGTCCTCAACTCAAAGATACATTATTGAGTAATATCATTATTTAGAGATTGATTATGTTACATCATTATCTCATAACCGAATAAAATAGAATAAATTGGAAGATTATCTTTATTATTCATCAAATCATGTACAAGATATGCTATTACAATTATAATATGATTGGCTCTCTGGGCATACATACCAACAAGTTCCTCCCCTAAGTGTTTTTGTTAGTGATTATGACAATAACAACTAATATCGAATAGCGATAACATGTTTGATGTCAAGTAAGTCTGATAAACAAGAATTTGTAATATTCCTTTACACATATTGGCGTAGGATCTTGTTGATCCTTATTGCACATATTTTCCTTTTTATTCCATTCTAACAGGATGCAAACTGGAGATTTCAAGTTGGTAAAGAATCAAATCACTCTAATGGGGAACACAAAACATCTAGGCAATTGAGTTCGTAGATGTACATCCATTATCATTTTCCATTCTAATGGTCTGTTTTGTATTTCCCCAGCTTATTTTTGTTAGCTCATTTTGGTTTGGTGTCTTGTTGTTTCAACTTTTATGCTCAATAATGGGACTCATTGTTTCTACTTTTAGCCCTTGAGTTTCTTGCTGGTCTGCCATCTAGATGGTGCTTTTCATTATAGATCTACTCTTATGCTCTTTTATACTAGAGATGGTCATATGTGTTTATTTATATTTTAAGAATCTTGATTCTTGTGGAAACTAATTACTGAGTTCATTCTCAAGTAAGATATCTAATACCTTCCAAAATTGTGTTTTTATCAGATTGGGAAATATGATTTCTAACTATTGGGATAACGATAAGTTTCTTTTGATGTGGAACTCTTTTCCACTGTGATACATCCTTGGTTGGATTGAGGCCAGTTAATCTTGTTGTAATGTTTGTCCTAATATCATTTTTGTTCTCAATGTAGATGTATAAAATAGTTACAATCAGGAGGTTGTGATTCGTGTTTTATCCTATTATAGATGTTATGGCATAAATGAATCATTCATTGTTAGAAATATGGAAGGTTTCTCCATTTTATGCAGATCATCATGTTTTTAAAATACTATGATCCTATGGATGTACATTATTTGATCTATATTGCCCTCGCTACTTTTAGTTGGGTCTCTTTGTGTTTCACTTGTTGGGACTTGGTGTTTTCATTTATGGCCCTTAAATTGCTTGCTAGCCTACCATCTGGATGGTGTGTGTCATTATGGATCTACTCTTATGATCTGATATCCTGAAAATGGCTACATTTGTCTACTTGTACTTTTTGAATCTAAATTTCTCATGAAATGGTATCCTTGGTTCATTCTTCAGTAAGATCTCTATTGCAATGGTTTTTTGCATCTTGATTTCCCATGGAAGTGGTTACTAAGTTCATTACTCATTCTCTAGTTCAACCACATTCTTGCGACAATCCAAACACTTCTCTCCATGTCCCTTCTAGAGTGCTACAAATTGTGTGAGGCCCATTACATGGATGTGCTCACATTTTGGACTTCAATCTCATGGATGTGTGGACCTTCTCTCAAATCCCCTTTATATTCTTGCAGTTCATAAGTGCATTAGGACCAGTGTCTTTAAGTGATATCATCTTCACAGTGATGTTATAATATCCTCTCCTAAATCTCGTTTACAAGCTCGACAAGTATAGGAAAATAATAGGTTCTCAGTTGTCCTCTGTTGTATCAAATTCATACAACTTTCTATAGAAATGTATTTGGGTGTCTTCTATAGGGACAATTTTTTCCTTTTCATAATTATTTTATTAACTGAGTAAAAGTTTTAATAGATTTTTTTTAGGTTGAGATAGAGGATCTTGTAGAGATAATGGGTGTGAAGCTTGTGAGATAAGCAATTGCTAACAGTAATGATTCAAATGGTGATGGCACAACTATTTCTCTTTCCTAACTCTAGGTCTGATTGCCAAAGGTGTCAAGGTTGTATTATATTGACTTATCATGGTAGTAATATCAACATCTTGAATTGAGGTATATCATTTTTCTAACTTATTTTGTGTATCACTCAGGTGGTTGTTGCTGGTGCAAACCCAATTCAATGTTACTGATGGCATTGAGAAAACAACTAAAGCTTTGGTGGTTGAGCTTAAGCTAATGTCCAAAGAGGAAAGTTTTTTATTAGGTGTTGTCTATTTTAAGTTTGTTATAATAATTTATTTTCTCAGATACCTCACCCCCACATTGTTTCTACTTATCAGTATCAACCCCAAAAGCTCTTTCCAAATAGGGCCTTGTTTTAAAGGAAGATTATTTTTTTTTTTGAAAATTTTGCTAGATTCATTTAAGTCCTGTCTATTTTTCCTAGAGACGTATTTGGGTGTCTTCTAGAGAGATAAGTTCTGCCTTTTCTTAATTATGTTTATTTACTATCGAGTAAATACTATAATTGTTTTTTTATATGATGAGATAGCGGATCATGTAAAGAACATGGGTGTGAAGCGTGTGAGACAAGCAATTGCTAACACTAATTATTTGGCCGGTAATGGCACAACCACTTCTCGTCCTAGCTGAAGGTCTGATTGCTGAAGGTGTGAATGTTGTAATATATTAATGTATCATGATAGCAGTATCAACGTCTTGAATTGAGGTGTATTATTTTTCTGAGTGGTTTCTCTATATCACTCAGGTTGATGTTGTCGGTGCAAACCAATTCAATTTACTCGTGGCATTAAGGCCACGTTTGGTATGCAAGATTGTAGATGGGATGGCACTTAGAATCCCACTAATCATCGAATCTCATGTTGGCTTGGGCTAAAACAATTGCCAGGATTGCCTACGGGCGGTTCTCAGAGTTCTAGCCGAGAGGGATTCCAAGTTCTGCATACCCCAGGTACTCGAGCGGTATACGCCTAAACCCAACCCCGAAGCCCAGCTTGGTTCCCATCCACGTATGCCTTCCACCTTCTGCAACTCATTCTGAAGACGTGCAACAATTAACAAGGATCCAAGTTTGCCTCCCCATTCTCATGCCATGTAAGAACCGTTGCTGCACAGGGATAGAGAATCGTTCCTGCTGCGTTCCGTCGTCTTGTTCGTGCTGGTAAAGGAGCAGGGAGTCCACCGACAGATTCTATAGGAAGAAGAAACAAGGAGGGAGAAAGAGGCTGCCGTCCAATCCAGAGCTCTGTAAATGATACAGGACATTCACCTTGTTATCAAGAAATTCGTACCAATTGTCTACAGAGTTATCACTACTTTATAATATCATTCGATTTGAGATATAGCTAGATCACATGGCCTCCTTCCCAATATGGGCAACGCCGATGAGAACTTCCTAAAATTTACGAATTTTATTGTGGAATTACAAGATGATTATGAGGTAAGAATGAACAAAAGCCTTCAGGTTCACTGCAGTGGGGAAGACTATTTGGTCATAGATCCGTCCAATCGTCCTTTGCGTATCCAATCACAGGTTGGGATACGTTAAATCCTATGCAATTCATTTACCATCCAACCGTATCCATTGTCACATTCCTTCTTCATCCTTTACCGGGAACCAAACATGCCGTAAGAAAACAACTAAAGCGCTGGTGGTTGAGCTTAAGCTAATATCTAAAGAAGCAAGTTTTTCATTTGGCGTTGCCCATTTAAGTTTGTTATAATAATTTCTTTTATCATACCCCAACGGTATCTTTTCATCTCATCAGTATCAACTGCAGAAGCTTTTTCCTAACAGGGCTTTATTTGTTGGTTTTTAATAAAAGGAACCCCCTTATACTTAGCTCTCCATGGGTCCGATTTATTTCAGTCACCCTTTTCATTGTTGCAACTCTAGACTGATGACAATTGCAGTTTTTTTTTTTTTTGCAGTTTTAACTGAGTTAGACACACATTTGTTTCAATTTATTCAATCGATCTCGTGACCTCAATTTTTCCAGTTACCAAGATTCACTTTTATATTGCAATCAGGTTTTGCCGTGCAAAGCACGAGTGTAACGACATATACGATTCATCGGAATATGAATATATTAAGACTACTCTTTTTCTTTGACCATTTTACTTTTCTTTAAGGTGATGTTGGCTAGGGACATATGTACATATCAACATGTGCGTGGGTTTCCGGGCAACACTTCTTTTATGTCAATGTGTTATGACAATATCACGATCTATCATCTTTCTCGATTGTGTATCCTGAATAATAATTTTACACATACATTATAATATTTGCACCTATAGCTGATGTCTTTTTTTTGGTCGGACCTATAGCTGATGTCAGAAAAGTAGTCTAAATAAATGTGCATACTGTTACATAAATGATTACTATAGCTATTAGTTACTGTAGCACCTCGTTACTTTAATAATCACTTATTTAGCATGGGTTAAGCCCAATGTAGTGCAGCAAATACATGTGAGAATGTAGTGTTGTCCCTAGTGCAAATGACAAAAAAGTTTTATCCCATATTGCTCACTCCTAGAATTTTTGTGGTCCTCATATGTAGGATCACATGGGGCACTAGTGTCCAAAGGAGTCCTAGAAGGGGGGTATGCTTACCTCCTTGGTGGGTGGGATTGCCACATCACAACGCACGCGTGCGCGCCACGCCTCGCCTCGCCTGGCTGGGCTCGGACTTGTGGCTTGTGGAGAATGTCTTCCGTCTTCTTTTTGCACTAGGATACAACTAAGTAATTAATTACTCATGTAATTAATTGTTTCTTTCCTATTCAGATTTCTTAATCCTAACCTCACCTGGTCTGGCCTGGCCGGGCTCGGGCTTGGGTTCGGGCTTGTGGATTGTGGATTGTGGATTGTGGAGAATGTCTTCCGTCTTCTTTTTGCACTAGGATACAACTAAGTAATTAATTACTCGTGTAATTAATTATTTCTTTCCTATTTAGATTTCTTAATCATAACTGGAAAGTGATTCTCTTTGTGGTTTTTATTCCATAATGTGTATAAGAGCGACCGAGTGTTTGCGTCTTACTGGGAATATGATTAGGGACGCGCGTGGCTATATATATGCCTCCGGTCATTAGGGTTAAAAATACCAAAAAATAGTTTTATACCGCCGTGTGTTTTTGAGAGCCCTAATCCAGAGAGCAAGAGCTTTTCGTCCCGAAGTTGCTTCGCGGAGTTGTCCTCCTGTGTGAAGCGTGACTCTTCCTTCCCGTCACCTAGACGCGCCTGTCAGGTGGAGGTTCCTGCGGACGTTATGCTGCATTGGTAGAAGTGCAACGATCCAGGTTCGTGCCGGATCGAGACTGGGAGAACGGTGCATATTCGTGAGGATTGTCGGGTACTGATTTCTTTAAGTATTACGTTCGTTTCTCAACGAACGATCTGGTTTGCGAATCTAACTCCTTTATTTTGGTTCTCCAGCATTGTTTGATCTTCGTTTCTTATTTTGGATCTGCCTGAAACTGTTAATTATATTGCACCTGTCGCTGTTGCATGATCGACATTAATAAATATTAACAACAGTCTTAAAGAAATCAAATTTTTGTCGTTAATTAACAATGGCCGATCAGGGTGGTTCGGGATGTAAAATTGATACCAGCAATATACCTGAAAAATTTACTAGTACAAATTTTTCCCGTTGGCAAAGTTAGAAAGAAATTTGGCTGAATATTGCGGGTTATGATCAGTATTTAGTTGAAACTGAACCTATATCTGATGAAACAAATCCTGATAATGCAAACATTATTGCTAATTGGAAGAAGGGTGATAAAACGTGCCGCGGTTTGATTCTGTTTGATTTAAATAACAAACTGTATGATTCTTACTCAAAGCCGCCAGTCACTACGTCCAAGATTTTGTGGAAATTGTTGATTAAGAATTTTAGTACTGAAAATCAATGTGTTGAAAAATATTGCGTGTCTAAATTTCTTAAGTTTCAGATGGTTGAGGGTAAGTCAGTTTGTAATCAAACACATGATCTACAACTCCTAGTTCATGAACTCTCAGATGCCAAGATGGTGTTTCCTGAGAAGTTCGTTGTTATGTCTATCATAGAAAATTTCCCTAAGTCTTGGGAATCATTTGGTATGTCTCTGAATCATCGCAAAGGGGCACACACCATGGATGAATTAATGATGGATTAATATACAAGAAGCACACTTAAAGGAGAAAGGGGCCAAGGTGCCTACTAATGCTAATCCAACTGTTAATTTAACTTCTACGAAAAACACCAAAGATAAGAAATCTAAGAATGCACATAAACCTAAGGCAAAGATCCAAAAGAAACCGAAGAACAAACCTTGTTGGACATTTGGACAGGTTGGCCACTGGAACAAGGATTGTTCTACTAAGAAGGCAAAGAAAGCTACCGCATCTGCAACTGAGGAGGCTGTGGTCAACATGATGACTACATCCTTGAACCTCAATGATGGGTACGTATCTATTAAACCTGAAATCCTTTCTATTTTTGAACCAATTTATTGGATAATTGACACTGGGGCTAATGTACATGTATGTGCTGAGAAATCCCTATTTGTGTCTTATCAGGCCTCTCGAGGTCGGTTCGTGACTTTGGGCGATTTCAACTCTGCAGAATTCAAAGGCGAAGGACGAGTGGACTTGAAGTTCCCTTTGGGGAAGGTTTTGACTCTTAACGGGGTCAGACATGTTCCAACCATTCGACACAATATCCTTAGTGGCGTCATATTAGTTAGGGAAGGTTATAGAGTAGACCGTAAATGTAATAAGTCTTATTACACGCCTTCATGATTCTTTGTTTTTTGGCAAGGGGTACTTATGTGATGTGGAGAACTTGTTTAAGATTCATGTTGAATATGTTTCAAATTTTGTTTTAAATTTGAATGATTATAGTTCTGTTTGCATGAATCTTGTTTCATTCGATGTATGGAATTCACGTTTGGGACATGTTAATGTTGCCTCAATGAAGCGTATGATGAATCTAAATTTGATCGATAAATATGAAATTAGCAACAATAAATGTGAAATCTGTGTAAAAGCTAAATTGCCTAGGAAGCCCTTTCATTTTGTGAATAGGAATTTGGAAATTTTGGATTTAGTGAATACAAATATCTGTGAATTTAATGGTGTTGCTACGAGGGATCAAAAGTGTTATTTTATAACTTTTATTGACGATGCAAGTAGATATTGTTATGTCTTTTTACTTAGAAGTAAAGATGAGGCATTGGATAAATTTCAAATTTATAAGAAAGAAGTTGAAACTCAAACTGGTAAAGTACTTAAGCGATTAAGGTCTAATAGGGGAGGAGAGTATACCTCAAACTTGTTTTTGGAATTTTTCCAATGACATGGAATAGTTCATGAGGTCACTGCTCCTTATTCACCACAATCAAATGGGATAGCTGAACGTAAAAATCGAACCTTAATAGATATGGTAAATACCTTACTCTAAACACTTGGATTACCCAACTTTATGTGGGGGGGAGCTTTGAATATGGCTTGCCATATTCTGAATAGAGTTCCCCATAAACATTCAGAGAGTAGTCTGTTTGAGTTATGGAGAGGAAAGAAATCAAGTCTTAAATATCTTCGAGTGTGGGGGTGTCTTGCAAAGGTACTTGTCCCTGAACACAAAAGGAAGGAACTGGGACCGAAAACGGTTGATGCCATATTTTTGGGTTATGTAGGGACAAGCTATGCTTACATATTCCTGATTATAAAATCAGATATCTTTGGCATTGAGGTCAATACAATTGTGGAATTACGTGATGCAACATTCTTTGAGGATGTGTTTTCTATGAAAACTGGTGTCCAATGAAGTATCTCAAGAAGATTCATTTACCATAGGTTCCATTCCCGAGCATGTGAAAAGGATGACAAATGTGGGGGGCGACTCAGAACAAGCTATTTCTGAATCGGATGATTCTGAAGAAATAGTTGAACCTAGGACAAGTAAACGGCCTAGGATATCCAAAGACTTTGGAAGTGAGTTTCTCACTTACAATGTTGATGATGATCCTGTTACTTTCAAACAAGCTATGGAATCTCCAGAAGCTAAGTTTTGGAAAGAAGTCGTTAATGATGAAATCCAATCTATTCTCTCGAATGGAACTTGGAAATTGGTGGATTTGCCTCCTGGTTGTTCTACAATTGGTTGCAAATGGATTTTTAAGAAGAAACTTAATGCAGACGGGACAATCAATAAGTATAAGGTGAGGTTAGTTGCTAAGGGTTATACACAAAGGGAAGGAATAGATTATTTTAATACCTATTCACCTATTTCCCGTATGACCACAATCCGAGTGCTTATAGAATTGGCTTCCATTTATAATCTCTATATCCATCATATGGATGTGAAGACCGCATTCTTACATGGTGATCTTCAAGAAGAGATATATATGGAACAACTTGAGGGATTTGTGGGTCGTGGGAATGAGTCCAAAGTGTGTAAGCTTGTTAAGTCATTATATGGCTTAAAACAAGCTCCTAAGCAATGGCATGAGAAGTTTGATTCTGTGATATCATCGTTTGGCTTTATTTCTAATAAATTTGATAAGTGTCTCTTCTGTAAGATTGTCAATAATGGATTCATTTTGTTATTTTTATATGTCGATGATATCCTGCTTTTTGGTTCAGATATGAAAGTAGTAAATGAGAAAAAATCATTCTTGTATAGCAAGTTTGAGATGAAGGATATGTGAGTCGCTGATGTGATTTTAGGGCTTAAAATCATAAGGTCTACTGATGGTATAACTCTCTCTCAGTCTCACTATGTTGAGAAGATACTGGAGAGGTTTGAGTACACATCACGTAAACCTGTTAAGACTCCATATGATTCATCCAAGCCCTTGTTCAAGAATGAGACTAGGGTTCAAGTGTCTCAATTACGATACTCTCAGATTATCGGAAGTTTGATGTATCTTATAAACTGTACACGTCCAGACATTGTGTTTGTCGTGAACAAGTTAAGTAGATACACCAGTTGTCCTGACAAGACCCATTGGGAAGCTCTTGACAGAGTTCTGAGGTATATCAAGGGAACACGTTCCCTTAGGCTGCATTATGGTAACATCCTTCTGTAGTCGAAGGATATAGTGATGCAAGCTGGATTGCCGTGAATTTTGGGAATAATGGTGTCTTAGGATATGTATTCATGTTGGGAGGTGGAGTTGTTTCCTGGAGGTCTAAGAAACATACCATATTGTCTCGGTCCACTTTTGAGGCAGAGTTGTGTGCTTTAGATGAAACTGGATTGGAAGCTGAATGGCTACATGGACTTATGTCCAATTTACCTATGGTAATGAAGCTGCTTCCTGCAATTTCAGTTCACTGTGACAACACTACAACTATTGCTAAGATAAAGAGTTCCAAGTACAATAAAAAACAACGTAGACACATCCAAGTCAGATTGAAATATGTAAGGGAGTTAGTGTCTAATGGGGTCATGGCTGTGGACTATGTCGGTACCAAAGATAATACAACTGATCCTTTCACTAAAGGTCTTACCTTGCTTTAGTGGAAAAATCCTGGTTGGGGATGGGACTGAAACCCCTATAGATTTGCAGACAGTAGCAACCCAACCCAAAAGAGTGAAGATCCCACAAATTGGGTTCAATGTGGTAATAACAAACTGTCGGGTAAATCAGATGACAATATGTATTCTTGTTTGATGTTTTTTGCATTTGTGTCTATTCCCTGGGAAACCTGTTAGTGTCATGACTGCAAGTTAGTAAGAGAGTAGTCTCTTAATGGTGTCAAGTCTTAGGACAAGATGTTAATAGTACATCCTTAGAGACTCCAGCTAAGTGATTGATGTTGTGTAGGCCGCAACGGGAGAATTGGGTTATTCTCTGTTATCAATCAAGATATAAAATTTTATATGCATGGCCTTAGTGCATTGTTTTCTTTACTACCATGTCTTTATTGTGTTGTTACCAACCTATACTCTTGTACCCAAGGTTCAGGTTCAAGACTTTTGTTCACCTAGTTCCTACGGGGGTCACAGTTGGATAACTCAGGTAGATTCAAACTGAAAGGTATCTGTTGAAAGCACAGTATGGAGGACTGAATGGTAGAGTACACTACACATTGGACTTTGTGGGGAATTGTTAGATAAATTATTATTGTAGCTATTAGTTACTGTACCAGCTCGTTACTGTAGCAATGCTACTGTAGTAATCACTTATTTAGCATGGGTTAAGCCCAATGTAGTGCAGCAAGTACATGTGAGAATGTAGTGTTGTCCCTAATGCAAATGGCAAAGAAGTTTTATCCCATATTGCTCACTCCTAGAACTTTTGTGGTCCTCATATGTAGGATCACATGGGACACTAGTGTCCAAATGAGTCCTAGGAGGGAGGTATGCTTACCTCCTTGGTGGGTGAGATTGTCACATCACAACGCACGCACGCGCCTGGCCGGGCCGGGCTCGGGCTCGGGCTCAGATTGTGGAGACTTTCCTATTCAGATTTCTTAATCCTAACTGGAAAGTGATTCTCTTTGCAGTTTTTATTCCGTAATGTGTACAAGAGCGACCGAGTGTTTGTGTCTTACTGGGAATAAGATTAGGGACGCGCATGGCTATATACATGCCTCCGGTCATTAGGGTTTAAAACACCAAAAAATAGTTTTCTGCCGCCGTGTGTTTTTGAGAGCCCTAATCCAGAGAGAAAGAGCTTTTCATCCCGGAGTTGCTTCACGGAGTTGTCATCCTGTGCGAAGCGCGACTCTTCCTTCCCGTCACCGAGACACGGCTGTCAGGCGGTGGTTCATGCAGACGATGTGCTGCATTGGTAGAAGTGCAACGATCCAGGTTCGTGCCGGATCGAGACTGGGAGAACGGTGCCTATCCGCGAGGATTGTCAGGCACTGATTTATTTAAGTATTACGTTTGTTTCTCAACTAACGATCTGGTTTGCAAATCTAACTCCTTTATTTTGGTTCTCCTGCATTGTTTGATCTTCATTTCTTATTTTGGATCTACTTAATTATATTGCACCTGTCGCTGTTGTATGAACGACGTTAATAAATATTAACAACACTTACTACTTATGTTTCTGTACGAGTGCAGTGGAGACCAAATCATATATGAGCTATGTTGAAAATGTGCTGGTGCAACTACAATGTTGATGATTTCGGGATGACAGACCATTAGATACTTCTTGCAGTCTTCTAACTGTGTTCGTTCCCGGAGCCGACCTGGAGACTGAAGTTAGTTTGCTTAGGCTCGCAAAGACAAATGCATTGAGCCATACAAGATCCTAATCGCAAAGCTATGAGCTACTGGCAGATCCTTAGGTTCTGTGTTGTTTGGCTAAAGAGCAACTTACATATCTGTGTCTCTGGTGAGGAAGTGTATGTCATGTTGTTGGAGATGGGAGGGAACCGGTGGCTGGAGAAACCAGTTTGGTTTAGGGAGGTGTACGAGGCGTTTGCAAGAGCAATGAGAAATTTGCTAGCCTTCTTGCTCCTAAGGCTGATCGCTCTCACACTAGGGCTCCCTACCAAGTTACTTGATTTGTACTTCAACAACCAACTCAACTTTCTCCTACTCAACAACTACCTACCTTGTCCCATGCCTCAATTGGCGCTGGGTGTCGGCCGTCACAAGGATGCCAACGTAGGAGGATGATGTCGGTGCGCTCAACATCAGGCGCAAGTCTGATGGTGAATGAGTGCGAGCCCAGCCCGTCTAGGACGTCTTCATCATCAAAGTCAAGATATATGGTGCACTCCATCTCATGTTTTCAGCTATATTTCAAACTTCTCAGTCGATCTGGATCGGTGCGTGCATGTGATTTCATATTTGTTGTACTCATCAAAGTCAGATTTAGAGCGTGCGTTTGAAAATTTCTTTATTTTGTTTTGCTTGACAGCATTTTAATTCTGTCGTTTAGAAATATGAAGATGCACAATGTTTCATTCTTCAATTGTCTTGAAAAAATAACTGTATTAAGCCATTTGAATCATAATTTTTTTTTTGAAATAGAACTACTCAAAATTCTTTAGTTGTTGTGTCTAATTGGCTCTATTTTGGGTGCTCCCTAATGAACCGTTTTGTTTAGGGATTTGGTACTCAATAATTGTTAAAGAAGACTTACTATTGTTTGTCAATTTGAGGGGCTACGTCCAGTTATAAAAGGAACAAGTCTAAGCCATTTCTAAACACAAAAAATCAAAAACAACACTAGAGTTTGTTGTGTGCGACCATTACTCTTATTGTGTGCTTCTTGCTACTATTGTGAGCGGCCTTGTTCTTTCCTACTTCTCCACCTTCTGCCACCTTGTTCTTCCCCATTCTTCTTCACCCAATATTATGCATCTGAGAGTAACTCATGTGACTTATTTTACAGCGACGTTCGAGAGCCAAAGGATAGTTCTACATTGTCCTCTTGCTAGCATCAGGAGGCAATACACGAGCTATGGGGGTGATTGAATGTGGGAGGCAAGACATGGTGAAGCTCGTGCATAGGAGTGGCGGATTTTGTCTTCACAATAGTGATCTTCGTGACATGCCTTCACCCATAGGATCATCTAATTTGTGTTTTCTTTGTTCTTTATTATTGATCAGATCAAGTTACTCTCATATATTGAAAGTATTGTTAAAATAGTAACTGGAAATCGATTAAATTTTTCGAAATTAGTGAAAACAAAAAATCTTTCTAGCTAATCATTAGTTGTTAATCCAAGTATTAGTGTTTACATAATATAGACCCCTAAAATCATTAGTTTTAGGTCCAAAAAACTTATGAGTTTATATTTCTGTCATTTGGAACAAAAGACGAAGTTCATCTCACTTCCTTAAGACTAGTTTCCTCTATCTCACCACTTGAGGAAAGTGAACCATCATTTAATGTTGTTTATACCTTGATTCATACATACAATGATCCATCTTCTGCTATAGACTCTTCTCCTGCCAAAATATCCAAAGAATTAGATTACCTTTGTCATGCTAGGATCTTGTCTGCTCTCTCCGATGAGCTGTATGACATCTACCACAAGAAAACTTCTACCCTTGAGATTTGACAAGCTTTAGATAACAATTTTGGAATGCAAGATGTTGGGCTAGAATAATATGCCTTTATGAGATGGTATGAATACAATATGGTGGATAATAAGTTTGTTCCAGCCCAAGTACTTTAGTACCAAAACCTCATCTAAAAGACTATTGATATAGGTTATAAGATTGAGGAAAATGTACAAGTGACAGTCCTTAATGAAAAGCTTCCTCCATGCTGGAAGGACTTTCCCGAGTCTATTCGTCACAAATATGATAGGTTAACCATGTCTTCCTTAGTGAAATCTCTTCAAACTAAATTCCATCATTGAGAAAAGGATGTCAAGGTTAATCCCACTGTCTATCTAGTAGATGATGTCAAACCCAAGAAGAAACCAAACAAGTTTAATCCTAAGTCTAAGAAATCTTTCAAGAAAGGAAAGCATCCCGATCAATATAAGAAATCTGATTCTAGGGAGCAATAAATTTTTTATGCATGTGGCAAGCCTAGTCATCTTGAAAATGTTTGTAGGGACCGTAAAAGTCAAGGAAAGAAAAATTATCATGCACTTAAGAATGCATAAGTGAACATGGTCAATGTGCAGGCAGATGCCTCCTCTTTTGAATGGTTAGATGCCACCAATTTTCTTGTTCTTAGTGTTGACTTTTCTTCAAGTGAAAATTGGTGTATGGACTCTGGTTTGGTTTCTCTCATCTACTCTGATCGATCTACTTTTTCCACCTATCAGGCAGACAACAGTCATGTGACCTCTTGGTGTGATGATGTATCCGTGAAGCAGATTGTAGGCTATGGACGTGTGGATCTGAAGCTCACATTTGGCAAAGTCCTTAGACTATAAAATGTTTTACATGTTCCTAGTTTTTAGAAAAAACTAGTTAGTGAAGTTTTGATCATGGCGTCTGGTTATACTCTTTTGTGTTAAGGGAACAAAGTTGTATATTCTAGATTTGGTTCTTACAAAGGTAGTGGGTACACCTGTGGGGGTTTAATTAATCTATGTTTCTCTTTTTGTAGTGGTATTTCTCATATTAATGATAGTTGTTTGAGTATCCTTTCTACTTAAATATCTTGTGATATTTGGCATGCTCGTCTAGGACATGTGAAGAAGAACACTATAAATGTATGGTTCACATAAACTTAATTCCCTAGAGTCCAATCTTCAATGATGTTAGATGCCAAATATGTGTTCAAGCCAAATTACCTAAGAAACCCTTTAGGTCAGTGGAAAGGAACACATCTCTACTTGAGCTTGTTCATACATACATGTTTGATTTAAATAGTATTCTTACTAGTGATGACATGCACTATTTTGTAACATTTATTGATGATTTTTCCAAATATTGTTGCATTTTCTTGTTGAAATCTAAGGATGAACAAATGAGTGTGCTCTATATCAGTACTCTTATTTAAGTTAAACTTGTTCATTATGTTGGTATGTATGCCCTGAGAGCCAATCATGGGATGATTGGTGGGATACATTAAGATTGATTTGATAAACATCAAAGGCAAGCTTCCAATTCTTTCTGGTTCAGTCATATGAGATAGTGATAGAACAAATTGAATGTCTAGAGAATGACAGTACTCAATGACGTATGCCTTCAGGTTGAGGACATGAACGATGAGATCATACGGATGCTAAGAGTTTGTACATTCTCATTATGCCCCTAGTCAGATGTCATTGTGGAAGGTAGATAGACAGCAATGACACACAAGACTAGATTGTGGTGTTGGTTGATGACAAAATCTCATTAGTCATGATATAGAGATATCAAACCAAACACATAGGTACTTGTTAGAGACCAAGTGTACCGGACAGACCCACCGTGAGTTTGACACATGGAACCATGACATGGTAGTCACAGTCAGTACTCACAGTGATGGTGGTGAGTGTGATTCTTTGACCTGAAATCACTACACTCAACACATGTCGTTGGGCACACTTTGACATCATCAGACGCAATCCTGAAACATGGGTTGTTATAAAGGTGATGATTGGGTGGCTTTGATACATGGGGCTTTTGAGGGGTGAGTGATAGATATGGGATTTGTCCCTCCTGAGGGAGTTTGATATCCAAGGCCACTTGATGAGTAGGATTGAAATAGACGTGTGCATGCATGTGTGAATCAGTATGTGATATTGATGTCATACATATCTCTTCCAATCTACTCTGAGATCAAGAAAGTGAATGAACATTGATAGGATGATTGTTCCATGCCTCGAGTTCATTCGGGATATCAGTGACAAAGGAATTATACATTCATTGTAACACCATTCTGTTGGTATGTATGCCCATAGAGCAAGTCATATGATGATTGTAATGGGATACTTTGTAATTGATTTGAATAATAATAAAGGCAATTTCCAATCTATATGTTTAAACTGTTTCTGAGATGATGGTGTAACATGATAGATGTCTAAAGATTGTTTTACTCAATGACGTATGCTTTTGGGTTGAGGACCTAAACGGTGAGATCATACGGATGCTAAGAGTATTCTTTCTTTTTTAGTCCCTAGTCGGTTGTTATTGTGGAAATAACCATAGACATCAATAACACTAAAGACTAGATTGTGTGTTGGTTGATGACAGAATCTCATTAGTCATGATATGGTGATATCAAACCAAGCACATAGGTACTTGTTAGAGAACAAGGTACCGGACAGACCCACAGTGAGAGTGACACATGGAACCATGACATGGTAGTCACAGTCAGCTCTCACAGTGATGGTGGTGAGTGTGATTCTTAGACCTGAAATCACTACACTCAACACATGTCGTTGGGACACTTTGACATCATCAAACGCAATCCTGAAACATGGGTTGTTATAAAGTTGATGATTGGGTGGCTTTGACACATGGGGCTTTTGAGGGGTGAGTGATAGATATGGGATTTGTCCCTCCTGAGGGAGTTTGATATCCTTGGCCACTTGATGAGTAGGATTGAGAAAGGCATGTGCATGCACGTGTGAATCAATATGAGATATTGATGTCATACACATCTCACTCGGTCTACTCTGAGATCAAGGAAATGAATGAACATTGACAGGATGACTGTTCCATGCCTCGAGTTTATTCTGGATATCAGTGATAAAGGAATTATACATTCACTGTAACACCATTCACGGATTGTAGGATGAAAGTTGTTCTCCAACTTTCTACTTTCACTTGGGTAGCAATGATGTGTGACTAGACACCGCTCTTTGCTTGTGAAGTCATAAATGTTATGGACTTTCACTGCCAATGTGAAATGGACCTGCAGGGTCACACACATAGGATTTAACCTGGAAGAGGAGTTTTGTCCACAAGCAATGTTTAGATTGATTACTAAAGGAGTTTAGTAGTTCAATTAAACACTCAATTAATCGATAGCTCAATATCATGATGTTCAAGGTGTTGGATGCATTGATTGGAGTATCAGATTGATTGAAATCGCATTTGACTGATTCTGCACAATCTGCACTCCCAACCGATCGGTTCATGTGATGAACCGGTCGGCTGAGGTTGCTGAACCGGTCGGCTCAATTGTTGAACCGATCGGCTCATGCACAGAGTGAAACAACCGGTTCAAGTGTTGAACCGATCGGTTCAACTGGTGCAATCGAGCAACTTGGGAAAGTAGGATTGGTGAGAATTTTCCTTTCGTTTCAATTGCCCAATTTGATTGGGAATAATATTGGTATTCGATACCAATTGGGAAAGAAACAAGGAAAGTCAATCGGGAACCAACCTGGAACCCCAACCGACCGGTTCATGAGTGAACCGATCGGTTCAAGGGTCCCAAACGATCGGTTCAGTGGTGAACCGATCGGTTCAGGTCCCCAACCGACCGGTTCACTTGTGAACCGATCGGTTCAGGTTGCGAGATGGTTGCTTTTTGTGGAAAATCTCGAACCCTTCTACTCTTGCTTTAGTCCCGTATTGCCGGGCACAGAGAACCATGTCCCATGACCCGCCTATATATAGGGGTTTTGGGGGCTTCTCAGAGTACAACTCAGTGCATGTTGATTGCTTTGCAAAGTTGTCGTTCTCTCTGGTTTTGGTAACCGAGAGAGAGCCCGAGCAAGTGCTTCCCGCAAAGGGAGGTGCAGCAAGGGAAGGACAACTGCAGTTGCAGTCGACAGCAGGAGAGTGTGTTGGCAACTAGTACGTCAACAGGAGGGTGCGACTCCTTCCACTTCCTTGTGGGACAAGGAGAGTGGAGTTCCGGGTGGTCCGTGTGGACTACTTCAGAGGCGGGAGGTCACTGCCGCTCAGGAGGACAACTGTCATCCGACAGTCTGGTAGGAGGAGGAGTCTTCAGTCCCGATGCGACCAGGAGCTGCACAGACACCGTCCAAGACCGGAGGTGAAGACTGCGCAAGGCGCGTGGTATTGTCGCCGAGCAAGCCTCGGGACAAGGTATGATTCACAAACCATCTTTCCTATTATATAGATGTTGACGCGATTCCTTTTGTTCCGGGTTTTGGGAGAGAAAAAAATTTTTTGTTTCCGCTGCTTCTCTGCCTCCTATAAAAACCCTACAGTGGTATCAGAGCGAGGTTGACCTCTCTATATTTTAGGATTATCGATGTGATCGATTTTGATTTGTCGTCTTTATTTATTGCATGCAATGCGAATAATATCGGCTTTATACATGTCCAATCCACAAATCCCTAATATACATATATGATATGTAATTTTAATACACTCGATACGCGTTGCCCTTAAACGAGTTTTGTGGTGGATGTGTAGCATGATTATGGCCTATAAAACCCTATATCTGTGTTTGGTTGTTTGTGTGGTTGCTTGCATCTCGGTCTGCGCACCGATTCCCTTTCTCATATTCCTGATGTAACTCGAAATAATTCGAGAATTCTTTCCTACCTTTGCTCCCCCCGAATGTAACTCGGGGTTTCACAATTCATTTGTAAATAGGATAGATTTTATTTCATGTTATGTCAAAGAACGGCGGACAACCTGAAGACGATTGGTTGGTGATCCAGACGGCAGGTTCAAGGAACGAGATGAGCAGGTGGCGACCTGAGGAGATGCACGATGACCGGTGAACCGATCGGCTGGAGGCGCCAGTCGATCGGCTGGTGGCACCCGAACAACCTACCTGATGGCGAGCCGATCAGTCATGGAGATGAGCTGATCAAACCCAGAAAGGCAGGCACATATTTCATCTTGTACAGGTTGCATGTGATGTAGACCTAGATGACCGTGATTCCTCTTGGCTCGAGGAATCACAAATAGGATGGCCATAATCATTGCTTTTTATCGTTTATGCATGTTTTCTGTGGGATATAGCATGTATATGATACGTACTATATATTGTGGTGATTGGATATGTATATGTATATAAAAACCAAATCCCTCATTAAATATTAAGTCTTATACGCCTTCCATTAGCGACACACATGGCAAACTTGATCGACCAAGCGTAGGTTACGCCAAAGCATGGTGTGCCGTCTATCTTGTGGAAGTGTGAAGGGTCGACATGTAGGTTCTGCCAAAGAAGGGTGCATGTTTACCGTGTCGGCTTTTGGGTTAGACTTAACTGGTGATTCTTAGAGCGTCTAAGCCCAGAGGCACGGAATGTTCATGGCAAGGTATTGTGCATGTTCATTCATCAAGAGTTGCATATGATGCAATTGGCAAGAGTTGCCTACCTGGAAGATCTAAGTTGTGGGTGACAGCCAAAGCTGGTCCATGGCTTAGAGGATTCTAGGATCTTGACCCACTAGAAGATTGTACGCTGCAATCTTCCGAATTGATGGTGAGGGCTATCAATTTGAGTCAAAATAGTGGGAGCGGTAATTAATTAAAGGCATAATTAACTATCGTCAAATTTTATTCAAATCAAATCAAAAGGGTTTTTGACAAATGCAAATTTTCTCTTGTAGAATGGAAAAAGAATCATCTTTTAAAATGGGCAAATTAATTGAGAATAAATTCCATAACTGGTTGAGGAATGTGAGAAGTGTTCTGCACAATCCAGATATACCAGGAGCCTTAGAATCCACTCTATGTACGCTTAATGCATTGGTGAAGAAGAAAGTAGGTAAGGGAGAGAAGTGTTCTCTCGCCAAACCAATTTCTTCTACATGGAGAGGATGGAAGGAACAATGGAAGAAGAAGTCAGAGATAGAGATCTCTACTTCTGGTGTATACGTGATAGAGATTAACTTTACTACTTCTTCATCATGGGTACTTGATACTGGATGCGGATCTCACATTTGTTCAAATGTTAAGGATCTTAAGAGAAGTAGGCCTTTGGGGAAAGGCGAGGTTGAACTACGTGTTGCTAATGGGGCAAGAGTTGCCGCCAGTGCCGTAGGAACCTATGAGTTAACTCTACCTAGTGGGCTAATAATAGAGTTGAAGAACTGCTATTATGTACCTGCCATAAATAGGAATATTATTTCCGTCTCTTGTTTAGACAAAGATGGATTTGAATTTCTTATTAAGAATGGAAAGTGTTCCATTTCTAAAGATGAGATCTTTTATGGCAGTGCCCCTATGTCTTATGGTCTATACTTGATAGACTTGGAGACAAGTGTATACAACGTAAACACCAAAAAGCAAAAACTCAACGACTCAAACAAAACATATCTCTGGCATTGTCGTCTAGGGCACATAAATGAGAAGCACATTTCTAGACTCCATAAAGATGGTTATCTAGACTCTTTTGATTATGAATCAATAGAGACATGTGAATCTTGTTTGTTGGGCAAGATGACCAAGACTCCCTTTTTAGGTAAAGGTGAGAGAGCTAGTGATCTATTAGGACCCATACATACTGATGTATGTGGGCCTTCTAGAACTAATGCCAGAGGTGGGTATCAGTACTTCATTACCTTTACTGATGACTTCAGTAGGTATGGCTATGTGTACCTGATGAAACATAAGTCAGAAACCCTTGAAAGGTTCAAGGAGTTCATGAATGAAGTACAGAACCAGCTTGGTAAAAGTATTAAGGCACTTCGTTCCGATCGAGGTGGAGAATACTTGAGCCAGGAGTTTGAGGACCTTCTGCGAGCCCGTGGTATTGTATCACAATGGACTCCGCCTGGAACACCACAACATAATGGTGTGTCTGAAAGAAGGAATCACACATTGTTAGATATGGTGCGATCAATGATGAGTTTTTCTGATCTTCCAATTTCTTTCTGGGGTTATGCTCTTGAAACCGCCGCGTTTACACTTAACCGTGTGCCATCTAAATCGGTTCAAAAGACACCATATGAGATATGGACTGGGAAGCGTCCCAATTTGTCTTTTATGAAGATTTGGGGTTGTGGAGCTTACGTCAAGAAAATGTTTCCTGATAAGCTTGGACCCAAATCTGATAAATGTTATTTTGTTGGATATCCCAAGGAAACTAAGGGATATTATTTATACCACCCAACTGACAACAAAGTGTTTGTTGCAAGGGAAGTTGTATTCCTAGAAAAGGAATTTATTTCCAAAGGAAACAGTGGGAGGAATATAGAGCTTGAAGAGGTTCAAGCCCAACAAGAAAACATTGAACCAGTAGATGTACAAGAGGAAAATGGAGATTCACAAGGTGTCGTGGAATCTCATTCTCCTCAAGTAACACAAGGACCTCATAGATCTAGTAGGACTCACCTTGATCCTGAGAGGTTTGGATACCTTGTAACTCAGGAAGGTGGAGAGTTGATCATAGATGATGATCCAACTACCTACGTAGAGGCTATGGAGGGACTAGATTCTGAGAAATGGCTTGAAGCCATGAGATCCGAGATGGAATCCATGTACTCCAACAAAGTATGGACTTTGGTGGAACCACCCGAAGGGGTAAAACCCATAGGGTGCAAGTGGGTCTTTAAGAAAAAGACCAACATGGATGGCAATGTGCAAACTTATAAAGGTAGATTGGTTGCAAAGGGTTTTCGACAAATTCAAGGTGTTGACTATGACGAAACCTTTTCTCCAGTTGCCATGATTAAGTCCATCAGGATCATGCTTGCTATTGCATCCTATTATGACTATGAGATTTGGCAGATGGATGTTAAAACCGCATTCCTTAACGGGAATATTCATGAGGATGTGTATATGACACAACCTGAAGGTTTTGTAGATCCAAAGAATGCCAATAAAGTCTGTAAACTGCAAAGGTCAATATATGGATTGAAGCAAGCATCTCGGAGTTGGAATCTTCGATTTGATGAAGAAGTCAAAGTGTTTGGCTTTATTCAAAATGAAGATGAACCTTGTGTGTACAAGAAGGTTAGTGGGAGCTCGACCACATTCCTCATATTGTATGTGGATGACATACTCTTGATGGGGAATGATGTCTTAGCCTTAGAGAAGGTAAAGACTTGGCTTGGGAAAACTTTCTCAATGAAGGACTTAGGAGAAGCATCCTACATTCTAGGAATTAAGATCTATAGAGATAGATCTAGAAGGCTTCTCGGACTAAGTCAGAGCACGTACATTGACAAGGTGCTGAAGCGATTCAGCATGGAGAACTCAAAGAGAGGCAACGTCCCTGTGCTACATGGAGTTACCGTCTCTAGAGCTCAATGTCCCCAATCTTGTGAAGAGAGGGAGCGTATGAATGAGATCCCATATGCATCAGCCATCGGATCCATCATGTACGCTATGTTGTGCACACGCCCAGATGTCTCGTATGCTCTCAGCATGACGAGCAGGTACCAGTCAGATCCCGGGGATGCTCACTGGACAGCCGTGAAGAACATCCTCAAGTACTTGCGAAGGACTAAGGATCAGTTTCTTGTGTACGGCGGCGAGGAAGAGCTGGTTGTAAAGGGTTACACCGATGCAAGCTTCCAAACCGATAAAGATGATTATAGATCGCAGTCAGGATTTGTGTTTTGCCTTAATAATGGAGCTGTGAGCTGGAAGAGTTCCAAGCAAGAAACAGTTGTCGATTCTACTACAGAGGCTGAGTATATTGCTGCTTCGCATGCAGCAAAGGAGGCTGTGTGGATCAGGAAGTTCATTTCTGAACTTGGTGTAGTTCCCAGTAGCTGTGATGCAATTGAGCTTTATTGTGACAATAATGGAGCTATTGCACAAGCTAAGGAGCCCAGATCACATCAGCGGTCCAAGCACATACTGCGGCGCTTCCATCTCATACGAGAGATCGTACAGCGAGGAGATGTGAAGATTTGCAAAGTACCAACTGAAGACAACATAGCTGATCCACTGACTAAGGCCCTTTCTCAGTAAAAGCATGATGGTCATGCTAGGTCACAAGGACTGCGTTTCCTTGGTGACTGGCTCTAAGTGCAAGTGGGAGTCTGTTTGTATGTATGCCCATAGAGCAAGTCATATGATGATTGTAATGGGATACTTTGTAATTGATTTGAATAATAATAAAGGCAATTTCCAATCTATATGTTTAAACTGTTTCTGAGATGATGGTGTAACATGATAGATGTCTAAAGATTGTTTTACTCAATGACGTATGCTTTTGGGTTGAGGACCTAAATGGTGAGATCATACGGATGCTAAGAGTATTCTTTCTTGTTTAGTCCCTAGTCGGTTGTTATTGTGGAAATAACCATAGACATCAATAATACTAAAGACTAGATTGTGTGTTGGTTGATGACAGAATCTCATTAGTCATGATATGGTGATATCAAACCAAGCACATAGGTACTTGTTAGAGAACAAGGTACCGGACAGACCCACCGTGAGAGTGACACATGGAACCATGACATGGTAGTCACAGTCAGCTCTCACAGTGATGGTGGTGAGTGTGATTCTTAGACCTGAAATCACTACACTCAACACATGTCGTTGGGACACTTTGACATCATCAAAGCAATCCTGAAACATGGGTTGTTATAAAGCTGATGATTGGGTGGCTTTGACACATGGGGCTTTTGAGGGGTGAGTGATAGATATGGGATTTGTCCCTCCTGAGGGAGTTTGATATCCTTGGCCACTTGATGAGTAGGATTGAGAAAGGCATGTGCATGCACGTGTGAATCAATATGTGATATTGATGTCATACACATCTCACTCGGTCTACTCTGAGATCAAGGAAATGAATGAACATTGACAGGATGACTGTTCCATGCCTCGAGTTCATTCTGGATATCAGTGATAAAGGAATTATACATTCACTGTAACACCATTCACGGATTGTAGGATGAAAGTTGTTCTCCAACTTTCTACTTTCACTTGGGTAGCAATGATGTGTGACTAGACACCGCTCTTTGCTTGTGAAGTCATAAATGTTATGGACTTTCACTGCCAACGTGAAATGGACCTGCAGGGTCACACACATAGGATTTAACCTGGAAGAGGAGTTTTGTCCACAAGCAATGTTTAGATTGATTACTAAAGGAGTTTAGTAGTTCAATTAAACACTCAATTAATCGATATCTCAATATCATAATGTTCAAGGTGTTGGACGCATTGATTGGAGTATCGGATTGATTGAAATCGCATTTGACTGATTCTGCACAATCTGCACTCCCAACCGATCGGTTCATGTGATGAACCGGTCGGCTGAGGTTGCTGAACCGGTCGGCTCAATTGTTGAACCGATCGGCTCATGCACAGAGTGAAATGACCGGTTCAAGTGTTGAACCGATCGGTTCAACTGGTGCAATCGAGCAACTTGGGAAAGTAGGATTGGTGAGAATTTTCCTTTCGTTTCAATTGCCCAATTTGATTGGGAATAATATTAGTATTCGATACCAATTGGGAAAGAAACAAGGAAAGTCAATCGGGAACCAACCTGGAACCCCAACCGACCGGTTCATGAGTGAACCGATCGGTTCAAGGGTCCCAAACGATCGGTTCAGTGGTGAACCGGTCGGTTCAGGTTGCGAGATGGTTGCTTTTTGTGGAAAATCCCGAACCCTTCTACTCCTACTTTAGTCCCGTATTGCCGGGCACAGAGAACCCTGTCCCATGACCCGCCTATATATAGGGGTATTGGGGGCTTCTCAGAGTACAACTCAGTGCATGTTTATTGCTCTGCAAAGTTTTCGTTCTCTCTGGTTTTGGTAACCGAGAGAGAGCCCGAGCAAGTGCTTCCCGCAAAGGGAGGTGCAGCAAGGGAAGGACAGTTGCAGTTGCAGTCGACAGCAGGAGAGTGTGTTGGCGACTAGTACGTCAACAGGAGGGTGCGACTCCTTCCACTTCCTTGTGGGACAAGGAGAGTGGAGTTCCGGGTGGTCCGCGTGGACTACTTCAGAGGCGGGAGGTCACTGCCGCTCAGGAGGACAACTGTCATCCGACAGTCTGGTAGGAGGAGGAGTCTTCAGTCCCGGTGCGACCAGGAGCTGCACAGACACCGTCCAAGACCGGAGGTGAAGACCGCACAAGGCGCGTGGTATTGTCGCCGAGCAAGCCTCGGGACAAGGTATGATTCACAAACCATCTTTCCTATTATATAGATGTTGACGCGATTCCTTTTGTTCCGGGTTTTGGGAGAGAAAAAAAAAATTTGTTTCCGCTGCTTCTCTGCCTCCTATAAAAACCCTACACATTCATGGATTGTAGGATTGAAAGTTGTTCTCCAACTTTATACTTTCACTTGGGTAGCACTGATGTGTGACTAGGCACCACTCTTTTCTTGTGAAGTCATAAGTGTTATGGACTTTCACTGCCAACGTGAAATGGATTTGCAGGGTCACACACAAAGGATTTAACCTGGAAGCGGAGTTTTGTCCAAAAACAATGTTTAGATTGATTACTAAAGGAGTTTAGTAGTTCAATTAAACACTCAATTGATTGATAGCTCAAAATCATAGTGTTCAAGGTGTTAGACAGCTTGATTAGAGTATCGGATTAATTGAAACCGCAATTGACAGATTCTGCACAATCTGCACTCCCAACCGATTGGCTCATGAGATGAACCAATTGGCTGAGCTTGGTGAACCGGTCGGATCAAGTGTTGAGTCGATCGGCTCATGGACAGGGTGAATGATTGGTTCAAGTGTTGAAACAATCGGTTCAACTTTTACAACCGAGCAAGTTGGGAAAGTCGGATTGGTGAGAATTTTCCTTTCGTTTCACTTGCCCAATTTGATTGGGAAAAGGATTAGTATTTGATACCAATTAGAAACAAAATAGGGAAAGTCAATCGGGAACTTATCAGGACCACGAACCGATCGGTTCAGAAAGTGAACCGATCGGCTCATGGGTCCCAACTGATCGGTTGAGTGTCAACCGACTGGCTCAGATCCCCAACTGACCGTTTCAGAAATTAAACGACCGGTTCAGGTTGCGAGTTGGTTGTTTTTTTGTGGAAAATCTCGAACCCTTCTACTCCTGCTTTAGTCCCGCATTGCCCGGGATAGAGAACCCTGTCCCATGACCCTCCTATATATATAGGGGTATTGGGGGCTTCTCAACCAGTTGCTCTGCAAATTTGTCGTTCTCTCTGGTTTTGGTAACCGAGAGAGAGCCCGAGCAAGTGCTACCCGCAAAGGGAGGCGCAACAAGGGAAAGACAACTGTAGTTGCAACTGGCAGCAGGAGAGTGTGTTGGCGACTAGTACGTCAACAGGAGGGTGCGACTCCTTCCAATTCCTTGTGGGACAAGGAGATTGGAGTTCCAGGTGGTCCGTGTGGACTACTTCAGAGGCAGGAGGTTTCTGCCGCTCAGGAGGACAACTGTCAACCCCGACAGTCCGGTGAGAGGAGGAGTCGTCAGTCCCGGTGTGACCAGGAGCTGCATAGACACCGTCCAAGACCGGAGGTGAAGACTGCACAAGGCGTGAGGTATTGTCACCGAGCAAGCCTCAGGACAAGGTATGATTCCACAAACCATTCTTTCCTATTGTATAGACGTTGACGCGTTTCCTTGTTCCGGGTTTGGGGGAGAAATTTTTTTTTGTTTCCGCTGCCTTCTCTGCCTCCCCTAAAACCCAACAGTGGTATCAGAGCCACGTCAGCTGCTCTATATTTTAGGAATATCGATATGATCAATTTTGGTTTGTCGCCTTTATTTATTGCATATGATGCGAATAAAATGGACTTTATGCATGTCCAATCCTAAATCCACAAATCCCAATTATATATATGATATGTATTATTAATGCACTCGATACGCGTCACCCTCAAATGAGTTTTGTGGTGGATGTATAACGTGGTTATGGCCAATAAACCCTATCTGTGTATGGTTGTATGTGGTTTCTTGCATCTCGGTCTGCGCACTGATTCCCCTTCTCCTATTCCTGATGTAACTTGAAATAATTTGAGATTCTTTCCTACCTTTGCTCCCCCCAAATGTAACTCGGGGTTTCTGTAACATACCGAATCTTGAACCCTACCCTAGAATTTGACCTTTTGGATTTGATCAAACAAGTTTGAGGTTAGAGTGATCCTAATAATCTAAATGCGTGAATAATGTAATATAATATGTCAAATAATTCATTTGGTGATAATAAGAAGATAAATAACATAATTACATGCATAATAAGGTTATTGGGCCTATAATGGGCCAGATGACAAAACCCATGTAAGAAATCCTCAAATTAAATAATAGACTTCAAATTCGTAATCTACACATAAAAATAAGCTTACATGTCAATTTTCATTTAATTTGAACTACCTTGAAAATAATATGGTAATTTAGGAGAGAGAAATTGCCTAAAAGGTGTAATTAATAAATAAATATAATAATTGACTCCAAAAGAGGAAAATAATCTTAGATTCATGATCTACATAATAAATATAGCCTTTGGGTGAATTTTCATCCAATTTGGAGAAAGTTTGCTTAAAAGGTTAAATCAGGAGAGAGAAAGTGTGTAGAATCTCCAAAATATTAATTAAATATGCAAACAACTCCAATATGTAAAATTGATGGAAAATTCGTATTCAACACATTAAATATGACTTGTGTGTCAAGTTTCATAAAATTTGGATAATCCTAAAGCCATTAATAAAGGAGGAAAGAGAAAATAGTAATTTATTTATTTGACACATTAAAAGTTCTTAAAAGGCAAATCTAATTTTATATTCGGAATCTACATGTTTAACTTAACTTGTGTGCAAAGTTTGGGTTAATTTGGATAAGAATAGGACCCCTAAATAAGGAAAGAGAAATATGTGTATTAATTGGTTTTAATTTTACTCCTAAATCGATTAAACTATAGTTTCCTAATCTAATGTTGTCACGCAGGCTTTGATTTCCATTTCCCAATTTCGGCTTGCTTTTGGACCGTTGATCTGCAATCTAACGGCTTCGGGGTCGTCTCCTAGCTCCAAATCGGAGTAGGAGTACAGACTGGTTTCTTTGATTTTTCGGTTGAGGATTTCTCCCTCGATTTTTAATCTTTTTCGACGATTCTTTCGCCTCTATGATCCTTGCTCTATTCCGCAGCTTTTGATCCCAGATACATGGGTATTTATACCCCGAGTTACCCAAACCGCTGGCGCCGCCATTGCTCTCTGTTTCTGTCCTGTTTCCCGCTTCGAGGTCGTCTTCTCGTCGTTTCTGGCCATCGGACCACGAAGGATCGGTCGCCTGATCTCCGCTGAGGTCCCAACTGTGAAACACGTGCTTTAGGTTGGCTGCTTGGGACACCAGATATGTTCCCCTGCTCCGTCCTTCGCCGGCAGCCGTTCTGAGTCCATGTCGATGCCCCGACCATCGGGATCGATGCAGAGGACTCAGGATGCTCCCTTTTTCCCTCACGAAGCTTCCTCTATGTTCGATTGGTTCATCGAGATAGGTATTACATTTCCCCCTTTTTAGTTTGTTGTCTGTTGTTTGTTGATTTCAGAAGTGGTTTTTCCCGCATCCGGCCACCACCCAGCTCGAGTCTGGGGTGATTGAGTTCGGTTTGATCTCAGGAAGTTGAGGAAGGGTTTCGTTTTGCAGGACCTGCTTTGGTGTTGAGAATTTGACTTTGAATCAAACCTGTAGAGTTCCGTTTGCCTTGTTCTTGCGAAGAAGATGACACATAGCCATTTTACATCTTTACCCTCCTGCTTTACTGCTTTCGCTGTGTTTCTCAACCAGGGGCATTTTGGTCTTTTCCCGCCTTATGTTCTTTTGCTGTGAGCAAGGTCTGGTCGTCCGCAGACTCGTGACTTGCCCACTCATGATTGGGCCAAGTCACCAGGTCCGTGGGGCCCTCTCGCTCTCTCTCTTCTCTTTTGCAACTCATTTGTTGATGTGTTATTTTCTGATTGGTCGATTTTATAAAATCAATAACTAATTATTTACTTATCAAAAAAATATAAATAAATAGCCATTGGATTCATAAAAATAAGGGCTTTCTAATGGAATTAGTTTGATCGTATGAATCTAATGTTTTAAACAGGTGTGTTTAATGGATCTAATTAATGATGAATTAACTTGTAAAAATCATAACTAAATATATGTAAGTCAGAAAAATATGATAAAATATGTTTTGGACTCCTAATAACATATACTAAAATATGGCATGGTTTTGGAAACCTAATTCGCATAATGGTAAAAAGGTGATTTTTTAGGGTTTCGTATATTAATGGAAACCTAACCCTAATTCCACATATATGCATAATAGGTGCTTTGGATGCCTAGGCTTGGACCTAGATGTGTATTGGGATCGTTTGAGTCTGAAGTTGAGGTATGTTTGCATCCCATATTATTTTTGTTGAGCAATTATCCTATTTTATTTTTTTCTCTTGGTCCTATGGACATTAGCCTACACATTGTCTTGTTCTTTTGATATCATGGATTCATGTGAAGTATCTTATTTTATTATTGATCTTATGATCATGGATATTCTCTTGGAATCTTATCTTGTTGCCTTGGTGCAAGTTGGACTTTTGATAGTATATGCCCACTATGGTGTGGATTATTACTTGTTGATATATGCCACTTTGAAGTGGATTTGCTTATACGTTTGTGTTGTCCATTGTGTGATGGCAATATTGTTTATTCTGACTATACTTTTCTACTTGCCTCTACATTTAACATGCTATGTGATTCAGTAGCACTAGAGTAGTGTAATTACATTGGTTTTGTCTCATTATGCAACATGGCAACATTGTGATATCTTTGGGATGGTGGATGTGTGATTCCCCATACCCGGGAAGGATGTGTGATTCCTGTCCCATGTTATATATATTTGGATGGTGGATGTGTGATTCCCCATGCCAGGGAAGGATGTGTGATTCCTGGCCCATGTACCATCAGGGCAAGATGTGTGATTCTTGGCCCATGTCCCACCAGGTTCAAGATGTTTGATTCTTGACCGCCATTGTTATTTATATTGTTCTAGGGCTATGTTTATCTCACATGCATGCAGGTTGATGATGATATGTGCTTTGTTTTCCACCATGGTAGTGGATGTTTATATTGATAGCACATTCTTGTTATTTGTTGGTTATGGCAAGTATCCCTTTTGTCATGTTACTTTTCTCTTGATACCCGTTTGGGTGGTACTTATCTCTTACATGGGAAGCCTTTACATTTGATGTTATTTATTTCCTTATATTGCTCAATTTGCTCTTCAGTATGCACATACCAGCCTTTGTTGATGTTTCTTTTTGTTTCTCTTTTGCTGGGGTATGCTTCCAACCCTAGGTGGAGGACTTAGATGACAAGACGTGATGACCTAGACTTAGTTTGTGAAGATGAAGGTTGGAGACAATCTTGAGGTGGTTTAGATTTCCTCTACATGGATCCTTGTGATGTAAGTTTAAGTTTGTAACCATTTGTTCTATAATTGAATATAGTCAAATATTTTCTTCCGCTGCTATACATTGGTCTTTTGATTACCATTATATAAAGATTTGAAAAATTTACACCCACTCCGACATACCTTCTGAGTGTGTTTGGTCTGGAGGTTTTATTGTTCAAATTTTTAGTAGAGAAGTGGTTTCACTTGTTTACAACATGGTATCAGAGCCCATGGTAGTCGGAATCGACTATTTCAATTTTGTCTCCCTGTAGAACCCTTGACTTTGCTAGTTATCTCTAAGTGAGATGTTGACCCTAGATCTGATATATGATGATCTTTTATGCAATAAGGTCTGGTTTGAGGTCAAGATTAGGTTATGAGGAAATATTCATATGGAAATATTGTGACTTAGTTCTCGTATTGATTTTTGCACGCATGTTGGTTTTACATCGCAAAAGTTTTTCATCGGAAAAAAAAATTATTTTCATTATATCACTATATGTATAAAATTTTATGGATTTTATCGAAGTTTTCTTGAACTATGTCACAATGAAGAGAAACTCTAGTAGAGTAGAATCTAACCCTAGCTTTATGACTAGGATTGATATAATGGTTTAGTTGACTTACCCTATGACTTTTTGGTTGATCATGTAGGGTTGATAGGTTAGAGATACAAGGACCTAAAATCTCAACCCTAGATGGTGACTTATAGTTGGATACATGAGAAACATAAATCTCTAAAACTTTCAGATGTGGGTAGCTCTAAAAAGTTGTTTAGTTTGACTTGTTAGGTTGAACCCTTTAAGGGGTGGAGAGTATTTAGTGATTGATGTTTGAATCTATAGATTTCGAGGACGAAATCCTTTTTAAGGGGTGGAGTGTTGTAACATACCGAATCTTGAACCCTACCCTAGAATTTGACCTTTTGGATTTGATCAAACAAGTTTGAGGTTAGAATGATCCTAATAATCTAAATGCGTGAATAATGTAATATAATATGTCAAATAATTCATTTGGTGATAATAAGAAGATAAATAACATAATTACATGCATAATAAGGTTATTGGGCCTATAATGGGCCAGATGAAAAACCCATGTAAGAAAGCCTCAAATTAAATATTAGACTTCAAATTCGTAATCTACACATAAAAATAAGCTTACATGTCAATTTTCATTTAATTTGAACAACCTTGAAAATAATATGGTAATTTAGGAGAGAGAAATTGCCTAAAAGGTGTAATTAATAAATAAATATAATAATTGACTCCAAAAGAGGAAAATAGTCTTAGATTCGTTATCTACATAATAAATATAGCTTTTGGGTGAATTTTCATCCAATTTGGAGAAAGATTGCTTAAAAGGTTAAATCAGGAGAGAGAAAGTGTGTAGAATCTCCAAAATATTAATTAAATATGCAAACAACTCCAATATGTAAAATTGATGGAAAATTCGTATTCAACACATTAAATATTACTTGTGTGTCAAGTTTCATAAAATTTGGATAATCCTAAAGCCATTAATAAAGGAGGAAAGAGAAAATAGTAATTTATTTATTTGACACATTAAAAGTTCTTAAAAGGCAAATCTAATTTTATATTCGGAATCTACATGTTTAACTTAACTTGTTTGCAAAGTTTGTCTTAATTTGGATAAGAATAGGACCCCTAAATAAGGAAAGAGAAATATGTGTATTAATTGGTTTTAATTTTACTCCTAAATCGATTAAACTATAGTTTCCTAATCTAATGTTGTCACGCAGGCTTTGATCTTCATTTCCCAATTTTGGCTTGCTTTTGGACCGTTGATCTATGATCTAACGGCTTCGGGGTCGTCTCCTAGCTCCAAATCGGAGTAGGAGTACAGACTGGTTTCTTTGATTTTTCGGTTGAAGATTTCTCCCTCGATTTTTAATCTTTTTCGACGATTCTTTCGCCTCTGTGATCCTTGCTCTATTCCACAGCTTTTGATCCCAGATACATGGGTATTTATACCCTGAGTTACCCAAACTGCTGGCGCCGCCATTGCTCTCTGTTTCTGCCCTGTTTCCCGCTTCGAGGTCGTCTTCTCGCCGTTTCTGGCCATCGGACCACGAAGGGTCGGTCTCCTGATCTCTGCTGAGGTCCCAGCTGTGAAACACGCGCTTTAGGTTGGCTGCTTCGGACACCGGATATGTTCCCCTACTCCGTCCTTCGCCGGCAGCCATTTTGAGTCCATGTCGATGCCCCGACCATCGGGATCGATGCAGAGGACTCGGGATGCTCCCTTTTTCCCTCACGAAGCTTCCTCTATGTTCGATTGGTTCATCGAGATAGGTATTACGTTTTCCCCTTTTTAGTTTGTTGTCTGTTGTCTGTTGATTTCAGAAGTGGTTTTTCCCGCATCCGGCCACCACCCAGCTCGAGTCTGGGGTGATTGAGTTCGGTTTGATCTCAGGAAGTTGAGGAAGGGTTTCGTTTTGCAGGACCTGCTTTGGTGCTGAGAATTTGACTTTGAATTGAACCTGTAGAGTTGCGTTTGCCTTGTTCTTGCGAAGAAGATGACACATAGCCGTTTTACATATTTACCCTCCTGCTTTACTGCTTTCGCTGTGTTTCTCAACCAGGGGCATTTTGGTCTTTTCCCGCCTTATGTTCTTTTGCTGTGAGCAAGGTCTGGTCGTCCGCAGACTCGTGACTTGCCCACTCATGATTGGGCCAAGTCACCAGGTCTGTGGGGCCCTCTCGCTCTCTCTCTTCTCTTTTGCAACTCATTTGTTGATGTGTTATTTTCTGATTGGTCGATTTTATAAAATCAATAACTAATTATTTACTGATCAGAAAAATATAAATAAATAGCTGTTGGATTCATAAAAATAAGGGATTTCTAATGGAATTGGTTTGATCGTATGAATCTAATGTTTTAAATAGGTGTGTTTAATGGATCTAATTAATGATGAATTAACTTGTAAAAATCATAAATAAATATATGTAAGTCAGAAAAATATGATAAAATATGTTTTGGACTCCTAATAACATACACTAAAATATGGCATGGTTTTGGAAACCTAATTCACATAATGGTAAAAAGGTGATTTTTTAAGGTTTCGTATATTAATGGAAACCTAACCCTAATTCCACATATATGCATAATAGGTGCTTTGGATGCCTAGGCTTGGACCTAGATGTGTCTTGGGATCGTTTGACTCTGAAGTTGAGGTATGTTTGCATCCCATATTATTCTTGTTGAGCAATTATCCTATTTTATTTTTTTCTCTTGGTCCTATGGACATTAGCCTACACATTGTCTTGTTCTTTTGATATCATGGATTCATGTGAAGTATCTTATTTTATTATTGATCTTATGATCATGGATATTCTCTTGGAATCTTATCTTGTTGCCTTGGTCCAAGTTGGACTTTTGATAGTATATGCCCACTATGGTGTGGATTATTACTTGTTGATATATGCCACTTTGAAGTGGATTTGCTTATACGTTTGTGTTGTCCATTGTGTGATGGCAACATTGTTTATTCTGACTATACTTTTCTACTTGCCTCTACATTTAACATGCTATGTGATTCAGTAGCACTAGAGTAGTGTAATTACATTGGTTTTGTCTCATTATGCAACATGGCAACATTGTGATATCTTTGGGATGGTGGATGTGTGATTCCCCATACCCGGGAAGGATGTGTGATTCCTGTCCCATGTTATATATATTTGGATGGTGGATGTGTGATTCCCCATGCCAGGGCAGGATGTGTGATTCCTGGCCCATGTACCATCAGGGCAAGATGTGTGATTCTTGTCCCATGTCCCACCAGGTTCAAGATGTGTGATTCTTGACCGCCATTGTTATTTATATTGTTCTAGGGCTATGCTTATCTCACATGCATGCAGGTTGATGATGATATGTGATTTGTTTTCCACCATGGTAGTGGATGTTTATATTGATAGCACATTCTTGTTATTTGTTGGTTATGGCAAGTATCCCTTTTGTCATGTTACTTTTCTCTTGATACCAGTTTGGGTGGTACTTATCTCTTGCATGGGAAGCCTTTACATTTGATGTTCTTTATTTCCTTATATTGCTCAATTTGCTCTTCAGTATGCACATACCAGCCTTTGCTGATGTTTCTTTTTGTTTCTCTTTTGCCGGGGTATGCTTCCAACCCTAGGTGGAGGACTTGGATGACAAGACGTGATGACCTAGACTTAGTTTGTGAAGATGAAGGTTGGAGACAATCTTGAGGTGGTTTAGATTTCCTCTACATGGATCCTTGTGATGTAAGTTTAAGTTTGTAACCCTTTGTTCTATAATTGAATATAGTCAAATATTTTCTTCCGCTGCTATACATTGGTCTTTTGATTACCATTATATAAAGATTTGAAAACTTTACACCCACTCCGACATACCTTCTGAGTGTGTTTGGTCTGGAGGTTTTATTGTTCAAATTTTTAGTAGAGAAGTGGTTTCACTTGTTTACAGTTTCCCTTTTAAGCAATGTAAAATATAGGATAGATTTGATTTCCTGTTATGTCGAAGAACGGAGGCCATCCTGACGACAGCTGCAACGATCGGTTCAAGGCGTGAACCGATCGGTTGACGTTCCAGACGATCGGTTCAAGGAGTGAACTGATCGGTTGATGACCGGTTCGAGGAGCTAGACGAGTGGGTGGCGGCCATGACGAGATGCACGATGACCAGGCGAACCGATCGGTTGGAGGAGCAAAACCGATCGACTGGTGGCACGCAAACGACCAGGCCAGGATGAGTAGTCAATCATGTAATGAGTTGATGTAATCCAAAGGCAAAGCACAGAGTTCATCTTGTACACGTTGCATGTGATGTAGACCTAGATGACCGTGATTCCTCTTGGCTCGAGGAATCACATTAGGATGGCCATAATCATCGCTTTTATCGTTTTGCATGTTTTCTGTGGGATATAGCATGTATATGATATGTACTATGTATTGTGGTGATTGGATATGTATATGTATATAAAAAACCAAATCCCTCATTAAATATTAAGTTTTAGATGCCTTCCAAATGCGACACATGTGAAAAGCTTGATCGACTAAGTGTGGGCACGCCCTAGCGTGGTGCACCGTCTATCTCGTGGAAGCGTGATGGATGAATGTGTGGGTCTGCCCTAGCAGGGTGCATATTCATCGTGTTTGCTTTGGGTCAGACTTAACAAGGTGATCTAGATGGGATCTAGTACCTTGAGGCATGGAGATGATCATGGCAAGGAGTTGCATATGACAACTTATCAAGAGTTGCATATGATGCAATTGGCAAGAGTTGCCTACCTGAGAGATCTATGTTGTGGGTGACAACCCTAGCTGGTCCATGGCTTAGAGGATTTTAGGATCTTGCCCACTAGAAGGTTGTACGCTGCAATCTTCCGAATTGATGGTGAGGGCTATCAATTTGAAGTAAAATAGTGGGAGCAATAATTAATTAAAGGCCTAATTATATCGTCAACTTTTCAAATCAATCAAACAAGTCAAAAAGAGTTTTGGATTAAAATTGCATATATTTCCTTTTGTTAAAATAAATGGTTAATCAAAAAATCACTTTATTTGCGATCGGTCCTTGAGACCAACAAATTAAATGGGAATAATTCCACAACTGGTTAGGATGATGAGAAGTGTTCTCAAAGAGCGAAAGCTCCAAGTCCTAGTTATACTAAGACCAGATGAACTCGATCCCACCATATCAATGGCTGAAAGTATGCTTATGGAAGCATACCGAGGAAGACATTGATGAGGAGTGCTTGATGTTGTGTTCTCTGAGCTATGAGTTGCATAGACAACATGAGACATATGATGTCTCCAAGACACTGTCCTAGTATATCATGACAGAAGGAGATCCAGTAAGGTATTCACACACTTAATGTGATTGGGTATGTGGAAAACCTGACTAAGAAGGATTCCCTCTGAGCCAAGGGTTGGCTATTGGTATGATACTGCAAATGTTGCGAGAATCATACAGTTCATGATAAACTACAACATGAACAATTTTGACAAGCGTTGACAAAGTTGTTGGACATGTTGAGGACAGTAGAGGCAATCATGAAGAAAGACAAACCCTAATGTTTGATATGATCAATGAAGGGTAAATCTTAAGGTTAAGGATAAGGGCAAGGAAAAGAAGTGTTCTGATGCTAGCCAGCAATCCAAGCCGTCTTCAGCCTCAAGGCACATGGGAAAAGGGTGTATGAGGGATTTCCCTCTATATCTGGAAGAACAAAAGAAGATGAAGGAGGGGATGGAGATCTCCACCTAAGGTATCAGGAAATGAACTGCTTCTTTATCTGAGGTATATGATACCAAGATATGGATATGTCATATATGATATGCAATATCCACAAAGAAGTGATGGCCTTTGTGGAAGGACCAAGAAAGAAGTACCCATCATTGGAGCAAGTGTTGCTGCCATAGATATGAGTATCTTTCAGTTTATTTCAGCCTAAAGGGCACGAAATAGAGTTTTGAACTGCTATTTCATATTTGCCAATAGATAGAAACACTTTATTTTTGCATATTGTATGACAATGATGGCAATCAATAAATAGATGTTTCAATTTATAAAGATATGATCTTTGTGGCAATGCCTTGTTTATGTTGTGGTATTTGATATGCATAAGATAAAATGATACCTAAAAGTTATAGATGACTCAAACAATCAAATTAGCATCAATCATGAGAAATCCATTTCTAGTTTCCATGTGATGGATAAATCTAGACTCTTTTGGTTAGAGAACCAGTAAGAGACATGAATATCTTGGACATGATTAATCAATCTTCACTAATTGTAGTGGGAGAATGATTGTCCTATTAGGTATAATACATATGATGTATTTACATACCTATTGGAACAAATGCTAATACTTCAAATGGTGTTTAGAGAAATACAAATATGAATATCTTGAAGTGCTCAAGATTATCATAGGTGAAGTACAAATTTGGTAAAGTGTTAATTCTTGATGAGATCAATGAGTGAAATACTTGGACCAAATGTTTGATGTCCTTATGAGTGATTATGATAGCGTATCATAGTGAGCTCATGATTAAGGCATAGTGATGTCTAAATCAAAAGGGAGTCATACTCAAAGGAGTTAGAGAATGATTATCAAATAACTAAATTCTTCTTAAATAAAGAATACCCTACACTAATAAAGGACATTAAGAATCACAAGGGTTGTGAGTTCTCATATCCTTGACAGATACACCTCAATTATGTATGTGATGAGTTGGTCATGTGATGAGTCAACTATCTAGATGAATATGAGGAACCGAATTTTGAGTTATGGTTTATGACCATTACATCCTAAATGACATCCATGTGAACCATAAGGTATGACCTTGATGGTAGCACCCATTGGATGATATCCATAAGTGCAAATGAGTCTTAAGTGTTAAGAAACATGGATAACATTTTGAGAAGGATGATTCTTGTTGATTGCAACTTAATGACTAAGACATTTGGCATATGGATACTAAAATCGCATTCCTATGAGGAATAAAACAAGGATGTGTACGTGACACAACCTATAAGGTTTATGAATCCATTAATGCAAATGAAGTCTATAAGTTACAATGGACTAATCAATGTGATTGATTGAGTACAAGCAACTCAGAATTGGATCTTTACTTTGATGATATAGTCAAAGGGGTTTGACTGATATGTCAAAGATAAAGAAGGGATATGTGATTTAGTGGGAGCGTGTTCACATTTCACATGTTGATGTGAAATAGAAATGTTCTAGAATGGAAATCCAAAAGTGGAAATTATCTTTAAGGAAGGAAGAGATGTTTCCTATGTGATAGGAATAGAGATCTATAGAGATAGTTCTCGAAAACCTCTTGACCTGGAAAAGAGAGAGCATACATTGGCAATCTGTACTAAAGGGTTCAGTATGCACAGATTCAGTGGGAGAAAACTTGTCCATGTTACATGGAGTTAGTATCCCAAGGCCAAGTGTCCAATTCTTATGAAGAATGGGAACACTAAGAATAGATATGGATCTATCATGTATGTAATCATCCCATTATCTTGCATGTATCGACATGGCAAGAACAAAATGCATTCATCATCTTGTATGTAGGACATGGCAATATGATGTGCTCATCCTGATAACTCGTATGTGGGACATGACGAGTGGATGTTTGTCTGCTTCCGGTAAGGGTTACTGGAATACCATGAGAACTTGATAAGTACTTGAGAAGTACTAGTTCTATGGAGATAAGGAAGAGTTCAATGTAAAGAGTTACATTGTTGCGAACTTCCGAAAAGGATAGAAAACTAATCGCAAAATATATATAGGATATATAAAAGTGAAAGTTTGTTGATAATTGGAAGTGTTCCAATGAAACCATTTAAAAGGAAATGTTGAGTGTCTATGTGTTAGAGAACATCAGTGGATACTATATGGATCTAGAAGTTCATGAGATGAACTTATATATATTCCGCTCATTGATGACAAGTATGGAATCCTTGATCATGCAATGTGGCTAAAGGTTAGCAAAGGAATACTAGATCGCATATTACGGCAACTCCATTTCATACGTGTGATGTACAGCGAAGAGATGTGAGACATGCAATTTATACTGACTTTGGCAAGGTGTTTCCATTACTCACTATGTTTCGCACTAGAGCACAGTAACATGTGGGACATGTTTGAAGATCACTATGAATATGACTCAAGGGTGATTGGCTCACAGTGCAAGTGGGAGTCTGTTGGTATGTATGCCCTGAGAGCCAATCATGGGATGATTGGTGGGATACATTAAGATTGATTTGATAAACATCAAAGGCAAGCTTCCAATTCTTTCTGGTTCAGTCATATGAGATAGTGATAGAACAGATTGAATGTCTAGAGAATGACAGTACTCAATGACGTATGCCTTTAGGTTGAGGACCTGAATGATGAGATCATACGAATGCTAAGAGTTTGTACATTCTCATTATGTCCCTAGTCAGATATCATTGTGGAAGGTAGATAGACAGAAATGACACACAAGACTAGATTGTGGTGTTGGTTGATGACATAATCTCATTAGTCATGATATAGAGATATCAAACCAAACACATTGGTACTTGTTAGAGAACAAGTGTACCGGATAGACCCACCGTGAGTTTGACACATGGAACCATGACATGGTAGTCACAATCAGTACTCACAGTGATGGTGGTGAGTTTGATTCTTTGACCTGAAATCACTACACTCAACACATGTCATTGGGCACACTTTGACATCATCAAACACAGTCCTGAAACATGGGTTGTTATAAAGGTGATGATTGGGTGGCTTTGACACATGGGACTTTTGAGGGGTGAGTGATAGATATGGGATTTGTCCCTCCTGAGGGAGTTTGATATCCAAGGCCACTTGATGAGTAGGATTGAAATAGGCGTGCACACACGTGTGAATCAGTATGTGATATTGATGTCATACATATCTCTTCCAATCTACTCTGAGATCAAGAAAGTGAATGAACGTTGACAGGATGACTGTTCCATGCCTCGAGTTCATTTGGGATATCAGTGACAAATGAATTATACATTCGTTGTAACACACCATTCACGGATTGTAGGATTGAAAGTTGTTCTCCAACTTTCTACTTTTACTTGAGTAGCATTGATGTGTGACTAGGCACCGCTCTTTTCTTGTAAAGTCATAAGTGTTATGGACTTTCACTACCAACGTGAAATGGACCTGCAGGGTCACACACAAAGGATTTAACCTGGAAGAGGAGTTTTGTCCACAAACAATGTTTAGATTGATTACTAAAGGATTTTGGTAGTTCAATTAAACACTCAATTGATTGATAGCTCAAAATCCTAGTGTTCAAGGTGTTGGACAGATTGATTAGAGTATCAGATTGATTGAAACCGCAATTGACTAATTCTGCACAATATGCACTCCCAACCGATCGATTCATGATGAACTGATCAGCTGAGCTTGGTGAACCGATCGGCTCAAGTGTTGAGTCGGTCGGCTCATGGACAGGGTGAACGATTGGTTCAAGTGTTGAAACGATCAGTTCAACTGTTGCAACCGAGCAAGTTGGGAAAGTTGGATTGGTGAGAATTTTCCTTTCATTTCACTTGCCCAATTTGATTGGAAAAAGGATTGGTATTTGATACCAATTAGAAACAAAAGTGGGAAAGTCGATCGGGAACTGATCAGGACCACGAATCGATCAGTTCAGAAAGTGAACCGACCGGCTCATGGGTCCCAACCGATCGGTTGAGTGTCAACCGACCGGCTCAGATCCCCAACCGACCGTTTCAGAAATGAAACGACCGGTTCAGGTTGTGAGTTGGTTGTTTTTTTGTGGAAAATCTCGAACCCTTCTACTCCTACTTTAGTCCCGCATTGCCCGGGATAGAGAACCCTGTCCCATGACCCTCCTATATATAGAGAGGTATTGGGGGCTTCTCAAAGTACAACTCAGTGCAACCAGTTGCTCTGCAAAGTTGTCATTCTCTCTGGTTTTGGTAACCGAGAGAGAGCCCGAGCAAGTGCTACCGGCAAAGGGAGGCGTAGCAAGGGAAAGACAACTGCAGTTGCAACTGGCATCAGGAGAGTGTGTTGGTGACTAGTACATCAATAGGAGGGTGCGACTCCTTCCAATTCCTTGTGGGACAAGGAGATTGGAGTTCTAGGTGGTCTGTGTGGACTACTTCAGAGGCGGGAAGTTTCTGCCGCTCAGGAGGACAACTGTCAACCCTGAAAGTCTGGTGAGAGGAGGAGGAGTCAGTCCCGGTGTGACCAGGAGCTGCACAGACACCGTCCAAGACCGGAGGTGAAGACTGCACAACGTGTGAGGTATTGTCACCGAGCAAGCCTCGGGACAAGGTATGATTCCACAAACCATCCTTTCCTATTGTATAGACGTTGACGCGTTTCCTTGTTCCGGGTTTGGGGGAGAAATTTTTTTTTGTTTCCACTGCCTTCTCTGCCTCCCCTAAAACCCAACACATTACACATACAAAATATTAAAATTTAAAGAAATCCATTCGCAGAGGCACGAGCAACAAATTGGGAAGCCAAACCTTTTTGAATGGAGAATCTCAATGATTTAAAGACAAAATCTGAAGATGAAGAAGACGACATCATCACATTCCTATTTATAATGTGTTGGATATGACGTAAGAGGGAAATAGAATCATCAGCAAAAAAACCCAAAAATATCAAATGCAAATGGAGTGAAATGATGATTTTCAGTTTCACATGCAGCACCATGGTTACACACTTTTTGTATAGCCACGTCACAAGCTGCATGTCCTGCCTTGAAGTGGATAAAACTAATGGTCATTGGAGATACCCCAGTATGATCAACACAAGTGTGCTTTCCTTCTGACCAATCATATAACAAGTTGTCAGCAAGCCTCTGGGTGTGTAGGCCATCACGACGTGTCCCAAGAAAAGCATATGGGGCTTCTTTCAAGGCTTTTATACCAGCATGAGAGATAATGTAAAAAAGAGCATCTCTAACAACATCATGATGGAACTTGAATATCGAGTGGATGAGATAATGTACAACATGATCACTGAAGCAACCAAGCTCTACATAATGACAAAGGGTGCAAAGCTCATTGCTAAGATATAAATGGATCATGAGTCGGTAACACAGAATAGAATGATACTCAACAGGTTACATAGATAATCCAAGACCGTCAATAGGAATAGTAAGTAGAAAATCTTATCCATGGTCACCTTGTAGAGAATAAAGAAAGTCTTGTTGTCATGGAATTAACCCTGATACCAAGAGCACTGGAAGACCATGTTGAACAAATGGAAAAAATTAGAATTTATAAGTCACAACTTGAAAACCAAACTTAGAAGAACCTTAAGAGGATTAGATCTGATAGAGGAGGTGAACATACTTCTAATGAACTTAAACATTTTGTGAAGATCATGGGCTTATTCATGAAACCACTACCCCATACAACCCACAATCTAATGGTGTATCCAAAAACAAGAATAGAACCCTGATAGGCATGGTGAATGCCATATTGGCTGAATCCGGTCTACATCAATGAATGTGGGGGAGGCACTTTTAACTACCAACTATGTTTTGAACTGTCTCTCTTTAAAACACATAGAAAAAACACCTTATGAACTTTGGTTTAACAAAAAACTTATTTTAAAGTACCTTAAAGTATGGGGGTTCTTGGAAAAAGTTAAAATCCCTAAAAATAAGAAGACAAAGCTTGGTTCTAAGATCGTTGATACTGTTTTCATAGGTTATGTTGAAAATTGCAATGCAAATATATTTCTATTAATAAATTCATACATGCCTGGCATTAAAACAAACTCCTATTAGAAATAAGACTTGTAGATGTTGTTTACTGTGAAAACATATTTCCCTTCAAACCTAGTGTCAGAAAACAAATTGGTGAAGGTTCCTTAAATATTGAAACTTTAGAACCTTTGGAAACCAATCAAGATTCAACTTCTCTTACCGACATATCCATACTTGAACCTCAATTATTTAACTTGAAGTAGTTGAGCCTTCCAGTGACTTTGGTTGGGGTAAAAGGGATAAAGTAACAAAGAACTTTTGTTATGACTTTTGCACCTTCTTACTAGAAGAGACCCCAAGACCTAAGAAGATGGCATGAAATCCATAGATGCAAGTTTGTGAAAGGAAGTTGTTGATAATGAATAGAATCTATTATGAACAATTATACATGTATTCTAATTGATCTTCCTCCAGGTTGTAAAACCAGTGGTTGGACATAGGTCTTTCAAAAGAAGTTAACTGCAGATGGTAGCATAGATAAGTTTAAGGCCAGGATAGTATCCAAAGGTTACTAGAAGCAAGTAGGAGTTCATTACTTTGACACTTGTGCTCCTATAACAAAGATCTCCTCCATCCATCTCCTTCTTGCTTTTTCGAGTTCCATAAACTTAAAATCCATCAGATGGATGCAAAGACTACTTTTCTCAATGGGGACCTTGAGGAAGAACTCTATATGGATCAAACTGAGGGTTTTGTGGTCCAAGGATAAGAACATAAAGTTTTTAGACTTCTAAAATCTTTGTATGGTAAAAAACAAGCACCTAAGCAGTGGAATGATAAATTTTATAAAATTGTTTTATATTATGGATTTATCGTAAATGAGTCTGATAGGTGTATTTATTCTATGACTGTTTATAATGAAACTATAGTAATGTGCTTGTATGCAGATGATATATTAGCTTTTGGATACAATGCTAAAATTATTTTTAAAACAAAATCCTTTCTTTCCAAGAATTTTGATATGAAAGTTTAGGAATTGTTGATGTTATTGTTGGCATTAATTTATGTTTTTTTTCCTTAAATCAATATCACTGTGTAGAAAAGATCTTACATAGATTCAATATGTATTGTTGTTGTGTGTCTATTAGTACTCCTTATGATCCTTTGTTACATCTTAAGGCACACAAAGATAACCCTGTGGATCAAACTAGATATGCCTAAGTTACAGGAAGCTTGATGTGCTTAGCCAATTGTTCTAGTCCAGATATTTCTTATTCTATTCGTAGGCTAAGTAGTTACACGAGTTGTCCTAATGTAGATCATTGGAAGGCTTTGGCTAGGGTTTTTAGGTAACTCAAAGGTACCATGAGTTATGTTCTGCATTATACTAATTTTCCATCCATTTTATAGGGCTACACAGATGCAAATTAGATTGTTGAATCTGATGCAATCAAGTCCACCGGTGGTTATGAGTTTTTCCTAGGTGGTGTTGCAGCCTCTTAGAAATCATCCAAACAAACTTTGAGAGCTAGATCCACTATGGAGGTTGAGTTTATAGGCTTAGATTTAGCTTTTTGTCGGGCTGACTGCCTCAAAAATCTTTTACTCAATTTTCCTGTAGCTTCAAACCCATTTCCTTTTATCTCAATATAGATAGTAGGTCAGCCATAGACAAAGATAAATAATCTAAGGGTAACCCAAGAAAGCTCGTTATGAGATTAAGGTATGAAGAGGTGAGAGACTTCATTACCCATAGTGTCATATCTCTATAGTTTGTTAGATCAATAGAGAATATTGTTGATCCTCTCACAAAAGGTCTGGCTAGAAAGCTAGTACGCCCTCTCTCACAAAAGGTCTGGCTAGAAAGCTAGTACGCCCTCTCTCACAAAAGGTCTGGCTAGAAAGCTAGTACTTAGTACGTCGTGGGCGATGGGCCCATCCCCAAACTGCAAATCTCATGAGGAATTGTTCAAAGGGACTACTAAGGTGTGCGTGTGTTTGGTAGAACCACATCTTTTTTAAAGTAATTCTATGGACCCTTCCTTATGGTGTTTGTGCTTTGTGACTATCTTAGTAGAGGAAGAGAATTTGCTCTGAATGGGGCCAAGGTCATATGTTTGGCAGGGTGGAGTACTAGATAATACATCATTGGGAGATCCCTACTATGTGACTGTAACCCTAGGTCGGGGTTTATGTAAGTTGGGAATATTCTCTAGAGCTCTTATGAAATAGATTTTTATGAAGGCTTTAATGTGCACACCGATATGAACAAGTCCTCATTCCCTCACTATGTTCTACATAGATTATTAAAATCCAAATCAGAGAGTCTAGTTCATGACATAGTTCACCGTGTCTCTCTAGGCGTAGATGAACCACTGTTAGGCAAGCTTTAAATCTACAAGATACATATGCTGAAAGACATAGTTTTTACTCACCTTTCTTTTTTCTTTTGCCATTTATAATTTTTTGAGGTTTATGAAATATATGGGGGAAGATTGTATTCTAGCACACGTTTTCAACTATATTTCAAACCTCTCAGCCAATCTGATTCAGTGTGTGCTTGCGATTTAGCATTTTTATGGAACGGAAATTTCTTTATTTTGTTTTTCTTGATGGAATTTTAGTTATATTTTAGAAATTCAAAGATGCACAATTTTCCATTCTTTAATTTCCTTGAAAAAGAAACTGTGTTGAGCCATTCAAACCATAAATTCTTTTGAATTAACTCCATCCAAAATTCTATAATCATTATGTCTCATCAGTTCTGTTTTGGTGTGCCCAATGAACCATTTTGTTTGGGGATTTGGTACTAAATAATTGTTAAGAAGACTTGGTTGTTTATTTGTCAATTTGATGGGCTAAATCCATCTATAAAGGAAACACGTCTAAGCTATTTTTAAACACTGAAAATCAGAAACAATTGTGCGAACATTACTCTTGTTGTGTGCTTATAATGACCCTGCTTCTCGGTAACCCCTAATTAAGGAAGGCCAAGAAGTTAGAGACGCTATCCCAAAATAGGATCAATGGTTTTGCAATTTATCTATAATAATTAATAAATTCTACCATGAATAATCTTAAAACATGATAAAAAAATTCTTTTCACATACCTTGAAAAATATAGGATTTGTGGGACTTGACCTAGATAAGAAACTATCCATCTACAATCCTCCAATTCTTTATTGAGATTTATTCATTCAATGTCACTTTAAAGGAATATCCACTTTCTGATAAACCTAAAATGACACGGTCGGTATAATGAAATATACTGGTATGTGGGGGAACCAAAATCGTGCATCTATTTGTAAAAACATAATACAATCAAATTATTATTTAACATATCAAAATTTATGTGTCAAACAGAACTACTCAATCCCTACATATACTGGCCTCTGTTCTTTCCCCGCAGTGGACATGGATACTACCTCTCTCATATTGTAGTTCCCAAATAACCCCCATGATCCTACCTTACAGGTAGATCACTACATAGGGCTATGATGTCATATGGTCCTACCCAAGGGTAGACCAACACATCGACAAATGCTAACATGATGATCCCACCCTAAGGGTAGACCATGTACTAGGTCATCCATCTCATCATCATCAAAGCTATAGAGACGGACTAGGATCTGAGCTAGCCAGGCATGTATACTTATGGTGATAGTTATAGTCACTTTACAGTTGCATGAAATAAAAGTCAACCAAGCAGTTATTTCTAAGCAACCAGTGAAACCTCAGAAATCACCATGAAACTAGAGAGATTAGTCATAAGTGTAACCACATACCTATTTTGGAGATCGCAAAGAAGCAATATATCCAAAACCAACTAGATGTCTAATCAAGCAAGCCAATCAATCAATCAAGCAAACATTGATCTTGAAAACATGTATAATGTCTAATTGTCACAAACATAACCCAAACAACTCCTTATTGACTTGGGATACCTTTCCAAGCTAATTATCATTAGGATTCATTAGGGATTCTAAGATCAATTTCTCAAACTTTATCCTTTTTAGGTCAAAAAACCCTAAAATAGCTTTTCTACTCATAAAACCCTAATTGCTCAAACTATCCACATTAAGGATCTTTTATACTCAAATTGAATTAGGATCATCATATTTCTATTTTATTCATGGATTCACACAATTAGAACCTTTAAAAGTCTTATTCACCAAAATTGGGGTTTCTAAGCCCATTAATGCACATTAACATATCAAACCCTAAATTAGGCTATTAAGCACATGGATCATCTACTTAGACATCAAAACATCATTTTATTAATAATAGGTTAATATGCTCATTGATCATCCATATTAATCATCTCAATTTCATATAACATCAAATTAGGGTTTTTCTTATTAATAACTACATTAAAAGTATCAAATTTATGTACTTTTCGAACTACAAGTAGTTTTAGGCCTCAACTACATTTTTATTGGATTCTATGGATTTTTCTGATTAATTTTCATATATAAAATCTTAATCCGAGTTACCAATAATTAGTTATGGATTTAGTAAAATAAAATACCTTCGACCAATAGTAGAGAGACACGTCATCCTTCTGCCCCCTTATTATCTTTTCCATGCGTATTAGGGATCGATGAATAACCAAAAGCCACATAGGTGGCCTGCTCCATGCGATCAAGGCACTTAGTTGAGGGGTATCCCCTTTTTTCCCTTACGCCCTCCTGCTATGATCCTCACGCGAACTGGATAGGAGGGTAACTTTACCCTTTCTCATCTCCCACCTCTACTCGCCCCACTCCAGCAAGCTCTACCTGTGTCCAGTCAACTTGGCCATTGACCCTGGCCTTCTGGGCATGTGAGGGCTGATCGACAGTGTGAAAAGCTCTGCAACTCATCCCTAAACTCCTCGGCGGCGTCCCCTTCATTGTGTGAGTGGAGAGTTGGGGAAAGGGGTACCTTCTAGGTTGGCGGATGAATAGGGGCTGGAGCAAGCAGAAACATCCCTACACATGTGTTCTTCATGGCCCAGATGCAAGAACTCCCTTCGGTTCATCACACATACATTTGTTCTCTTCAACGCGAGACTTCTAGCCCCTTATATAGATAGGGAGGATGCCTGCTGGTCTCCCATGGAGTCTAGGTCCTAGCGGACCTTGGGCAAAGTCCCAATCATGCATGGAACTGAGTCATTGAAGGGATCATTAGATCCAGTTTAAACTCCCAAAGATGAATATAAACTTCTCAGGATTCCTTGTGCATCAGGAAGTGAGTGGTATTGAATCGATCTCACAGTTTACTGTTCTCCCTTTCCTAAAATGAGATGGAGGTAGGAGACAAGTTCTCCACCGTAAGATCCTTGATCGAACAGCCAGAATATGATGTGACATCATCATGGGTCGTGCCCAAGAATCCTAATTCTAATGTAAATCGTGACATTCAGAGATATCCTTCTCAATTTAGGAAATATTATAAAATGCATATCTCCTAAAATGCTTATCTGTTTGATGCCAAATTTTAGAGGAAAGTCCATAATGACTTAACCTACTTGTGTGACAAGTTTGGGACTCAAATTCGAAGTATTATGGAATTTTCTTCATAAGCAAGTTATCACATATTAAGGCATATTTTATGCATATTTTCTCTCTCTTACTCTTTTATTCTCTTTATTTGGATTCCTTTTACCATTAGAAACCTTGTGGATTCAAAATATCATCCATGATGATTCAATCGTACATCTTTTCACACATTTCCCATATTTTCATCATTATCTGAAATTTCCTTCTTAAAGATGCATTATTTGATTTCTTCTTTTTCTTTTAATCATATTGGACTCATTACCATATTATGATCCACAAAATCACATGCACATAGGAAATATTGCAAAGGAAATACATTCAATACACATAAATCATACAATTTCCATAATCATACATTTATTGGGGAAATTGTATTTCCAACCATATGAACCCAAAAATTGAGGTTGTAAAATCCTTCCCCTCTTATAGGAATTTTTCCCTCAAAATTCCACCAATCATACAAGCAATCAGGATAAGACTTTCCCATATCCATCATTAGCTCCCATGTGGCATCATCCTCTCCATGGTGCTTCCAAAGAACCTTTATCATCTAATATTCTTACATCTGAGTTCTTTCACCTTGGTATCTAGAATCCTCACAGGTGACTCAGGATATGTCATCCTCCCTTGAAGCTGAATAGGTTCAATGCTCAACACATGGCTCGAGTACATCACATAGTGCTCTAGATCGGACATATGGAACACATCATACATCATATTATCTTGAGGGGTAAGGCTAAACATAAGCAACTTCACCAATCCATCTCAAATGGACCTATGTATTGGGGATTTAGTTTTCTTAGCTATAACTCAGAGGGGTCAGATTTCATAACACATATCCACTCACAGTGAACTGTATGTTAGTCTACTTCACATCAGCATGTGACTCCTGTCGATCCTGGACTTCCCCAGCCATTGCTCGATCAAAGTGACGTCATCTGCATACACTTGTGGTCTCTGTGAACTTCATAAGGTCCTCTCACTAACATCATCCAAGTGAAGCGATGACCGACACAACCTCCCTTACAGACTTCATACATCCGATACTAGCTATGGTGTCTATCATAACAAGCAAACTCTACTAGGGGCAAGAACTGCTCCCATGTATCACCCGGAATGAGCACACATGCTCTCATCAGACCATTTAATGCCTGGCTCATACTCTCTTGACTATCTATCAGTCAGGGGTGATGTGCTATACTAAACATCAATCTAGCATCGAGTTCTTCTTACACCTACTTCCACAACATGGAAGCAAACTTAAGGCCATACTCAAGACCATTTGAACTCGAATCACTGTGTAGTCAAACCATCTCTCTCTCAAATATATTGTTCATCCAGATCTTATCATACTAGAATGTGTCGACTTGGTAAGGTGATTTACCATAACCCATGTTGCATCATTACCTCTCTTGGTTCAGGGGAGACCCACGACAATATCCACGGTGCTCTGCTCCCATTCCCTCTTGGGGACTCTTCATTATCTATAGCAACTTACTGGGTTATTGGTGTTCATCCTTCACCATCTAGCATGTATGGCAATTGTCCACATGAAACTCTATATCCTTCTTCGAGGTACCACCACAAACCTTAACCATCATGGTATTACCATGGTATATGGTGTACTTAATTCATGAGCTTCTTGCATGACATGATTTCTCAAGGTTGACTTCTCAAAAACCCTAAAACACACTAGTAACAGGTTTCACCACCTTCTTCTCCTGAGAGGTGTATCTGAGGTTCTTAAAACAACCATTTTATCTCATCAAGCTCTAGGCTGGCTAACCGAATAACCACCAACTTGACCCATGGGTCTGGTTGTATTTGGATGTTATCCATATAGGTCTAGTCTTCTAATGGTCATAGGGTCCACCTAAAAACCTCTTTCAGTTCTATCCACTAGCTAGACAAGACAATTGTATACCTGAGCTATGTTTTGGTTAAGAGTATCTATTACCACATTCATTTCCTCATGTGCTAGGTGATGGTGGAAACATAAACCTTCATATACTCCAATCATCATCCTTGTCTCAGGTTTAGGTCTATCTGCATCTAGAGAACTTAAAATTGTTAGTCCTAACATCTCATTTATCAAACCCAAATTGGTAACTCAAAGATTCCAAACTAGTCTGGATAGGTATGTTCTCATATTACCCTTGTTCTTCTTATGATTTCAAATAACCTATCCAATATATTCTTCAAAGGGTGTGGTACTTCCTTTAATCCTCAAACATCATATAAGGGTTTCAACTCATATAGTACATGGCATGCATTGTGTCATGTCTCTCACACCCGTAACAAGATGAAATAAGCATTTGGCTGCAGTCCAAATATAGAGTTCATCCCATTCTAGAGTAGAGATAGTACATGAAACATCGCCATCACTCTTTCCAATCTAATTTGAAACATACTTCACATAAATCCTCACCTTGAACATCTCCATTATGGGTCTACACACATGGGAAGACTTTTCCCATCACCTTTAATTCTTAACATCCCTCTTATGTACAATCCTTAGTCATTACCTCAAGGTCCTTATGGTGCCTGTACTTTTGGGGTGATCTGACCCTTATGCATCTAAGGAGTGCCTCTCACTTTTTCCCCTTAGGCTCCATGAACTTATGAAGGTGGCCAACCTCATAACCCACGGGCCTCAGGAAAAAGTAGTTGTTACCTCCCAACCCTATGGTCTTGTGCATTCAGGGAACAGACAACTCCTACTCCCATCGGTCTTATCCCTTCTTGACCTTAGTGTTGACTTAGGATTCTACTATAGCTCCTAGTTTCTATGTTGATATGCCAGCACATCTCATCCTTGAATCCTCACCTGAATCCCCATCCTCTCTCTAGGCATTCTTACATCTTTTCATAAGAATCATGGAGACCTACCTATCTCGGTTTGCCTCATACAAGTTACTTCCATGACAACATATCATCATGCCCCTTAGAGATGGTCACACATGGGTCTATGGATTTATGATCATACTGCGTGCTCTTACACTTAGCTCATCAAGCTTTTATGAGTGGCCTCTTTAGGCTACCTCTAACCTAATCAAAAGTTTGGTGCTCATTGTATTCATATGTATTCATAATTCTTCAAGGTTGGTTAATCTCATATGTGTATATGTTACAAACATGTGTGAGGGGTTCATCAAACACATATCTCATTTCTAGTGGGTTTCCTTTGTTCTAAAACATGGGCGGTGCTATGCTCAATTCCTATGAACTCAATCAGTCTCATGAGCATCATGTGCACCAAGTATTGCTACTTCCCCTCATTGGTCCAAGAACCCCAAGTTCACCTTTCATGCATCAGCTATCTAACTTCATGCTCAACTCTTCAACCATGGACCGAACCTATACCAGGTAGAGCATCCACATCCTAACACCCTTCCACATGAACAATCTTTAGAGTCCTAAACCAGGAAAACCAACTCGGTGTGAGGCCTCACAACTTGTTACCATACCTTTTCAAGGTCTATGGAACTCTTCTTCCTGCACCTAAAAGGTAGGTACTCATATCGTCTGTACATTCATTCATGAAGCCTCTATCTCCTTTCTAGGGTTTTGTTCCTCTAAAAACATCCAAGGTACAACAAGCTTCTAAGGATCATGCATGAGGAAACCACATCTATCCATTCAGGGTCATCTAAACCAGGCCATACCATACCCAACTTCTCATGATTCCTCATGTCTCAGAGTCTAGGTTTCCATCCTTCTTCATTGGGTCTTTCTCTTCCTCTAGAGCTAACCCTCCATCTGGTCCTACCATTAGAGGCTCTCTCAGAATATGGGTCAGGCTCTTAAGGCTACACATCTACCCCTACCTGGGTGAAACATACGATCAAAACTTATGTGTGCCCAAGATCACCTGAAGCTCTAAATTTCTATCTCATAAAACATCAGGCATAACCTATTTGGCTTAGGTCTAAAACCCATTTCTAGCCTTGCTTCCACTCTCTTATATGTAGGTACGTGCCTCTTCCTATTCATATATGCTCGTTAGGGTTCCTATACGGTCACCGTCAACCCTCTCAATGAGGGAACTATCCCTCACCCTAAGAGGTATGACCCACCCAAGGTCGGGTCGCCATAAAGCACTAGAGGTCAGACAACCACTCATATCCTATGTGTCTCCTACATACTCAAAGACTTTATGCAAAGCATGCATGCCAAGCCCACGTTAATGCATGCATGGTCCACTATGATATCCAACTCATTGTGTCTTCTCTTTCTCTATCCACCGCTTAAGGTTTTGGGTTGAGCATCATCCTCAGAGGATGTGTCAGGTCTCTTCCTCTTCCTGGAAGCTTCTTCCTCTAAGACTATCACTCTCCTCCTCTTCCTACAAGATGGTCTAATCTCAGCATTCTCCTGAGGGGGTAACCAAGGGCACAACAACACAGGCCATGCAACCTAAGCATGTAATTAAACTCAATCTGAGTTTCTAATTATTAAAACTTATGTCCATGACATCTTTCTTACATGCTTTTTATTATTTGGTGGAGGATTCCTTAATCCTTATTCTCAAAACTCAAGAGGGTGGTGGAGAGAGAGAACCCTAATCTCTTAATGTTATTCAATGAATGGGGTAGAGAAGGGACTAAGATAGATGAGAGAAGACCTAGAGGTATCATATTTCGAGCCAAATCCTCTGATTTTGGCCAGACATTCACACAAAATCCGACATTCCTCATAGATCGACTAGTGGGGTGGAGGAAAATCTTGCCAGTCTTCTGGATCGTGATCCTTTTCTAGACACCTCCATCATTGGAAAATCCTCTAATAACTCCCTTGGGTTCTAAAGAGTTTGTAAAATTTATTAATTATTAGAGATTAAATAGAAAATAATTCTCTAATACCAAATGTAACAACCTCACTTCCCGATAACCCCCAATTGAGGAAGACCAAGAAGTCAGAGTCGCTATCCCAAAATAGGATCAATGGTTTTGCAAATAATCAAAAATAATTAATAAATTCTACCACAACTAATCTTAAAATAGGATAAAAAATTTCTTTTCACATACCTAGAAAAATATAGGATTTGAGGGACTTTACCCAGATAAGAAACTATCTATCTACAATCCTCCAATTCCTTATTGATCTTTATTCATTCAATGTCACTTTAAAGGAATATCCAATTTCTGATAAATCTAAAATGCCAACAAACACAACATCAGTCAGTAAATTAATTATACTGGTATGAATGGGAACCAAAATATTGCATCTATTTGTAACAAAATAATACAATCAAATTATTACTTAACATATCAAACTTTATGTATTAAACATAACTACTCAATCCCTACATATCCTTGCCTCTGTGTTGTCCCTGCAGTGGACATAGATACTACCTCTCTCATATGATAGATGTCAAATAACCCCATGATCCTACCTTACAGGTAGATCACTACATTGGGTTGGTTAGTCATATGGTCCTACCCAATGGTATGATAACATGATGATCCTACCCCAAGGGTAGACCATGTACTAGGTCATCCATCTCATCATCATCAAAGCTATAGAGGAGGACTAGGATCTAAACTAGCCATGCATGTATACTTATGGTGATAGTCATAGTCACTTTACAGTTGCATGAAATAAAAGTCAACCAAGTAGTTATTTCTAAGCAAGCAATAAAACCTCAAAAATCACCTCAAAACTAGAGCAATTAGTCATAAGAGAAACCACATACCTGTTTTGGAGATCTCAAAGAAGAAATAATTCAAAACCAACTAGATGTCCAATCAAGCAAGCCAATCAATCAATCAACCAAACATTGATATTGAAAACATGTATAATGTGTAATTTTCACAAACATATCCCAAACAACTCCTTATTGACTTGGGACACCTTTATAAGGTTTTTAAGTCTCATTAGGATTCATTAGGGCTTCTTAGATTAATTTTTCAAACTTTATCCTTTTTAGGTCAACAAACCCTAAAATAACTTTTCTAGTCATAAAACCCGAATTGTTCAAACTATCCACATTAAGGATCCTCTATACTCAAATCAATTCATATCTCTATTTTATCCATTAATTTGCAAAATTAGAACCTTTAAAAGTCATATTCACCTAAGTTAGGGTTTCTAAGAGCATTAATGTACATTAACATATCAAACCCTAAATTAGTCTATTAAGCACATGGATCATCTACTTAGACATCAAAATATCTTTTTATTAACAACAAGTTAATATGCTCATAGATCATCCATATTAATCTTCTCAATTTCATAGAACATCAAATTAGGGTTTTTCTTATTTGTAACTACATTAAAAGTAGAAACTTTATGTACTTTTAGAACTACAAGTAGTTTCAGCCCTCAATTACATTTTTATTGGATTCTATGGATTTGTTTTATTAATTTTCATATATAACATGTCTTAATCCGAGTTACCAGTAATTAGTTATGGATTTTGTAAAAAAAATACTTTCGACGAATAGTAGAGAGACACGTCATCCTTTTGGCCCCTTATTATCTTTTCCACACGTATTAGGGGTCCATAAATTGCAGGAAGCCACGTAGGCGGCCTGCTCCATGCGATCAAGGTTCTTGGTTTAGGGGTATCCCTTTTTTTTCCTTACGCCCTTCGGCTATTGGCCTCGCATGATTTGGATAGGAGGGTAACTTTACCCTTACTCATCTCCCACCTTCGCTTGCCCCGCTCCAGCGAGCTCCACCTGTGGTCGGTCAATTTGGTTGTTGACACTGGCCTTTCAAGAGTGTGAGGGCTGATCAAAGGTGTGAAAATTCCACAAATCATCCCCGAACTCCTCGGCGTCGACCCCTTTGTTGGGTGAGTATAGAGTTGGGGAAAGGGGGACTTTCCAGGTTGGCGGCTGAACAGGGGCTAGAGCAAGGAGCAGCAACCCTCCACATGTGTTTTCATAGCCTGGATGTGAGAACTCCCTTTGGTTCACCACACATACATATGTTCTCTTCAAAGCGGAACTTCTAGCCCCTTATATAGACAAGGAGGATGCCCACCAATCTCCCATGGAGACCAGGTCCTAGCGGACCTTGGGTAAAGTCCCAATCATGCACGAAACTGAGTCATTGAAGGGATCATTAGATCTGGTTTAAACTCCCAAAGACAAAGATAAACTTCTCAGGATTCCTTGTGCATCAGGGAGTGAGTGGTATTGAATCGATCTCATAGTTTAATGTTCTCCCTTTCCTAAAAGAAGATGGAGGTAGGAGACAAGTTCTCCATTTTAAGATCCCCAATCAAATGGACAAAATACCACATGATGTCATCATGGTACGAGCTCAAGAATCCTAATTCTAATGTAAATTGTGACATTCAGAGATATCCTTCTCACTTTAGGAAATATTACAAAAATCATATATCCTAAACCGCTTATCTATTTGATCCCAAATTTTCGAGGAAAGTCCCTAATGACTTAACCTACTTGTGTGACAAGTTTGGGACTCAAATTCAATGTATGAGGGACTTTTCTTCATAAGCTAGTTATCACTTATTAAGACATATTTTATATTAGAAACCTTGTTGATTTGAAATCTCATACATGATGATTCAATCGCACATCTTTCCACATATTTCCCATATTTTCATCATTATCTCAAATTTTCTTCTTGAAGATGCATTATTCGATTTCTTCTTTTTCTTTTAATCATATTGGACTCATTACCATATTATGATCCATGAAAACACAAGAACACAGGAAATTTTGTAAATGAAATCCATTCAATACACATAAATCATACAATTTCCATAATCATACATTTATTGGGGAAATTGTATTTCCAACCATATGAACCTAAAAATTGGGGTTGTAACAGTGCTACTCGCTACTTCTATATGTGGCCTTGTTCTTGATTTCTTCTCCACCTTCTCCTATGTTGTTGTTCCCCATTCTTCTCCACCCAATATCGTGCATCTAAGCATAACTCATGTGGATTATTTTCCGGTGATGTTTGAGGGCCAAAGGACTATTCTACACTGTCATCTTGCTGGCACCAAGCGGAAGTACCTAAATTGTGGGGGTGATTAAATCTGGGAGGCAAGACCGGTAAATCTTGTGCATAGGAGTGGCGAATTTAGTCTTCATGGTAGTGATCTTTGTGACACACCATCACCCACAAGAACATCTAAACTTTATTTTTCTTTACTCTTAATTAATGATCCGATTAAATTGTTGCCATATATTGAAAGTATTGTTTAAAGAGTAACTAGAAACCGATTATTTTTTCAAAAATATCATCTAGGTGTGTGTGTATGTATACTACATTCTCCTATTACATTTAACCATAATTACAAATTTATATTTGTAACTTAACATAGGTGTGGAGCAACATAAACTATGAAGACGTAAAGCACATGGCTAAAATGAATTCAAAGAAAAAGCTCTTCACCATCCCTTTCTTCTTGATCAAACCCTAGGCCGCATGTCAATATATCGTTAGAACATATCAGAAGCCAGACAACAGATCTGGCCAGGTACCAAGAGTACAAATCACGAATCCTGCCTGCACAAGATTGATATTGCTTCTTAATCTTTCCCAATATCAAAATTAGACATGTGACTGAGTCCATATATACAGGACTGCATTGATGGAAATCAACTAGGTGATGTTGGCTATCATGAGGGATCATGTCCATGCTATATATATAGGGAGAACAATGTTGCAACATGGAACATGATTCAATGTTGTTTTGTCTGCTACAACCTGTGTGTATATATATAAACTTTCCCAATTCATGTATATCAAATTTTTTAATGACTTCCAATTATTAATATTGAAGCAATTACCACAAAAATATTACATTTGTGGTTGTTAAAATTGTGTGTTTATCATTTTCTTGTCCATCTCTAGATTTATACATGTATGTGTGTATAAAAATAATATTAAATAGGATTATAATTTGTATTAAAGAAAATGGATCATTGGTGCACATATGTAAATGGGCATATTCAAATTGATCTATTAATTAATTATTTATTAGATATTTTCTGAAATTAAGTATCATGTCTGAAAAGATAAATAGAATGGCTTATTTATGTCATACCCTGACATTCTTCAGTGTTGATTACTTTATAATTTGGCATACTATAATATGTTGTTTTGTTTATAATATGAAACATTTTGACATGTCAGTTGTGGTTGTCATCTGACATACTCTAACATGCTGTGAAAGTATTAGCAGCACGAGTAAATATGGCAATTTTCTGGCATGACCCAGGATGTTGAAAGAAATAAAATCCGACATCACTTTGATTCATATCCAACATTTTATCCTACCGCGTAAGATAATATTTCTTGTAGTGGCTACATGTACCACACTTAGCCTTTCTTCTCATCTCACTTGTACATCTAAGCAAAAAAGTGTTTCTATAGAGCGAGGCATCATCGATTGACTACAAGTGACATGATTTGTAGCCTTTTATAGTTCTTGCTTTTGACATTATGTAACCTATTTCCCTTCTCTGATTGTGTGAGGAAAGACAATTGGTTTCTTTTAAGCTCTGGTCATGGTAAGTTGAGCCTTAATTGTGTTATTCTTTTGTGATTATTTAGCTTGTCTTCCTTCTTCAAGTGTTCTATAGGGTTTTGACTGTAGAGTCTTATACCATGTTTCTACCTTTATCTCCTTTTTTTAGTTTCCTTTTCTTATAAATCAGACAAACTAGAGCATGGTTGAAGGAGAGGAAATCAGACCTTAGAGAATTTCCCTCGACACTAGAGTTTTTTGCAAAGTTATTGTCTTCATGGTAGTTGTTGTGTGTAAAACTTATTTCTACCTTACCAGGCGAGTGATATAACTTTTGTCTCATTCGTTACTTACCTCATACCGTCATATTGTACATCTGTTGATATATACCCTATGAGGCACTAAAAGTTGGTATTTTGTGTACCCTTGACCATAATCTATGGGTTTATGCTCATGCATGTTAATATTATGAATCATAGGTGACCTTATTCCATGTGTTGGTTAATTTTATTGTTTGTTGGTAAATAAGGGATGAGAGATGGAAAATAAGCATATGGTTTGTTTCATGTCATTAATATATTTTTTCTTTGGTTTTCTTACTAATGACTCAGTTTCCCTCCTAAGACACATACAACATATCATAAATAGGAATGTGATGATGCCATCATCCATTTGTTCAAATTTTGTCTTCAAATCATTGTGCTTTGCCATACAAAAAGGTTTGGTAGCCCAATTTGTAGCTCATGCCTATGTCAAGGCATTTATTTATTTTGGCATGTACTTATGTATATATTTGGATTCTTTATGTATAATTAATAGTGCCATGAATGTTTATATATGTAATCTTGTAAAATGGTTTATTTCATGTAGTTAGCAGATGACATGAATGCTTAAATATGCAATTTTATAAAATGTTGTGACTACTATATGATTATGATGCAAGTCTTGAATTTTTTTATCTGTACTAAATTTCTTAAGTGAGATATTGTGATCCCTTTGAAGGAAAATAGGAATTTTTATAAATGTTTTCCAATTTGTCCATGAACATCTAGGGTATGATACTGATGGCATTTAGGAACCTTGTATCTCTATGGAATTAAGGAAAGTTGTATAAAGAATGACTCCACTAGGTGGGGTAAAAAATGTGCTCCTAATGAGGAGGAGTTAAGCTGTAAGGTTTGAATGTTTCATATCTTCTAGACTATTATTGCTTTACTACATAGGTACCTACTAATGTTTTGCTCGTTATTCTAATTGATGTAATTGTCGAACTATGAACCTAAATGATGGAAACCTGAGTTGTAAGCCCTAACTTCATATGATCATTTCCTTGGGTCATTAGGGAAAGGGGGGATCAAGTTAATCTTACAAAAACCAAGATTTGTGAGAAGATGCTTGGATCCATATATTATTAAATATATGGAGACACTTAGGAACAAACATCCTATCATCTTTAAATAGTTTTTATTCAGTGAAATTGCTTGACTAATGTGGTGTTCAACAAAGGGTGGCTACCCTAAGTTGTGGCATCGTGACCTATTTGCCCAGGGCATGTCTATTTTAGTTGATTCATTTTAAGCACATATCCATGATGGGCTAACTGGAGTGCTCTCTAACTTTTGATACCTTATTTTGACCCAAGATTTTGAGGAGATATCTAAAGGATTCATACATCCTTAGATCTTACACTGATGATTGGGATGGCTTAATTGTTCTTGTTAGATGATTAGGTGGTTCGCCCCAACCAGTCTAGGACAACTAAAATATATGACATATGTGTAGTATACTTAGCTTAGGTTTAAATTTAATTAATCATAGATGCACCTTTTTTTAAAGCAAATGGGAAATTCATTCATCCCCTTGCTAGGGGTTTCGAACTTGTAACCTCTCAGTCATACAACATCAACTTTACCACTTGGGTGCCACTACATTGACAACCATTGATGCACCTTGAATGGTCTAGTTCTACTAATTATGCTATATTCGTGGTATCTAATGATCTTGCATGTAATATGGAGTTAGTGAGATAGAAATGAGTATATCATTAAATATACAAACAACAAGATCATTTCTTCCTTTATAACATTCTCTCCATCAGGTACTAAACATTTTGAGTGTTATATCATATAATGGGACTAGGGGTCTCACCCAAGTGGTCTTCCATACTTTTTAGGTGAGCGGTCCAACTATCCCAACAGTTGCAAAGAAGATCAACAAGGAGGGAGAAGACTTTAAATCAAGAGGCTGGTGACATTTACGTAAAGGGATCTCAGAGGTGGTTGATGTTTATATGACCTCCTCCAGAGATAGAACATATTGGTTTCCATGTACTCTTAGATACAAGAGAAGTGTGCAATTGTGGAATACTTTTTCCGACTTGGATATTGTTATAAGTGCAAGTCTTGTTTCATGCATGTTCTACAATACCTCCACATATATAAAATTGAAGTCATCTTTATTTTGATGAGATACCATTGGTGTCATGTCCCATAATTTTTTTGATTAAATTCTTGTAAGATATGATAGTGATGTTCTATCTCATGTATCATGTGTATAACAGTGATGTTAAAGAAAAACTTGTTTTGTGTTATTTGGAAAACAAAATTATATGACATTTGATTGCCTCAAATCACGCATCCAAAACGAATGCAGATATGGAGTAATAGGGTTTGAGTTTATAACATGATATGTTTATGACTATAACAATAATACATGGTCTTGTGTAGTGAACATGGTCAAATACATATATAAGAGTGATAAGATGTAAAGAACTTAAGGCCTTACAATAGTTACGCCTACCAAAAAGGATATATAATTGTCACTCGTGGGACGATGGTATCAAAACAAAGAATTATGTAACAAAGTAAATAAAAACTATATTAGTGAATCAAGAATGGGCTTAGCCTTCAGATGTTTTGAATATATATTGATAGAACTTGGGTTCGGATTGACCATTTAAGATCTCTCACCTACATATCAAATATACCCATTATATACTCTTAGCATAGTTTACAAGCAATCATCATTAATTTCTATTTATTCCTCTCTCAAACTTAGGATAGATATTGATTGTAAGAGTTTCTCTCTCGGGATGGCAAAGGTACAACCTAAAAGAACAACCACATGATCATTAGCTTTAGGTAAAAAATATATTAGTATATTATGTGTGTATATATAAATATGAATGCATCAAAATATATACATATATGTACATAATAGATGTATATATATACATATTTAGGTATGAAATATATTGGTATATTATATATGCATCTATAAATAGCAATGAATCAATAGATATACATATACATACATAATAGATGTATATAAATACATACATATATACATACATACACACATAATATATATATATATGTATGTATATACATATATCTATATATATACTTATATATATGTATGTATATACATATATCTATATATATATATAAGTATATATATATATACATATATATATATATATATGTGTGTGTGTGTGCGTGTGTGTGTAGATGCATATTTAAGTATGAAATATATTGTTATTGTAAGGAGTGGAACCCTAGAGGGGGGATCCACTCCCTACTGAAAAGAATTTGAAGAATAAAACATCCATTCCAAACACACACAAAGGTATGATGGAATAGGTGCAAAATTTTCAAACTTCAATAAATGGTATTCAAAACAACCAAAGTGTAGTGGCAAAATAAAAATAATGACTATATTCAATTTTCACAAAAGATTCCAAAAGTACATCATAATATCCCATAAGGGTTTACATGTATGATACAACATAAGGATCTAAGTACAGGGAAATCTAAACTACTTCAAATATGTCTCTAAGCAACATCTCAAAGAGCTAGGTCCATGTTGGAAGCTATGTTCTCCTTGGTCATGTTCAACACCTCGATCTAAACCTGGGTGGTTGGGAAAAAGCCCAACAAAAGGGAAAGGAAAACAAAGTATGTGTCAACAAATATGAATAGGATATCAAGGAAAATAAAACATGTAAATAAAGGCTGGTTTTCATCATAAGATGAAGATTTCAAGAGTATGAGGCTATTTTTAAATAGAAGCTTGCTATAAACAGAATATAATAAAAGGGTTGCATGTATGATAATTATGACTACCTTAACTAAGTAGGGTTGAGGCACCTACCGAACCTTAACCTATAGGTGAGGGGACAATTAATACATTCCCAGTCACCTACACATATTTTTATGGGGGAGAATAAGACATTCCCCAGGGCGAATTAATGCATGCCCTATCTATGGGTGGTTGTACATAAGTACCACTAATATAGCTAAATAGTCCATAAAATCAACATGCTAGAAAAGAATTAATGGCAAGTAAAAGCATCATATCAATTAAAACATGGTAGTGGGGTACAAGACCTAAGAAAAAGAATATCAATACTGATTTTGAGGACATAGGGTTCATATAGTGCCTCATTAGGGAATATAGGGTTCGATTTGTAAATATCCCAACTTAGGGTGTAATAAAAGCACATAACACTCTTACTGATATCAATTACTAAGTTTTACCACTTTAATTGAGTCCAAGTTCCACTTTGCCTATTTTTAAAGTATTAACATGTATTAGAGTACAAAATGCACATTAACGTATAAAAACCCTAATTTTAGAACTTTTTATCAAAACTCAGATTTATATTCTGAAAATATCACCAATGAACTTATTAGGTTCTCCTGATCAAGAAAACATATTTTTATGTTAATTTTGGAGTTATGATGATTAAGATTTACTTTTTATGGATTTTATGCATTAAATTCATTTTACAAAAATCACCCTTCGTCAAACCATGAAATCAGACTTGAAAATATTTTTATTAGATAGAGATTAATTTTCCAATTCGAAAACATATTTATTTGTCAAATGTGGATAAGTGGATTAGAAGATATGAATTTTTCAATACTGACCAATAGGAAATTACCACATCATCAAACCGATCGAGATAATTGAAGAGAGAGGGAGAGGGAGAAAACACCAATTGACCCAAGATCAGGTTTTAAGTTGCATAGGTAACCAAACTAGAGCTTCTATAGAAGGTAAAATAGAAAGAAACCAAAACCCTAGAAGAACATGGTAAAAAGAGATGGAGACCATCGATTTTAAACATAGAAGCATGAATTTTAAGCATGTAGTAAGCAATATATGAGAAGGGGGTTAACAAAAATCACCTCTATGAAGGTAAGAAGGTCCTAACAAAAAGTATCCCAAGATTAGAAGGTCTGGTTTCTCCAAGCCAAGCTCCTTTGTTGAGCAAAGATCACCTTCTCCACTTCAGTGGTGCAAACTCTAGCAAAAGAGCATGGAGATGAGATGTTTTAGGGTTGTAGGTGGAGTTTTACCATGGAAGGTCATGGTTCTGACCTGGAAGAAGGTGGGAGGAATACTAAATGCATGAAAATAGGGAAGGAAAGGAGAAAACTTACTATTTTTGGTCGAAATCACCAAGAAGGAGCTTTAGAAACCCTAAATAGAGCAAATTTGGAACCCTAGGAGCCATCTTCACCAACGTAAGCACTCTCTTTTACCTTGGGACAACACCTTCCTGGAAAAATAGAGTAGGAATGATGATATAACCTGTGGTAAAGATAAGGAGAGGATTTTTTCTTGGATTGGGAGGAGGGAAGGGGTAGACATGGCTTTATAAAGAAGGGGGCAAGCATGAGGTGTCTTTGGGACTTTCAATGTGTCTTTAGGCTAGGGCTTCATGGCCATGCAAGAGGACAGCTCATAGAGACTTCTTGTATATCCAAGGTCGGCAGTAAAAGCCCATGTAGACTTCTAGGCCATCCCCACCATCCTCCAATCAAAGAAATGACCCCATTGGTTGATAGCTTTTAAAGATAAGCTCATTTATAATTAGGGTAATCCCTATAATGCCCTCAGAAAGTAACACCTTCAAACCAAGGTGCAACTAGGTGTCACACTGTTCAAAAACTCGAGAATGATAAGGGAATATCTAAATATTATAATGCATGTGAAAATTTACAAAGAAAAGATTCGAATTGGGTAAATTGCATAAAAGCGTAAAATGTGCATATAATTGCATAAGTTGCACAAACAACATCCAAATTGGACCAAACTTGAAAATTAATCTTGTATCATGATTTCAAAACACCTCACAAGGTTATATTATGGTTTATAGTACTTAATTATGGTATTTAAGCTTGTTCAATACATTAAATAAGGTTTGGGGCCTTACTCTTCTAACATGGATATATTTACCATTGTTCCACTTAAGCGGTGGTTTTACATTTTGGATCCTTAAATAACACTTCACCGAGGTATATGTGCATAAACCCTTCCATTGGTATAAATATTGAACACATGTTCACCAAACCACTATAAATTCCACAATTTAAGCATCAAGGCCAAAAAGGATATAAATGATTGGAAAATATTGGGAAAGGGAAAAAAAGAGAATATGACAAAGTTTTGTTATGCTACATCACTCCAACCCTTAAATAGGATTTTCTACTCAAAATATAAGCAAAGTGAGAAGGGTGAGTATGCAACATCTCACCACTAAACTCCCAGGTTGAATCCGTTAAACTTCCACTAAAACTTTTACTAACTTAAACTCTTTGTTTTTCAATGATTAACTTGAGAGTTCAGAATCTTCTCAAGAAACTCCACGTAGGTTAGGTTCGCATAAATCACCTAAAGGATCCAATTTTATGAGATATTTTTAAAATTTTTCATTTATTAGAATTATATTCATTAGGATATTACATTATCATTATTATTCTTTTAAAGTTGTCATGTCATATTTATTTTGTTTCCAAAAGAGTTATATTTAATTATTATTCACAAACCCAATATATTTCTTATTTATCTCATTAGGAATTTTATCACAACTAGTGTTATACTAAGTTATCTTAATATGCATTATTATATCTGACCATTATCTTAATAATTTGGATTTAGACACCATTATCAATTGTATGAATTATTTTGTATGAAATAGGATACTTTATCCAATTTGTTACAATTACTCCAAATAATGTCACATTAATTAATTATATGTATATTATACATTATTACTTTACCGTTCTTTCTCGCATTAATTTCATCATTAATCATTTTTTCATGTTTATGCACTTCTTATTATTGATATTAACATTTGTGTGAATTAATTACTTCTTATCCATATTGAAGTCATTATTTATATTTTAATGATCAAGGTGGGACATATTACATATTAATGATTTGATTCACATACCAAGTAATGATTAGGTGATTTATTAGGTGTGTAATAGAGAACAAGGTGATATGCATTTCATATTGATGAACTGATTAATCTATGATTTATGTGTATAAAAGTATGTTATCTGATTATGACACCTAGTGACACTAATGTATCATGAATGTCATTAAGTATGTATATGTTAAGGTTAGATGATTAAAACTTAGGGTTTAGGTCAATATAATCATTATTCTTCATCTATACATTCTTAGTATGCATTAAATACAAGATTAGGTTACAATTATCTTGCTCATCATTTCATTAGGGTTTATTGGTTTATGACATGGTCAACATCATGCTTATCCACTATTAGTATTAAAATGTGAGTTACTCTTATTATGTGCATTAGATATTCATTAGGGTTCAAACACGTGAACTATTCATTAGATGATCATTATATGTTCTTTTGGATACCAAGAAACATGTGGTTACAACTATAACTTGTTTGGTCAAAACTAAGGATTCAACCACACTAACTTCCTAATTAGGGAGTTCGGGTTTCCAAAGTCAGAGTAGCTACATTTTATTATGTTACATGACTCCATCCTCTTGGAAAGGATTTCATCCTCAAAATCTAACTACCCAAACATCATCAAACCAACTACTCTCCACCCCATAAAAGGTTTGACCTACAAAGCCAAACTAAAATAGAGGTAAAAGGGTGAGTCTAACTAGACCATATACAGGATCCATCATGCTTCATTGTGCATTCTGATTGCTTACTAAACACCAAACTTCAAAGTCTAGGTCTTAGGGATAACTATCCAAACATGTGGTTCAATGGGTCATAAGGGAACTATATTGGGTATCCATACTCAAACAAGACATTACACCTGGGAGACTAGTTCAACATATTAGGGTCCCTAAAGATAAATCATATAGATGTCTAAGGCTACTATTGCCTAAAAGCATGCTATTTCAGACAATTTATATCATCTTAGGCCAGGTCGGTATCATATGGATTCAGGAGTCCTCATAAACCAAGCTAGTGGTGCGGAGGAAAATCTTTCCAGCCCCCGAATCCTGATCCTTTCTAGACACCTTTGCTTTCAACTTCATGTCCTAGTAGCTTCCTAAAGGCCAAGCTAAACAACCTCCAGTTACTATGGTTACTTGTGCATCTTTTAGTTGTATGTATTTTAGGGATCTATTTATCATTATTCTAATGTGAAACTATAGGATCCTAAATCAACCCTTCATCATCTATTGATCAACTCTAGGGAAAACATGTCACTTAAATGTAAGGAAAGTATTCTAACTAGGGAGACAAAATTGAAATAGTCAAATTCTGACTACTATGGGCTCTGATACCATGTTGTAAGGAGTGGGAGCCCAGAGGGGGGGATCCACTCCCTACTGGAAAAAAATTTGAAGAATAAAACATCCATTCCAAACACACTCAATGGTATGCCAGAATAGATGCAAAACTTTAAAACTTCAATAAATGGTATTCAAAACAACCAAAGTGTAGCAGTAAAATAAAAATAATGACTATATTCAATTTTCACAAAAGATTACAAAAGTACATCATAATATCCCATAAGGGTTTACATGTATGATACAACATAAATATCTAAGTAGAGGGAAAACTAAATTACTTCAAATATGTCTCCAAGCAACATCTCCAAGAGCTAGTGCATGTTGGAAGCTATGTTCTCCTTGGTCATGTTCAACACCTCGATCTAAACCTGGGTGGTTGGGAAAACACCCAGCAAAAGAGAAAGGAAAAGAAAGTATGCATCAACAAATATGAATAGGATATCAAGGAAAAGAAAACATGTAAATAAAGGCTACTTTACATCATAAGATGAAGATTTCAAGAGTATGAGGTTATTTTAAATAGATGCTTGCCATAAACAAAATATAATAAAAGGGTTGCATGTATGATAATTATGACTACCTTAAATAAGTAGGGTTGAGGAACCTACCAGACCTCAACCTATAGGTGAGTGGAGAATTAATACATTCCCTGTCACCTACACATATTTTTATGGGGGAGAATAAGACATTCCCCAGGGAGAATTAATACATGCCCTATCTATGGGTGGTTGTACATAAGTACTACTACTATAGATAAATAGTCCATAAAATCAACATGTTAGAAAAGAATTCATGGAAATTAAAAGCATCAAATCAATTAAAACATGGTAGTGGGGTATAAGACCCAAGAAAAAGAATATTACCGATTTTGAGGCAAATTTAACAAAAGAAACGTGAATAGAAGAAATACGGTTCATATAGTGCCTCATTAGGGAATATAGGGTTTTGTTTATAAATATCCCAACTTAGGGGTGTAATAAATGCACATATCTCTCTTATTGATATCAATTACTAAGTTTCACCACTTTAATTGAGTCCAAGTTCCACTTTGCCTATTTTCAATGTATTAACATGTATTAGAGTATGAAATGCACATTAATGTATAGAAACCCTAATTTTAGAACTTTTTATCAAACTCGGATTTATATTATGAAAATATCACCAATGAACTTATTAGGTTCTCCTAAATCAAGAAAACATATTATTATGTTAATTTTGGAGTTATGATGATTAAGATGTACTTTTTATGGATTTTATGCATTAAATTCATTTGACAAAAATCACCCTTTGTCAAACCATGAAATCAGACCTTGAAAATATATTTATTAGATAGATATTAATTTTCCAATTCTAAAACATATTTATTTGTCAAATTTTGATAAGCAGATTAGAAGATATGAATTTGTTTATACTGACCAATACGAAATTGCCACATCATCAAACCGATCGAGATAATTGAAGAGAGAGGGAGAGGGAGAAAATGCCATTTGACCCAAGATCAGGTTTGAAGTTGCATAGGTAACCAAACTAGAGCTTCTAGAGAAGGTAAAATAGCAAGAAACCAAAACCCTAGAAGATCATTGTAAAAAGAGATGGAGATCATCGATTTTAAACATAGAAGCATGAGTTTTAAGAATGTAGTAAGAAATATGTGAGAAGGGGGTTAACAAAACTCACCTCTAGAAAGGTAACAAGGTCCAAACAGCAAGTATCCCAAGATTAGAAGGTATGGTTGCTCCAAGTCAAGCTCCTTTCTTCAGCAAAGATCACCTTCTCCACTTTAGAGATGCAAACCCTAGTAAAAGAGCATGGAGATGAGATGTTTTTGGGATCTAGGTGGAGTTTTACCATGGAAGGTCATGGTTCAGACCTGTAAGAAGGTGGGAGGAATACTAAAAACATGAAATCATGGAAGGAATGGAGGAAGCTTACTATTTTTTGTCGAAATCACCATGAAGGAGCTTTAGAAATCCTAAATAGAGAAAATTTGTAACCCTAGGAGCCATCTTCACCAAGGTAAGCACTCTCTTTTACCTTGGGATAGCACCTTCATGGACAAACAAAGTAGGAATGATACTCTATGTTGGGGTAAAGTGAAGGAGAGGATTGCTTCTTGGATTGGGAGGTGGGAAGGGGTTGACATGGATTTATAAAGAAGGGGGCAAGCATGAGGTGTCTATAGGACTTTCCATGTGTCCTTAGGCTAGGGCTTCATGGCCACGAAAGAGGACAGCTCATAGAAACTTCTTTTATATCCAAGGTCGGTCCTAAAATCCTATGGAGTCTTCTAGGCCATCCCCACCATCCACCAATCAAAGAAATAACCCCATTGGTTCATATCTTTCAAAGATAAGCTCATTTATAAAGAGGGTAATCCCTATAATGCCCTTGGAAAGTAACACCTTCAAACCAAGGTGCAAATAGGTGCCCCATGGTTCAAAAACTCGAGAATCATAAGGTAATATATAAAGATTATAATTCAGGTGACAATTTACAAAGAAAATCTCTGAATTGGGTAAATTGCATAAAAGTCCAAAATGTGCATATAATTACATAACTTGCACAAACATAATCCAAATTGGACCAAACATGAACCTTAATCTTGTCTCATGATTTCAAAACATATCACAATGTTATATTAAGGTTTAGAGTACTTAAATATGGTAGTTAATCTTGTTCAATACATTAAGTACGGTTTGGGGCCTTACACTTCTAACATGGATTTATTTACCATTGTTCCACTTAAGCGGTGATTTTACATTTTGGATCCTTAAATAAGATTTCATTGAGGTATTTGTGCATAAAACCTTACATTGGTATAATTATTGAACAAATATTCACCAAACCACTATAAATTCCACAATTTAAGCATCAAGGCCAAAAAGGATAGATATGATAGGAAAATATTGGGAAAGGGCCAAAAAGAGAATATGTCAAAGTTTTGATATGTTAAAGTTATATTATGTATGTATCTATAAATACAAATTCATCAAAAGATATACATAGATGTACATATTAGATGTATATATATGTATATACATAAACATATTTAGGTACGAAATATATTGGTATATTATGTATTTTTCTATAAATATGAATGCACCAAAAGATATGCATATATGCACATAATAGATGTATATATACATAATTAGGTATGAAATATGTTAGTATATTATGTATGTATTCATAAAAAAGAATGCATCAAAATATATACATATATGTACATAATAGATGTATATATATGTATATATATACATATTTACCTATGAAATATATTGTGATATTATTTATATATATAATTAGGTATAAAATATATTGGTATATTATGTATGTATCTATAAATACAAATGCATCATAAGACATACATATATTTACATAATAGATGTATATATATGTATATATACATATTTAGCTATGAAATATATTGGTATATTATGTATGAATCAATAAATATGAATGCATCAAAAGATATGCATATATGTACTTTTATATATATGACATACATAGATATATCTACACATAAATGTATACACACACATAAACATAAAATTATATATATTTAAATATATAAGTATATGTACTTATCCCTATATAGATACCTATATAGTGTATGGGCATAAGTGTGTGCTTTTCAAAAAGTAGAGTTTAATCGACCGCTTAATCAACCAAGCAGGAGTACATGCTGCCCAATGCTACTTAGTGGACCAATTAGCTATATGTAGTTCGGTCGGGTGATTGAATAAGTTTAAGAGGGAGTATATGTGGTCATGCAGACCAATTTTCCAAATAATGAATACAAGAATGGTAGCTAATAATGGAATTGAAGCAATCAAGAATAAGGGTATGAAGATAAGCATTTAAAAGATATTCAAGACATATAAGTATTTACATGTTGGGAGAGCCTTATTGGCTACTCCCAACCCAAGAAATTGCTTTATCCACTCATTTTAGTGAGTGACATAGATTTATAGGTGAACTATACATGGAACATGAATGTATGGATGGAGAACATGAACATCATGGAGTAAGAAGGAAGAGAAGATGATAATAGTAATTGTAGGATGGGTACTTTAGGTGGATGGAGACCTCCTTCTTCAGCGATGGTGGTAACAATGACAAGGTGGATTGTATGTCCTACCATCCTTCTTCTCCTTAAGAAAGTCTTCAAGACCGATAGAGACAAAGTGTGGGTGCAGGAGACCTTGGACTTTCATCCTGGGTTATTGTAGGTCAATGGAATAACTTGGAAAATTGTCCTTGTTCCTCTAAAGATCGATGGAGATTATAGATGACAACAACAATTTGTCATCTAGGAGAAGGTGTCGTTCACTTAACAATTGGGGTCCTATTTATAGGAAATGGATAAATGTTCAAGGCTCTATGATTAGGTTTACTTGTGCCCCAAGATCACCTAATATGTGCATTGTGGCAGGCATTCAATAGTAATGGTGGTATCATGAAGAGGATTCATTGGTAGGTAAGAGTCTTTTGGACAATCGATAGATGGAAACCTGGTCAAGTCATCGGTAGATGAGGCAGGCAAGGAGTCCTTTAGTAGCTGGGATCAATTGGGTCTTCAGTGGAGGACTCTCTACTGAGCCATTAGAAGATCGACTTCAGTAGAAGAAGCCAGTGGGGCCTTCCATCAGAGCAACTGACAAGACTATCTCTTGGTGACTGTCCATTGAGAGATGGGTTGTAGAGAGTCTAGTAGGCCATCGGTAAGCAAGGCCAATAGAGCAGCGTCCAATGGTCTTCAATAGGTCATTCTGTTGAGGAAAAACCCTTTTGAGTGTTCCATAGATGGACAAGCTGTCAGACTTGTGGGTCCCTCAGTTGATGACTATTGAAGGTGGTTCTACTATGGTTATTGCAATTGGTTCATGTGTTGTGGACACCAAAAACTGATGGTTTTTCTTCTTGAGTTGAATTTGATGGTTATCGTGCATATAATATGGTAGTTACTGCTTATTTAAGGTGATAAGACAAATGTGAAGTTAAATCTAGGAAAATTTATATAGTTCCATGCTAAAGAATGGAATGAATGATAAAAATAAGCAAGTCATATCCAAAAAATTATATATATCGCCCCCCATTTAAGAATCTAGATTTTTCACAAGCTAATAAATAGAACCCAAATATCAAGCAACATCAAAGGGCTTTATCATTTTCGTATTTTTTCAAATTGACTACATCCTTATGCCATATTTAGGTTAAAATGTCTGAATGACTACTTGGATTCATTATTGTATCTAGAAATTCCTTCTAATAGATCCAGAGTTGTGTGATCTTTTTATCTATCACAACCTTCTTCGAGGAAGGATTTATCCTTCATGACGTTTCACGAAAAGCCTCGATTCCTATTCGTGCTCACGCATGCTTCTTGACAAAGGTATCTTTCACACCCAACTTCTATTTTTTGGGTAGACAAGAGAGATGGGTGGGGGTGGGCTAAGACTGATGTGTATCCTATCCTTATTAGTTAACCATGAGTACTACTTTTGTAAAAATATCGATCAACCATTGGTCGTCTTGTATTGTTAGGTGGTTTATGCAATTTTTTTTAAAGATAGAGACAAAATTTTTGCCTTCCAAGTTCTATACCATGCACGAGTTACCTGAATTCTTAAGAACAACTATACACTGCCCAGAAAAAACCATTTAGCTCTTACCAGACACAACTCTCATGTTTTCTTTAATCTCTTAGACTTTTTTTCTTGCTCATAAGGCTTAGGGTAGATCGATTTTTGGGATGTAGGGGCTGCACAGATTTCTTTATCCTTCACATGACTTAAGTACTAGAAGGGGTAGTTTCTTCCATTCTACAAGATCTATGCACTTTACAACCTGCAATGGGAGACTCAAGTGATCAATCAAGAGTGCACCAAACTAACTCATGCTTGTCTCTGAGAATTTCTCTAGGGATAATAAGTCTTTATCGGTGTCTGAAGGTATCTTGCGAAAGAGATGACATATAAACAAGATCAAACAAAAGTTTATTAGATGAATTTATTGCCCAATTCCATTACTTGTTGCAATTAGTATGCTAATACATAGTTTCAAAACAAAAATCCCTAAATTAGGGAGTAAGAAAAACATCTTGAAAAATTGGATCAAAATTTACCCAAAGCAAAATTTTAGCCTCCATTTAAGATATATTAACTGAGATATGTGGAAGTTGGAAAAAATTTCAAAATTTTGGTAAGACAAAGAAAAAGAGAAGATTATATATGCAGAGGTAAATATATTGGGCTAGAAGACGTACTTAACTCACCTTTTCACACCCCACCAAACTTATCATACACTATGTTCGTAGAGTGTCAAAGGATGAGAATTTGATGTAAACAAGTGAGTTATTTCTTAACTTCTAATATTTAATTGTGAAGTTAGAACTTGGATGGCATAAGATCCTAGTAGGTTGTGGTAATAATCACCTTGTCAATTATCCACCTTTTGGTCTGTTGTTTCTAGGATATGCATCCAAAATAGCACATAGAAGCTATAGTTGTTTGAGATTGGAGTTTGTAGAGGGACTTGTCACATAATTGTGACTTTTTGAAATCTTCATCCTTAGTTGAAAAATATTTACCTTATTTTTATATCAACTTGACAATATATATCTCCGACTTGTTTCACTTTCTACTTGGTAACACTTGTAGGATTTTATGATATTTGTTCTTTTCATGCTGAATAGAGTGTTAGAGTAGTTGTATAAAACAACAATTTTGGCATTTGTATGAATAGATAGCACAATCCCATGTCTGATGTGAAGGGAGGGGGTGAACATGACCTTAGGAATGCTAGACTTGAGTTGTTCAATGAGCCTTTCTATTACTCATGATTCTTTCTTTGTGATGATGAAAGCCATGTATACATCATCAATCTAATCAACAAAAAGTAGCTGACAAATGGTCATGGCATTAACAGTCATGTAGCCTCTAAGCATGAGGATATCAAAGATATATGGCTTTAGGACATGCCCATTATCCCTTCCAAAGATTGTAACTATTTTTCCTCCTCAAGTTTTAGTTTTTCCATTATAAGAACCAAGTCTTCCATTGATAGCCCATAGCATACACCTTAGTCAAAAAAATTGAAAGTTGTGGTTATCATATTAGTAGGTGACTCTGTAATGTCCTAGGATTTGAGATCTAAGATGAAATGAACATAAAAGGAATGATTCGACTACTCTGATCACTAAGTAAGCAACGTAGGACAGTTTTGGCCTTTAGGGTTGTTTGTCATTCTTAAAACTCTACTAGTGGCTTGGGATGTGGGCTCTTGCATTACAAATGGTATCAAAGCCAATTCTCATCTAGTGGATGGGGCCCACATTGGACTCTGGTAGGTCAATATTTGAGCCATCTAGTCCAGGATTATTGGAAAGGGCTATCTGTGGTGCTGGAGCTACCCTTGTGTTGGTAGATATTATCAGGAGTTGGATGTACATGGGTCGTTTGTGTCTAAATTGAAATGGGGAAAGATTATGAGGCCATATAGTTGATCCTTGATGAGGACTTTAAGAGTTTAAGTGGGATATTGTAACATCCCAAGATTTGAGGTCTCAGACAACATGATCTTAAAATAAATTATTTCATTACTCATATCACTAAGGTGAACCTCTTTAAGGGAACCCATTACTAAGAACTCCATAGTTAAGAATTTTCATCTGGGAGTAGTACTAGGATGGGTGACCAGTCTAGAAGTTGATCCTATCTTGTGTGACAGTTAGAGTAAAGCTCGTAGTTAAGGCCAACAGTGGTCTATGGGGGTAGTCTTCATTCTTGAAACTCTAATAGAGCCTTAGGAAGTGGTCATGGGAATTACATACAACTCATATGTTAAAGGTTCTTCACAAGGCATGTCAGATTCCTTATCAACTTCATGCTCTTCTACAGGGTTAGTATTGGTAGGGATACCAACCTCAGGTAGTACTAGAGGGGTGAGAGAGTGTTGTTTTGGTGTTTGGTCGGGTGGAGTTGGTGTGGTATTTCTATGTTGAAACAGATAGATAGGATCTTTCCATAGATTCTTTAGTTCTTCTCTTAAGGGCATCGTCTCTAAAAGGTAGACAAGGGAATACATCCTCCTAGGAAGATCTACCATGTGAGGATCATAGAAAACTCTTTTGTCATGAATAATCACCATGACATTTTTTTCCTAAGAAGTGGAAGTCTTCATTGATAATATCCTCTAAGGTGATCCTTCTATTTATAGCATCTATGAAACTCAATACAATAAAATAAGTATCCCATAAATATGGATTTCTTGTGGGCATCTATGTTGATCCAAGTCTCACTTCAATTGGGGTTGTACCATCTTCCCACCCCTCTTATCAGGTTCTAAAATTAGACTGAGGTTTTTTGTATATTCCTTGCATTTGGATTTGCAAAGACCACCGTCCCACATCCATTGACCTCTAAGGTTGCATTTTGAAGCAGTTATTTGTGGAATAGAGAGATATTCCATGCTCAATAGCTAGTGGTTCTAAGCTTGGTACATGAGTGTTATGCAAGTTACCTTTTTGGTTCATTGCAATGATTTGACCAATTCTTCAACATATGGTGCTTTGTTATTGTTTTCATAAATTTGGGCAGCTAAAATTGGTGTAGCATTAAAAACTAGCCCTTCTTTGTTTCTATGCATACAATCTTCCATAATGGTGCCATATAGAACCATGCAAAGTCACTTGTGGATCGATTTGGAAGGTTTCAAAGCTACCTCCATGTCCTACCTTGTCTGAGTATATCATGAGTTGTTATATACTACATCGTCCCCCAATTTATTATCGTCTAATATGTTGGCAAGGACATGGATGTCGTTAAGGGGATCCCAAATGTAGAAGTCATGCTCATATTCTTCATTTCACATGGAAGCAATGGGGGTGCTTCCAGGTTGGCATTATCAGCTACATCTAGTTCTAGGAAGATTGAGTTCTCCAGTTTCTTAGGCTCTTTACTAAACATCCAATTCAAGTTTCCTTCTTCTTCTGCAGCAACTTCTCCTTGGGTTTCACCAAACATATTGAAAGATTGATATCTGCCCTTATCTGATTTGTCTAGGAGGAACTCCTTGACTATTTCATCATACTCTAGGGGAGTTGAAAGGGTTTTGTAATCATTAAACTGGGTCCAACCCATAAATAATATCATCAATAGTCTCCTCTGTCCTTCCCAACCTTATAAACTTTTTTTTCTACCTCATTTTCACCCATTTCTTCTTCATCATGAGTGGGGGTATCTCTATTCATATCATCAAGCATGCTCCCCTCTACATTCTCTTCAGGAAAGTTCTTTTCATCAGCCTTCTCACTTTGCTCCTTCTCTCTAGCTATCTATGGCATGTTTGTGGAATACCCTACTGAGGTTGAGGAATGTGCATCATCATCTTCCTCAGCAGGCATGTCATCATTCTTCACCAAGACATCTGCTTCTTTATCTCTAGAGAGGTCTATATTTGTGATTACATTGGGTGATGCCTAGCTTGGCAAGAACTATGTCAATGTTGAGGTGGAAATTCGTCACACTGGCTTTAGGAGGGCAACCTTCTGCTACATGCCAAGTCTTATGCCTTTTAACAACTAACTCCTTAGTAGTTTCTAATGTTGAGGTTTCTTCGTTGCACTTTTCCACTTTAGTGGAGGTGTACATCAATTTGTTTTCAAATTGCAACTTGTCATGCTCCTACCTCAATGCAGGGATCTCCTTGTTCATGTCAACTAAGGTCTCCATGATCTCTTGCTGGTTCCCAACCATAACCTATATTTTCTATTATAGGATCATCAGAGGATGTATTTTAGTTTCCACATCTTTCACCTATGTTGTTAGTGATTGTAAATTGTAGCCAAATGGGAAATATTAAGAGAAGAGTTAGAGACAATCTCATACAATTTGTCTATTTATTTTGCAATTTCCATGAATTTTATGGCGGGAATACTCATTTATGTGCATCCTAAGGTTGGTGTGATCTCCCTTCTTTCATGGGCCCCTCTCTTGGTGGTAATCCGATGTCGTCTCATTCCTTGTTTTGGTGCATATTACTATTCACCCCTCTAGTTGATGGGGTGGGCTCTTTGATTGAAGACTCCTTCTAAACCTCCTACTCCTTGTTGGATTTTTCCTTTTCAGCTTCTGACTTCTCTAGTTAAGGTTTAGGGTGTGGAGGCATCTTTGCATGAATGTCATCCTTGGTGTTTTTAGGAATTGCATGATGGGATGTCGTTCGTGTAGTTGTAAAGGGTTCTTAGTTATCCTCCTTCTCTGACTTTATTACTAAAGAGATAATAACCATCTTTTAAGGTATGGTGATTGTGGGAATAGTCACCTAGTTAATGTATGAATGAGGTGTGAAGGATTTTCCCCTTTTTGCACCGGTAGCTATTTTCTTGGGTAATCGAACTATCATCTTCTTCCTCTTTTATGGTCATGTTGGTTTGTCCTTATTTTCCTTGATTGGTTTTTTCTGAAGCTTGCTCACTTAGATGGGTAACATGTGTTGATCTTGACTTCATCTTCATAATGTCATCTATTAATAAGAGGACCTGGTTGTAGTTGTAAGTGCTCATTTTAGGAAAAGGGAGCATGTCCTTGCACTTCTGAAATCAGTAAAATATTTGTCTTTCTTCCTTGTTAGGACATTTTTAGATGTTAAGTATTTTACTTCCACCAATATTTTCCCTCTAGACCAGGTAAATCGTTTGAGTTCCTTGGAGTGTCCCAACCTATATGTGATGTAAGTCACAAGAATCCCCATGTAAAAATCTTATGAGCCTCCCCCAGTAGAAGATGCCAGCATGTCTATCAAAAAATTTCCAATGTTGACAGGATTCTTCTCTAGGAAGCTCCAGTGGATGTAAAGATCCATTCTGATGATATAACTAGTGTCTAATCTGAATAAGAGTGTGTTCATGAATGTTTTATGGATTACACGCATTAATCCTGAATCAATATGGGAGACTTTAGACTCCAGAATTATGTTCGTCTTCTCTAGAAAGCCTCTCCCAAGTTTTCTTGGTGGAGAGCCCTCATAGAGGTCTATTAGATGTTGCTTTATTGGATAATTTGTATTGATTCTTAGTGTTAATGATTTTAGAATTTACCCATTCTTCAGTCAAAAACCTTTCTTGCTTGTAATTGAACTTCCAACTTATATCTTCCTCCACACTCCTCAACCTCCTCAATCAAAGCAGGACGTTTCTATAGTGAGGATATGAACTGGAGGGTGACTTCTTTGTAGGATATGTTGTCATTAAAATAGATTTTGTAGAGGTTGACAGTGTTTAGGTGTTCCTTCACCCTATCTTATATACCCTTCAGGGTGTAAATGCAACCATATATTATTGCCTTAAAGGTCTTTCTGTTCATCAGGTCCCCCCAATCTTCTTGTGTGCATCATCACTGAGGATGAAGTAAATTTCAGGTTGATTAGTTCTTTTCGGGGATGATGTAGGGGGTAGGTTTGACCAAGCTAAAGATTCTTGGATTTCAATAGGTCTTGTGTTGGTCCCTTTTCCTCCCTCCTTTCCTTCTTGTTCCTACTCTTGTGTTATTCTAGCTGAATTCTGCCTAGTGCTATTTGGGAAGGGGTGTAAAACCTTCCCCTTATTGAATTGGTCAATATACATAGCAGGTGTATATCCTAAAGTTTTAGTTCCTTTGGATTCTACAAAGTTTGAGGACTCTAATAGGATTGGACCTTGAGGAGTTTCATTCTTGTTAGCTTCAAGAATGGCTCTTCTACTTTTTGTAGTAGAATTCCCACAAATCTCCATATACATGGCTACTTCATCCTTTCCACTTTGACCATATGCTACTTTCTTACCTACTCCTTTAGAGAATTAATCTCGCTCATTCTATTAGCCAATCCTAGTAATAAATGTTCCCTTTAATTATATGTATTATTTGTCATTTGTACTAGGTGGCATTCTTGATATAATTATATCTTTGCAAAAGGTTGGGGCAGCAAAAAACATCAGTAGAATAGGGAAGCAAATGATATATTGTTTAGCAATTAATTGGTTTGAAAGGCGTTGGAAAGAGACATGACAGATAAAGTGATAGTTTGGTATGACCTTGGAAACTAATGGTTTTAGATCTAGTAAGTTTGGTATGACCTAGGAAACTGATGGTTTTTAGATCTAGCCTACTAAAGGTTTTTAGATGGACAGAAATGGAAGGCTTCAAATAACCAATGGTTATACAAATCATCAGTCGTCCAGTAGTAAAACGTTATAGAATATGAAAATTGATGGAAAAAGGGAGAATGTCAGAAATCAAAGTAAGAAGAGACCCTACTGAAGGTTTCGTCAATCAAAAGGTAAAGAAAAAAATAAGCTTCAAGGTTTTGGAAACCTAGGGAAGGTTGTAAGTAGATTGTAAACATCTCATGAAGGTTCAAATAAAAGATGTGAAACTGATAGAAAGTAGAACATCCAGTTTTAACAATTGATGGTTCATAAAAACATGAAAAATGAAGGCTTCATCTTCTAAAGAAGGACACAAACTGATGTCAAAGCAAAAGTAGAGGGAAAATGTGAAGTAGTCGATCGTTTCAACAACAAAAGGTAAATGAAGACATGGAATCTATGGTTTATAGGACATCTTTCTACGGTTTAGAGAAAGACATTTTTAGAAACCAAAGGGATAACTGAAGGAATGAGATCATAAAGGTGGAGATAGTAGGTAGAGAAGAAAATGGTTGAAGGTCAGTGCTATGTTAAGCAGATTGATGGAACAAATAAAGATGGTAGAAGAGAAGTTTATTGTCGTCAAGGTGGGTGATGAGGTGGTACCAGATGTCTACTCCTAGTTTTCAATCGTTCTACTGTCGCTTGTCCCTCTTTTCTATAGAAGATGAACACAACTATCACATTGACTCAATGAAGATCTATATATGCCGATATGGTTGAGAGGTTTTCTCTATTCATAAATCTTGAAGCAAGGTTGTCAACATGGAGCTCTAGATTCTAGTGATGTAGGTCACAGGAAGAGTGCTAAAGGTTCTTGGTTTCTATAACTGAATGAACTAGGTGGAGACAATTTAGGGATTCATAAATAAATGGAATGCTTTAGTCTAAGGTTTAGCAGGTAAAGTACAATATTTTCCCCCTTCTCTCTTTTGTAGTCTCTATTCTACCATGTAGAACCCACTGATAGAGCCTTTAGTTGGTGGATTCTATTGCACCTTAGGTAGGGGGTGTGGTAAACATATTTTGAAGAAAATATAGGGTCATCCTTCCTTGGGCTACAACAAATGGTTTTCTAGAAGTTTAGTGGACCAAAGAAAATGGGCCCTTGATGCCTTCCAATGGTGACAATCGATGGAAGGTGTATAGACACCATTTGAAGGTTATACAAGGGTTCATCTTCTAAAGGTTATTTGGTATTTGTACATTCATGTAAACCTAGTCCTTTGCCTTCTGATGGAGAAGACCAAAGGTGATCCTGAGTCTATCATCTGAATATTGATCACATTTCGTAAATTGATGGAGCTGTTTTATAGGACTAGAAGGTTAGGAAGCTTGTGAAACGAAGGAGGACCTAGCACTTTGAAACTGTGGAACTTTTTCTTGATTGGTTCTTGCAAAATGTTCCTGGATTAAATCAATTCAACCTAATTTATTGAATATATTTTATTCATTTCATACTAAAATTATCAAAATAACATTTCATCCAAATGAACATGTAAGATTGGAGGTTAAGCAAAAACCTCAAATATAAAAAATAGACAATAAATCATCAAACTACAAAGGAAAATTATAGGAAGGTCTAGAAATCCTTAGGTTGCCTCCCAAGAAGCACTAATTTATACTCTTTAGCTTGATTGTCTCTATCATCTAATGTTAGAATGGTGGTGGTGGTTCGTCTAGTTGTATTTTTACTCTTCTGGTGAACATATATCTTCATAGTACCTCTTCACTCTATTCCAATTGATTGGATATGTCCTACACTTTTCACTGAATAGTTCCATCATCCTTGATGGATATATCTTTGTCACACTAAATGGGCTTGACCATCTTGATCGTAACCTACTTGGGAAAAGTCTAATAGAGGAGTTGAATAATAGGACCTTGTCTCCTTCATTTACATCCTTTCTCTTTAGGTGTGCATCGTGCCAAACCTTAATTCTTTGTATGTAAATACAGGCATTCTCATAGGTAGTTCCTCAGCCTCCTATAGTTGCAAGAATCTCTTCGTGTTTTCCATGTCAGGGTCCATGTTTAAGAACTTGATAGACCAAAATGCCTTGTGTTTGAGCTACTCTAGGAGATGGTACACCTTTCCTTATATGATTTTATAGGGAGTGGTCCCTATAGGAGTCTTGTATGGAATTTTATATGCCCATATATCATAATTCAACTTCATAGCCCAATCCTTTCTTGTCTTTGACATAGTCTTCTCTAGGATTTTCTTTATCTTCCCATTGGACACCTTGACCTGACCAGATGTTTGAGGTTGATACATGGTGACAATCTTGTCCTTTACTCAAAAATTTTTAAGCTTGGATTTAAATGGTTTCTCCCCAAAGTGGGACCCCCTCATCCCTGTGAATGACTCTGAAAGTTGATCACCTCAAATTGCGCATCCAAAATGGAAAAGGATCTGGAGTAGTAGACTTTAAATTTATAACATGATACTTAGACGCCCATAATGATAAATTGGAGCCTTGTGTAGTATAACAAGGTCAAACATGGGGACATGGGTGACAAGGTGTAAAGAACCTTAAGGCCTTATCTTAGTTATTCCTACCAAAAACGAGATATTGTTGTCCCTCAAGGGAAGATGGTATCCACACAAAGAACTAGATAAAAAAGTAATGCAAAACTATATTAACAAATCAAGAATGAACTTAAAGTTGTAGATGTTTGAATATATATTGATATAAATTGGATTGGGTTTCACCATTTAAGGTGTCTCACCTACATGCAAAACTCACACCCATTGTATACCCTTAGCATAGTTTACAAGAAATGGTCATTAATTTATATTCCCTCCTCTCTCAATATTAGGATAGTACTGATTGTAAGAGTGTCTCTCTCTTGAGTTGAAAAACTTACAACCCAAAATAGAAACCTTACAACCATTAGTTTTCACATTATAGCATTCTCATGCATTCATACTACTCCATGAATATAGATATGGACTAATATTACTCTCTCAAGGCATTAGTAATTGAACAACACAAGATGGAACTTGTAATGTCCTAGCATTTGAGGCCTCAAATATAATTATCTTCAAAGGAATGATTGGACTACCAATATCACAAAGGTGCACCTCCTTTTCACGGAGCCCATAACTAAAGAACTATGTGGTTAAGTTTGCTCATCCCAGAGTAGTACTAGGATGCGTAACTAGTCAGGAAGTTTATCTTTGCTTGTGAATGAGTGGGGACAAAGCACACAATCAAGGCTAGTGTTGGTCTTTGAGGCCAATCATCATTCTTAAAACTCTACTAGAGCCTTGGTTAGTGGGCCCATCTCTTATAAATGGTATCAAAGTTATAACCCTTCAAGAAGGTGGGGCTTACATGGGGTGTGTGGCATGCCTGTTTTTTTGTGTGCAATATAGGCATGTTAGAAATGGTTGTCCATGGTGATGTAGCCACCCTTACGCTAGTATTCCGTGATAGGGAGTTGGGTGTCCATGGGAGATTCTAGGTCTACACTAAAATGTGAAAATATTATGAGGCCATATAGGTGATCCTTGATGAGGATGTCAAGGTTCAAAGTAGGGGAGATTGTAATGTGCTAAAATCTGAGGCCTCAGATATAATGGTCTTTTAAAGGAATGATTGGACTACCCATATCACCAAGATGCACGTCCTTTTCATGGAGCCCATCACTAAAGAACTATGTTGTTAAGTGTGCTCAACCCATACTAGTACTAGGATGGGCTACCAGACGGGAAGTTTATCTTGGCTTGTCATGAGTGTGGAGAAAGCACACAGTTCAAGCTAGTGGTGGTTTGTGGGGCTAGTCTTGATTACTAAAACTCTATTAGAGCCTTGGCAGTGGGTCCGGGTCTTACAGTGCCTAACCATGCAAGTGAAGCAATCAAGAACAAGAGTATGGAGATAAGATTTCCAAGAGCATACATTATATATAGAAGTATTTACATGTTAGGAGAACCTTATTGGCTACTTCTTGTTGACCAACGTGTTATACATTGTCCATATTTTGATTATGACTTAACCATTCCATTCATATGTATCTAATATGTCATTTTTGAGATTTCTTTTAGGTATTAGGTACATGAAAATGATCAAGTCAATCTATCCCTAGCTTGATCTAGTTCAAGTCAAAAGAAATGCACATGCACTTTTGTAGAAATATCCCTAAATGACATAGAAATTTTTTTAATCATTTGTATTGATTCTATGACTTGTAATTAAGATAAAAAAATTAGGAGCACTTAATTCAAACATTTAATCACTATAATGACAATTTCTAAAATTCATCACAAAGTGCCTATTCAGTCGAGTTTCATCCTTGAGAAACACGACTGACACCCTTGATGAATTTTGGGAATGTCTAAGTTCAGATGAGTTTATCTTAGGTCAAACTCAATCGACATACTACATTGGCAAAACATATTTAAGTGATTGACTGAGTTTCATCCAGATTAAACTCAAATGATGCTTCAAATTTTCTTTCTCACATAGGGCAACTGATTGAGTTATCTTTATTGAAACTCGATCGACTACAATGTACAAAGTGTGCATAAAAAGTTATTGTAACCTTTGGAGTGTCGCAAAAGTTAAAATTATATCTGTTGCAACACCCCAAACAACTAGAAAATGTTTCTTAGTGATTCTAGTGGCTAATGGACATCCCCAACTGTAAATAGGACCCTTTGGACTTCATTCCAAGTTTGTTCCATCATGCTATTCAAGCTCTTAGCTATAGTTGAGTGCATATTATCCATTAGAATCCCTTTCTCTCTCTTTCTTAAAAATCCAAATGCCCATATGGGTGAGATAGGCTGTGTGTGAGAGCCACTTCATTGTAGTCTTTTAAAGCTCTCAAAGCTTCACATTCCCAGCGCCATTCTCAAAAGAAAAGTTGGTGAAAAGCTTCTTCAAGGTGAAGGAGAAGGTGAAAGCTTCTCCAAGTTGAAGGAGAAGGTGAAGGTAGAAGATTCATGAGGCAAGTAGGTAATTCTCTCAAGGTGGAAGACTCTATGCAAGAACGGGAGCTCCTTGGTGAAGGTTTCTAGTTGCTTTCAAGAGTGGGTAAGTCCTTGTATAGGTTGAAGACTCTACCTCAAGGAACGGTAAGACCTTGGTTGATTTATTGGCTCCTTTTGGACCTTAAAAAGGAAATCTAGGTATCCTTTCCCTATAAAAGGAAGGTCTTATTGTATGTCTTGTAATGGAATATAAGTATGCAATGGTTGCAACAACCTAGGGAATGACCTCTCTAGATAGTGGAATGACTTTCTCGTAGTTTGGATATTGTAACCACTCAAAATAGCTAGTTCTTGTTCTTGTTCAATCTCTCTCATCCTTGTTATGTATGCTTAGTTGCACATCAAGTTCCTTTTTATTCAATCCTACTTCTTGGAGTAATTTGAAGGTCTAATTGATTTTTTTTAAGTGATTTTAATCTCTATTTACTCCATTTAGATCCCTTTTATCCAAAGCTCCCAACCCAAGAAAATGGTTTAGCAACTCATGGTAGTAACTGACAACAAATATTTATAGGTGAATGAATACATGGATGATGGACGGATGGAGAAGATGAATAGGGTGGAGGAAGAAGTAAGAAAACACGATAACATTAGCTACAAGAGGGGTATTGAAGGTTGAAGATGACCTCCTTCTTCTTAAACAATGGTGGAAATGATGACAAGGAGGATTGTATCTCTTGTTGTCCTTCTTATGTCGAAGAAGGTATTCATAATCGATGGAGACAAGGAGTGGGTGCAACAGACCTTGGACTATTTGCTTTGGTTACTACAGGTCAATGGAAGAACTTGGAATCTTTTCCTAGTTCCTCCAAAGATTTATGGAGATTGTCGATGTCAACAATACATTGTATAAGCAAAGGTTTTGTTTACATAGCAATGAGGGTCCTATATATAAAGAATGGAGTAGTGCTTGAGGTGCTTATGGTTGTCTATACATGCGCCCCTTGATCACTTAGAACATGCATCGAGGCACACATTCAATGGTAATGTAGACAACATGTAGAGGATCCATCTATATGTATGCGTATATTGAACCATTGGTATATGGAAACCCATATGAGTCATTGATAGATGAGGTTGTCAAGGAGTCCTTCAGTAGTTGGTGTTAGATTGGTCCTCGATTAAGGACACTCTTCTAGGCCATCGAAATATGACCTTTATTAGAGAAAGCTAGTGAGGCCTTTAATATGTGAGGATGACAAGACTATCATATGGTGATTTCCCACTGAGTGATCATTTGTAGAGAGTCCATTGGGCCATCAGTATGAGAGGCTAGCTAGATCAGCATCTGATGGTCTTTAGTATGTCATCCTATTTAGGTCTAGCCCTTGAACCTTCAATAGATGCACATGCTTCTAGATTCGTGGGTACTTCGGTTGATGGATACCCAAGGTGGGTCTACTATGGTTAATTTCATTGGTTCATATGCTATGGATGCCAGAAATAGATAGTTTTTCTTCTTGAGTTAAATTTGATGGTTTTCCTACATATACGAGGGTATCTGCTTATTTAAGGTAAAAGGAGAAAACATGAAGATAAATGAAGGAAAATCTATATAAGTATATGGTAAAGAAAGAAATGAGTTGGGTTCACCCAAAAAAAATGAAGCATAAAAATAGGCATTTAATATTCAATAAATTGGATATTATCAATATCTCTATGTCACTTATGCATCCCACTACACTCTTAGGTTTTAATTATAGTTTTTTTAGTAATCTCTCTCTATGACATAAGGAGTGGCTTTAAGGTTTATCACTTCTCTCATTTCTTCCCTAACTTATAAATCATGGTATTCGAGCTCCTAACACTCTACTTACTCATCCAAAAGAGTAGAGGATAAACTAACAACAATGATAAAAAAAACTATCAAACAACCCTAAATGCAAGATAGACCCAAAATAGATGATATGGTGTGTGTGGTGGGTATCCCAAAAAAAAATATGACAACTCTGCTTGTGACAGAAAAGAAGCACCTACGTAAAATCTAGGTTAGCATACCTCTTCTATGGCTACCAACACAACTGCTTTCCCAAAAATGCCTCAAATAACGAAGATTCTCAGTAAGTAATGGTGTTATGGTTGTAGGAGAGGTGAAATCTTGGGAAGGTATCTTTGTTGCAAAGGATGTTGATGAAACATCTCTAAAAATTCATTAGGTGGAATTGGTTAATGGCACTCTTTAGTACTCTAAACCTATAGTTGAGATGAATTTTAATAAGTTGAAATTAAAAATTGATGGATAAGTTATTGGTCTAAAAGCCCATTGGCCTACATTACATACTCATCTTAGTCTAGTCTATAAGATGAAGGTAGTTTTGGAAAACCTATCAAGAGGGTATGATTTCTTCTTTATTTGTCTCTCAAAACCACATGATATGGTTGCAAATTTTGAGAAGGGGTAGTCATATGTTGCACGTAATTTGTTGGCTTTAGAATGAAAATAAGGATATTTGCTAGAGAAATGAACTGATAGAACTTTGTATCTAGATTATTATTCATGATCTACCTCTAGAACTCTAGGATAAAGAAGATTTTTGTCAAATTGGTAGATTTTCTAGGTACTCCATTAAGACCCAACTCTCTATGAGACATCTTTGTCGACTGGATTATGCAAATATTCTATTTGTGATGCATGTGAACTCATCTTTCCCAAAAGAGATCAATCTAGTTAGTTATGATGCAATCAAAGATACTGTTAGAATTGAATATCAGTGGATTCCCATTGAATGTAATATGTTTGGGATCTTAGGTCATGGTGAATGTTATTTCTCTACAAAAGAGAAGAAGGATTGAGGTAAGAAGAATTTGGTTGAGGTAGGATAAAGAAACTAACACAATCTGTGATTCTCCTCCCTGTGGACAACATGACTATAAAGACAACTCTAGAATAATCATTTATTAGAAGGTTGACAATGCAATGCCTCAAGATATTTCCATTAAGTATGAAAGGACATCAAGCTCTCCACTTAAAATTCAAAAATCAAAAAGGAAAAGGAAGATCTTCTTATCCTCCTAAATTCATGTCCAGAGTATTTGTTTGGAAGACAATATGTATTTCGTTATGTACTACAAATTTAAACATCTAGAATGTCTTGATGATGAAGATGGACAATCTACTAGAGTCATTAGGCATCTAACATATATGTTGGTTAATCCCAGTTTAATTATATCATGGATCGATAAGGTCTTAATAAGCCTAGACATCATTAGATAGTTAGTGAAGCTATATGATACATTAGTATATCTATTGTTTGCACTTTTAAGTATAAAATAAGGAAAAGGAATATGAACAAACCATTGAGTAGCCTCTAGACTAGGGTTTCTAGATTGTTGAAGTATTCTTTGCATGCACTAGGCATGATAATAATTATTCTCTATATGAAGTTATCATCTACTAATAATATTCATGAAAGTTATCAATTCAATACTTGTAAAATGAACTTCCCTTAAGGCTCTTTCATTTCTTATATCTTCATGTGGACACAATCTGGATCGTAAGTAGGATTCCTCTGTGGGAAATCCTATCTTATAATTATATTAATGTTGACTGGCTTCTTACTGGATACTTCAATTATGTGAGTTTAGATACTAATTGGTATGTCAATTTGATTCATATTCCAACTCCATGAGGCATTTTAAGAATATGACCAATATAATCATTTTTAGCTGGATTTGATTGGAGCAAGATTTACTTATTACAACAAGCAAGAAATTGATAAACTTGTAATGTCTAGAACTAAAAGAAATTTTTTGATGTTGAGTTCCTTGATAAGCAGTCTAAGATATGGGGATCCATTAATTACTCAATTCATATTGATAGTAAATATATATTTATCCATCTTGATGATACTGTCTACAAGAAGAAGAGTCCTTTTAGTTTTTTCTGAGCCAAATTTTTGTGATATTGTACAAGAAGCCTAGCTGAAGGAGTTTAAAGGCAATGATACATATCAGCTTTACAAACTGTTACAAAATATAAGAGTCTAAGGTTGTGAATATTTGAGAAAATATGTATATTATGAAGTATAAGCTTGTATTTCTTAGGAAAGAGTGGATAGAGAATCCAATGATCACGTGTTGATTGAATATGCAATGTGAAAAACAAAATAGTTATTGGAGTCTTATAGTGATAAAGAATCTCATACTAGACAAACAACAAAAAATCAGTGGCTATCAGGATATAAGTACACTATCTTATTTTATTATTTTTTCAAAATCAAGGAGACTAAGGTGTTGGAAAATATTACGCAGATATAGGAAGTGGAAACAAAAATTTTATTTTCATACTCTCCATAAACTAGTGAATCGCGTCAATAACTATATAATGGAAAGGATGGTTTCAATGATATATATGGTCCTAGAGAAAGTCCAGCAACATACTCCTCATTGTTGTAGATGTGGAATTATCGTCTAGTTGCTTTTAGATGTTGTATGTGTAGCTCTTGGTCTTCACCAAAGATAGTAGACTAGAATAAGGTTTGTAGTAGCTCCTACAGTCTCGCCATGAACTGTGAGTTGACGTTGTCCTCCTAGCGGCAAAAGACAGACTCCTACCTCTACAATAGTCCACGCGGACCAATGGGAACTTCACATTGTGCTACCAGGGCCAATAGGAAGGAGATGTCCCCTTCTGTTGATGTACTAGTCACCGACATGCTCTCCCACAACTGATCCTTAGTTGTTCTCTCCGTTGTTATCCCTCCCTTTAATAGGTAGGACATGCCATGGTTCTCTATTGGTTACCACAACCAAATAAGACGACAATTGTCAAAGCAACCAATTATGTCTTGGGAAGCCCCCAGTACCCCTCTGTTAATAGTAGAGGCTAAGTTCAGGGTTACCGATCGGCGTGGGAGTAGAAGGGTCTAAAATCATGAATGTTCTAGAACCTGCAAACAGCGAGACGGTCGCCTCACATAGTGAAACAGACATCTCGTATGTGATACGGTCGTCTCATTTAGCAAGATGGTCATTTTGCATAGTTTCCTATTCTTAATCAAATTTGCAATTCGAATCCAATTAATGCACAACATTACATAATCACTAATCCTTGATGCAAACAAATTTCCCCATGAATCGGGCATCTCACTCATGCGAGCCGGTCATCTCGTGACCATGAACTGATCGTCTCGCTCACACAAGCCAGTTATCTCATGACCACAAACTGACTATCTCACTCGCACGAGATGGTTGCCTTACAACCATCATGCGTGATGATCACCACATGCCTGAGTTCTAGCAAAACTCAGCCTATTCAGTTTCTAATCAACATGACCCTCGAATAGTCAGTCCAACTTGAACTTGATGATTCTTAGTCCAATATGTTGATCTATTGTTTAATTGATACTTAAACACATTTTGCATTCCATCTAAACATCATTTATGAATATACTCCTTCAATCCAAGGGTATCCTATGTGTGTGACCCTATAGGTCCAGAATTACGTTGGCAGTAAATGTCCATAATAAATTATGACATCACAAGAAAAGAGTGGTGCCTAGTCACACATAATTTCTACCCAAGTAGTTAGAAAAGTTGGAGAACAACTTCAACCTACAATCCATAATTAGCATTATTGTGATCATATAGTTCCTTTGTCTCTGATATCCAGATTGAACTCAAGGCATGGAATCGTCATCCAGTCAATATTCAATCCATGGTCCTTGAACTAGAGCAGACTGTTTGAGATGCATATGAGTTCACATATCACATATTGAACCACATCAGTACGACCGTACATTTCTTAGTCTAGATTATCAAGAGGCCTTGGATATCAAACTCATATAGGAGGGACAAATCCCATCTACATCACTCACACTCAATCCCCATGTGTCAAAACTACCAAATCATCACCTTTATGGCAACCCGTATTTTTGGACTATGTTTGATGATGTCAAAGTATATTCATTGACATGTGATGAGTGTAGTGACTTCAGGTCTAAGAACCACAATCACCACTATCACCATGAGAGATGATTTTGACTACCATTCCATGGTCTGCATGTATCACTCTCATAGTAGGTCTATCTGATACACAATTCTCTAACATGTATCTATGTGAGTGACTTAATATCAAATATCATTACTAGTGAGAATTTGTCATCAATCAACACAAACTCTAGTCTTATGTATTATTGTTGTCTAATGTGTGCTTCTACAATATTATCCGACTAGGGACATAATAAGAATGTTTGTACTCTTAGCATATGTATGATCTCATTATTCAAGTCACGTACTTGAAGATATATGTCATTGAGTAACATCATTCTTTAGACATCTACTTACGTATGTGTCATCATCTTATGACCATGACAAACATAATAGAAGGAATTACCTTTATTATTATCAAATCATGTATCTAATGCCACATTCCAATCATCATATGATTGTCTCTTTGGGCATACATACCAACAGACACCCACTTTCACATAGATTCAATCATCCCCGAATCATATTACAAGTCATATTAACATGTTCATCTTATTTATGATGCAAAAGCGCTTTTATAGAGGGTTTATCAACATTTGCTTAAACTCGGGATTTTTGCAATTTTTCACATCTCTTCATTGTACGACATCTTGTATGAGATGGAAGTGTCATAGTATGCTATCTAAGATTTTCATCCTATCTAGTAGCTCCATTGTTGTCATCGGTATTCTACTATGTCATCAATGGTTGTAACCTTTTACAGGTTCACCCATATGAACTTCTTGATCCATACAATATCCTTTATTGTTCTCATAATATAGAGATACTTGACTTCTATTGTAGATATGGACAACTGTCATTAGCTCAGAACCCTTTCTAGTTTACAATTCTTGTTTAATGTCAAACATAATTTAGATTGCAATCAATAATATGTCATTTCAAAAGCTTGCATTAATGTAAGCTTTGACATCCAACTCTTCCTTTTTACCATATCCAAGGAAGTGATCCCCTTAGTGCTTAACAAGCACCTAAGGACGTTCTTTATGGTAGTCCAGTGACTCTCACTGGAGTTTGGCATATACCCTCTTGTCATGTCTAATATATACAACATTTCTAGGTAGGTAGATATGTCCTCTCATCATGTCTAATAGATATAAGATGACTTGATATCATCTCATCATGTCCAATACATATGAGATAATTGGATATGCTCTCATCATATCCAATACATATGAGATAATGGTATAAGTATAAAACATTGCTTTAATACATCCAATTGCAAATGCATATGGTATCTACTCCTTGTGTTCCCATTCTGCATAAGAACTAGGACACTTGACTCCTATGAGACTAACTCCATGAAACATGGACAAGTTTTGTCTCATCGAGTCTTGCATGCTAAACCCTTCAGTAGCTTGCCAGTGTATGTTCTATTACTTAGGTCAGGAAGCTTTCTATATCTATCTCTAAGATCTCAATCCCTACCGCATAGGATGCTTCTCCTAAACCCTTCATATAGAAGGTACTTTCTTTGTCAGGTTTTAACATGTGCATGATAAGGATGTTATTCCCCATCATCATGTCGAATATAAGTATGCTCCCACTAAATATTTTGTAATCACACATTTTATCTTCATTACAACTCAAGTCATACCCTTTGACTGTCTTGTCAAAAAGAAGATTCCATCTCTGAGATGCTTGCTTCAATCCACAGATTCACCTTTGTAGCGTATAGACTTTATTTGCATTCTTGGATTTATAAAACCTTTAGGTTGTGTCACATAAACATCCTCATAATTAATTCCAGTTAAGAAATGTGGTTTTAGCATCCATATGCCGAATCTCATAGTATTAAGATGCAACAACAAGCATGATCCAGTTGGATTTGCCATGGTAACTGGTGAAAGACTTCATCATGTTTAACATCTTGAACTAGTTTGAAAACTCCTTGCAACCAATTTACCTTTCCACGTTGGTCTTCTTACAAAGACCCAAATGCACCATATGGGTTTTACCCCTTCACGTGGATCCAACAAGGTCATTCCTTGTTGGTGTACATGGAGTCCATCTAGGATCTCATGGCCTCAAGCCATTTCTCAGGTTCTGGTCCCTCAATAGTTTCTAGGTAGATTGTTGACTCATCTATATGATCAATTTACCCCCTTCTTGAGTTATAAGATATCAACATCTTTTAAACTCAAAGTGTGTTCTACTAGAACTATTAGTTATGTGTGTTACATAAGGAACTTGAGATTCCACAATAGCTTGTGATTCTCCTTGTTCCTACTATACCTCTTTAGGTTCAATGTTTTCTTATTTGTCTTGAACATTTCGAGTTCTACTTTTACTCCCATTGATTCCTTTGGAACTAAGCTCCTCTTTAGGAATACAATCATCCATACCAACAAACACATTATTGTCGGATTCGGATAAGAGTAATATTTAACAAAATAACATTTATGTGATTTGTGGATGAAGCCTTTAAAGAAACAATTTTCTCATATATAGGTATTCATCCCTAATCACTATAAAAGACACATCAGGACAATTTCCATGCCATATCTCATATGGTGTCTTTTGAACCATTTTACACAGTACACAGTTTTAGTGTTAAGCATGTGCCCAAAAGAATTAGAAAGATTAGTTAGATTTTATTGATAATCACACCATGACTTAACAAGGTGTAATTCCTTTCTTTTTTATACACTTTCATGATACACTATCATTGTGTTTCAGGTGGAGTTCATTGTGTTACACTATCACAGTCTCTCCAAAAGGTCCTCAAACTCTTGGTTCAAAGTATTTCCACATTGATCATGTTGAAGTATCTTAATACTTTTACCAAGCAAGTTATATACTTCATTTATGATCTCCTTGATCATTTCAAGAGATTCAGACTTGTACAAATTTCATATCCACTGATAACATAATATAATGAGGTACATGTAACTACCTTAAGCATTAACTCTAAAAGGTCTATATACATCATTATGTATGAGTCCTAATAGAATAGTCTCTCTCCCTCTTCATCTACTGAGGATTCTTTTGTCATATTGGACAACAAATAAGATATGCATGTCTCTATTGGTTCAATAACTAAAAGAGTCTTGATAACCATCATATGGATTCTAGAAATGCATTTCTCATTTATGTGTTCTAGATGACAATGCTATAAGTTTTCAATGTTTGACTCATCAAGTCATATAATATATGTGTCATACACTTAATTGTCTTTAAAACTATCATATATAGTTTGTGAGACACAGGGCATTGCCATACAAGATCATATATTTCAAAATGAAATATAATGTTCTTTCCATACAAGACATAGGATGTTTTCATCAATGGCAGGTACATAATACCAATTCTCTAATTCTATTATGTATCCATAAATGACAGTTTGTAAGTGAAGAGGAAACAACCTTTGCTCTGCACAGTTCTAGCTTACTTCTTCTTAGCTCCTGGAGTAGATATCTCTATCTCCATCTTCTTCCTGAGATTCTCTATAAAGAGGTTAGTTCTTTCCAATGTCTAGATATGTTACAGTGGTGACACCTTCTTTCCTTAATCCATTAAGTGAAAAGGACATATTCCTTTTACACTTACTCATCCATATATTGAGTGTAGAAGACTTGGACTTTAGCTTAGCATTAGAACTTTTCTTGGCCTTTCCTTTTCCCTAGGACTCACTACAGCTGATCACCGTCACATATTTTTCCTTCTTTCATGTTTTGGCATCAACATGCCAAACATCTGATAAATTGTCTATATGATTCATGCAACATTTTATAGAATCATATCCATGGTCAACTCTTGACCTAAGAGAAATATTAGTCACTCCATATGCCCAACCATATTGAGCACATGAGGCTATAATGGACCTCCCTTTGTCAGTTTTACTCAAGTAGAGCTTTGGAGACATTATACCTTCTTTGCTTTACAATCTTGTTGAGATGTGTTACCATCTCTAGAATGTACATGTTATCATGTTGTTAATGCAACTCTTAGTTGATAAAACAAATCATAAGATATTCAATGTCTATGGCATCATTGGCATGCTTCCAATAAATATTCATTTAGCCTTCAGGTGCATTTGGAGTGGGTTCCTATGACATTGGTCTATCAAGGTCATAGAGATTTCACTCATTCATGAGAACATTTCTCAAAGTCCTTAACAAATTGTGGAACTTTATCATGTTTTATCCTTCTTAAGGATTGTTTGCAATTCAAATGTGTTTGTGTTTGACATTAGTTTCTACAAAGAAATGTTGAAACCTTTTCAAATAATTTTGATTTGTTTGATTTGGTAAGTTAACAATATTATTTAGGACTTCAATTATTTATTGCTCCCACTATTTTCTTCAAATTGATAAATGTGACGCCCTTTGCCACACAAGTGAGATTACTCAAAACAAAGCGTGGAATTATCACTAACAATGATATTACAACAAAATAGGGTAAATAAAAACAGATCTTATATCAAGATCTCAAACTCAATAAACCACAATTGAAGGTATAACTTGTGCCACTTATATTTCATTCTTATCAAAAGTAATATACATCATTCTTCACTAGAAATCTAGCCACCACCTGTTACATATAATCACTTTTTCTTGTATACACATCATGTCTGTACCACCATGGCATAATGCCAAAATCTAAAACCAGTGTACATCATTCACAAAACATCCACAAGGACCTGAGTGTACAAAGACGACATATAGGACTCTATTACTAGACACTAGCTACATATCCGTGATTCAACAACTACATATCCTTTTTATAGTCAATCTCAACCGCACGATCTCTCTCTTAGCTTGTCTGTCCACCTAAAAAAATGGATTCTATAAGATCTGTTTATTGAGTTTATTGAGTGGAACAAGTTATACCTTTGATTGTGGTTTATTGAGTCCAAAGTCCTAGCGATAGGTATAACTCTCCATCACATCTATTATAAGCACATATAAGCTAAACAATAATTTATACTATTAATCGATAAGCAAATTCAGCTAAACAATACAAACAAGGCAATTAGCATTGTTTAAGCAGTTCAAGTATGTACAAATGAGCAATAGAACATATTTTGCTTTTAGAAGGAATATGAAGAACATGTATAGATGTTATAAGATAAATAGTATAAGAAACACAACAAGGGCTTCATTCAATGTTTTTCGTATATGACCCTAAGAAATAACACTACACAGTGTTTTACTTATTTAATTATTATGCCATGAGGATTTGAGGCGTACCACTCAAATCCAATAGACCACTGCAAAGTCAAAATCAGTACCATACAAGATCAATGGAAGAGTTGGAATCCATGATCATCACCGGCACTACTCAGTCATCTCAAGTCTGTAACACAGTGACATAATAGTCAGACTGTAAGACAACAACTTATAGTCATATAGATATAGTCTTGTAGACATCAACTCATATCAAAGCTATGGTCCTATAAAACAACTAGCCTGCCATGGTACATGGCACAACACTAGAGAACTGGCTCACACATGGATGTTCTATAATAAAACATCATATCACTATTTCCACAATTTAAGGATACAGGGAGATATCTCGACTTGTACCCTACGTATTCAATAATATGCACTCTGAGTTTCCCTTAGGAGTTACTCGTTTCACCATCCAGCTTGATACTAACATTGAAGATGGATCTATGGTACATGGAAACTACATGACTAAGGTTTCACTTTATTAGTTATGCCAATTGGGTAAATTAAGGCTCCATCATACAAGTGGACATATAAAACCCTAATTCAATCTAGCAAGCATAACTATGATACAACCTCAGAAGATATAAAACATATAAGGTGTGAACATGCCACATCATATCAGGGCAACACTATAAAGAAGTGAAACCACATCTCTACTAAAACTTTGAAGGATGGAACCTCCAATCCAAACACACCCATAAGGTATCTTGTAGTGGGTGAAAATTTTTTAAATCTTATTAATGGTATTCAAAACAACCAAATTGTAGCAGTGGAATAAAAACATTGACTATATTCAATTTCTCATAAGGTTACAAAACAACATCTTAAACTTACATGTAAAGGTACATAATAAGGATCCATGTAGAGGGAAATATAAACCATATAAAGATTGTCTCCAAGCTTTAACGTCTTAATATAAGTCCATATCTTTATGACATATGCTCCATATCCTTCACCTAGGGTTGGAAGCATACCCCAGTAAGAAGAGAAAAATATAAATCATTAGCAAAGGTTGGTAAGTGCATACTAAATAGAAAATTGAGAAATATATGGAACAAAGGACATCAAATAAAGTGAGATAAGCATAGCCCTAGAACAATATAACAAAAAAGTTAGCCAAGCCTCATAAACTTGAAACTTGATAGAGAATGGCACATAACCAAACTCCCAAATATATATATATATATATATATATATAGAGAGAGAGAGAGAGTCAGGCTAGAATACACTCGAGTGTACAGATCGCACGAATACACTCAAGTGTGTTTACATATCAAGACTATTTTTTGCAAAATGTAAATCATTGATCTTTACCGTCATACTATAAATAGGCTACATACAAATTTTGAGCCCATTTGGATGAGTGTAAGTCACTCATCCGAGGGCAACAAAATCGACGTGTGAAACTAATTCGAAATGCATAATTTTTGCGGTCTTCATAACATGAGCTATACATATCCAAATGTGCTCAAATTTTGCGTATGAGTTGTTCACGAGTTGTTTAAGAAGAGAAACAGATTATATTTTCAAAAAAAAATTGCATCATGAAAAACTACTTGAGTGTATTCCACTCCGGATACACTTGAGTGTATTCTAGCCTGACTCTATATATATATATATATATATATATATATATATATATTAAGTGGGCCATACCTCATAAATTTGAAACCCGGTATGGGGCCACCTCCATCCCAAAAATAAATAAGGGTACATAACCCAAAAACCAATGCAATTATGCTACTCTAGTGCTACTGAATCACATAGCATGTTTAATGTAGAGGCATGTAGAAAGTATAGCCAGATTAAACAAAATTTGCCATCATACTAAAGGACAACATAAACACCCAACTCACAAGTGTGAAAAAATATCACATGTCATCATATAGAGTTCCAACATTAATAAAGCATAACAAAGAAGCAATAGAATGTCCAAACATGATCACAAGATCAGTAACAAATAAGATAGTCCACAAGAACCATGCTATCAAAAGAAAAGACATTATATATAGGTTATTGTCCATAGGACCAAGAGAAAGGAAAATGTAGGTGAATTGCTCAACATAGAATAATAGGGGATGCAAATATACCTCAAATTTAGAGTCTATTAGACCAAAGTCCAATCTAGGCTTCTAAAGAACCTATTAAGCACATATGTAGAATTTGTGTTAATTTCACATTGATTATTCAAACCCTAAAAATCACCTTGTTTTTATTTTTATGTGAATTAGATTATGAAAACCATGCCATATTTTAGATTATAATTTTCTAAACTCAAAACATATTTTATTATATTTTTCTGACTTATCAATATTTAGTTATGAATTTTACAAATTATCATCTATTTAGATTAATCCATTAAAATCACTTACTATTAAACATTGGATTTTGGAAGCAAAATTAGTACCATTAGATACGTCTTCTTTTTCTTAATCCAATGGCTATTTATTTGTATTTTTCTTATTAGTTGATAATATGCTATGAATTTTAGAAAACTAACGAATCAGATAATTCCATGTCAGCATAAAACCTGTGAGAATTGGAGAGAGAGGGAGAGGGTGCACGCAATGAGTTGGCCCAATCATGGGTGGCCAACTCATCCAGACCCACTAGACTCTCCAAAAACACTACTCACAGCGGAACAAAGCTAAAAGAGCACAAAATGACCAAAATGCCCCAATAGAGAAAAATTAAGAGTAGGAGAAAAGGGAGGGCTCACCAGGGAATAACCACCTGAGTATCATCTAGGGAAACACCCCGCAGCATTACTGTGAAGCAGCTTTAAACTGAGGGTCATCTGGGTGACCAAGATGCCAAGGAGAACAATCATTGCCAGCCATAGGTCCAACAAGTTCGAGGAGTTTCGCCACCGTAAAATGAAGTCCAAACTCGGGGAACACAATGACAACGCTCCCTGATCTCATGACGGGTAGAAAACAAGGAAAAAGAGGTACAAAGCTATGTGATGATCTAAGGGTTTGAATACCCAGATCCAGTAATCATGTTAATGATGTGAAGGGATGAGAATTCCCAGTAATGTGATAAGGGATTGAGATCCCAGGTATCATGTGTTTTAAAGATTTGAAAAGTACATGATAGATGTATTACACCTTTCTTTGTAGCATTTGTGGTGATTAAATGCAACCATAAGGGTAGGGTGTTCAATGAATCAAGTATTGTGATATCAATGTTCTTAGTTATTATTAATAATTATTGTCATGATAAGTAATTAACTCTTAATTGAGTTATGAGATGCACAACTCAAGATTTGGGTTGATATGTACAATTCTAGTGTGTATGTGCCAAGTGGACATGAAATCTTTTTATTTAAGAATTTTAGTATGCCTGCATGTATAGTATGTTGATTACTCAGTATATTACAGTGTTTTGAATATACCACTCTACCAAGTTTAGAATGATATACATGTTGTATTATAACTTCAAATAAGTAGATGTGACACCATAGAGATACCAGAGTCAAGTATAAGTAAGAAAAGTGTACAATGTAGAAAGAGCTTTCTAGGAATAATAAAATAATAGACTTAGGAGCCCTGAACATCGTAGAACCCCTATGTGAGGTCTGCACCTTAGGGGTGAAATGACCTAACCCTCACAACGTCCAGTATATGGGGGTCGGAACGTGCTATCAGTTGGCACAGGGGACGAAGTCCTAGTGTAAGTCTCCTTAAATTATAGTTTGTAGTTTCCAACATCAACCAGAAGTCTTGGTGGTACTAGAGTACAAAAAAGCCAAGAGGTGGCTTGACCTTCCGCTTGTGTGCTCAGGTTAGAGGAGGAGTCCAGTTTAGGCCAGAGAGTCATTTCCCTATTGCAGACTAGGATAGTAGTCAGACTTAGCATTTCCCAAGTGTGTCTGCTAAGTCTTGTACAGTGTGATCGTAGTGCACTATGAGTCTTCATATGTAGAGTACACTGCATATGATCAGGGCATAATAAAATGAATGAGGGGTCAAACAAGTGTGTACAGTTATTCAATTATTCTTTGTATGTTTCTAAATTATTAGTTCTCTTTGAAATTTTTCAAGCATGCTCATATATTGATTTTCTTTGTTGATATCTAGAGTATCCTGCCATATTTATGATTGTAAATGATCAATCTTTTTAAAGCTTACTGCTGTTATAATTGATATCAATTGCTCAAAAGTATATCTATAATTATATCAGTGCTTTAGACTATTTCTATGAAGTACTCATTCATTGAGCGAGTAGGCTCACCCCTCTACTCAAAATTTTTAGGGAAATCACATGGACTTGAAGAAGATATCATTGCATCAGAGTAGATCTGCCACAAGAGATAAGTCTGAGTATATTTAAGTTCAGTCGGTCCTTGTCACTCTAGGTCCTTGTGAAGAAATAAGAGAGATTTGTAAATGATGATGTATAACATTATTCCTCTTTTAGCAATATATGTGAATCAGCAAGTCTTATGTGCTTAAAAGTATGAGAAACATAATGAAAGTTCATACATGCATTTTTATTGTTGAAATCAGATTAGAAAAATCATTGTTTAGATTCCCTTATAAAGTTAGTTTATGTGGTTCAATGCAAGAAAACAAAGAGTTTGAAAAAGAAGAAAAAGTTAAGGGTGGTCTTTGTATTACGTTAAATCCTCAATTTATGCCCTAATCTCATGATTAGTGGTAATTGTGAGATCGGGGTGTAACATAGTGGTGAAAAAACATAGTAGTTTGATTGCTCAGATGCAAGTCAAACCTACCTTTTATGACCTAGTCAAGGAACTACAACAGAGTGACAGTGAGTTACAGCAGATCATGCAGGACATGACCAGGGGAAAAAGACCAGAGTTTAGGTTTTTAGATGATGGTTTGTTGTATCAGCATGACAGGTTGTGTGTACCCAGAAATAGTGATTTGAAAGAACAGATTCTTGAGGAAGGACATGCATCGATGTATGCTATGCATCCAGGTAACACTAAGATGTAAAGGAATCTTAAGGAGTTGTACTGGTGATCAAGTATGAAAAAGGATGTAGCTAAGTATGTGGCTAGATGTAGTGTGTGCCAGCAGGTTAAGGTTGAGCATTAGAAACCTACAGTTACCTTGCAATCTCTTCCTATAACAGAGTGGAAGTGGGAACATATCACAATGGATTTTGTGGTAGGGTTTCCCAGGACATTCAGAGATTGTGACTCGATATGGGTAAGTGTGGATAGACTGAGTAAGTCTGCTCACTTTCTTCCTATTAAGTCAACCTTTGATGTCCTGAAGTTAGCTAAGATATATGTCGATGAGATAGTCAGATTGCATGGTATCCCAGTTTCAATAATATCAGATAGAGATCCTAAGTTCGCATCTAGGTTTTGGAATCAGTTGCATCATGCTTTAGGCACAAAGTTGAGATTTAGTACAACTTTTCACCCGCAGACGGATGGTCAGTCAGAGAGGACCATTCATACTCTTGAGGACATGCTGAAAGCATGTGTCCTACATTTTAGTGGAAGTTGGGAAGAACACTTGAACCTTATAGAGTTTGCATACAACAATAGTCACCATTCCAGTCTTGGTATGGCCGCGTATGAAGCTCTGTATGGCAGAAAGTGTAGATCACCCGTATGTTGGTACGAGGTGGGTGAAAAAGAGATTCTTGGACCTGAGATAAGGGATTTGACTACATAAAAGATTACAGTGATCAGAGAATAGTTGAAAGTTGCACAGGACAGGAAAAAGAGTTACGCTGAGAAGAGGTGTAGACCTCTTGAGTTTGAGGTTGGTGATGAAGTGTATCTAAAAGTTTCACCATGGAAAGGAGTGTTGAGGTTTGGCAAGAGAGGCAAACTGACTCCTAGGTTTATGGACCCATATCCTATCATTGAGAGGATTGGACCTGTAGACTACAGGTTGGATTTCCCATCCGAGTTGGATAATTTACAAGTTGTGTTTCATGTATCGATGTTGAATAAGTGTTACCCTAGTACAAAGAAGATAGTATACCCAGAACTTGCACAACTAAGAGAAGATGTGTCCTATATTGAAGGACCAGTACAAATTGTTGATCGGAGAATTAAGAAGCTTAAGAATTGAGAGATACTATTAGCGAAAGTTTTGTGGAGGAACCACAACTTAGAGGAAGCCACATGGGAGCTTGAGTCCGAGATGCATAACAAGTTTCCTTTTCTCTTTTAGGAATTTCAAAATGAAATTCTTATAAGGGAGGGAGATTGAAACAACCCACATTGAGGTTAGTCAGTAAGTACCCCGATTAGTGTGAAGTACCTTGATTAGTGCTAAGTACCTTGTTAAACATCATGGTTAATCAAGATAATCTAAGATGTGAATCATTAGTCGAGATTGATTCATCTGATTTAATTAATGTTAACTGTAGTGTTAATTATTAAGTTAATTAGCTAAGATGATTAACCTAGCTAATATGGTTTAACTATTATGTTTTCATTCTTTAAGGTTGTAGTGGATCTCACACTTGAAAGTTTGCAAAAAGAATCATTCAAATCGAACCTCCGAGGCAATAGTTATGGCATTTTTAAGTTCCTTGGACCAATTATGTAATTTACCCATTAATTGGCTTAATAACCCCTCACCCCCTTTTTAATCCTTATCTTCTCCCCCAATCGACATCCTTGAGTGGCTCTCAAGCAGTAGTAGGCATGACCAGCTGAGGGAGAGAAAAGGCAGGCGATTTTTGGCTTCCTAGCTTCGATTCAGCGACACCATCTTCTCCTTCTTCTTCCTCTTCCTTTCTCCTTCCTCTTCCTCGCCCCATATGCGCCTGACCAGCAGAGCAGCATCGGTGGCCAGTAGCTGCAGCTATAGCGACACCGACCAGGAGCAGCTGGCCGTGCGAAGCACCAAGGGAATGGTGCCCTCATCTCCATCCATGAGTCTAGAGCCCAAATCCGTAGCCTTTAGCCACGAGCAGTGACCCAGCCAAGCTCCCCTTTTCAACATGTACGTGCGTGGAAGCTATTGTTGTGTGCAGCAGGTTCAATCTAGGGCTACCCAAGGTTGAAGACAACCCTTTGGATGAGTTTCCAGATGATTCCAGTCACCTCAACCCACTGTGAGTACAATTTCACTCACTAAGAAGTACTAACTCTATGAAACTGACACATTTCATATTAGATATGTGTTTTCACGGGTAATAGTGATTACCCAAGTGTCGAACAGTCTTGGCGTCACCTGATTTTTTGTTGCACGCTTTTCATCTTCATGTTTGCACGACCCTAGTTATTTTAACTATTCTGTGTTATTTGGAATACTGGAACTAGATGGTTGATTAAATTCTAAATTGCTTAGTTTAAAAGTTAAAGATAGTAGCACATGACCCCGTATTTATAGTAGTTGCACGGTTTGGGTATAAACCCAAGCTATAGGATTTTTAGTAATTAATTAGTTGCACGATTTAAAGAAATAGATGATGACACGCAATATCTCAATACAAATCCGTTGCATGCTCTATGTTATAGTTAATGTGTGTGATTTAGTATTTAAGAAAATTGGCACATTTCTTAAGAATATTATTAGAAATTCTCAGTTATTAACAATAATTCATTCCATAATAAGTAATTGACTCTTAATTGAGTTATGTGATGCACAACTCAGGATTTGGGTTGATGTGCAAGTTTTCCAAGAAAGTACAATTAATATACATGCGTTAATGATGATTTCTCATATGTCAAGTAGTAAACTTTTATCAGTGTATTAAGAAGCTTAATTACATGATTTCAGTGTATATGTTCCAAGTTGACATGTATTCAGTTTATTTAAGAACTTTAGTCTGCCTGCATTTACAATATGTTGATTTCTCAGTAAATTACAATGTTTTAAATATACTGCTCTGCCAAGTTCAGAATGATGTACATGTTGTATTATGAACTTCAATTAAATATATGTGGTACCATAGAGATATCAAAGTCAAGTATAAGTAAGAGAAAGGTACAATGTAAAAAGAGCTTTCCAAGAATAATAAAATAATAGACATAGGTGCCCTGAACACCGTAGATTCCCTATGGATGTCTGCACTGTAGGGAGGAAACGATTCATGGCAGCGACCAGTATACATAGATTGGATTGCACCCACAGAGCGTGTGGGGAGATGAATCCCTTGAGGAAGTCTCCTAAGAGAAGATAGGTTACCCAACATGAACCGGAGATCCCGATGGTAACCCAGAGGTACCCACACAGCGTACCAAGATGAGGCCCACAGAGCGTCTCAGACCCTCCGCCTGTGTACTCAGCCTAGAAGGAGAGGTCTAGTTAAAGTCCAGTTGTTTAGCCGCCTTAGTCAGATGTGATGGTTTGAGTCAAGCAGACCCAGATTCAATTCTAGGCTTAGCTTCCCGGGTTTTAAGCTAAGTCTTGTACGGTGAGATCGTAGTTCACTATGAGTCTTCATATGTAGAGTACACTGCATATGATCAGGGCATAAGCTAACATATGTGTATATAGGTTTAAAGAGTTTCGTATAAGTAAGAAAGGTTAAGAAAGATTCAGGTGCAGTTTCATAGTAGTTGTTCTTTTAATATAATATTTACATTCCCTATGGTATTTAATTATAATTGTTAGATCTGCTCAGTGTAGTAATTCCTGCATTTTATTTCAGTTTAATAAAACATAAATGAGTCATCTGTGATGGTTGGGTGAAATTCTATTCACTGAGCCAGTAGCTCACCAACCTACTAAAACATTTTTCAGGTCAGCGTCAGTACGAGGAAGCTGAAGGATCTTGTCATCCAAGCTCTTAGAAGGTAGTTCATACTTATATAAAGGTTTCTTAGTCCTTTCCCCTTGGTCCTTGGGCATGTGGTGTGGTAGAGAGAGAATGTAATGTAATATGAAGTTTAGTTTTAAGTTGTCTGTGTGCTTTATATTCCGCATGAAATATGTAATATATTTGTGTAAATCTGCTTTACCTATCTAGTAATGTAAATAGTAGTTGCTTCCACAGTTTAGTAAGGTTTTAGTTTATTCCAAGTTAAAAGATTTTCCTTTAAGTTAATTTTAAGTGATTAAGAAAAGAAAAAGTTAAGGGTGATCTTTGTATTACGTTAAATCCTCAATTTATGCCCTAATCTCATGATTAGTGGTAATTGTGAGATTGGGGTGTAACACTATATCACATAACCATCACCATATATAGCATACATAAGCCATGGTATACATATCACCTGCAACATTAGGGATTATAAACAAGAGAGAGAAAAACATTCTACATGATGAACATACCATGAGAGGGAAAGCAAACACATAATTCAGCATTACGATTAGGATTTCAAATTTTTTTTATTAGAGTTTAAAGCTAGATATAAAGACCAAACCCTAGGTACACCACTTCCCACTATCTTGGAGCATTTTAGGGTTGAAGAACATAATTAGGATTGATTAGAAATTATCCAAACAACACTATACATAGCTCTTACATTACTCATGGAAGTATATCGATCATGTGATCAAGCATACCCCTCAACCACTCGTTATACAAATGCCCCGACCACTCATGCATCCAAGTCACAGCCACCCCAAGAAGCACTTGTCGTGACCTCAAGGAGAAGGGTTGTTATGAACACCAACCCTATGCATGTCACGACCGCAACAAGGACAAGGGTCATCTTCAACACAAGAGTAAGAACTCAACAAAAATAGAAGCAAGGTCCTACCAAGATAAGGAAGGAGAGAATGACACACAACTAGGGGATCCCAACCAAAACAGCTCATGGTTCATGACCAACCAAGATGTCGCGACCACAGAACCTAAAGTGAAGACCCATCTTGACCCCAAAGATAGAACATGGTGTTACGATCATGACCAAAAGACAAGGCAAATGTGGCATTACAACCGTTACCAACACCATGGCAAACATGGTTTTATGACCGTGACCAACACCAGGGAAAACATTGTTGGTATATATGCCCATAGAGCCATCCCAAGCGATTGCATGGAGTCAGATATTAATTAATCAATTAATGTAATTATTTGGTTAATTAATGAATTCCAGAATATTCTAATTAATCCATGAGTGTTTTCATTAACGTAGTGTTTCTGTTTACCAATGGGTTTAGGAAACCCTACTTCCCTTCATCTCCTATTTAAAGGAGCTTGATGGACGATATCTATATAAGATAGTGAGAGGCTTTTCAATTTATGCTCACGTACGTAAATCCTAATCGTCACCTTCCTTAGGAGAGAAAGGAGAGCACCATGATGCTAGCATGCTGCTGCATAGAGATGACTCCTTCCTTCTGGCTTAGGAAGCACGGCGTGGAGTTCCAGTCCATCAGCATGAATAAAGTAGAGACGTAGATGATGAGACGCCTGCGTTCAAAGGACATCTACGGCCATCCATACTTTCTACGAGCGGCATACATCACCGCACGAAAGGAGCACCATCAGATCTTCCTGTGATGCACTTAACGAATGGGAGAGAAGTTTTGTCTGTGTAGGCCAGCATCGTTGCACACCATCGTGCAGCGGGACATCGCCAGACTTGCTCTGTGATAAGGTATTGTTGGCTAAATTGGACATTATTAAACCCTTTGTTTTGATGATGACTGTAACAACCCCACCTCCCGGTAACCCCCAATTAAGGGAGACCGAAAGGTCGGTGCCATTATCCAATTAACATGATCAAAGCTTCGACAAATAATCAATAACAATTATGAAATTCTACTAACTAACTGGAATTTGGTATAAAATTAAAACTTTACTTTCCTTTGAAAACCTTGGAAATCTATCTATCTTGGTCTTGAATTATTCTATCTAATCCTCCTTGCACTTTATTTCTTTTTCCTCAATGTGTCAATTTACTGTTTGTTCTTTCAATTGTTGTTCCTAAAATGCCAACAAACAAAACGTCAGTCAGTATATCGAAATATACTGGTATGTGGGAACAACCAAAATCTTGCAAATATGGCTAACAATTTAATAATCACAATCAAATTAATTAACAAGCCAATTTACACTTTTCAGTATGACATTCTCCACTGCTTTTGCCCTAACCCTGGCATACCCACCTTAGGGTGCCCTTCGCCAATGACTTAAGGCCACCTTCTCAATCCCGAGCTTGGTGCCTGGGGGTCACCACTCATGGTGCCCACTAGTCATGCAATATCATAGGCCACCTTCTTGGTGCCTGGGGTCACCACTCAAGGTGTCCATTGGTCTACCCATCTGGGCCTGACCTTGGACATCATCCATCAGGGTGGCATGTAGGTGCGAGAATCCATACTTCTATTTTTTTAATGTGATAATCATAGTGACTTTATGATTTGCAAGTATGAACATCCAACAGATAATTTGCATTCAATGCGATTAACCATCCGGAAAATCATCGGGAAACTAAGGCGGCTATTCATAATTAAACACATACCTGATCCAGAGCAACTTGATTGTCCAAGAAATAAGGATAAAGAACAAGCAACATGCAATCAACAATATCCTAAAATTAATGCATGGGATCCAAGTGTTATAGTTTATCCAGAACATTCTAAAGCTAGACTTGGATTCCACCTTAGGCTTTCTAGACCACATTAGGGTTTTATTAGGGTTTTCTTTGCCTCCATAACGCTTTTATCATATTAAATGCTCTCTTAGTTCATAAACCCTAATTTCAACATCATAAGCCCAATTAAAGTCGATTATTTCTCTTTTATACCAAAACTACCTTCTTTATCCTTTTAAGTTATTTCAAGGTCATTATACTCAATTATCACCTTTAGTTTCTTTCAGATTAACAACTCATAATTCATTATGATCTAATTCACCTATGAACTCCATTTATCATTAATTCTAACTTTATCCTTTTGAAAACCCTAATCATCATATTAAGGGTATCTATCCATGATTAGGAACTTTTTATATTTAAAATATATTAGAACCATCATTTAACAACATATTATCATATTTTTCGAATTAAATATGACCTTATCCTCTTTTACCCTAAATTAGGGTTTCTAAGTGCTTAATCATTCATAATTGGTGTAAAAACCCTAAATCATGTAATAAATCATCTAGATCAGGTTTAAGTTCATCATTAACGTTTCATCAGGTTACTATTACCTAATTTTTCCAATTAAGCATCATGAGCCTAGCCATTAATTTCAATTGGGGTTTCTACCATAATTTCAAAGCACTTTTCATTAACTTAACACACTTTTGCAAGTATGAACGAAATCAGGATTTAAAAGTATTTTTATTGAATTCTACGCATTCTCCTGATCAATTTTGATATATAATACTCTTTAATCCGAGTTACCACTTATTAGTTACTAATTTCGCAAGATAAAGAAATACCTTGACCAATCAGAGAGCGCCTCGTGCATTTTAATTCCCTTTTCTTACAACCCTTGTTCGCGGATCCTTTGCATGGATCCAGATACCCAGCTACTCAGTCCGCTCCCCCTTCATCATCTTCCTAGGCATAGGCGGAGGATCGCGTTCCTCTGTATACTCTGCAAAACAGAGTACTCTGATCCGGGCTGGGCGGCGACCACCTCGCCCATCGTGGTGCTCGTTTTCTTCCTCGGAGCTCCGCATGAGAAGACCAGGGCTTCCCCCCCCCCCTCAGATGACTCCATTGTCCCCAAGCTATGCCATGTCAGCTTCAGGGTGGTGTTACCCCTTGAGCCGATCCAGATCAGGGTGTTCGCAGACCCAGGAGACCAAGCCCCCCCTTCTTCGCTCATCGGTCTATCTATCGACAATGCAGGCTGGTGGATAGCAATTGTATGATCATAAGGGCGTCTAGATCCCCTTTTATAGCCAAGGATCGCCAAGGTATTGGCCTTTACGGACTCCAGTTTCTGGAGGAACGGGGACTGGGGAAAGTCTCGGTTAAATGCGGAACCATGTTAATCTAGGGACCAATTTATTCAGAGTGGGCTCCTAATCGCATTGGGAGAGTCCCCATTAGTGCTCGATCACTACCCAGCAAGGAAATTGATCCCGAAATTATGTGAGTTTGTTTCTCGTTTCCTTATTATGGCAAAGTGCAGCCACTGTTGGATCCAAATCCAACGGCTGTCGGGCCCCATGAAAGAACCTGATTTAAAAACAAATTGTGATATTCAAAGGAAACTTGAAAATTTCATATCTCTCTCCTCGTTTAACATTTTTCACTCAAATTTTAGTAGAAACTCTATCTTGGCATGATGTACTCATGTATTAAATTTGAAACCCAAATTACAAAGAAAAAGGGTGTTTCCTTCATATGCAAGCTATTTATAAATAAAACCAAATTAATTGATATTTCCTCTTTCCTTTGCCATTAAATTATTATTTTGAGTTCCTTGAACCTAAAGGAACCTTAATGGCTCGAAATCCCCTCTTGGAAATATTTCCTTAGCCTCTTTCCTTATCTTTCATCCCTTTTCTTATTATCTTACTTTTTCTTTATTAAAATATCTCTTTTTGAGAATTTTCTCTTTATCTCTCTTATTGTTTTCCTTATTGGAATTCCTTTTAACATTAGAAACCTCATGGATACGAAAATCCATCAAAGATAACTCAATTGTACTTCTTTTCACATATTTTCCACATTTTATCATTATTTTCAATTTCTTTCTTAACAAGGAAGTAATTAATTGATCTTTTCTTTTCTTATTGCTCTCTTTATGCAACTTTGAAATCATTGGAACCTAAGGAACCCAAGAGGCACGAAATTCATTCTTGGATTACATTCCTTTGCCTTCTAGAGGTTTCTACCTCATCTCTCTTTTCCCAACAACTCAATTATTCATTAATTAATTGAATTTACTTGTTATTGGGCCCAATAGCCAATAAAGCCCACAAATCAAACAAGAAGGTTATTTCAAACGAAATCCATTTATTCACAACAAATTATATCATTATTTGTCCAAATATCTTTAATATGATAAATTACATTTCTCACCAAAGGAACCCAAAATTTGGGGTTGTAACATCCTTCCCCTCTTATGAGGATTTTGCCCTCAAAATTCCATCAAACAAGCAAACAAACTGGATAAGTCTTCTTATGTCCATCAGGGCTCCCATGTGGCTTCACCCTTTCCATGGTGTTTTCCAAGAACCTTCATTATCTCATTTTCTTCCATCTGAGTTCTATCTTACCTTGGTATATCGTACCCTCATAGGTGACTCAGGACTTTTCATCCTTTCAAAAGCTGAATAGGTTCAGGGCACAACACATGGCTTGGGTACCTCACATAGTGCTCTAGATCAGACTCATGCAACACATCATTTTATCCTGAGGGGTAAGGTTAACACAACCATCTCCACTAATAAATCTCAAATGAACCCATATATCGGGGACTCAGCTTTCTCAGCTATAGCTTAGAGGGGTCGGATTTTCACATCACATATTCTCCCACAGTGAACTGCATATCAGTCTGCTTTGCATCAGCTCGTGACTCATGTCACCACTGGGCTCTCTCTCAGCCATTGCATGATCAAAGTGACTTCATCTACACACACTTGTGATTCTTTTCTGACCTTCACAAGTCCTCCTTCACCAACATCATCATAATGAAGTGGTGACCGACCCAACCTCCCTATAGAACTTCTTGCATCCTGATAAAGGCTATGGTGGTTAACATCACATCTTAAGAACTGTCTCTATGTATCACCCTAAATGAGCACACATGCTTTCATCAATTCATACTGTCCATTAGTATGGGGGTGATAAACTGTACTATCATTGAGTTCTTCATGTATCCACTCCCACCTCATGGAAGTGAACCTTGGTCATACCAAAGAACTTTTGAACTCGCATCATGGTGTAGTTGAACCATCTCTTTTTATATGTAGTTCAACCAAATCTGTCCCTTGACATAACTCTTCCTTTCTCATGTCATCTAGGTAAGGCGATCTACCATAACCCATATTGTATCTTGATCTTCTTAGTCTAGGAGAGACTCACAACATCCATAGTGATGAACTCCCATTCCCTCTCGAGAACTCTTTATACTTTATATCCATGCACCGGGTTAATGGTGTTCGTCCTTCACCTCCTGTCTTGCATGGCCCCATGCTACATGCAACTTTGTTTTAAGCTTCCAGAATGCTACCATCAATTACTATCTTTGTAGTATCAAGGTATATCATGACCTCCTGTATTGTTATGATTCCTCAAGCTTGATACCTCGGAAACCCTAAACCACTCTCAAAAGGGTTTTATTACCTTCCTATCCAAAGAAGTGTATCTAAGGTTCTATCACCATCCTTTTACTACATCAAGGACTAAACTGGCTACCCAAACAACCATTAACTTGTTCAACATATCTTATTACATCCGAGTATTAGCCAAAACACATCTTCTTTCCAAACTTAGGGTTAGCCAAACAACCTCAACTTCTTCTAGCCTCTAACTAAACTAGGCAGCTAGATCTCAACCAGAGCATTCATTACCACCTCTCATCCTTAAGTGTTAGGTAACATACACCTCCATGTATTAAACTTATCATCTCATCTCAAACTCTAAGTCTATCTTCATCAAGAAGCTCTGAGCTCATCCTCACTGTGATCGAACTCGACCTTGGTTAACTTGAAAATTCCACATAGCTTCTGCTAAAAACATCCATATTTCTCTTACTATTTGTAAACCATCCATGTATCGTTCACTCCACAAGGGTATGTTATTATCTCTATCCTCATACCTCATAGCAACGTTCCAACTTCCATCATCTTTTATCCTTGGTGTAAGGCATGCGTATTGTCCTATCTCTCACTCCCATAATAAGAAGAAATAAGCATTTGGCGGCCATCCAAATACAAAGTTCTTTCCATTCCAGGAGTAGAGATGGTACATCCCACCTTGCCAGTACACCTTCAAATCTAAGTTGAAACGTGCAACTCATGTCTCCACATCACAAACATCATGATATCAAAAATTTCTTCCATGGAAAACTGATCTGAAACCTACTTGGGTCACCACACAACCTTGGTCATCTCCTCTAGGTCTATAGGGTGCCGGCACTTTTGGGGTCATCCCTCTTCCCTTATGCATCCAGAGAGTGCCCTACTCATCTTCCCTTTGGGTCCCAGGAGTTCATGAAGGTGATCAATCTCCTAACCCATGGCCCTCAGACAATGATAGTTGTTACCTCCCAACCCTATGGTCATGTGCAACTAGGGAATTAGGCAACTCCGTCTTTCATCGGTCTTATCCCTACCTGACCCTTGGATAGACTTAGGATTCTATCATAGTACATGTTCCACTCATAACCTTACCTAATCCTTCATCATCTCTCTCTGCATTCTTGGGTTGTCTTTTATCCTTCCATAAGGGTCATGGCGACCTGCATACCTTGTTCGATCCCCATACTGGTTACCTCCATGGTAACACATCCACATGCACATAGAGATGGTTATCTATGGGTCTATAGGTTCATTCTCATGCCATGTACTCTTCACTTAGCTTCTCAAGATCCTATGAAACCTCCTTAGGTTACCTCAAAACTAACCAAACTGGTAAACTTCCTACCAAAGGGTCGCTCTCCCAGGATGGGAGGAAACTACACCTTTATAACAAAGGTCACAAGCATTCTTAGGGTTTACATCCATATGAGCATGCTTAAACCAACATCTACTAAGGCACAAGCGTACCTATAAAACCATGCTAGGTCGCACTTATTCTCATCCTCAACATTACATCAACTTAGTTGTGAGGGGTTCATCAAACATACCCTTAACGTAAGGGATTTCCTTTACCTCTACACATGAGGAGTACCATGCTTGAAACTATAGAGACTCAAATCTCATCATGGGCATCAGATACACTGCTTCCCCTCTTAGGCCTAGGAACCCTAAGTTCTCCTTTGGGTATCCAACTACATGCTCAACCTCTTAACCACGAATCAAGCATGTCCAAGGTATGTCATGTACCTCCATGATCTTTCTACTCGAGCAACGCTTCGGAGTTGAGTCCTCTTCCAGGGCAACCAACTAGGTATAAAGCCTCACAACTGGTTACTTAAACCTCCTTAGGGTCTAAAGCACTCTTTATCTCATCCAGCAGGTAACCACTTATACCATGGGTACTAGAAGCATCGTCCTCTCTCTAGGGTTTGGTTCCTCTAAAGGTAACCAAGATATCATCAGCCTCTAGGAATCAAGCATAAGGCAACCACTATCATCCACGTAGGTCACATCATCCTTAACTCCCCACTATTCCTCAAGTTTCGGGGTTTTAGACTTCCAACCTCCATGTTGGGGTCCTTCTTCCTATCTCTAGAGCTAAAACCACCTCCAACCATACCTACTAGAGGTCCCTTCTCCATGAAGGCCCATGCTCTCAAGCAAACCCCTATGTGATTGAAGCCTATGATCAACTCATGTTTGGCTCAAGATTATTCATATCTCTTTATGCTTATCTCATAAGCCATCCATCATTCCCTTCTGGCCAGGGTTTCAACCTACCACCGTACCACTGACGTACTCTGGGGGCATGCTATCCCTTACTTGCATAAGCCATAAGGTTTCTATAGGTCCTTCACTAACTTCATCCATGAAGGAGCTACCCTTTTCTTTAACATGCACGACCCTTTCCCAGGTTGCCAAAGGTGCTAGGTCACCCAACCACACATGGCTCGTATGACAATCCAAACATCTAGTTAACCATGACATCTAACTCATCATGTCATCTCTCTCTCTAATCTTCACTTAGGGTTAGGGTTAACATCATCCTCAAAGGATGTGCTAGGTCTCTACTTTTAATGGAGGTCTCTACCTCCAAGACTAATTCTCTCTACTCATCCTCCAAACAAGGAGGTCTATCCTCAGGTCTCTCCTGAGGGCAAAGACAACTCGTGTCATACGACCTAAGCATGTATCTATTCTTTAGTTTGTGCTTAATCTATTAAGCTTATGTCCATGACATCTTATTTACATGCTTTTTATTAATTTGGTGGAGGATTCCTTAGACCTTATTAACTTTCCCCATACCTCAACATGGTGAGGAGAAGAGAGAAAACCCTAATCCTTAAGGTCCTTAACAGAATTTGAGTAGAGAAGGGATGAACAAGATGAGAGAGTCCTAAAGGTGTCTTATTTCGAATCATACCCTAAGACTTTGGTCAGGCAGTCACACGGATCTGGGAGTCCTCGTATTCTGAATAGCGGTGCGGAGGAAAATATTGCCAGCCCCCGGTTGTGATCCTTTTCTAGACACCTCTATCCTTTGGATAATCCTCTAATAACTCCCTTGGGTTCTATAGAATTTGTAAAATTTAATAATTATTAAAGATTAAGTGAGGAACCTACGCTCTGATACCAATTGTAACGACCCCGCCTCCCAGTAACCCCCAATTAAGGGAGACCGAAAGATCGATGCCATTATCCAATTAACAGGATCAAAGGTTCGACAAATAATCAATAACAATTATGAAATTCTACTAACTAATTGGAATTTGGTATAAAATTAAAACTTTACTTACCTTTGAAAACCTTGGAAATCTATCTATCTTGGTCTTGAATTATTCTATCTAATCCTCCTTGCACTTTATTTCTTTTTCCGCAATGTGTCACTTTACTGTTTGTTCTTTCAATTGTTGTTCCTAAAACGCCGACAAATAAAACGTCGGTCAATATATCGAAATATATTGGTATGTGGGAACAACCAAAATCTTGCAAATATGGCTAACAATTTAATAATCACAATCAAATTAATTAACAAGCCAATTTACACTTTTCAGTATGACATTCTCCACCGCTTTTACCCTAACCCTGGCATACCCACCTTAGGGTGCCCTTCGCCAATGACTTAAGGCCACCTTCTCAATCCCGAGCTTGGTGCCTGGGGGTCACCACTCATGGTGCCCACTAGTCATGCAATATCATAGGCCACCTTCTTGGTGCCTGGGGTCACCACTCAAGGTGTCCATTGGTCTACCCATCTGGGCCTGACCTTGGGCATCATCCATCAGGGTGGCATGTAGGTGCGAGAATCCATACTTCTATTTTTTTAATGTGATAATCATAGTGACTTTATGATTTGCAAGTATGAACATCCAACAGATAATTTGCATTCAATGCGATTAACCATCCGGAAAATCATCGGGAAACTAAGGCGGTTATTCATAATTAACCACATACCTGATCCAGAGCAACTTGATTGTCCAAGAAATAAGGATAAAGAACAAGCAACAAGCAATCAACAATATCCTGAAATTAATGCATGGGATCCAAGTGTTATAGTTTATCCAGAACATTCTAAAGCTAGACTTGGATTCCACCTTAGGCTTTCTAGACCACATTAGGGTTTTATTAGGTTTTTTTTGCCTCCATAACGCTTTTATCATATTAAATGCTCTCTTAGTTCATAAACCCTAATTTCAACATCATAAACCCAATTAAAGTCGATTATTTCTCTTTTATACCAAAACTACCTTCTTTATCCTTTTAAGTTATTTCAAGGTCATTATACTCAATTATCACCTTTAGTTTCTTTCGGATTAACAACTCATAATTCATTATGATCTAATTCACCTATGAACTCCATTTATCATTAATTCTAACTTTATCCTTTTGAAAACCCTAATCGTCATATTAAGGGTATCTATCCATGATTAGGAACTTTTTATATTTAAAATATCTTAGAACCATCATTTAACAACATATTATCATATTTTTCGAATTAAATATGACCTTATCCTCTTTTACCCTAAATTAGGGTTTCTAAGCGCTTAATCATTCATAATTGGTGTAAAACCCTAAATCATGTAATAAGTCATCTAGATCATGTTTAAGTTCATCATTAACATTTCATCAGGTTACTATTACCTAATTTTTCCAATTAAGCATCATGAGCCTAGCCATTAATTTCAATTGGGGTTTCTACCATAATTTCAAAGCACTTTTCATTAACTTAACACACTTTTGCAAGTATGAACAAAATCAGGATTTAAAAGTATTTTTATTTAATTCTACGCATTCTCCTGATCAATTTTGATATATAATACTCTTTAATACGAGTTACCACTTATTAGTTACTAATTTCGCAAGATAAAGAAATACCTTGATCAATCGGAGAGCGCCTCGTGCATTTGAATTCCCTTTTCTTGCAACCCTTGTTCACGGATCCTTTGCGTGGATCCAGATACCCAGCTACCCGGTCCGCTCCCCCTTCATCATCTTCCTGGGTGTAGGCGGAGGATCTCGTTCCTCTGTATACTCTGCAAAACAGAGTACTCTGATCCGGGCTGGGCGGCGACCACCTCGCCCATCGTGGCGCTCGTTTTCTTCCTCGGAGCTCCGCACGAGAAGACCAGGGCTCCCCCCCCCTCTCAGATGACTCAATCGTCCCCAAGATATGCCCTGTCGGTGTGCAGGGTGGCGTTACCCCTGGAGTCGATCCAGGTCAGGGTGTTCGGAGACCCAGGAGACCAAGCCCCCCCTTCTTCGCTCACCGGTCTATCTATCGACGATGCAGGATGGTGGATAGCAATTGTATGATCATAAGGGCATCGAGATCCCCTTTTTATAGCCAAGGATCGCCAAGGTATTGGCCTTTACGGACTCCAGTTTCTGGAGGAATGGGGACTGGGGAAAGTCCCGGTTAAATGTGGAACCATGTTAATCTAGGGACCAATTTATTCAGATTGGGCTCCTAATCACATTGGGAGAGTCCCCATTAGTGCTCGATCACTACCCAACAAGGAAATTGATCCCGAAATTATGTGAGTCTGTTTCTCGTTTCCTTATTATGGCAAATTACAGCCACTGTTGGATCCAAATCCAACGGCTGTCGGGCCCCATGAAAGAACCTGATTTAAAAACAAATTGTGATATTCAAAGGAAACTTTAAATTTCATATCTCTCTCCTCGTTTAACATTTTTCACTCAAATTTTAGTAGATACTCTATCTTGGCATTATGTACTCGTGTATTAAATTTGAAACCCAAATACAAAGAAAAAGGGTGTTTCCTTCATATGCAAGCTATTTATAAATAAAACCAAATTAATTGATATTTCCTCTTTCCTTTGCCATTAAATTATTATTTTGAGTTCCTTGAACCTCAAGGAACCTTAATGGCTCGAAATACCCTCTTGGAAATATTTCCTTAGCTTCTTGCCTTATCTTTCATCCCTTTTCTTATTATCTTACTTTTTCTTTATTAAAGTATCTCTTTTTGAGAATTTTCTCTTTATCTCTCATATTATTTTCCTTATTGGAATTCCTTTTAACATTAGAAACCTCATGGATACGAAAATCCATCAAAGATAACTCAATTGTACTTCTTTTCACATATTTTCCACATTTTATCATTATTTTCAATTTCTTTCTTAACAAGGAAGTACTTAATTGATCTTTTCTTTTCTTATTGCTCTCTTTATGCAACTTTGGACTCCTTGGAACCTAAGGAACTCAAGAGGCACTAAATTCATTCTTGGATTACATTCCTTTGCCTTCTAGAGGTTTCTACCTCATCTCTCTTTTCTCAACAACTCAATTCTTCATTAATTAATTGAATTTCCTTGTTATTGGGCCCAATAGCCAATAAAGCCCACAAATCAAACAACAAGGCTATTTCAAACGAAATCCATTTATTCACAACAAATTATATCATTATTTGTCCAAATATCTTTAATATGAGAAATTACATTTCTCACCATAGGAACCCAAAATTTGGGGTTGTAACAATGACAAACATTTCATTCTTGTGGATCTAACTTTTTATTTGAGTGTTTCAAGGATAAAAAAATAAGGAAGTGGATTGTTGAAGAGCAATACAAATTGGAAGATCAATATGCTTAAATTACTTTATTTTCATGATTGTACTCAATGTAAAAACTTGTACAAATATATAATGTACAAGTACTTAGACATCATGTAAATCATGCGTTAGATCTTCCCTATCCATTCAAAACACTTAGAAAGATCCTCCCTTAAGATATAAGCACAATTACACATTGATACACACACTTAGTACATGGCTCAACACATTGGAATAGGGACATTCTCGGTCAAAAAAATCCTCGACCGAGACACTCTCGGTCGACAATATTCTCGACTGACAATAGTCCTTCTAGAAAATTCTATAGATGTTAGACTGAGTTGAAAAGTGGTTGGTAGTTGGAAATGAATGTTGCAATACACTCATTCTAGACCTTCCCTCGGTCGACAAATTCCTCAACCGAGAGACTCTCGGTCGACAAACTTCTCAACCGAGAAAGGTTCTAGACTGTACTTTTTAGCATTAAACAACTAGTTGTTGCAATGTAATTAGTGGACACCTAACGGCTAGTTGAGCACTAATAACACCCTAGAAGGTGTCTAGAATGTCCCTAAGCACTAGTAGGCCATTCCTATGAATAGGACATGCCTTAGGACACCCAAAGCATCACTTGTGCATACAATTACACTTTAGAATCATTCCTTGTGAGCAACAATTTGAGCTACACTTGCAATCTATTTTCCTTGAGTTCTACATTAGTGTCCTATAGCCTAGTGTCTCCTAGACACCACACTACCACGTTCATCTATAGTGGATAGGAGATCAATACGCTTGATATAGAATCAAAGCATTGTACTCAATTGGTAACATTGTTTCTTTCTTCCAATCTTGTTCCTTTTATTGTATTTTGTTCTCCTTTGCTACTCCTAGGTTGAAGACTGTGGAAAGGAGGTTTTTGGAGCTTCTTCAGGTGGTGAAGGTAGATCGGTGGACTTAGGATTAGTTCAAGAAGGTTGTCTCAATGGGAAGCTATTCCAAGAGGAAGGCTACTTTAAGGGGGGGCTTGGAGTTACTTCGAGGAAGGATGCTTCAAGGTTGGTTGGACTAGTTTTAGGTGAAGGCTATCCTAAGGGTTGTGAAGGTAGTTTTATCTTATGTAACATCCTTGCGAGGTAATAAAATATAATTGCTTTCAAAATCCTGCTTGGGAACAACCAGGTAGTGGACTGACTCCCTTAGTATTTGCTAAGGGTGGAACCAATCTAAACGCCTTGCCTCCTTCTCAAATCTTTTTGTGGTTGTTTTCTTAAATAATTTTAAAATTATCATAAAATCCGAATTCACCCCCCTCTAGTATTTTCATGTATATCCCGTAAACACACTTTTTGAATACGATGTTGTCGATGAGATCCTATTTTGGGTTGGGTGGAATTTTTGTTGCTTCCGCCGCACATGTTTTCTCCACAAAAGCCAACAGTGGTATCAGAGCAGCGTCGATCTATGACTTATTTGGATTCGTTTCGATATGATCAAATCATTGTATATTGGTTTCTATGTTGATCTATGCCGCATGCTTCTGTTTTGACGTTTCGGATGGGATCCCCGCATAGGGGCGCTGCCCCTGTGTACACCGCATAGTCTATGTGGGAGTCCAAAATTTATTTAATGGGGAATGTCCCGCATTAAATGTACTGCAATTTTAATATGTATATACCTATATGTATATATACCTATGATATCATACACGTCTCCATTAAAGTTTTGTTTTATTTGGTGAATGCATGCACAGTTATGGCCTAGTATCCCCTTTTGTGAATGTTGTGAATTCTATGGATGTATAATGGTTGCATATGGATCCTTTGTATAAAGTATTCGGCTTGCATGTCGAGCCTCATCTCTTATTTCAAAGTGTAATTAATTCTTTCCCTTTATATTTGTACTCATATGATCTAATAGAGATAGGATTAGTTTTAGTCTTTGTAAACTTGATTTAAGGAGGCCACTTGAAGATCCAACTCCAAGGAGCATCCATGGAGAAGAACCATGAAGATCTAATTCCAAGAAGCAACCTAAAGATCCAACTCCAAGGAGCATCCATGGAGAAGCAACAAGAAGATCCAATTCCAAGAAGCAACTTGAAGTTCCAACCTCACAGAGCATCCATGAAGTTGTTCATTGTAATGTTGATCATTACAGGCTTACAGGTTGATTCACAGATGTTGCATGAGATGCATAATACCATAGGTGGACCATAATCCTTTGTTGCTCCAAAGGATTACAATAGTATGGCCATAACTGATGTATTTGTGTTTGTGATTGCATGTCCATTGTTTGTGGTTGTGAATATAGTAGTATATGATATGTACTATAAGTATGTGGTGTTTGGATATGTATACATATTAATAAAACCCCTCAATTAATAATATTAAGTTTTAGTTGCCTTCCATAAAGAAACACACATGAAAAGCTTGATCGACTATGTGTGGACACGCCTTTGCGTGGTACATTGTCTATCTCGTGGAAGTGTGATGGTGGGTGTGTGGGTCTGCCTCCGCAGGGTGCACACTCATTGTGTTGGCTTATGGGTTGGACTTAACTAGGGAACCTTGATAGGATCAAGTACCTAGAGGCACACAGATGCATCATGGCAAGGAGTTGTGCATGATCATCTATCCAAGAGTTTCATATGATGTAATTGGCAAAAGTTGCCTACCTTAGTATTTGGTCTTTGACACCAGTGTTGGCTGGGCATTGATCCAATTATTTTGGATCTCGGCTCACTAGAAGGTTGTACGTTGCAATCTTCTGAGTTGATAGTGAGGTCTATCAATTTCAATAAAATATTGGGAGCATAATTAATCTCGTTTATTAAATCTTTACAAGTCAAAATGTTTTGGAATAAATGCAAATTTTTCTTTTACTGCAATCAAATGGCAAACAACACTCACACTTTCTCATTGCGATTGGTCCTTGAGAAGGACAAACTTACTGGAACCAACTTTCAAAATTGGTTTAGGATGATGATAATTGTTCTCACACATGAGCGTAAGCTCTATGTCCTTGAAACACCAGAGCCAGCGAACCTGCCGCAAATGCGCCCAAGGATGAAAAGGATGCTTACAAGAAGCACCTTGATGATGACGTGGATGTCAAGTGCCTAATGTTGTGCTCAATGAACTATGAGTTTCAAGAGAAGCATGAGAACATGAATGTCATGAAGATGGTAACACATCTCAAGAACATGTATCAACATCAAGCAAGACAGGAGAGATATGATATCTCTAAGGCTTTGTTTAGGAGCAAGATGAAAGAGGGAGACTCAGTTGGCACCCATATACTCACTTTGATTGGGTACATGGAAAGTCTATCCAAGCTGGGATTTCCCCTAGGTTAAGAGTTGGCCACTGATGTGATTCTACAATCGGTGCCTGAATCATATAGTCATTTTTTCATGAACTACAACATGAACAATCTTGAAAAGTCATTGTCAGAATTGTTGGGCTTGTTGATGACAGTTGAAGCATAGATGAAGAAAGACAAGCCCAAGTTTGTGATGATGATCAGAAAGACAAAGGGAAAGTCAAAAGGAAAAGGAAAGGCTAAGAAAGGTTCTAAAGCCAGGCAGAAGCCAAAGTCATCCACTCTCAAAGCTAAAGGTGGGATCTCCAAAGAAGGCAGTTGTCACCATTATCACTAGGCTGGACATTGGAAAAGAAATTGTCCTCTCTACCTGGAGGAACTGAGGAAGATGAAGTAGAGGATAGAGATCTCCACTTTAGGTATATACGTTATTGAGATAAACTTAAATACTTCTTCATCATGGGTACTGGATACCGGATGTGGATCTCACATATGTTCTAATAAGCAGGATCTGATAAGAAGTAATCCTTTACGAAAGGGCCAAGTCCAGTTGCGGGTTGCTAATGGAGAAAGAGTTGATGCCACTGTAGTTGGAGTTATTATTTCATCTTTGCCTATGGGTCTTGTAATAGAATTAGAGAATTGCTATTATGTACCTGCCATTAATAGAAATATTATTTTTGTATCTTGTATGGACAAGAGTGGATTTGAATTTCACATTAAGAATGGAGTTATTTCTATTTCTAAAGATGAGATCTTTTATGGCAATGCCCCTATGTCTTATGGTATCTACTTGTTAGAACTTGAGACTAGCATATACAAGGTAAATACTAAAAGGTTAAAACTTGACAACTCAAACAAAACATACTTATGGCATTGTCGTCTTGGGCACATAAATGAGAAGTGCATATCTAGACTCCATAAAAATGGTTATCTAGACTCTTTTGATTTTGAATCATTAGAGACATGTGAGGCATGTTTATTAGGGAAGATGACCAAGACTCCTTTCACTGGACACAGTGAGAGAGATAGTGATCTGCTAGGGCTCATACATACTGATGTATGTGGACCTTTTAGATCAAATGCTAGAGGAGGCTATCAATACTTCATTACCTTCACTGATGACCTCAGTAGGTATGGATATGTATATCTTATGAAACACAAGTCAGACACTCTTGAAATGTTCAAGACTTTCATGAGTGAAGTAGAGAAGAAACTTGGTAAGAGTATTAAAGCACTCCGTTCAGATCAAGGTGGTGAATACTTAAGCCAAGAGTTTGAGGACCTTTTGAGAGACTATGGTATTGTATCACAATGGACTCCACCTGGTACACCGCAACATAATGGTGTGTTAGAAAGAAGGAATCATACATTATTAGACATGGTACGATCAATGATGAGTTCAGCCGAACTTCCAATATCGTTATGGGGATATGCTCTTGAAACTACAACGTTTACACTTAACCGTGTACCTTCCAAATCAGTTCAAAAGACACCATATAAGATATGGAATGGGAATCGTCCCAATTTGTCTATGTTAAATATTTGGGGATGTGAATCTTATGTTAGGAAACAATTTCCTAAAAAGCTTGGACCCAAATCAGAAAAATGATATTTTGTTGGATAGCCCAAGGAAACTGGGGATTCCGACCACTTGATAAGTGAGATTGAGAAATGCATGGCCACGTTGATGTGAGTCAATATGTGATATTGAGTTTACATATATCTCAGAAAATCTGCTCTAGTTCAAGGAACATGGATTGAATGTTGAAGAGGATAACAATTCCATGACTCGAGTTAAATCTGGATATCAGCGACAAAGGAACCATACAATCACTGTAACCCCAATCATGAATGATAGGTTAAGTTGTTCTCCAACTTCTCCAATTACTTGGGTGGCAATTAAGTCTTGCTAGATACCAATCATTTCTTGTGAAATCATAATATGATTATGGATATCACTACCAACGTAATCTAGAGCCTACCGGGTCACACACATAGGATGTGTTGGAATAGGAGTATAATTGTGGATTTGATTGGAATTGCTCTGAATCACATTGATTACTAAAATGTTTATGTAATCGATTAGAATAATATTGGAGTGACTGACTCTAAGTACAAGTGGGAGTATGTAGGTATATATGCCCATAGAGCCATCCCAAGCAATTGCATGAAGTCGGATATTAATTAATCAATTAATGTGATTATTTGGTTAATTAATGAATTCTAGAATATTCTAATTAATCCACGAGCGTTTTAATTAACACAGTGATGGGTTTAGGAAACCCTACTTCCCTTTGTCTCCTTTTTAAAGGAGCTTGACGGCCGATATCTATATAAGATATTGAGAGAGGATTTTCAGTTTACACTCACGTATGTAAACCCTAGTCATCATCATCCTCAGGAGAGAAAGGAGAGCACCGCGATGCTATCACCCCCGCCACACAGAGACGACTCCTTCCCTCTGGTTTAGGAAGCATGGTGTGGAGTTCCAGTCCATCCGCGTGGATGAAGTAGAGATGCAAACGTTGAGATGCCTACGTTTAGAGGACATCTATGACCATCTGTACGTGCTACTAGCGGTGTACATCACCACATGAAAAGAGCACCGCCAGATCTTCCTACGACACACTTAACGAATGGGAGAGAATTTTCATCCATGTAGGCCAGCATTGTTGCACACCATTGTGCAGCGGGACATCATCGGACTTGCTCCGTCTTAAGGTATATCCCGCAAACACTCTTTTCGAATATGTTGTTATCGATGAGATCCTATTTTGGGTTGCGTGGAATTTTTGTTGCTTCTGTCGTGCATGTTTTCTCCACAAAACCCAACAAACACGGCATTACAACTGTGACCAACATCAAGGCAAATGTGACATTACGATCGTGACCAACACCAAGGCAAGAGATGTCGTGACTCAAGACAAAACAAGGCACAATGACCACTAAGGGTAAAACCACCACCAAGGAAAAGGACCATAGTCAAACCAAGATCAAAATTGAGATAAATCCATGACTAAAACAAGTGACACGCAAGGGAAACTTCTCCTCATCATCATAGAGGAAAAACCTCTACAAAACAGTCATCAAACCCTAAAGAAAGCTTTATGAAACCATCATGAAAAGGGAACCTCAACGAAGGAGAGAAATGAAGATCATCACCACCAAAACCAAACCAGTTCTTCGTAGAACACTAAAACATCCGATCATGATGCATGAAACTCAAACCAAGGTCAAGAAGTAAGGAAAACCATCATGCACCACAAACTTCAGGAATCGGGTACAAATGATATTTGGGTTTTGAATTTTATCCAAGTAAGGCATGATCTCAACATTATCCAAGTTTTAAGGTCTATCACCATCTACTAGCATTTTAGGGAAACATTTAGCGAGAGAAAATAGATGCAAGCATGGAAAGTGCAATAATAGAGGAGGTTAAGAGTTAGATAACCCACCTTAAAGAAGATCAACTCCAAGGAAGGCAAGCTCCAAGCACACAATCACCATGGAAGATCAAGCTCCACCAAAAGCTCCACCTTCAACTGAAAGATCACCTCTAGAAAGAGGAAACAACAAGGTCAAAGGATAGCTCAAGAAATCAGGAAAGGAGCTCAAGGCCAAACCAAAAGAAAGAAGGGGCAAAAGAGAGAAGAAACTCCCTCTCACTTGGGTGTCGCCTTGTCAAAACATGGCCCACCCTTGTGATGAGGAACTTAGTCTCAAGAAAGACCACCATGTCAAAACATAATCTAGGGCTGAGAAAAAGGAAGAAGATGGGGTATAAGATCCAATAAAAACATCCAAGAGGAAAGAGGAACACTTACCAAGGTTGAAGACGACCAAGGATCACCACAAGCACCACATGCAAGGGTTGAACCACCTCCAAAGCACCAACAACAAATCCTTCTTGCTCTACCTAGCTCCAAGATCATACAAGGAAGAAAGGAGAAAGAGGATGGCCAAAAACAATCACTTGCATGGAGAGAAGAAGGTTTATATAGCAAAGGAGGAGAGAGGTAGGGCAAGGGATGAGGTGTCAATAGAGGAAGGCCCCAAAGAGATGCTTGTCCACCCAAGAAACTAACATGCAACAACATACATCCCACATCCAAGAGATGGTGATACACTCTAGGTTGGATCCCGACCACCTATGCCACCCAACCCTCATGTCACCACAACAACACACCAAGGGATCCAGCCATGGTCGTGACATACCACCAAGGACCACAAAGTCACGACACAAAGGTCACCACAAACCCTAGGTCGAGACATTCTACACAAGAGCACCCATCTCAACCCAAGACCATATCGATCATGAAAATCATACCTAGGGGAGGTGTCTCAACCAAGACACCCTCCAACCAGGCCCTAGGTCGTGACCTAGGTTGAAACAAGCCAACAAGGGTCACATGGTCAAGGTACACCAAACCCTAGAAAACCCTAATAACCACCAAGGGTGATACCACTCAACTAAGGGTCCACCAAGGTGCCCCAAAGAACCACAACCTACCTCATGAAGAGAAGAGAGAGAAGGAACACTCTTGAGGTGGCAAATTACAAGAACACTCATTCTAATGGGTAATTTGCAATTTGCACCAAAACTAGCAGAGAAAGCACAAACAACATCCAAACAAGCTCAAACGGGATACTTAAGCTATCCACATGCTCTAAGATCATGTCAAAGGATTAGAGAAAGGTCCTAAGCCCAACATCAATCCAAAACAAATAGGGTTATCCCAAAACACAAGTCAGCGGTCTTACATATATGATTCACAAAAGCCTATTATCTCATTCATTTCCATGTTCTTATATGCAAACATGTGTAAAATGTATTGCTATTTATGGATTCTTTATACATGGGTATATAATGTTGATTGTCATGAAGATACTTTAGTTGTTGGTCCTTCTAAAAATGTCTAGAGATAAGAATCACACTATACTTGTACTGTATCTTCTAAACACTCAATAGAAAAAGAATATAACCTAGGGAAAGATGTGGCATAGAACAATTAAAAAAATCAAGTTTGGTCAAAAGAAATGTAATGTACATCATCATAAATAATTTTATACATATTTTGCCAAAGTTTATAAAGTCTACTTTGAACCATGATTGATGAAAGCAAGAAACATGTGATGAGATTATTGACCTAACAAGAATGGTGCGTAGAGTATGATTTGGAGGGAACCCCATTAGATATTCTTATACGTAAGTAGGCTCTAAAAAAGAAAAGAAAAAAACTAATCGTACTTTTTTAGGTTTAGAGTTATATTAGTCAGCAATATTGATACTGAAGAAGATGCAAAACACATCAAAGCATTTAATAATGTCCTTTTTTTAGGGAAGCCATGAGACAATTTTATTCTTTTCACTCTCCTTGTGGGCGTAATCTTCAAAATTCTTAAAAACAACATTGTACTCTATAAAAGGAAACGGGGTAGTACTACTACCCTTACATTTATCAATATAAAGAAAATTTTCTAAAACCCTAGGGGGTTGCTCTAAATAAAAGCTAGAAGGATGTTTTTGTTGGAGTTTGGCTAATCCATCTGCTAATTGATTTGCCTCCCTACTTATGTATCCAATACAGACTGACCAGTCCAGCTGGCTCCACTTCTTTATCTTTGCCACCCAAGGTAGAAACCCGGGACTTCCTCTAGCATTCTCAGCAATGCATCTTATGACAATTCTACTGTCAGATTCAATAACCACACTTTGTCGTCCTGTTTCATTTGCAACCTTGAGTGTCAGTTCTATAGCCTCCATTTCCCCAATGAGAATAGTCTTTGTTCTCCTAGTACAACTCCATCCTCCTTGCCACCGGCCCTCATCATCCCTAGACACAACTGCTAGTGAGGCTTTCCTTCTGCTCCAGGCCACATCAGTATTTATTTTCATCCATGTAGCTTCAGGCACTCACCATATCTTCTCTGACATCCTCCATAGCATACATGATCCAGCCTTTTGTTCTTCATGTATCTTCTGCATCAAAATTTCAGACTGTTTTACTACATTCACTTGACGGGCCACTGAATCTTCCTTAGTGTTGAAGATGTAGTTGTTTCTACTCTTCCATATCTCCCAGCAAGTTAAGGTGAACATGGTTCTTTTATTATTAGTAAGTTTCACCCTATTGACAAACTAGCGTTCCAAATTCCCAATTTGATCATACTGTGTCCCCATTGTTCCATCCCATGCTGCCTTTGCAAGTCTACAGTCCATAAGGGCGTGAACAATTATCTCATCATGTTGATTGCATCTAGGGCATGTTGCATCATCGGTGAAGTGCCTACGTTTCCTTCTATAGTTATCCATTATGGCTTGATGCCACACCAACCACAAGAAAAACTTGACCTTATTTGGAATCTGTAAGGTCCAAATATTCCTCCAAGGGCAGCTTCTAACTCCTCCACTTTCTTTGGATATGATCTTATAGGCCAAGCTGGTACTAAAAGTTCCATTCTCTGACTCAGACCAGAACCACTCATCCTCCTCCTCAGAATTAGTTGGTGGTGGTATGGTTTTAATCACTCGAATCACTCTTTCTGGAAAATACTCTTTCATGAATTCCACATTCCAATCGCCATTCAGATCTACTAAACTGGACACGGTCATATCAGTTAGCTATGTAGGGATCTCCTGGATAGCAATGTCCTTCAGAATATCATCAGTCCAGACTTGCATATGATGTCCATTCAGAATAGCTTTGGTAGAATTTATTTCCACAGTTCCTCAAGTCAGAGCCACTCCTCTACAAAAGTTAGTTGCCCCACCTCCTTTCATCAGCCTAAATCCTTTGTATTTCCTTCGCACACCTTGTACCCAAGGTCTGTCACGCTCAGTTTTGACCTCCCATGCATTCTTCATAAGTAAGGCTTTGTTCCAATCTCACATGCATTTAATCCCTAAACCACCTTCCATCACAGGCATAGTCACTTGCTTCCATCCAACTAACAACACAGCTTTCTCACCATTTCCATTCCACAAAAATCTTCATATTATTCTGTCAATGTTATCACACAAACTGGCTGGCAAGAGACTAGTTTGCATAGTGTAGATTGGTATGGTAGATATGATAGATTTTATCAAACATACCCGACCTGCTCTACTCAAGGTATGTGCTGCCCAACCGGAAACGCGTTGTTCAATCCTTCACAGGATATCACCATATGTGTCTTTTGTAACTCGATTGTATAGAAAAGGAACCCCCAAGTATCTACCCAGGTTATAGGTTTGTTCAATACCAACCATCATACTGATCTTCCTTCTCAAAGAACTTTGTACCCCTTTTGAGAAGAAAATCTGGGTTTTAACAATAGACATCACCTGGCCGGATGCTTCTTCAAAAATCCTAAAACACCTTGTGATCTCTTGCATTTGTGTTGGTTCTGCTTTAGCAAAAACAATAATGTCATCAGCAAAGGCCATGTGAGAGATTTTCAGACCCTGGCCATACATCTTAATAGGAGTCCATCTTTTGTTCTATACATTGATCTTTGTGAGTTGTGATAACCTCTCCAGACACATCACAAACAAATAAGGGCTAAGCAAGTCGCCCTGGCGTAACCCTCTGTTTTCTTTAAATGGCTTTAGTTGTTCTCCCCTCCAAAGTTTATGGCCATTAAGATTTACATGTCTAAGGCTTATGACAGAATGTCATGGCCATTCATTCTAGATACACTCCAGAAAGTAAGTTGTCCTCCACATGTAATTAGATACGTTCTGAAGCATTCAATAATGTCATTTTGTCTCATACGAGCAATATTATATCCATTTTGAGTCACAACATTTAGAATTGAAACTGCCACATGTATGTAATTATTTTATTGATTTGATATTAGACACTCAAGTAAACATAAAGCAATCACCAACATCTGTGAGTACCATGATTCCTTCTTATGTGGCTAGCTACATAAAGCCTTGTATGATTTAAAGAAGGAACCATGAAAAATTTATTATCGAATCAACCATTGTCCACTACATATCATGTTTTATTCAAGCCTTCTCCCAAAAATTATATTTTTTTCTATTTTGTTGATTGGAAGTATTATATGTTGGATTTTTAGATATTCCTCAGTCAGTATCTTAGTTATGCCAATATTTTCCATTTGTGTTACTACTGTGTGAATTAAATGTTCTTAACCTATTTCTTTCCTTTACAACTACTTCTTGTGAGAAGGTTCTGGCAAAGTGATCTAGAGCTACTTCTTGTGAGAAGGTTAAGTCCAATGGCGTTGGAGTTAGATTGCCCTATGATTCAAAGTGGGTGGTCTTGTTGTGTCATACAAATAAGGTGAAATTTATCCTTACGCTGAGAAGGTTGTTGGTATTTGATATAATTAAATACATCTATATAAGTTTATAAAAGGTGAATAAAATTATAGGTTAATAAAAACCAGTTGGTAACAAGTAGGCTGTGGAACTAGAACATTTTAGTTTGGAGACACTATACATTTTGTCTTGTGGTTTCTTGATGGTGATAAATTTCATTAATTAATGTGTATATTCTTTGAGAAAGTTGAAATTATTCTTCCTTGTGTTTTATTTCATATAGAATTGAATTTCACTACTCAACTCATCTGAGGTTTTCATTATATTTTGTGTTATATAATGACAACATTGTGATACTAGGATGTAATCACTCTTTAGTGGATCAATTTGAATATATAATATAAATTTATTTATGAACATTACATGTTGAAATCCCATTTTAGTAATGCTTGTGAAACCCTAATTTCATATTAGTGTACTAATACATATGTTCTTCATTACTTTAATTTATCCCATATGTATATGTTATCATTTCAGTCATATCTACAATTTGGGGCAAAACCTATTTCAAATAGTTAAATAACAGTAAGCCCTATTCTAGCACATCATTAGTATCACAAAATAAGTTCAACTAGTATGAATATTCAAAGAACACAATTGTCTTATTTAGAAATAATTAGCTAATAGAAATGATTATTGCTAAAGTTAGGATTTGTATTGAAGCATATTCCTTTACGTGAGTTATTTTAAGGGTGTATAAGATAATTGAAATTGTAACTGAAATATACCTAGTGAATTTGGATATTCAGACCAATGTTTCTTAGTATGATCAATTTGGTAGTTCATTAAGTATGTAAAACCTTAAAGTGGAAGAAAATATTCTAATAAAAAAAGATTTAGTAGTAGTATGACCCATGACTCTATAGAACATTTCGTAAGAGGAATGTACAAGAAGGGTGAAATGGGCTATACTTATCATATATAGGAGGATGTAGTTCTGACACATATTGGATCACCCAACCCCAATCCTATGGTTTTAGTGGTAGTTCAATTTTGTAGAAATAACCCAATATCAACTGACAACATACAAGTGGTACTAGCTCATTTCAATGGTACTATATAAAATTTAAAATAGATCATTGTGTTGGTTAACAACCCTTGAGGATCCATTCATTCTACTTGTGGGCTCTGATCTCCAAACCACGATATAAACACGATTTAAACTTAGCGGAAGCGATTCGATTAGCAGCGGAATACCAAAAATCAGCGGAAATTAAAACTTTTTGAGATAAAGAATTGAAACCATAAAACTTACTTCATAAAAGGAGATAAACTGTTTACATCTCAGATAATTACTTCTTGAGTAATTATATACAACATGATACAAAATCTCAAGAACTCATAACCAAAATCTCAGACCAAAAGACTCCAAGACCTGAGAGTACAGAAGACACATAGGACTGACTCTAACTACACCACGTGGCAGGCTAAATCTCCACCTGAGATTTCACTTCTGCCCCTGGTGCTGCTGCTGCTGGGACTGGTCACCTGTAGACCTGTTCCTCCGTCCTCGACGTCCACCTAAAAAGTTGAAGACTACAGGGTGAGACAATTTTACATAATTGTCCCAGCGAGAGTTATAACTCTCTGCCAGAAGCTTTATTATAGCACCTCAAAGAATAACTTAAGCAGTAAAAGCTTCAAAGTATTCAACATCAGATTTAATAGTAAGCATGAGTTCAACAGTTATGAAACATGAAGACATTTGCACTATACAGTGTAACATCAATCAATCAACTCGTAGTTATCTCTAACAGGTATGCTATGTTGTGGATTATGTTTTTCAAACATTACTTTTATGCCCTGTGGAGATGAGGTTTAACACTCATACTCCAACCAATCACTACTAAGTGCCTCGGTATCATACTAGGTCATCGAAAGAGCTGGATTCTCATGACCTTCACCTTCCTCAGTCAGTAAGAGGATTACTTGTAGGACATCTCGTACCTCTACTATAATAGCTTACCAGGGTAATCTGGTCCTCCGCTATTTTAGAGTTACAGTGGCGTTCTGTACTCTCTTCGTCATCAGGAGATTTCATGTTTATCTTCCACTGATACGGATATCTGTGCTTTCTTCGTCATCAGGAGGTTTCATGTTTACCATCCACTGATACGGTATAGGATTGTAGTAAAGGATTGATGGATTACACATCTACATCAAACACCTACACTAGGATGTAAGGTTCTACACATCCATATACCCCACATACTCAAAAGTATGTGTTCCAGGAGTTCCCTTAGGAAAACCTGTTTCACCATCATTTGATCTCTGACAATGATGGATCTATGATCAGGGCTCTACATTACACTTGATTAGTTAGGTACATTCAGTATTCTTTTAACATCATACATTATTCTGTTGGCTAAATGGACATCCATAAAATCCCTTTGTTTTGATTATGACAAACATTTCATTTTTATTTATCTGACGAGCTACTTGAGTGTGCAGGATGACACAACTATAAGGGAAATCCAACATGAAGTATTTATATTTTCATGCAAATGTAATCATTGTAAAAACTTGTACAGAATTATAATGTACAAGTACTTAGAATCGCATGTAAATCAAGCATTGGATTTTCCCTAGCTAAACACCTTAGTCATCCATTCAATAGGACCACCTATGCACACATACGTATAACTAGTGCCTAACTTGAAACCTTAAAACAGGATCTCTCTCGGTCGACCAACTCCTCGACCGAGATACTCTCGGTCGACCACATTATCGACCGAGAAAGATCCAAAAGTAGCCGTTAGACACAGCAGTTGACAGTTGCAAATAAACGTTAATCCAGAGAGCCTGTCGGTCGACAAATCCTCGACCGACTGGGCATTTCGGTCGACAAGTCCTCGACCGAGATGGTCTCTGACAGCAACTGCAGAATTAATTAACTAGCCGTTGCTAATGCACCTAACTTATTCCTAACGGCTAGTTAAGCACTAGGAACCCCCTAGAAGTTGTCTAGAACGTCCTTAAGCATACTTAGGCTATTCCTATAAATAGGACAAGCCATAGGACACTAGAACTCACTTCTTACACTTGCTATACTTGAGAAAATACTTGAGCCCTCTTGTGCAATCTGTGTGAACTGAGCTTTGTGATCAATTGGCCATTTTCTCCTTAGCTCAAGCTCGTCCTATAGGCTAGATTTTCCTAACCCTAGCAATCACAAGTCCATCATATTGGCTAGGAAAATCCAAACGCTTGATCTAGGGAAATCAAGCCTTGAGCTACAAGGATAAGTTGTATTTTCTTTTATTCCTTTCTTGTTCCTTGTATTACTTGTACTCTCCTTGCTACTCCAGGTAGGAGGCTGCGGATTGGAGAGGGTGAAGCTCTTCGTGGTGAAGAGGAAGACTTTGGACTACTTCAGAAGGCTGTCTTGACGGGAAGCTACTTCGAGAGGAAGGCTACTTCAAGGGGGAGCTTGAAGTTACTTCAAGGAAGGCTGCTTCGAGGTTGGCAAGACTACTTCAAGGTGAAGGCTGTCCAAAGGGTGTTTAGAAAGTATTGTAAATTTTATGTAACATCCTTGAGAGGTAATAAAATTTAGTACTTTCAAAATCCCGGTTGGGTAAGCAACTGGGTAGTGGACTGACTCCTTAGTATTTGCTAAGGTGGAACCACTCTAAACACCTGTGTTCCTCTTCTTAATCTTTAGTTTGGTTGTTTGAGTTTAAATTATTTTAAAATCTCTATAAAACTCTATTCACCCCCCCTCTAGAGGTTTTCAATTGGTATCAGAGCAGGCTTCAAGGAGCCCTAACAAAGTCTTGAAGAAAAGATGGGGGATGGAGTGCTCAACAACCTTAACATTGAAGGAACACTCGTTGCTCGACCTCCGGCATTTGACGGGACAAACTATCAATACTGGAAGAGAAGAATGCAATTTTACTTCCAAGGAATCAATTGGGATCTTTGGAGAATGGTATCTACACCATACACACTCCCACAAGACGAGTTCGAAGTATGGGATGCTAATACGGTAAAAATGGCCCAAATGAATGCAAAGGCAGTAAGCATTTTATATTGTTCCATTTCAGTAGGTGAATTTAATAGAGTATCAAACTGTGATACCGCATATGACATTTGGCATAGATTATCTATAACATATGAGGGTACTGTTCAAGTTAAAAACTCTAAAGTTAGTTTGCTTAAAACCAAATTTGAACATTTTCGTATGGATCCAAACGAAACTATTAGTGAAATGTATTCAAAATTTTCTACTATTGTTAATGGTTTGAGTGCTTTAGGGAAACCTGTTCTTGAGGAAGATCAGGTATCAAAAATACTTCGATCTCTTCCTCCAAAGTACAAACCAAAGGTGACAGCTATTGCAGAAGCAAACGACCTCACTCGCCTCAAAATGGAGCAGCTCATCGGAAACTTAGAAGCTCATGAGGCAGACCTAGAAGAGGAAGAAAGAAGAGAACATGAACATCAACGTGGGCCAAAGAAAGACGTGGCTCTCAAAGCATCAAAAGCTCTCTCACAAGAGAGTGAGGAATCTAGTGAAGAAGAAGGAGAAGAAGCATTGATAGTCAACGGTAAGAAATATAGAAGGTTTAAATCTAATAAAATTTCTAGCTCTTCTTCCACTCCCAGGTGCTTCGAATGTGGAAAGAAAGGACATTTCAAAAATGAATGTCCCAAAGCTAAGAAGGGAAAGAAAAGCTCACATAAGAAGAAAGAAAAAGCTTATAAAGCGGCATGGGATGAAACGAGTGAAAGTGAAAGCGGAGAAGATAAAGTAGAATGTCTAATGGCAAGAGAAGATGAAGAATCTCAAGAGGTAAGCCTAGTTGATCTTCCTAAAGAAGAGTTAGTAGCTAGCTTACAAGAAACTCATGATAAATATGTTGATGCCAAGAAGAAACTAAAAAGGACTATAAAATCAAACAATGAGCTCATTGCCAAAATAGATGAACTTTCTTCTGAAAAGAATAACATTGATCTTGAAAATGTATCTTTAAAAACATCTTTAGATGATTGCACTAGAAAGCTACTTACTTTGGAGACTAATGTTGATCTTCTATCAAAAGAAAAGACTGATTTGTTAGCTAAACTACAAGCTTTTCAAACTCAACCTATCTTGTGCAATCATTCGGACTATGACAATATTGTAAAAGAAAAGGATTCATTGCTTTCTGATTTAGACCAGGCAAGAAAAGATATACATAAGAAAATGAATGACATTGCTCAGTTGCAAAGAGAACTTTATGAGTTAAGAAGAAAAGATATTCTTGATAACATATTGAAGAGTGGTACGGCCTTCAATGGAAGAAAAGGTTTGGGATATGTTCCAAAGAAAAACCAAACCAAAAAGACCCAAACTATGTTTGTACCCAAAAATACAATGGCTAGAAAGAGAAATGAAGTTGATTCTATTACTTGTCATTTCTGTTTACGTCTTGGACATTACTGTTTTTCATGCCCCTACAAGACTAAGAAGTCCAACTTAGTTTGGACCCCAAGACCCCAAATTTAGAAGAATGGAATGTAGTTGAGATATGACAAAATACTTAATTTTTGCAATTTATATTGTCCTATCTCAACAAACAATGCTATGCTTATTAGTATTATTTTTTCTGCATTGTTGTACTAAAACAGAAACTTCGTCGGTCGAAGTACTGTCGACCGAGCTCTGGGTCGGTCGAAGTATTGTCGACCGACTGGATGTCTTTAACAAATCGAAAATCTTCCAGTACTTATTTCGGTCGAAAATTGGTCAACCGAGAAATTCTCTGTGTCTTTTGATTATAATACAGTAACCTGCTCGATCGACAAATTGTCGACCGAGAATGATATCGGTCGAACAATTGTCGACCGACTGGTTTTCTGTATCAGAACTTTTATACACATCGGCAAATTAAAAAGTTTCTAACCTTATCGGACCATCACATGGGTACCAAAATCTACATTCTAATGCAGGAATGGGTCGTTGACAGTGGCTGCTCCAAACATATGACCGGAAACAAGGATGCATTTTCAACTTTTGAAGAAAAGAAAAGTGGAACGGTCACTTTTGGAGACAATGGTAAGGGCAAAATCGTTGGAATAGGTAATGTTGGAACAAATCTTGAAATCAAAAATGTTCTACTAGTTGATGGATTGCACCATAACTTAATAAGTGTAAGTCAACTATGTGATAGTGGTTATGATGTGTTATTTAACAAAACCTGCTGCAAATTATTGATAGAAAATACTACAACTGTTGTTTATGAAGGAAATAGAGTTGGAAATCTTTATATCCTTAAACCAAACTCTATGAAATCAGTAGTAGGTAAATGCTTACTTGCAAATGAAAACACCTTACAACTATGGCATAAAAAGCTTGGTCATGCTAGTTCACATGCTATTAAAAAGTTAGTAAAATATGATCTTGTTCGTGGATTACCTGCTTTGTCTTTTGATCAAGTTGCAAATTGTGAACCTTGTACAATGGGAAAGCAAACCAAAACATCTTTTAAATCAAAACATGTACTTAGCACCAGTAGATCCTTAGAATTAATTCATATGGATTTATTTGGACCAATGAGAACACAATCTATTGGTGGTAAACGATACTGTTTTGTTATTGTTGATGATTATAGTAGATTTACATGGGTACATTTTATTGCAACTAAAGATGATACTATTCATGTCTTTATGCAATTTTTTTCTAAGATTGAAAATCGTTTACAACATAAAATATGTACCATTAGAAGTGATCACGGTGGCGAATTTGAAAATCATACATTTGAAACTTTTTGTACTTCTCAGGGGTATACTCACAATTTCTCTGCTCCACGTACCCCACAACAAAATGGTATTGTAGAACGGAAAAATCGATCTCTACAAGAAATGGCTAGGACCATGATGCTTGAACACAACACACCTAAAACCTTTTGGGCTGAAGCTGTAAACATTGCTTGTTATGTGCTAAATAGAGTCACGGTTCACTCTCATTTGAAGAAAACTCCATATGAAATAATACACTCTAAGAAACCTAGAGTTGACTACTTCCATACTTTTGGCTCTACATGTTACATTTTAAACACCAAGGATGATAGAGACAAGTTTGATTCTAAATCACACAAAGCATTCTTCTTGGGATACTCTACTTCTAGCAAAGCGTTTAGGGTATATAACACTATCTCTAGAAAAGTTGAGTAATCCATTCATGTTTCTTTTCATGAAGAATCAAAATCCACAAATTTAGATATCATTGATCTCACTAATTAGTTTGAAACTATAACCATTCCCAATGATAATGAGAAAACTCCCACATTCGATCCTCCAGTTGAAACACAACCTACACCTAGGCTGATCAAGGATCATCCCCAAGAGCTAATTATTGGAGATCCAAATGATAAAGTCAAAACTAGGTCCTCTTTCCAAGATGTTGCAAACATGGCTTTTGTCTCTATCATTGAACCTAAGAAAATATCTGAAGCTCTTAAGGATGATTACTGGATAATAGCCATGCAAGAAGAATTAAATCAATTCACTAAAAACGATGTATGGGATTTAGTTCCTAAACCACAAGATAAAACTATCATAGGAACTAAATGGGTTTTTAGGAACAAGCTTAATGAGGCAGGAGAAGTCATAAGGAATAAAGCACGGTTAGTTGCACAAGGATATAATCAACAAGAAGGAATAGATTTTGATGAAACATATGCACCCGTAGCTAGACTTGAAGCTATTAGGATGTTACTAGCTATTGCTGCCCATAAAAACATTCAGCTATATCAAATGGATGTCAAAAGTGCATTTCTAAATGGCATCATACAAGAAGAAGTTTATGTTGCTCAACCACCTGGCTTCGAAATACCCGAAAAGGACGATCATGTTTATAAACTTAAAAAGGCACTTTATGGTCTAAAACAAGCACCTAGGACTTGGTATGAACGGCTCAAGACATATCTTTTTGATAATGGTTTCTCTATTGGAAATTCAGATTCTACTTTATTTTTCAAAACATATGCATCTGATTTCTTAGTTGTGCAAATATATGTTGATGACATTATTTTTGGTGCCTCAAATGAATCATTATGCACACAATTCAGTGACATTATGCAAAAAGAATTTGAAATGAGCCTTATGGGTGAACTAACATTCTTTCTTGGTTTTCAAATTAAGCAAACACCCGCCGGAATTTTTATAAGCCAAGAAAAATACACTAAAGAACTGTTAAAACGCTTTGGGATGGATCAATGCAAACATGCTACTACTCCTATGGCTACTTCTATTAAAATTGATAAGGATGAAAATGGGGAACCTATTGATGATTCCTTATATAGAGCCATGATTGGTAGTTTGTTATATTTAACCGCTTCTCGACCGGACATTATGTTTTCCGTTGGTCTTTGTGCTCGATTTCAATCCCAGCCTATGCAATCTCATTTTCTTGCGGTTAAACGAATTCTTCGATATCTAGCCGGCACTACTTGTTTTGGTTTATGGTATCCAAAAGGACAATCCTTGACTTTTAAAGCATATACTGATGCGGATTATGCCGGTTGTCGACTTGATCGCAAAAGCACTAGTGGTGGATGTTTCTTATTAGGTAGAGCCTTAGTATCTTGGTTTAGCAAGAAACAAAACACGGTTGCCCTATCTACAACCGAAGCTGAATATATGGCAGCTGGGTCTTGTTGTGCTCAAGTGCTTTATATGCAACAGGTTTTAAGCGATTATGGTTTTCATCTTTCATCTACACCTATTTTTTGTGACAACACAAGCGCCATAAACTTAGCACACAATCCTATTTTACACAGCCGGGCCAAACATATTGAAATCCGTCATCACTTCTTAAGGGATCACATCTCAAAGAATCATGTTTCCCTTCATCATGTTGATACGGAAAATCAATTGGCTGATATTTTTACAAAACCGCTTCCATTAGATCAATTCAACAACATTAGGAAGCAACTACTTATTACTCCGTTGGAGGATGTTTTCTTTGATATCTGCGGTTCTTAAAACAAATACTTATGCTTTTATGATTAGTATCAAAATTGATATGAACGTTTAAATTGGAAATTTGCAAATTGTTGCCTCTTGGCTAGAACGAAACTCAGCCAAGGGGCGCTACGGTCGTAGTCAAGGGCGACCTAAAACAAGCTTTGCCAAATATGCTTCTTTGGACGTCATCCTTGCTTTACATTTTGGCTATTCAATGGACATCTTTTTCGTTCGTTTTTTGATGGGATACCTAATTAAGGGGGAGTTTTTAATAAAACGGTTATCTTTTTGAAATGACAAAGGGGGAGAGATATATAAAACTATAATTTAATATTTATGACAAACTCAATCAATGAGTTTCAAACATATACTCTTGGCTTTACATTGAAAGTTGCTATATTCCCAAATGAACTGGATTTCATGTTCCATAAGTCATTGGGGATACTAAGCACACATTTTACAAATAAGAGGAAAAGTTCCAAACGGCAATCTAAAGGTATAGCATTTATATGTTTTATATTTCCTCTATTCATATTTTGGAAATGTTTGTCATCTTCAAAAAGGGGGAGATTGTTGGCTAAATGGACATCCATAAAATCCCTTTGTTTTGATTATGACAAACATTTCATTTTTATTTATCTGACGAGCTACTTGAGTGTGCAGGATGACACAACTATAAGGGAAATCCAACATGAAGTATTTATATTTTCATGCAAATGTAATCATTGTAAAAACTTGTACAGAATTATAATGTACAAGTACTTAGAATCGCATGTAAATCAAGCATTGGATTTTCCCTAGCTAAACACCTTAGTCATCCATTCAATAGGACCACCTATGCACACGTACGTATAACTAGTGCCTAACTTGAAACCTTAAAACAGGATCTCTCTCGGTCGACCAACTCCTCGACCGAGATACTCTCGGTCGACCACATTATCGACCGAGAAAGATCCAAAAGTAGCCGTTAGACACAGCAGTTGACAGTTGCAAATAAACGTTAATCCAGAGAGCCTGTCGGTCGACAAATCCTCGACCGACTGGGCATTTCGGTCGACAAGTCCTCGACCGAGATGGTCTCTGACAGCAACTGCAGAATTAATTAACTAGCCGTTGCTAATGCGCCTAACTTATTCCTAACGGCTAGTTAAGCACTAGGAACCCCCTAGAAGTTGTCTAGAACGTCCTTAAGCATACTTAGGCTATTCCTATAAATAGGACAAGCCATAGGACACTAGAACTCACTTCTTACACTTGCTATACTTGAGAAAATACTTGAGCCCTCTTGTGCAATCTGTGTGAACTGAGCTTTGTGATCAATTGGCCATTTTCTCCTTAGCTCAAGCTCATCCTATAGGCTAGATTTTCCTAACCCTAGCAATCACAAGTCCATCATATTGGCTAGGAAAATCCAAACGCTTGATCTAGGGAAATCAAGCCTTGAGCTACAAGGATAAGTTGTATTTTCTTTTATTCCTTTCTTGTTCCTTGTATTACTTGTACTCTCCTTGCTACTCCAGGTAGGAGGCTGCGGATTGGAGAGGGTGAAGCTCTTCGTGGTGAAGAGGAAGACTTTGGACTACTTCAGAAGGCTGTCTTGACGGGAAGCTACTTCGAGAGGAAGGCTACTTCAAGGGGGAGCTTGAAGTTACTTCAAGGAAGGCTGCTTCGAGGTTGGCAAGACTACTTCAAGGTGAAGGCTGTCCAAAGGGTGTTTAGAAAGTATTGTAAATTTTATGTAACATCCTTGAGAGGTAATAAAATTTAGTACTTTCAAAATCCCGGTTGGGTAAGCAACCGGGTAGTGGACTGACTCCTTAGTATTTACTAAGGTGGAACCACTCTAAACACCTGTGTTCCTCTTCTTAATCTTTAGTTTGGTTGTTTGAGTTTAAATTATTTTAAAATCTCTATAAAACTCTATTCACCCCCCCTCTAGAGGTTTTCATGTTCTTCAAACAATAACATTAGCATAACAGCTATGAAATAAGAATACTAAATGTAACAAGCCTAACTCTCATAAATCATCATATCTCAATACATTCATCACAAGTCATATCTAAAGCATGACCTTGATGGTAATTATGGCTCTCACAATCCATTTTAATCCATAGGTTGACATTGACAATGCATCAGGATATATCACTATTCATAAAGCTAAAGCATGCTTTCAATGAATATAATTTCATAATCCATACTTGGATATGATCATCATCTCATAACAACCTGCATGGTTAATTCAACTGATAATAGTAAACAATTCATTCTAGAAGTTACACTTTCAAACTCTTAGAAGAGTCAAGTTCCCCAATATTCATCAATCAGGGTTTACTATTCACAATACATGTCCTCACCCTAGAATTAGGGTTTACCATTCACCTCATGGTGAATTGAACTTATAACATCATCATGTATGAGAAACATCATCATTAAAGTTCCTAGATAAGATTAAGATTCACTAAACATCATAATTAGGGTTTCCATGATCTCACATAGGTGGATCATACCCTAATCATGCACATTCATGTGTATTGAAGGTACTTTACTTAAGTTTCCACTATAAAAGGGTACTTTCTCTCTCTTATGATACTTTCTCTCTCCTCTTACTAGTAGATGGTGATAACACCACTCTAGATCAGGTTGAGTTAAATCCTCATTGACTATCATAAGCCAAAACATCATTAACATGTGATTAGGGTTTTATTAGAAAAAGGTATTACTCAATTAAACCCCTCAAGGGTATTTTGGTAATTTACCTCATGATCACCATCATGGGTCAATTCATTAATCACTTAGTCCCTTAATGTTCTAAGTTACCATTAGGGTTTAGGTTAGATCACCATTGAACCAATTACAACTTCAAGTGATTATGTATAAATAACCTTGAAAACCTCCAAACGGTTTCAACCTTCAACCACCAAACGGTTTGAAACCGTTTGGGTGCGTTGACCGTTTGCTAGGTTTGACTCCAAGACCGCATGAACTCAAGGTCGTTTTCCAAAAACGTTTGGGTGCGTTGACCAATTGGAAAGGTTGACTTTCCAATCCGTTTGAGCTTATGCGGTCTGAAACCGTTTGATCAACTTGTCTTGAGATCGATTGGTCCAAACGACCTTGAGATCGTTTGAGCCCAAACGGTCTTGAGACCGTTTGGACCCAAAAGGTCTTGAGACCGTTTGGCCTCAAATGGTCTTGATATCGTTTGGATACAAACGGTCTTGAGACCGTTTGGTCCAAATGGGCTCAAACCGTTTGGACCTCCAACATGGTTCAAAAGTTACAAATGTTTATGATTAAGTATGTTGAAGCCCTCAATTGGCCAAAGCCATGTTAACTACTTATAAATTGAGTCAATTAGGATGAGCCTCAATCAATTGGACACCAAATTAACCCTCAATTGAAAGCCAATTAGGGTTAAGTCCATCTCAATTAGAGTTTCAAATCGGATGGTCATCAATATTCAACAATGTGAATCAATTCAAGGTTGAACCTATCAATTGACCTCCAATTGGGACCAAACTTGGCCCAAACGGTCTTGAGATCGATTTGATGACCTCCAAACGGTCTTGAGACCGTTTTCCCAAGAATTCATCAAAATATAAGTTGATTTGATAGGGGTTGAACCTTAATTAAGTCACAAATCAGCAATTTGATTATTTCAATAACCCACTGTAATTGGGCCCTCAATTGATCAAATTACCTTAACCCTAGACCTCCAAACGGTCTTGGGTTGACACCAAACGGTCTTGAGACCTTTTGGATGAGTTCCAAACGGTCTTGAGACCGTTTGCCCATCCATCCTTTGGACTCTAGTGAAAATTCATCAAGGTTTGATCTATTGAGTTGATCATCACATCAATACTTAATTGCAATATGATTTGGTACCTTTGGGCCTTCAATTGGTCAACTATACTTGACCCCAGACCTATAAACGGTCTTGTGTGATCCCCAAACGGTCTTGAGACCGTTTGGATGATTCCCCAAATGGTCTTGAGACCGTTTGGGCTAATCAACCCAAAATCACTAATTAACTTATTGGAATTTCAGCACTGATTTTAATTAGGATTTTCCCTATTAATCAACCTTCAACTCATAACTCGTTTGGAATTAATCCATAAAATTTGGTGAGTCATTAATCAACATCATTATTAACATTAATCCCAAGCGGTCAATGCTTGGTCAACCATCTTAAATGGTCTTGAGACCGTTTGCCCAAAAGGGGCAAATTAAACAGATTGAAAAATCAGAACTTAATTCAATTGGATTTGCTAATTGATTTGCTTATATATCACGATTCCTTTGGAGTTAACCCCTCAAAATTTGTGGGTGATTAACCTACATAATTATAAACAAGATTCCCATACGTTCGTTGCTTGGTCAACGCGACCAAATGGTCTTGAAGACCGTTTGCCTTCATACGACCCTGAAACCGTTTGCCCACCAAACGGTTGTGTAAACCGTATGGGCAATTGGTGAAGGTCGTTTGGTAAAGTGGAAATCTGTGGATAAGCATAGGAATTAAAGCCCTTATCTTCTACCTCAAGAACAGTAGCAGTTCTTCACGATTTTGCTTGCAAGGATGCAAGGGAAGATAGGGAAGAAGAAAAACTAGCAACTATATGCATAGAAAAAGATGTATAATCAAAGCATAAGGTTTAGAGTTATAAAACCCGCCTAAAGGTTGTTCCTTGAGCTCCAAGCTTCCAAGCTTCAGGTCTTTAATGGAGTCTTTGAGCTCCACAGGTCGGCCAAGGTGAATTCTCCAAGGAAAAGTTGGAAAGGAATGGCTAGAAAGATAAAGCTAGGTGAGCTAGCCATGAATTCAACCTTGAAATCGAGTTTCCTCCATGAATTCAAGCAAAAGGGATGATCCAAACTTACCTTGAACTCCCTGGTCGTTCTCCTATGCTCCAGAGCTCTGCTTTAGTCAGTTTGAGCAAGGAGGATAAGTGAGGGAATGAAAGAAACGTTCCTTTGCTTGCAAAGGAAGTGATATATATATTTTGGGTGAAATTTCTCCATAAAGCTTCTACTTTATCCCATTTCTCATCTAAGTCCTTCCTTTCTTCTTTTCTCGTCCCTACCCCTTATTTCTAAGGACAAACTCCTTCTAAGGTCAAGAATTGAAGGCAAAGAGGATCAACCCATCACTAAAGCATACACATAAAAGGGCTATTATACATACACCTTGATTATTCAATCACAAAGGTGTTCTTTTATTATATGATTATTCAAATGAAGTGACCTTTTCATCATTACTCTTCTAAATGATGCCAAGAGTCATAAAAGATATTTTAGATGATGTATTTTACAAGTTGCACCCCTCAAATTGGGTAAATTGCACTTTACACCAATTTAGGGTTTTCAAGTACAAGGGTTGCTTCCACAGCTGCACCTTGGTGCTCAAGCTTGGGAAATCCCTCAAACTTCATCATAAACATACTCATGATGTCTCAACATCAGAGGAACATCTCAACATGTGCAATTTGCAAGTTAATCCCTTAACTGGGTAATTTGCACATAGATCCCTATATTACAAAACAATGCTACAACTTTATATATAAAGGAGCAAAATTGAAATATATGTTTCTGAGGAACTTAATTACATGCCCAAAGTTAATCACAAGGATTTAATTACATATTTAGGCAAAACACCTAGGGTTAGTTCATAACCCAGGTCAGGGATGTTACAAATTATCCACCCCTTACAAGGATTTCGTCCCCGAAATCGATAAAACGTATTAAGAGAAAAGGGCAGGGTATTTCCTTCTCATCTCATCCTCTAGTTCCCAAGTGGCTTCTTCAACACCACGGTGGTTCCAGAGGACTTTCACAAGGCTTAAATCTTTCTTCTTTAACTTTTTAATTCTGCTATCAAGGATTGACATTGGTCCTTCCTCATAAGTTATATCATCATTCAATTCTACCTCCATAGGTTGTAGAACTGACTCAGTGTCTGGGTGACATTTCTTTAGCATAGAAATGTGAAACACATGATGTAACCTCTGCAACTCTGGTGGCAGCTCTAGTTTATATGCTACCTTTCCAATCCGTTCAATGATTGGATAAGGCCCCATAAATCTAGGAGCTAACTTCCCTTTTCTTCCAAAACGAAGAACTCCTTTCCAAGGCGAAACTTTGAGATACACTCTGTCTCCGACCTGGAACTCTAAGGGTCTACGACGCTTGTCAGCATAAGATTTCTGCCTATCCTGTGCAGTCTTAATCTGTTGCTGTATTACCTTAATCTTTTCTGTAGTTTGCTGCACAAGATCAGGTCCTAACAACTGATGCTCACCAGTCTCATACCAACACAAGGGTGATCTACAACGTCTACCATACAAGGCTTCGTAAGGTGCCATATCAATACTATGCTGATAGCTATTGTTATAGGCAAACTCTATCAAGCTTAGGTGTAGATCCCAACTTCCGGTAAACTGGAGAACACATGTTCTCAACAGGTCTTCCAAGGTCTGTATGGTCCTTTCTGACTGTCCATCAGTCTGTGGATGAAAGGCCGTACTAAACCTTAACTGGGTGCCTAAAGCATTATGAAGTCATTCCCAAAAACGACTTGTAAATTGGGGACCTCTGTCAGAAACTATAGTGACAGGCACTCCGTGCAAACGCACTATCTCTTGAACATACAACTGTGATAACCTTTCAGCATAATAGGTTGTTTTGACAGGTAAGAAATGTGTTGTCTTAGTCAACCTATCTACAACTACCCAAATGGAATCATGTCCTTTGCTTGTCCTGGGTAGGCCAACAACAAAGTCCATGGTCACATGGTCCCACTTCCACTGTGGTATGGGTAAAGGTTGTATTGTTCCTGTAGGCTTCTGGTGTTCAGCTTTAACTTGCTGACACACAGGACACCTCAGAACAAATTCTACAACATCCTTCTTCATTCCAGGCCACCAATACATATCTTTCAAGTTTCGATACATCTTAGTGCTCCCTGGATGCATGGCATACATCGAAGAATGAGCTTCTTCCAGGACTAACTTCCTCAAGTTGTCCACATCCGACACTATCATCCTCCCATGATAACAGGCTATTTGATCATCTGAGTCATGGAAACCATCTCGTTTCTCACTACCATACTCCGATCTAATCTGCTGAACTACAACATCAACATGTTGTGCCTCCTTAATCTGCTCTCTTAGGGTAGGTTTAATATGCATCTCAGCCATCAACCCGACTAACAATGATACCTTCAACTGTACATTGTATTGCCTTAAAGAGATAAGCATATCTCTCTTAGAGCATACTAAAGAGTTTAGTTGTACTCTATCCATGGTTTATGTTGTTGATTTCCTACTCAAGGCATCTGAAACAACATTGGCCTTTCATGGATGGTAATCAATTGTACAATCGTAGTCCTTGATTAACTCCATCCAGCGACGTTGCCTCATGTTAAGCTCATGCTGAGAGAAGATATACTTAAGGTTCTTATGGTCAGTGAAAATCTGAAACGTCTCTCCATAAAGATAGTGTCTCCAGATCTTCAGGGCATGAACTACAGCATCTAACTCCAGATCGTGTGTCAGATAATTCTCTTCGTGTTTCTTAAGCTGTCGAGAAGCAAAAGAAATTACTTGTTTATCCTGCATCAACACACACCCTAGTCCATTCTTAGAAGCATCACAGAAAACTATATATCATTTGCCTTGCTCAAGTAGCACAAGTATGGGTGCACTTGTCAACTTCTCCTTCAACAGTTGGAAAGATTGCTGACACTTATCACTCCAAACAAAAGGAACATCTTTCCGGGTCAACTTAGTCAAGGGTAAGGCTATGGAACTGAAATTCTTAATGAACCTTCGATAATAGCCTGCTAACCCCAAGAAGCTTCGAATCTCCGTCGGCATCTTCAGTTGTTCCCACTGTAGAACAGATTCTACCTTTGTAGGGTCAACACGAATTCCCGATGCAGATATCACATGTCCAAGAAAAGATACCTCCGGCAGCCAGAACTCACACTTACTAAACTTAGCATACAGCTTGTGTTCTCTTAGCAAGGTCAAAGCTTGGCGAAGATGCTGCTCATGCTGCTGAGCATCCTTACTATAGATCAGAATGTCATCTATGAAGATGACAACACACTGATCAAGGAAGGGTCGAAAAACTCTATTCATGAGTTCCATGAATGCAGCTGGTGCATTGGTTAGTCCAAACGACATAACCGTGAACTCATAGTGACCATATCTTGTCCTAAAGGCAGACTTGGATATGTCACTATCCTTAATACGGAGTTGATGATATCCAAACCTGAGGTCTATCTTTGAGAAGACGGTTGCACCACGCAACTGGTCAAAGAGATCATCAATCCTCGGCAGAGGGTACTTATTCTTTATCGTTACTTTATTGAGTTGTCTATAATCAATGGACAACCGCATTGACCCATCTTTATTTCTAACAAACAAAACCGGAGCACCCCAAGGTGAAGTGCTCGGTCGGATAAAACCTTTCTCAAGTAACTCTTAAAGTTGTTTCTTGAGTTCTGCCATCTCAGCAGGCGCCATTCTATACGGTGTCTGGGCTATAGGTTTCGTGTCTGGGATCAAATTGATTTCAAAATCAATCTCCCGAGGTGGTGGTATACCAGGAAGTTCTTTAGGAAACACATCCTCGAATTCCCTGACTATGGGAACTTCAGCAGGATTGGAACTTTCCTTGGTAACATCTACCACATGGGCCAAGAATGCATAACATCCTTGCCTCAACAGCTTATCAACAACCATAGCTGATACAAGACAGGTGGGCAGAATCTTTCTTTCACCTTGAAAGATCCATGTGTTGCCTTCATCAACAAACACAGCCAACTTGGATTCACAATCCAAGACAACTTTATACCTTTCTAAGGTATCCATCCCGAGGATTATATCAAATCCTTGCATATCAAGTGGTATAAGGTCCACTTGAATGCGATGATTAGAAAAGAAGAGGATGCAGGGAGAACATACCTCTTGCAAAATGACAGACCCACTCAACGGAGTCTCCAACAACAAACTATCTGCCCTATGACTAACTGTCATATTGCAGTTACGAATCACTCTCCGAGTGACAAAGGAGTGTGTAGCACCCGGGTCAATCAGAACAGATACCACATAGGATTTAGACATATAAGAATATAAAAGTTCCATCTGACCTGCCACTACCCGTGGATTGACCACTGCATCAGGTGGGTTCATAGCATAGAACCTTGTTGTCGCTTGGTGTTGATGTGGTGTTGATGATCCAGCTTGAGACGCTTGTCCACGTCCTCGAGCTGCTCCTTGAGATTGCCTTCTTTGAGATCCTTGTTGACTCTGCCTCTGAGGTTGTGTCACACTGACAGGCCTAGATCGGCAATCCTTCATTAAATGCCCCACCTTCCCATAGTTGTAACAGCTCCTCTCCAGTTGTTGTGGTCTTGGTGGTCCAGTAACTGACATTGATGCAGAATTGTGAGTCTCTTGTTGAGGTAGACTTCGTCCCCTGCCTCTACTTGGTGACCACTGAGTTTGGGAACTTGATCTGGGTGGTGGAGGGTTAGGTGCAGAGAATCTCGGTTTCTTGTAATCCCTAGATGAAGAACCCTGGAACTGTGGATATCTTTTCTGGGTTTGCCTCTTCTCAACCACAGATCTCTCTATCCTTCGAACTAACTCAACGAAGGTAGAGAATCTCTCTCGGTTTTCTAAGGCAGACACAGGGGTTGATATATCAACATTCAAACCCTTCTCGAATCTCCTGATTCTTTCCTCTTCTGTGGCAGCCATGTGCGGACAGAACCGCAGCAACTCCATGAACTTAGCTTCATACTCGCTAATGTTCATCATGCCCTGCCTCAATTTCTCAAATTGAGAGATTTTCTCATCTAGGAAGGTCTTTGGAAAATATCTATTGATAAATTCCCGACGAAACTCTTCCCACGAGAACTCTATCCCAGGTCTCTTCTGCTCTTCCATGTTCCACCAGTGACCAACACTGCCTTTGAGAAGATAGACAACATGTCTAACCTTCTCAGCCTCCGGAATATTAAGAATCCTGAAAGCCTTCTCCAACTCTGTTAACCACAGATCAACATCTGCGGGGTCGGCAGTCCCAAAGTACTCGGTAGCTCTGACACGATGAAGTCGCTCGAACGTCTTACTGATACCTTGTCCTTCAGGCTGGGCAGGTGCCCTAGGTGCAGGCATGGGCATCTTGTCAGTTATGTGTGTCATGGCAGTCATAAACTGCCCAAACATCGTCTGAACTGCTGGGTTACCCATATCAGCTGGGTCAAACTGGGGTGGTTCAGGTGCAGGCTGTTCTATTTTTGGAACCCTTGCACCGCCTCGAGGTGCACTAGCACTACTCTCTGCCACGTACTCATCATGTGGCTCTGCCATCCTTATGTATCTTCTTCTCCTAAGGAGCAGAAGATTCTATTAGATAAGGAAGAGATACTAAGGATAGACTCGACATCCTAAGTCCTATGCCTCTGTAGACTCAGTGAACCTAGAGCTATGATACCACTTAATTGTGGGCTCTGATCTCCAAATCACGATATAAACACGATTTAAACTTAGCGGAAGCGATTCGATTAGCAGTGGAATACCAAAAATCAGCGGAAATTAAAACTTTTTGAGATAAAGCATTGAAACCATAAAACTTACTTCATAAAAGGAGATAAACTGTTTACATCTCAGATAATTACTTCTTGAGTAATTATATACAACATGATACAAAATCTCAAGAACTCATAACCAAAATCTCAGACCAAAAGACTCCAAGACCTGAGAGTACATAAGACACATAGGACTGACTCTAACTACACCACGTGGCAGGCTAAATCTCCACCTGAGATTTCACTGCTGCCCCTAGTGCTGCTGCTGGGACTGGTCACCTGTAGACCTATTCCTCCGTCCTCGATGTCCACCTAAAAAGTTGAAGACTACGGGGTGAGACAATTTTACATAATTGTCCCAGCGAGAGTTATAACTCTCTGCCAGAAGCTTTATTATAGCACCTCAAAGAATAACTTCAGCAGTAAAAGCTTCAAAGTATTCAACATCAGATTTAATAGTAAGCATGAGTTCAACAGTTATGAAACATGAAGACATTTGCACTATATAGTGTAACATCAATCAATCAACTCATAGTTATCTCTAACAGGTATGCTACGCTGTGGATTATGTTTTTCAAACATTACTTTTATGCCCTGTGGAGATGAGGTTTAACACTCATACTCCAACCAATCACTACTAAGTGCCTCGGTATCATACTAGGTCATCGAAAGAGCCGGATTCTCATGACCTTCACCTTCCTCAGTCAGTAAGAGGATTACTTGTAGGACATCTCGTGCCTCTACTATAATAGCTTACCAGGGTAATCTGGTCCTCCGCTATTTTAGAGTTACAGTGGCGTTCTGTACTCTCTTCGTCATCAGGAGATTTCATGTTTATCTTCCACTGATACGGATATCTGTGCTTTCTTCATCATCAGGAGGTTTCATGTTTACCATCCACTGATACGGTATAGGATTGTAGTGAAGGATTGATGGATTACACATCTACATCAAACACCTACACTAGGATGTAAGGTTCTACACATCCATATACCCCACATACTGAAAAGTATGTGTTCCAGGAGTTCCCTTAGGAAAACCTGTTTCACCATCATTTGATCTCTGACAATGATGGATCTATGATCAGGGCTCTACATTACACTTGATTAGTTAGGTACATTCAGTATTCTTTTAACATCATACATTGTTCTTCAAACAATAGCATTAGCATAACAGCTATGAAATAAGAATACTAAATATAACAAGCCTAACTCTCATCAATCATCGTATCTCAATACATTCATCACAAGTCATCTCTAAAGCATGACCTTGATGGTAATTATGGCTCTCACAGCCCATTGTAATCCATAGGTTGCCATTGACAATGCATCAGGATATATCACTATTCATAAAGCTAAAGCATGCTTTCAATGAATATAATTTCATAATCCATACTTGGATATGATCATCATCTCATAACAACCTGCATGGTTAATTCAACTGATAACAGTAAACAATTCATTCTAGAGGTTACACTTTCAAACTCTTAGAAGAGTCAAGTTCCCCAATATTCATCAATCAGGGTTTACTATTCACAATACATGTCCTCACCCTAGAATTAGGGTTTACCATTCACCTCATGGTGAATTGAACTTATAACATCATCATGTATGAGAAACATCATCATTAAAGTTCCTAGATAAGATTAAGATTCACTAAACATCATAATTAGGGTTTCCATGATCTCACATAGGTGGATCATACCCTAATCATGCACATTCATGTGTATTGAAGGTACTTTACTTAAGTTTCCACTATAAAAGGGTACTTTCTCTCTCTTATGATACTTTCTCTCTCCTCTTACTAGTATATGGTGATAACACCACTCTAGATCAGGTTGAGTTAAGTCCTCATTGACTAGCATAAGCCAAAACATCATTAACATGTGATTAGGGTTTTATTAGAAAAAGGTATTACTCAATTAAACCCCTCAAGGGTATTTTGGTAATTTACCTCATGATCACCATCATGGGTCAATTCATTAATCACTTAGTCCCTTAATGTTCTAAGTTACCATTAGGGTTTAGATGAGATCACCATTGAACCAATTACAAATTCAAGTGATTATGTATAAATAACCTTGAAAACCTCCAAACGGTTTCAACCTTCAACCACCAAACGGTTTGAAACCGTTTGGGTGCGTTGACCGTTTGCTAGGTTTGACTCCAAGACCGCATGACCTCAAGGTCATTTGCCCAAACCGTTTGGGTGCGTTGACCGTTTGGAAAGGTTGACTTTCCAAACTGTTTGAGCTTATGCGGTTTGAAACCGTTTGATCAACTTGTCTTGAGATCGATTGGTCCAAACGACCTAGAGATCGTTTGAGCTCAAACGGTCTTGAGACCATTCGAACCCAAATGGTCTTGAGACCGTTTGGCCTCAAACGGTCTTGAGATCGTTTGGATCCAAACGGTCTTGAGACCGTTTGGTCCAAATGGGCTCAAACCGTTTGGACCTCCAACATGGTTCAAAAGTTACAAATGCTTATGATTAAGTATGTTGAAGCCCTCAATTGGCCAAAGCCATGTTAACTACTTAAAAATTGAGTCAATTAGGATGAGCCTCAATCAATTGGACACCAAATTAACCCTCAATTGAAAGCCAATTAGGGTTAAGTCCATCTCAATTAGAGTTTCAAATCGGATGGTCATCAATATTCAACAATGTGAATCAATTCAAGGTTGAACCTATCAATTGACCTCCAATTGGGCCCAAATTTGGCCCAAACGGTCTTGAGATCGATTGGATGACCTCCAAACGGTCTTGAGACCATTTGCCCAAGAATGCATCAAAATCTAATTTGATTTGATTGGGGTTGAACCTTAATTAAGTCACAAATCAGCAATTTGATTATTTCAATAACCCACTGTAATTGGGCCCTCAATTGATCAAATTACCTTAACCCTAGACCTCCAAACGGTCTTGGGTTGACACCAAACGGTCTTGAGACCGTTTGTATGAGTTCCAAACGGTCTTGAGACCGTTTGCCCATCCAACCTTTGGACTCTAGTGAAAATTCATCAAGGTTTGATCTATTGAGTTGATCATCACATCAATACTTAATTGCAATATGATTTGGTACCTTTGGGCCTTAAATTGGTCAACTATACTTGACCCAAGACCTCTAAACGGTCTTGGGTGATCCCCAAACGGTCTTGAGACCGTTTGGATGATTCCCCAAATGGTCTTGAGACCGTTTGGGCTAATCAACCCAAAATCACTAATTAACTTATTGGAATTTCAGCACTGATTTTAATTAGGATTTGCCCTATTAATCAACCTTCAACTCATAACTCGTTTGGAATTAATACATAAAATTTGGTGAGTCATTAATCAACATCATTATGAACAGTAATACCAAACGGTCAACGTCAACCATCTTAAATGGTCTTGAGACCATTTGCCCAAAAGGGGCAAATTAAACAGATTGAAAAATCAGAACTTTATTCAATTGGATTTGCTAATTGATTTGCTTATATCTCACGATTCCTTTAGAGTTAACCCCTCAAACTTTGTGGGTGATTAACCTACATAATTATAAACAAGATTCCCATACGTTCGTCGCTTGGTCAACGCGACCAAATGGTCTTGAAGACCGTTTGCCTTCATACGACCCTGAAACCGTTTGCCCACCAAACGGTTGTGTAAACCGTATGGGAAATTGGTGAAGGTCGTTTGGTAAAGTGGAAATCCGTGGATAAGCATAGGAATTAACACGCTTATCTTCTAACTCAAGAACAGTAGCAGTTCTTCACGATTTTTCTTGCAAGGATGCAAGGGAAGATAGGGAAGAAGAAAAACTAGCAACTATATGCATAGAAAAAGATGTATAATCAAAGCATAAGGTTTAGAGTTATAAAACCCGCCTAAAGGTTGTTCCTTGAGCTCCAAGCTTCCAAGCTTCAGGTCTTTAATGGCGTCTTTGAGCTCCACAGGTCGGCCAAGGTGAATTCTCCAAGGAAAAGTTGGAATGGAATGGCTAGAAAGATAAAGCTAGGTGAGCTAGCCATGAATTCAACCTTGAAATCGAGTTTCCTCCATGAATTCAAGCAAAAGGTATGATCCAAACTTACCTTGAACTCCTTGGTCGTTCTCCTATGCTCCAGAGCTCTGCTTTAGTCAGTTTGAGCAAGGAGGATAAGTGAGGGAATGAAAGAAACGTTCCTTTGCTTGCAAAGGAAGTGATATATATATTTTGGGTGAAATTTCTCCATAAAGCTTCTACTTTATCCCATTTCTCATCTAAGTCCTTCCTTTCTTCTTTGCTCGTCCCTACCCCTTATTTCTAAGGACAAACTCCTTCTAAGGTCAAGAATTGAAGGCAAAGAGGATCAACCCATCACTAAAGCATACACATAAAAGGGCTATTATACATACACCTTGATTATTCAATCACAAAGGTGTTCTTTTATTATATGATTATTCAAATGAAGTGACCTTTTCATCATTTCTCTTCTAAATGATGCCAAGAGTCATAAAATATATTTTAGATGATGTATTTTACAAGTTGCACCCCTCAAATTGGGTAAATTGCACTTTACACCAATTTAGGGTTTTCAAGTACAGGGGTTGCTTCCACAACTGCACCTTGGTGCTCAAGCTTGGGAAATCCCTCAAACTTCATCATAAACATCCTCATGATGTCTCAACATCATAGGAACATCTCAACATGTGCAATTTGCAAGTTAATCCCTTAACTGGGTAATTTGCACATAGATCCATGTATTACAAAACAATGCGACAACTTTATATATAAAGGAGCAAAATTGAAATATATGTTTTTGCGGAACTTAATTACATGCCCAAAGTTAATCACAAGTATTTAATTACATATTTAGGCAAAACACCTAGGGTTAGTTCATAACCCAGGTCAGGGATGTTACACTGCTAGTACAATAATTCTGCATAGCACCTCAACCCCTGTGGAATTTCTTTATGTGGATCAAATAATTTTTAGCCTATAGGCACCACTCTTAAGTACCAAGGATAATGGGTCACAAAATTATCTTTGATCAAGGGAGAGAATGGTATAATAGTTTAATATAATTATGCCCTAATGAATTGTCTTTGTAGAAGTATTAAACATAATATATTAATCATAAATAAGTGAAACAAAGTAAGCTATGGTTGACTCAACTGGTAAGTAGAATAGTCTATTACATAGGAGGTCATCAATTCAAATTCCCTAGGGGTCATATTTTTGGAGAAAAATCTCATGGAGAAACACTGACTGAGGGAGGGGTGACGTGTAACTGTGTGTTTGAACCCAAAATTTATTCTGTTGAGGAGGATCAAGTGTAACCTTGATCGGGAGATATTCCTAGACATCAAATATACTTAGTTAATAAAAAATTCCATTTCCCTCCTCCCCTTCTTTTACTCTCTCCAACCCAAATTTTTGCATTGAATATTCACTCCTATAAGAATTTATGCTTGACTGCTTTACCCTAAATAGTAGGTACATTTCCAGATAGTACGTACATTTCCAGGAGTGAATGGGTAAATTTCTGTGAATGGATGGGAATATATACAAATAAAAAAAATATACTCACCCAGCTAATATGACTGAAAAAACCAATATTAGAATTGTAAATAAGGGATTAGTCAAGTTTTTTAAATTCTTAATCTTGTAGATATCAAATATCGTAGTCCGGTCATAACCAATACAATTGAATGGCAATCTTCCTATTGGAATGTGTGCCTTTGTCTTTCAATACTTTATATTTTTTTCCACCAAATTTTCTATATTCGTTTGTAAATCAAACATGGTTTCACCTTGATCTCTTCTAAATGCATAGTTTTCTCTAACAACAATATAAAGATGCATCCTATAATAATTTGATAAGAGATCAAAAACATTATCTTATTAGTGTGTAACAACAATTTCTCTCTCCATTAAAATTTTTATGCCTCAAAGACTCCTAGTCCTAATCTCAATCCTACATGGTGTGGCAATCCTATTTTGGGTCTTGTCTTGGTTTGAGTCCAACCCATGTTCCTACTTGGACTTGGATTAGTATTCCTATTTGGAGTTATAGATGGCTCTATCTACATGCAACTTGGACTCCTATAGTGTACTAGACTCCTATTAGGATTGCTTATTCCTAGTTAAATCATGATGGCATGGAGGCTATAAATAGGACCTTAGGGGAATGGGATTTTCTTGTACTGAGAAGTGCCAATGTACAGTGTTGTACTAAAGAGAGTTCACTCTCTTCTTTGGGTGTAACCTTTTCGGGTTCTCTCTATTTGGGAGTATCTCTCCTTCGTAATCTTCTTGCAATAGTGAAATTCTCTCTCCTCACGTGGAATAGGTCCTCTAGGCCGAACCATATAAATATTGTGTTCATTGTTTATGTGGATCGTTATTCTTCTTCTCACTGTGTATGTGTTGCTTGTTGTTCTTTTTGCTGTGCCAACTCAACAATTCATATCACAGCCTGGTGATAAACAACAATGACAACCAAGTACAACATCAAGAAGTTTGATTGCATAATCAACTTCGGGTTATGGTAGATCAAGATGCGAGATTTACTGGTGCAACAGGGTGTCGCTGAAGCACTGCTAGGAGTGGAGAATATGCCAACTACACTAATTTTTGAACAGAAGAAAGAGATGGATGAGAAAGCCCTAATTGCCATCCAGTTGTCACTTTCATGGATGATTCTTGGTGAAGTTGCTAAAGAGAAGACTGTTGTAGATTTGTGGTTGAAGCTTGAATCTCTCTACATGACAAAGACTCTCCAAACAAAATTACATCATAAGCAACTTCTATATCTACAGCACATGGCTGAAGGTACATCTGTTCATGATCATATTAATCACTTCAACTCAATCATTATGGATTTGGAAAATATTGACATCAAAGTGGGAGAAGAAGATAAAGCCTTGATTCTTTTATGCTCTCTTCCCACTTCTTACAAGAAATTTTGTGAGACCATTGTCTATGGAAAATACTCCATCAAACTAGAAGAAGTAATGTCTTCTCTCATGTCTAAATCCTTGATGGACAAGGAATTGGTTGTTTCTTCTAATGGCATCCACACAGAGGCTCTCTATGTAAGTGTGGGCTCCGATCTCCAAACCATGATATAAACACAATTTAAACTTAGCGGAAGCATTCGATTATTAGCGGAAGACAAAAATCATGGGAAATTAAAACTTTTTGAGATAAGAGCTTGAAACCACAAACCTCTTCCATAGAAAAAGGATTTAAATTGTTTACATCTCTGATAATTACTTCTTGAGTAATTATACACATCATGATACAAAATCTCAAGAATTAAACCAAAATCTCAGACCAATAACTCCTAGGACCTGAGAGTACAGAGACGGCATAGGACTATCTAACAACATGACTCAGCAGTTAGTATCTCCACCTGAGATTCACTGTTGCTCCTATTGTTGCTGCTGCTGGTGGTTTGAGTCACCTGTATTCCGGTTCCTCTGTCTTCGACGACCACCTAAAAAGTTGAAGTCTACGGGGTGAGACAATTTTAAATAATTGTCCCAGCGAGAGTTATAACTCTCCACTAGAAGCTTTATAAAGCAATTCAAAGAATAACTTAAGCAGTAAAAGCTTTTGAAGTACTCAACAGTAGTTTGGTAATAAGCAGAAGTTCAACATTTAAGAAATATGAAGAACATATGCACTATACAGTGTAATATCAATCAAGTAACTCGTAGTTAATCCTAACAGATATACTACGCTGTTGATTATGTTTTTCAAACATTATTATGCCCTACAGAGATGAGGTATACCGCTCATACTCCAACCGATCACTGTTAAGTCGCATTGGTATCATACCTAGGTCATTAAAAGAGTCGGATTCTTATGACCTCATCTTCCTCAGTCAGTTAGAGGATTGCTTGCAGGACATCTTGTGTCTCTGCTGTTATAGCTTACCAGGGTAATCTGGTCCTTTGCTATTTTAGAGTTACAATGGCGTTCTGTACTCTCTTCGTCATCGAGAGATTTCTTGTTTACCTCTAATCGATGCGGTATTCGTGTTTCCCTCAAATGATATAGCATGTAGTGAAGGGTTGATGGATTAAGATACATCTACATCAATTCCTACACTAGGATGTAAGGATTTACACATCCATATTCCCCCACATACTCAAAAGTATGTGATCCAGGAGTTCCATTGGGAAAACATGTTTCACCATCATTTGGTCTCTGACAATGATGGATCTATGATCAGGGCTTTGCATGGTATAATTATACTTGATTAGTTAGGTACATTTCAGTATTCTTTTAACATAATACATGTTCTCAAACATTTAATCATTAGCATGGAAGCTATGAAAATATAATACTAAATGTAACAGGTCTAATTTCACATCACTTATCAACTCTCAATCATCTCATCACAAGTCATCTGTTAAGCATTACCTTGATGATACTCATGGCTCTTACAACCCATCAATCTCATAAGATGCCACTAACAAGGCATCCAGATATTTCACTATTCATAAAGCTAAAGCATGCTTTCAATGAATATAATATCATAATCCATACCTGGATATGATCATCATCTCATGACAACCTACATGGTTAATTCAACTGATAACAGTAAACAATTCATTCTAGAAGTTATAATTTCAAACTCTTAGAAGAGTCAAGTTCCCCAATTTTCATCAATTAGGGTTTACTATTCACATTTCATGTCATCAACCTAGAATTAGGGTTTACTTATTCACCTCATGGTGAATTGAACTCATAACATCATCATGTATGAGAAACATCATCATTGAAGCTCTTAGATAAGATTAAGATTCACTAAACATCATAATTAGGGTTTCCATTATCTCACATAGGTGGGTCATACCCTAATCATGCACATTCATATGTATTGAAGGTACTTTACTTGAGTTTCCACCATAAAAGGGTAGTTTCTCTCTCCTATGATACTTTCTCTCTCCTCTTACTAGTAGATGGTGATTACACCACTCTAGATCAGGTTGGGTTAAGTCCTCATTGACTAACATAAGCCAAAACATCACTAACATGTGATTAGGGTTTGATTAGAACAAGGTATACTTCATTTGAACCCCTCAAGGGTATTTTGGTAAATTACCCCATTGATCACCATCATGGGTCAATTCATTAGTCACTTAGTCCCTTAATGTCCTAAGTTACCATTTAGGGTTTAGATCAAACCATCATTGAACCAATTACACCTTCAAGTGATTAAGTATTAACAACATTGAAAACCTCCAAACGGTTTCAACCTTCACCCACCAAACGGTTTGAAACCGTTTGGGTGCGTTGACCGTTTGCTAAGTTTGACTCCAAGACCGCATGACCTCAAGGTCGTTTGCCCAAACCGTTTGGGTGCGTTGACCGTTTGGAAAGTTTGACTTCCAAACCGTTTGGGCTTATGCGGTTTGAAACCGTTTGATGAAATTGTCTTGAGATCGATTGGTCCAAACGACCTTGAGATCGTTTGAGCCCAAATGGTCTTGAGACCGTTTGGCCTCAAACAGTCTTGAAACCGTTTGGTCCAAATGGGCTCAAACTGTTTGGACCTCCAACATGGTTCAAATGTTACAATTGATTATGGTGATGTATGTTGAAGCCCTCAATTGGCCAAAACCATGTTAGCCACTTATAAATTGAGTCAATTAGGATGAGCCTCAATCAACTGGTCACCAAATTAACCCTCAATTGAAAGCCAATTAGGGTTAAGTCCATCTCAATTAGGGTTTCAATCGGATAATCATCAATGTTCAATCAAGGTGAATCAAATCAAGGTTGAACCTATCAATTGACCTCCAATTGGGCTCAAACTTGGCCCAGACGGTCTTGAGGGCATTTGGATGACCTCCAAACGGTCTTGAGACCGTTTGCCCAAAGTTTGACCAGAAACCAAGTCGGTTGGATAAGGGTTGAACCCTAATTAGGTCTAAAATCAGCAATTTTATCAATTCATCAACTTATTGCAATTGGACCCTCAATCCATCAAATTAGCTCAACCCTAGACCTTCAAACGGTCTTGGGTTGTCATCAAACGGTCTTGAGACCGTTTGGATGAATCCCCAAACGGTCTTGAGACCGTTTGGGTCCTTCAACCCAAAACTCAACAAGATCTATACATGAAAACAGCAATTTCAACCCGATTAGGGTTAGGATGTTGAAGTACCTACAACACTCAATTGGTTAAGAATTAAACTTTGATTCTTTGCAGGAATGAAATTCAATATATTACCAACAGACCCTCAAACGGTCGTCCCTTGGTCAACCCTATCAAACGGTCTTGAGACCGTTTCAATCCAAACGGTCTTGCAAGGTCGTTTGAGATCAAACGGTTTGAAACCGTTTGACCTTAAACAGTTTGCAACCGTTTGGACCAAAAGGTTCCAAGGTCGTTTGATAAAGTAACCTAGGAATCCACGCCCATCATCTTCAACCTCTATCAAGGTTGGTTATTCCACCGTTTTGCTTGCAAAAGTGCAAGGAAGAAGGGAGGTAGAAGAAGAACTAAATGCTAAAATTGCAAGAACAAAAGCATGCATATAAAGCAAAAGAGTTTAGAATTATAAAACCCGCCTTAGAACGTTGTTCCTAGAGCTCCAAGCTTCCAAGCTTCAAGCCTCTAATGGTGTCTTGAGCTCCACAACTCGGCCAGAGGTAATTCTCCAAGGAAAAGGTGGGGATGATCGGCTAGAACAAGGAATCTAAGTGAGTTAACCATAGAACCAACCTTTTTAGGAAGAATTCCACCATGAATTCGAGCTAGAAGATGGTTCCTACTCACCTTAGAACTACTTGGTCATCTCCCTGAGCTCCATAGCTTTGCCTTAGCCATTTTGAGAAAGAAGAGAAATGAAGAGGAGAAGTGATACGTTTGGTTGGTTTGTAAGGACAAAGGCTTATATACTTTAGGCTATTTTCCACCTTAAGGACCTCTAGAACTTGGAATTCTCATCCAAGTCCCTCCTTATTCAAGGGCACGTCCAAGCTCATCTAAACGTATGCAAAGCTCATCAAAACTCAAGATCTAAGGTTTAAGGAAAGCCAACTTTCAACTAGGGTACATACATGAAAGGTCTCCATACCCATATTAGGTGATTTTTACCACAAAGATCACTTTTCTTATCTGATTATTCATTGATGTGTCCCTTTCATCATTTCTACTCTAAATGATATAAAGAGTTATAAAAGATGTTCTAGAAGGTGTATTTTACAAGCTGCACCCCTCAATTTGGGTAAATTACACTTTACTTCCAAATTAGGGTTTTTAAGCGCAAGGATCATTCCACAAGCTGCATCTTGATGCCCAAGCTTGGAAAATCCATCATGCCTCATCTTATTCACTCACATGATGTATCATCATCAGAGGAACATCTTAACCTGTGAAATTTGCAAGTTAAACCTCTTTACCTGGGTAATTTGCACATAGGTCCCTGCATACAACACAATGCTACAACTTTGTTTTAGAAAGGAGCAAAAATTGAAAATATATGTTCCTAAGAAACTTAATTACATGCCAGGGAGTTTTCATAAGTATATAATTACATATTTAGGCAAAACTTCTAGGGTTAGGTTATAACCCAGGTCAGGGATGTTACAAATTATCCACCCCTTCACAAGGATTTCGTCCCCGAAATCGATAAAGTGTATTAGGAGAAAAGAGAAGGGTATCTTCTTCTCATCTCATCCTCTAGTTCCCAAGTGGCTTCTTCAACACCAAGGTGGTTCCATAGGACTTTCACAAGGCTTATATCTTTCTTCTTTAACTTTTTAGTTCTGTTATCAATAATTGACATTGGTCCCTCCTCATATGTTATATCTTCATTCAATTCTACTTCCATAGGTTGTAGAACTGACTCAGTGTCTGGGTGACATTTCCTCAACATAGAAATGTGAAACACAGGGTGTAACTTCTGCAACTCCTGAGGTAACTCTAGTCTATAGGCCACCTTTCCAACTCTTTCAACAATTGGATAAGGTCCCATAAATCTAGGAGCTAACTTCCCTTTCCTTCCAAAACGAAGGACTCCATTCCAAGGTGAGACCTTGAGATACACTCTGTTTCCAACCTGGAACTCTAAAGGTTTACGACGTCTTTCGGCGTAAGACTTCTGTCTATCTTGTGCAGTCTTAAGCTGTTGCTGAATAACTTTGATCTTCTCTGTAGTCTGCTGCACAAGATCAGGACCTAACAACGGATGTTCACCAGTCTCATACCAACACAAGGGTGATCTACAACGTCTACCATACAAGGCTTCATATGGTGCCATATCAATACTATGTTGATAGCTATTGTTATAGGCAAACTCTATCAAGCTCAGGTGTAGATCCCAACTTCCAGTAAACTGGAGAACACATGCTCTCAACAGATCTTCCAAGGTCTGTATAGTCCTTTCCGACTGTCCATCAGTCTGTGGATGAAAGGCTGTACTAAACCTTAACTTGGTGCCTAGGGCTCTGTGTAATTGCTCCCAAAAATGACTTGTAAACTGGGGACCTCTGTCAGAAACTATAGTGACAGGAACTCCGTGCAAACGTACTATCTCTTGAACATACAACTGGGATAACCTTTCTGCAGAATAGGTTGTTTTGACAGGCAAGAAATGTGCTATCTTTGTCAACCTATCAACAATTACCCAAATGGAATCATGTCCTTTATTTGTCCTGGGTAGGCCAACAACAAAGTCCATGGTCACATGGTCCCACTTCCACTGTGGTATGGGTAAAGGTTGCATTGTTCCTGCAGGCTTCTGGTGCTCAGCCTTAACCTACTGACACACAGGACACTTCAAAACAAACTCATCTACATCCTTCTTCATCCCAGGCCACCAATACATGTCTTTCAAGTTTCGATACATCTTGGTGCTCCCTAGATGCATAGCATACATTGAAGAATGAGCTTCCTCCAGAACTAACTTCCTTAGGTTATCCACATCTGGCACCATCATCCTCCCATGATAGCATGCCACTTGATCATCTGAATCATGAAAACCTTCTCACTTCTCATCACCAAACTCAGATCTGATCTGCTGAACTGTAGCATCAACTTGTTGTGCCTCCTTTATCTGCTCTCTTAGAGTAGGTTTAATATGCATCTCAGCTAACAAACCAGCTAACAATGACACCTTCAACTGCACATTGTCTTGCCTTAAAGAGATAAGAATATCTCTCCTAGAACATACTAAGGAACTTAATTGTGCTCTATCCATAGTTGATGTTGCTAATTTCCTACTCAAGGCATCTGCAACCACATTAGCCTTTCCCGGATGGTAATCAATTGTACAGTCGTAGTCCTTGATTAACTCCATCCAGCGACGTTGCCTCATGTTAAGCTCATGCTGAGAGAAGATATACTTAAAATTCTTGTGGTCTGTGAAAATATGGAAGGTTTCTCCGTAGAGATAATGTATCCATATCTTCAAGGCATGAACCACAGCAACCAACTCCAGATCGTGTGTCGGATAGTTCTCCTTGTGTTTCTTAAGCTGTCGGGAAGAAAAAGAAATCACTTGTTTATCCTGCATCAACACACATCCAAGTCCATTCTTGGAGGCATCACAGAAGACTACATATCCTTTCCCTTGTTCAGGTAGCACAAGCACAGGTGCACTTGTCAACCTCTCCTTCAACAGCTGAAAAGACTGTTGACACTTATCACTCCAAGAAAAAGGAACATCTTTCCGGGTTAACTTGGTTAAGGGTAAGGCTATAGAACTGAAATTCTTAATAAACCTTCGATAATACCCAGCTAACCCCAAGAAACTTTGAATCTCCGTCGGTGTTTTCGGTTGTTCCCATTGTAGAACAGATTCTACCTTTTTAGGGTCAACTCGAATTCCCGAGGCAGATACCACATGTCCAAGAAAAGACACTTCAGGTAACCAAAACTCACACTTGCTAAACTTAGCGTATAGCTTATGTTCTCTTAGCAAGGTCAAAGCTTGGTGAAGATGCTGCTCATGCTGCTGAGCATCCTTACTATAAATCAGTATGTCATCTATAAAGATGACAACACACTGATCCAAGAAGGGTCGAAAGACTCTATTCATGAGTTCCATGAATGCAGCCGGTGCATTGGTTAGTCCAAACGACATAACCCTGAACTCATAGCGACCATATCCAGTCCTAAAGGCAGACGTTGATATGTCACTATCCTTAATGCGGAGTTGATGATATCCAGATCTCAAATCTATCTTTGAGAAGACTGTTGCACCACGCAACTGGTCAAAAAGATCATCAATCCTCAGCAAATGGTACTTGTTCTTTATTGTTACTTTATTGAGTTGTCTATAGTCAATGCACAACCGCATTGACCCATCTTTCTTTTTAACAAACAAAACCGGAGCACCCCAAGGTGAGGTACTCGGTCAGATGAAACCTTTTTCAACTAACTCCTGAAGCTGTTTCTTGAGTTCTGCCATTTCGACAGGCGCCATCCTATATGGAGTCTGAGCTATGGGTTGTGTATCTGAGACTAAATTGATTTCAAAATCAATCTCCCAAGGCGGTGGTATACCGGGAAGTTCATCAGGAAACACATCCTCGAATTCCCTGACTATAAGAACTTCAGCAGGGTTGGGACTCTCCTTGGTAACATCTACCACATGGGCCAAGAATGCATAACATCCTTGCCTCATCAGCTTATCAGCAACCATAGCTGATACAAGACAGGTGGGCATAATCTTTCTTTCTCCTTGAAAGATCCAAGTGTTGCTTTCATCAGCAAACACTGCCAACTTGGACTCACAATCCAAGACAACTCGATACCTTTCCAAGGTATCCATCCCTAGGATTATATCAAATCCTTGCATATCAAGTGGTATAAGATCCACTTGAATGTGATGATCAGAAAAGAAGAGGATGCAAGGAGAGCATACCTCTTACAGAATGGCAGACCCACTCAACGGAGTCTCCAACAATAAATTGTCTGCTCTATGACTAACAGTCATATTGCAGTTGTGAATCACTCTTCGAGTGATGAAAGAGTGTGTAGCACCTGGGTCAATTAGAACAGATACTACACAAGATTTAGACATATCAGAATATAAAAGTTCCATCTGACCTGCCACTACTTGTGGATCGACCACTACCTCTGGTGGTTTCATAGCATAGAACCTCGATGTAGCCTGGTGTTAAGGTGGTGCTGATGATCCAGCTTGAGACGCTTGCCCACGCCCGCGAGTTGCTCCTTGAGATTGCCTTCTCTGTGATCCCTGTTGACCTTGTCTCGGAGACTGTGTCACACTGACAGGCTTAGATTGACAGTCCTTCATCAAATGTCCCACCTTACCATAGTTGTAGTAGCTTCTCTCCAGTTGTTGTGGTCTTGGTGGTCCAGTAACTGACATTGATGCAGAGTTGTGAGTCTCCTGAGGTGGTTGTCCTCGTCCTCTACCTCTACTTGGAGACCACTGAGTCTGAGAACTAGATCTAGGTGGTGGAGGGTTAGGTGCAGAGGATCTAGGCTTCTTAAAGTCCCTAGATGAAGAACCCTAGAACTGTGGATACCTTTTCTGAGTTTGCCTCTTCTCAACCACAGATCTCTCTATCCTTCGGACTGACTCAATGAAGGTAGAGAATCTCTCTCAGTTTTCTAAGGCAGACACAGGGGTAGACATATCAGCATTCAAACCCCTCTCGAACCTTCTGATTCTTTCTTCTTTTGTGGCAGCCATGTGCGGACAGAACCACAATAGTTCCATGAACTAAGCTTCATACTCGCTAATGTTCATCATGCCCTGCCTCAGTCTCTCAAACTGAGAGATCTTCTCATCTAGGAAGGTCTTTGGAAAATATCTATGGACAAATTCCCACCGAAAGTCCTCCCACGAGATCTCCATTCCAGGTCTCTTCTGCTCTTCCATTGTCCACCAGTGACCAGCGCTTCCTTTGAGAAGATAGACAGCGTGTCTGACCTTCTCAGCTTCAGGGATATTGAGAATCCTAAAAGTCTTCTCCAACTCTGTCAACCACAGATCAGCATCTATGGGGTCGGCTGTCCCAAAGTACTCGGTAGCTCCGACACGACGTAGTTGCTCGAATGTCTTCCCGATACCTTGACCTTTGGGCTGGACAGGTGCCCTCGGTACAGGCATAGGCATCCTGTCGGTGATATGTGTCATGGCAGTCATAAACTTCCCGAACATCGTTTGCACAGCTGGGTTACCCATGTCGGCTGGGTCGAACTGAGGTGGCTCCCTGGGTTGCTCAGGTTCAGGTTTCTCTATCTCGGGAACCCTTGCAGTGCCTTGTGGTGCAGCTACGCTACTCTCTGCCACGTGCTCTTCATGTGGCTCAGACATCCTTATATATCTTCTTCTCCTGAGGAGCAGAAGATTCTATTAGATAAGGAAAGAACACTAAAGATAGACTCGACATCCTAAGTCCTATGTCTCTGTAGACTCGGCGAACCTAGAGCTCTGATACCACTTAATTGTGGGCTCCGATCTCCAAACCACGATATAAACACGATTTAAACTAGCGGAAGCATTCAATTATCAGCGGAAGACAAAAATCACGGGAAATTAAAACTTTTTGAGATAAGAGCTTGAAACCACAAACCTCTTCCATAGAAAAAGGATTTAAATTGTTTACATATCTGATAATTACTTCTTGAGTAATAATACACATCATGATACAAAATCTCAAGAATTAAACCAAAATCTCAGACCAATAACTCCTAGGACCTGAGAGTACAGAGACGGCATAGGACTATCTAACAACATGACTCAGCAGTTAGTATCTCCACCTGAGATTCACTGCTGCTCCTATTGCTGCTGCTGGTGGTTTGAGTCACCTGTATTCCGGTTCCTCCGTCTTCGACGACCACCTAAAAAGTTGAAGTCTACGGGGTGAGACAATTTTAAATAATTGTCCCAGCGAGAGTTATAACTCTCCACTAGAAGCTTTATAAAGCAATTCAAAGAATAACTTAAGCAGTATAAGCTTTTGAAGTACTCAACAGTAGTTTGGTAATAAGCAGAAGTTCAACATTTAAGAAATATGAAGAACATATGCACTATACAGTGTAACATCAATCAAGTAACTCGTAGTTAATCCTAACAGATATACTACACTGTTGATTATGTTTTTCAAACATTATTATGCCCTGCGGAGATGAGGTATACCACTCATACTCCAACCGATCACTGTTAAGTCACATCGGTATCATACCTAGGTCATTAAAAGAGCCGGATTCTTATGACCTCATCTTCCTCAGTCAGTTAGAGGATTGCTTGCAGGACATCTTGTGTCTCTGCTATTATAGCTTACCAGGGTAATCTGGTCCTTCTCTATTTTAGAGTTACAGTGGCATTCTGTACTCTCTTCGTCATTGAGAGATTTCTTGTTTACCTCTAATCGATGCGGTATTCGTGTTTCCCTCAAATGATATAGCATGTAGTGAAGGGTTGATGGATTAAGATACATCTACATCAATTCCTACACTAGGATGTAAGGATTTACATATCCATATTCCCCCACATACTCAAAAGTATGTGATCCAGGAGTTCCCTTGGGAAAACCTGTTTCACCATCATTTGGTCTCTGACAATGATGGATCTATGATCAGGGCTTTGCATGGTATAATTATACTTGATTAGTTAGGTACATTTCAGTATTCTTTTAACATCATACATTAACCCAACTTGTATCGCCCAAGGTCACCAACAAGAGATATCTTCTAAGAACCATATCGGCCAAGGGGACAACACCTACTAGGGCAAAGTATCATCTCGGTCAAGGCATATCGCCCAATGTCACCAACAAGATCAAAAGGTCATATTGGGCATAGAGTCAACCAACCTCACCATAACATATCGGCCAAGCCAAAACCCTAGATGAGGGGTGTCGGGCAACCTCACCACTAAGGTGTATCGTGCAAAGCACAAGGCTCATAACGACTTGGTTATCATCAACCTCAAGATCACCTTCATCAAACCCTAATCGATCAAGAGAGTTGGCTCGCATCTAACCAAATCAAGAGAGAGGGGTTATGCTAAACCTCCATCATATATCGGGCATCATGTTGGATCATCTCCATATCGATAAAGATCCCAACCTCTATTAGGTCAACATACAACCAAGGCTCACCTCTGAAATCCATGGTGAGGGAAGGGTGTTGCCCAAGCAACTAGAGTATAGACTCACCTCTCAACTACTAAGGAAGAGAGGGGTTTTACCTACACCGCTAGAGCTCAAACTCACTTCTTAAAACCAAGGAGAGAAAGGGGTACTGCCCCAAAGGAAACCCTAATCTATGGGTTCGGTCAACTAGGTCCAAAGGTACATAATCAACAACAACATCATCAACAACATGATCACTATACCCACAAGATTTAAAGGTACATGCTAGAGCAAGAAACATATCTTACAACATGCATGGCCGATCATGATCATATATGAACATGCAACATAAAAGAAGGTAGTATAGTTAGGGTTAGAAGTTATGTGACCCACCTTAAGCAAGCTCCTCAAGATCCAAAGCTCCCAGCTTTAAGCTTCTGGCTCCAAGGCACACCACCAAGGAAGAAAGAATCACTCATGGTTCAGCCACCAAGCTAGAGGAAGAAGAAGAGAACTCCTTCAAAGGGATCGGCCACCAAGCACACCAAGGGAAGGTGTATCATGATCAAGGAAGATGGAGGCAACAAAGAACTAAAGGGATCCTAAGCAAGTGAAAGGGAAGGTATATATAGAAGAGGATTGTTGGCTATTTAAGCAACGTGTTTCAATCAAGTTAATGATCTTTTACCCGATTCAACCAAACTCCACAAGTATACGGAGGTAGTATAGTCAGGATCAAACACAAGGAGCTTTAGTAAACAATTGAACGCAACAGTCCTAATTTTCAGCAATCTAGATCGGTTTTAAAAGAAGTTGGTTGTTTAATTTCTAAGACAAGGAAATGTATAAGAGCTAAATTTATACAAGTAGAAGAGATTAACAAAAGGTTTCTAGTCAAATGATTAATGATCTTGGACATTAGGGATTTCATTCTCATACCATAACACTTAGGGAACTAAGCAATCTAAACATACACAAGTTCTTATCTCAAAGGATTGATGTGTTGCATTTCATCTCCCGATATACGTGCAACGATCGCAACTTAATACAACATTCTCATGTTTGAATTTCATTTTAGATCACAAGCAAACCTTCAACTCATTTCTAACTACTCTCGTGGATTAGAAAGAGTTGTTATGAAAGATACCTCCATACATTCATACTTATTTTCTCAAATCAAGCACAAATGCAGAAAACATGCACATTAAGCGGCCAACATCATATGCAAGAAGAAGGAAACCGGTATTTTCATAAATAGAGACAAGAAACATAGGTATTTAGTACGAGATCACATAGTTCCACACATGCTATGGCATGGGAGCTACTCTCCCATGCCCAAGAAGGAGAAAACTACTCGTCCATAACTACACCTTGCATAATTTCAGCAGAAAATGAAGTTTTCGACATGAGTAAGAGAAGAAAAGACAAGAAGAACCAAGATGTAACCAAGAGAAGAGGGAATTCCGGCTGAAGGATGAAATTCCTCTTCTAAAACTCCTCCAGAACGTACTAGCTTCTCGCCAAAGAAACTCCTCGGAGTTGGGGAAGCTTTGCTGCACCTTGGAACTGCATATGAGAAAGGAGAAGAAGAGAAATGGCCTTCTTTATCAAGAAAATCCTTGGATCTCTTCAAATTCGCCTCCTCCTTGGTCTCCTCTACCTCTGGGACGAGCAAGGAGTCTCCAATGATCCTCGTAACTGTCCCAACACTTCCCTCCTCGTTTTAGGCTCGAATTCTCGATTTTCAAATTTCTGAAACTGCCGGCTGAACGGCGTGCAAAGTGTTTGCACGTCGTGCATTTAACAAAAGGACGGCAGTTAACTATGCAGTGTACGTCGTGCATGGAGCATGTGCACGCCGTACGACTTTCCAGTAACATTTGTTGAACTTCTGCGCTCCATGTGAATGCCGTGCAACGCCTTTACACGCCATTCATTTCTTTATGCATTCTACAGGAAAGTTGTACGCCGTGCACCATGAGTGTGCACGCCGTACAACAGTGCGTCAGGGTAAGCAGTAGTCTTTTTGGAATGTTGCACGCCGTACAACAAGTTTGAACGTCGTTCACTTTACTGTTTCTGCACAAATAAATATTGAAATGAGTGATTTCCATGGTAAAATGGCATGGCAAGATATGGCAAAGTATTTTAACGAAATGATGGCAAAAGTAATATGAAAAGAGACTAAATCTTGTCAAAATGAATAAAATTTGTGTGTGAAAACATGTGAAAAGATGATATATAATTCACACAACAAATCCCCCTAAGCTTGAATTATTGCTTGTCCTCAAGCAAAAAGAAACAGGGCTATATGAAAGAAGAAAAATTTAAATCATGTATGGATGAAAAGGGAAGCAGATGTGCCTTAAGCTCAGAAACATATGTGCATTGAGTTTGTGTTTGTAGAAGATATCTTCGAATTCTCAACATCAAGATAGAAAGAATTAGTTCATTGAGGTTGATCCAATAATCAAGCAAATACCCAACTAACAACATTAATGAGAATTTGGATACTCAAACCAAAGGTTAGTGCATTTGCATAATAAAAAATTTCAGCTATATGGATTTTAGAATATCAAATGACTGCTATCTTTAACCAACTTAATTGAACTCTTTTCCAAAGGATATAGCGATAAGGATTTTGGGTTTCCAGTATTCGACTGCTAATTTAGGCTTATGCTCGCATGGAATGCTGGTTGGGGTGTTTCTATTACCCTCTTTTCATTTCTCATATCACCTAACTGTCGTTGGCAGATCGGACTCACACTAGGCTAGCATAATATGTGGGCCATTGGGCCATCTTTTGCTAGGTAATGAGTGTGTAATACAAACAAAGAGTCAATTAGGAAGGTCAAGGCTAGCAAGATTTGAATCATTCTTTTCAAAATTTTCACTGTAAAATTCTATTTTCAGATGCACTAAACATTTGGTAAAAGTATCCCATATTCTAACTAGTGCTGCAAGTTGGATGATTTGCAAAAATTTTTGAACCATTACATGTTTTGAGCAGTCTATGATGTAGAAAAATGAGATATCAATTACAAACACACTTCTCATCAATGTACATTAATAACTTTCAGCTTTCATTTCATTCAAACATATACCAAATTTTTCTCTTAAATATAGCCAATGGATACATATAGGAAATAAAAGGAAAGGGGGTTCATCTCAACAAGATAATCTCTAATCATATGAATTTTACCATCGAAAAACAAGACATGAAAAGGAAAAGACTGACACAACAGACTCAAAGAAAGAAAATTGAAATAAAGATAACACTGAAATAAAGATAACAATACACAAATACCAGCCGGTTGTGCCCCCCCCCCAAGCTTGAAATCAGCAGTGGCCTCACTGCTTCATTCAAAACTCAAGAGGTACACAACCGGGTACCTGTCATCATGGATGAATCAAATAAAAGATTTGTCGCCCCCTTGGTCGGGGAAGAAATGGCTGACAATATCAGGAACATCCATCGGCTGTGTGGATGGATCATGTTGCTGATGCGGTGAATGGTGTGGCTGCTCTGGAAAATCAGGCTATGGCTGGGGCTGCTCGTGGAACTCGGGCTGCTGCTGAAAGGGCTGCTGGAACGGCTGAGGTGTAGGATAGTGGCCCTGAGAGATTTGCCAACTGTCCATCCGACTGACCATATCATATGTAGTTGTATACTGTGTGGCCAAGTTGTCATACCGGGTGTCAAAGTGGGTGCTCGTCTGATCAAGGCGTGTATCAATGTGATCAAACCTCCGCTGAACATACCTGAAAAGATGTTGCATGTCCGGGTTCGCCCAAGTGTACTCAGTCTAAGTGTCGGTAGAAGGAAGAAGCGGTGGTGCGTCTGCAGGAGCAGGTGCTGGCGTAGAAGAGCTAGCACCATGAGTAGCAGGTGCCTCATCAGGATCCGGCCCAACCCATTTCCAATTTTCTTTGTTCTTGATGTCATTCTTCGATGTGTCGGGAAGAATGAGGAACTGCTTCTTTGTGATTTGAAACTTGTACTTGGCATCATTATTACCATATCGATGCAGAACACCACAAGAGATAAGATAAGAAATGTCCAACAGGTTCTTTCCAGGAGTTGGCTCTAAACGTGTTAGATCAAGATTAAGCTTCATTGCAATTACAGTAATCATGCCACCACACATGATGTCACCTCCTTCTTTTCCCTCCCTCCTCTTAATGGTGTTTAAGAGTTTTTGCACAATATAGAAACCAGAAGATATTTCTTTGTCATGCGCCATACACCATAGGAAGAAAAGGTCAGTCTTACCCACAACCCCTTGTGTTTCATTCTTAGCGAACGGACCGACACTAAGAATACGATGCAAGAATCTGAAAACGGGGTTGTGGATGGAAGTAGCACGTGCCTTATTGGCATGGTGATGTGTTTCTGAAGAAATCTCAGTCCAAAAACGGTCGCTGTGGAAAGTCGGAGGGTAATCAATGTAGCCACCATAGCTCGTTCCTGAATTTCATCCGGTCGAGGGTGTCCTCACAAATATAGCGGGTGGGGAGAACCCGCCTAGCGATGAGGTACTGGTAAGCCACGTCTTCCTCTGGAGTTACCCTAAACTGGGTAGAAGGTATGAAATTTCCTGGAGCGGATTGGGAACCCTGACCTGGAGTTCCTGAAGAAGACTTCCTAGTCGGGCGCTTGGTTGCTCGCTTGATGGGTGCCATTTGAGTTCTGCAGTAACTTTGCACGGGGTGCAGATGTCTGAATGACATGTAGAAAATCGGAACAGATGTCTGCAGCAGCGCTTTGCAAGGTGTTCAAATCGATTGAACGGTGTTCACTTCGGCAGATCTTCAAGATGCAGATTAGGTGAAATCTGTACGGCGGACGGCTAGGCGTGCAAATCGTGCACGTTAGGAGTGGACGATCTTGCACGGGTGGCGGCTCTTGTGCTTGCACGGCTCCTCTTGCACGGAGGACGGAGAATAAGAATCGCACGGATTTGGAGAGGTGGCTGCATGGTTCGGGTGGCTGAGAGACAAAAGTTAGGGTTGGTGGTTAGGGCGTACACGCAGCCGACTTTTGTTCAAATTTTTCGAACAAGTGCACGCCGTGCAAAAGGCTGTACGTCGTGCAAAAGTCCTGAAACTTGGTTTTCTACAGCACCCAAGTGCACGTCGTACAAGTACAATTTCCACGCCGTTCACTTTTCTAGAAAACTCTGCTGAAATCTGACACTCAGATGCACGCCGTTCAGATGAAATGCACGTCGTGCAAATCTTATCAGTTAGGCATTCTGCAATCGTTTGTCCAGATTGCATGGCGTACAAGGCGATGTTGCACGCCGTGCAAGATTCTAGAAAGTTTCCAGAACTTTGCTGTCTTATTTCTCCCTGTAATGCACGTCGTGCATGGGTTTTGCACGCCGTTCAAAGTGAAATTTCCTACAGAGAAAAAAATGCAACAGTAAGCACAAATTGCAACGTATTGAGTCTATATTAAGTCTACATTATTACATTTATCCATGACAGCTTATTAAGTAAACTACAGAAAGTTCTTGACTCAAAAACTTAAAACAAATCTATCCTAATGTGGGGTCAACTCCCACAAGGTCCTCCGTTTAGAGTCCGGAGTAAGACTCTTCAATCATCTCATGCGTCTTGGAGGGGGCAAGAGGTTCCCTTGTCTAACACTTCATAAGAAGAATAAAGTTTGCATCTCTGTCCATTCACTTTGAAGCTTTCATCCTTTCCTTGTAGTTCCACATCTCCATACAGGAAGATCTTCAATACAAGAAATGGGCCAGACCATTTCGACTTTAGCTTTCCTGGAAACAATTTCAACCTTGAGTTAAACAATAACACTTGGTCTCCTTCTTTGAAGTCCTTCCTTCTGATTCTCTTATCATGCCATGCTTTTGTCCTCTCTTTGTATAGCTTCACATTCTCATAAGCATCAAGACGAAGTTCTTCTAATTCTTGCAATTGTAAAAGACGTTTCTCCCCTGCTTTCTTCATATCAAAATTCAAGAGTTTGATAGCCCATAAAGCATGGTGCTCTAGCTCCAGCGGAAGATGGCAAGACTTTCCATAGATCAGCTTGAAAGGAGTTGTCCCTATGATAGTCTTGTAGGCTGTGCGGTATGCCCACAATGCATCATCTATCTTCAATGCCCAATCTTTCCTTGAACTAGAAACAGTCTTATCAAGAATGTTCTTCAATTGCCTGTTGGAAACCTCCACTTGCTCGGATGTTTGAGGATGGTAGGGCGTAGAGATTTTATGAGTGACACCATATTTGGAGAGAAGATTGTTGAATTGTCTTTCAGCAAAGTGTGTCCCTCCATCAGAAATAATAGCACGTGGGACTCCAAACTGGGGGAAAATGATCTTCTGAAAGAGCTTGATTACAGATTTGGCATCCGATGCTTGGGTTGGAATGGCCTCAACCCATTTGGACACATAGTCAACTACAACAAGAATATATTGATATCCACATGAAGATGGGAATGGTCCCATATAGTCTACACCCCATATATCAAACACCTCAACCTCTAAGATAGAGTTGAGTGGCATGTCATCACGGCGGGATATGCCTCCAGTTCTTTGACATTTATCACAAGACTTGACAAATAGATTCATGTCTTTGAACAATGTAGGCCAATAGAAACCGGCTTGAAGTATTTTTGATGCAGTTTTCTCTCCTCTAAAGTGGCCTCCATAAGATGAATCATGGCATTCAGAAATAATAGTAGGAATTTCCTCTTCAATCATACAATGGCGAATTAACCCATCACTCCCATGTTTGAACAAGAAAGGATCATCCCAATAGTAAAATTTGACATCATGAAAGAACTTCTTCTTTTGTTGAAACGTCAAACCCGGTGGAAGTTGTCCTGTAGCAAGGAAATTAGCTATGTCGGCAAACCACGATGCTTGAACGGATGACAACGCATAGAGTCGTTCAATTGGCAGATGATCATCAATAGGTAATGAGTCTTCCGCCTTTGTGGATAGTCTAGAAAGGTGGTCGGCAACATTGTTTTCAGTCCCCTTTTTATCACAGATTTCAAGATCATATTCTTATAGAAGCAATACCCAGCGGATGAGGCGTGGCTTGGCATCTTTTTTACTCAGCAAGTATTTGATTGCAGCATGATCAGTGTACACTATCACCTTAGATCCCACTAAGTATTGTCGGAATTTTTCAAAAGCATACACAATGGCCATCATCTCCTTCTCCGTAGTTGTATAATTGATTTGTGCATCATTAAGGGTTTTGCTTGCATAATAGACAGCATGAAGTTTCTTGTCTTTCCGCTGTCCTAGCACTGCTCCTACAGCATAATCACTTGCATCACACATCAACTCAAATGGAGCGTCCCAATCCGGAGGTTGAATGATAGGGGCAGAAATGAGAGCCTCCTTGAGTGTAGAAAAAGCCTTTTGGCATTCATCATCAAACACAAATTCTGCATCCTTTACAAGAAGAGAACATATTGTCTTTGCAATTTTTGAGAAGTCCTTGATAAATCTTCTATAAAAACCTGCATGTCCAAGGAAACTTCGGATGTCTTTGACTGAAGATGGGGTAGACATTTTCTCAATAGCTTCAACTTTTGCCCTGTCAACTTCAATACCCTTATTAGATACCACATGTCCTAGCACTACACCGGATTGTACCATAAAATGGCACTTCTCCCAGTTTAGCACCAGGTTAACCTTTTTGCATCTGGCTAAGACTAAAGACAAATTTGACAAGCATTGATTAAATGAATCACCATATACACTAAAATCGTCCATGAAAATTTCCATTATGTTTTCAATGAAATCCGAGAAAATCACCATCATACATCACTGAAAAGTAGCGGGAGCGTTGCAAAGACCGAAAGGCATGCGGCGATAAGCATAGGTACCATAGGTGCAAGTAAAAGTGGTCTTTTCTTGATCGGGCGGATAGATAGGAATCTGAAAAAATCCGGAATACCCGTCCAAGTAACAAAAATATGAATGCTTTGCAAGGCGTTCTAACATTAAATCAATGAAAGGCAATGGGAAATGGTCCTTGCGGGTTGCCTTGTTTAAACACTGGTAGTCAATACACATACGCCAGCCTATGACCATGTGTGTCTGTATTAACTCATCATTATCTCCTTTTATGATAGTTGCACCCCCCTTCTTAGGTTCTACATGAATAGCACTAACCCAGGGGCTGTCACTAATGGGATAAATGATTCTGGCATCCATTAATTTAAAGATTTCTTTCTTAACCACATCAAGCATGTTTTGATTTAAACGCCTAGGTGGTTCAACAGTTGGTTTGGCATCATCTTCCATGTTTATTCTATGCATACAGATTTTAGGATGAATGCCTTTCAAATCATCAATAGAATAACCAATGACATCTTTATATAACCGCAGTTCATCAAGCAATTTATTCTCTTGTTCATTGGTTAATTCATCATTTATGATAACAGGAGATGAGGAGTTTGGATCAAGAAAAGCATACCTCAGCCCCGGTGGAAGGGTCTTTAGTTCTACCTTATTCTTTGTTGTTCCTTCGTCAACCTTTTCTTCATCATGTAGAGCTTCCACATTATTTGCTTGTGCTTTGAAAATAGGAATAGCTTCAGAATTTTCAGAAACGTGATTTTCAGCAATAACATCATCACAATAGTTTATCATGAATTCAATCATGTCATCAACAAACTCTTCTATGGGATCAACGGTGTCAAACAAATAGATTTCTTTGACTTGTGCGGGTGCTTTCATGGCATCAGAAATAGAGAACTCTATCTCTTCTTCACCCACACGGAGAGTTAGCTTTCCTTCTCTAACGTCTATGAGGCAACCGGCAGTCCGCAAGAAAGGTCTTCCAAAAAGAACTGGATTGCGGGGAGTCTCCACCATATCAAGAACTACAAAATCACATGGTATATAGAACTTGCCAGTTTGTACAAGTATATCTTCTAATACACCTTTTGGGTGCTTAAGAGAATGATCAGCTAACTCTATAACCATCTTGGTTGGCTTTAGATCACCTAGGTCTAATTCCTGCCATAGAGTGGTTGGAATGAGACTAATGCTAGCCCCCAAATCCACTAGACCTTTATCAAACATGACATTGTTGATCTTGCATGGCAATGTGAAAGGTCCCATATCATCCAGCTTTTCCAGAATAGTTGGAGTGCGGTTTTGAATAATAGAACTCACACGTTCGGAAAGCTTAACTATTTCTACTTGATCAACCCTTCTCCTTCTAGACAAGATATCTTTAAGGAACTTGGCATAGGAAGGAATTTAAGCAATAACATCAGTGAAAGGAAGATTAACTTGCAACTTGCTAAGAATGTCCATAAATTTCTTGAACTTGATATCATCCTTATTGTTGACAAGCCTATGAGGGAAAGGTGCAGTAGCTTTAAAAGATGGTGGCTCTTCAATTTTACCTTTCTCCTTACTACAAATAGGAATACTAGGCTCTTCTTCATCAAGTATCTTCATGTCCTTTTCCTTAGATGGCGAAGGTCTTTCAATCTCAGCCCCACTCCTTAGAATGATAACATTGGCCTGCTGTCTCGGATTTACTTCCAGCACACTAGGGAGAGAACCGGATTGTTGTCCTTGTTGAGAAAGAGCTTGTTGAGCTATTTGGTTCTCTAGCATCTTTGTGTGAGTGGAGATGCTGTCCACTTTGGCAGAGAGTTGAAGAATAGCATCTTTAAGTAGCTTGTCATTCCCCCTAAGCTCTTCATTTTGCTGAGTTTGTGTGTTTATGAATTTCTCCATCATAGCTTCAAGAGAGGAGTTTTGAGGTTGTTGTTGCTGTTGCTGATAACTTCTGTTGTTGTAACCCTGCGGATTACCTTGGCGGTTGAACTGTGATTGCTGCGGTGGTTGTTGTTGCCCTTGCTAAAAATTTTGAGCATTGCTAGTATTCTTGTAAGAGAAGTTGGGGTGATCCATCCACCCTGGATTATATTTATTTGAATAAGGATTATATTGCTTGTTCCTATGCATCTCAATAGCATTAACCTATTCAAGATCTCCCTCCATAGTGTTGGGAGCAAAACATTGTGAAGAAGTATGCCCTGGATTACCACAAGCTTCACATGTGGCTTCAGCAGATTGAACCGGCAATGTAGTCAGCTTCTCAAACTTTTGCGTAAGAACATCTAGTTTTGCAGCAATGAGATCAACGACATCAACGTTTTATTTTCCTCCTTGTTTTGGGGTTGAAGAACTTGCAGTAGACGATGATAATTTAGATCCCCTATCACCTCCCCACTGGCAGTGGTTGAGTGATATGTCTTCAATGATGTCATAGGCCTCCATGTAGGACTTAGTCATAAGAGAACCACCGGCTGCGGCATCTAGAGTCAACCGGGTGTTGTAGAACAGTCTGTTATAGAAGGTCTGAAGAAGTAACCAATTTGTAAGACCATGGTGTGGGCAAAGACGTTGAAGGTCTTTAAACCTATCCCATGTGTCATAGAGAGTCTCACCATCGTTTTGAGAAAAGTTTGTAAGTTGGTTCCTCAAGTGAGAAGTTTTGCTAGGTGGAAAATACTTTGCAAGAAAGACATTAAGAAGCTGATCCCAGGTTTTAATAGACTTCTTTGGTAAAGACAAAATCCAAGCCTTGGCTTTATCTCTTAGAGTAAAAGGAAATAGCATAAGTCTTATCACATCAACAGATACACCGTTAATTTTCAAAGTGTTTAAGTACTCCAAAAAATTCTGCAATATGAAGACCTGGGTCCTCATTGGCGGTACCACCAAAACAGTTCTGTTGAATCACCTGCCTCATAGAAGGAGCAATAGAGAAATTGTTCGATTCTATGGCTGGCAAGTCAATGGCTCCACATATGTTGGTGGCAACCGGCATTGCAAAATCCTTCAATGGAGGATCGTCTTCCATGGTTGAAGTGCTTGGTGAAGCTCCTTCAACGGATGAAAAAGATGGCGTGGATGATGATGAAGATGGTGATGGTGGTGATGGAGTACCCTCTAGTAGTAATTGTTCCTTTCTCCTTGATCTCCTCAAGCTTGAAACACTCCTCTCTATTTCAAGGTCTAACAACGGGGTTGTTTGGAGACCTCGTTGCTAGCGACGCATGCAACCTGAAAACAACAAGAAAAATTTGAGAACACAACTAAAAGGTATGTGGAAATTTCGAAAATGAAAATGATGATCTAGTCTCGAATACTAATCAACACTTATTACTCCAATTAATTTACCGTAGCTCCCCGGAAACGGCGCCAAAAACTTGTTGGCTATTTAAGCAACGAGTTTCAATCAAGTTAATGATCTTTTACCCGATTCAACCAAACTCTGCAAGTATACAGAGGTAGTATAGTCAGGATCGAACACAAGGAGCTTTAGTAAACAACTGAACGCAATAGTCCTAATTTTCAGCAATCTAGATCGGTTTTAAAAGAAGTTGGTTGTTTGATTTCTAAGATAAGGAAATGTATAAGAGCTAAATTTATACAAGTAGAAGAGATTGACAAAAGGTTTCTAGTCAAATGATTAATGATCTTGGACATTAGGGATTTCATTCTCATACCATAGCACTTAGGGAACTAAGCAATCTAAACATACACAAGTTCTTATCTCAAAGGATTGATGTGTTGCATTTCATCTCCCGATATATGTGCAACGATCGCAACTTAAAACAACATTCTCATGTTTGAATTTCGTTTTAGATCACAAGCAAGCCTTCAACTCATTTCTAACTACTCGCGTGGATTAGAAAGAGTTGTTATGAAAGATACCTCCATACATTCATACTTATTTTCTCAAATCAAGCACAAATGCAGAAAACATGCACATTAAGCGGCCAACATCATATGCAAGAAGAAGGAAACCGGTATTTTCATAAATAGAGACAAGAAACATAGGTAGTTAGTACGAGATCACATAGTTCCACACATGCTACGGCATGGGAGCTACTCTCCCATGCCCAAGAAGGAGAAAACTACTCGTCCATAACTACACCTTGCATAATTTCAGCAGAAAATGAAGTTTTCGACATGAGTAAGAGAAGAAAAGAGAAGAAGAACCAAGATGTAACCAAGAGAAGAGGGAATTCCGGCTGAAGGACGAAATTCCTCTTCTAAAACTCCTCCAGAACGTACTAGCTTCTCGCCAAAGAAACTCCTCGGAGTTGGGGAAGCTTTGATGCACCTTGGAGCTGCAGATGAGAAAGGAGAAGAAGAGAAATGGCATTCTTTCTCAAGAAAATCCTTGGATCTCTTCAAATTCACCTCCTCCTTGGTCGCCTCTGCCTCTGGGATGAGCAAGGAGTCTCCAATGACCCTTGTAACTATCCCAACACTTCCCTCCTCATTTTAGGCTCGAATTCTCGATTTTCAAATTTCTGAAACTGTTGGCTGAACGGCATGCAAAGTGTTTGCACGCCGTGCATTTAACAAAAGGACGGCAGTTAACTATGCAGTGTATGCCGTGCACGGAGCCTGTGCATGCCGTACGACTTTCCAGAAACATTTGTTGAACTTCTGCGCTCCATGTGAACGCCGTGCAACGCCTTTGCACGCCGTTCATTTCTTTATGCATTCTACAGGAAAGTTTTGCACCGTGCACCATGAGTGTGCACGCCGTACAACAGTGTGTCAGGGTAAGCAGTAGTCTTTTTGGAATGTTGCACGCCGTACAACAAGTTTGAACGCCGTTCACTTTACTATTTCTGCACAAATAAACATTGAAATGAGTGATTTCCATGGTAAAATGGCAAGGCAAGATATGGCAAAGTATTTTAACGAAATGATGGCAAAAGTAATATGAAAAGAGACTAAATCTTGTCAAAATGAATAAAATTTGTGTGTGAAAACATGTGAAAAGATGATTTATAATTCACACAACAAGGATGAAGGGGGAACCAAGGCAAGGTGTTGCCCACCTAGGGACACTTGTCCATGGGCAATGCCACCTCCTTATCTCACCTCATCCACATGTACAAGGCAATTGCCACATGCAAGCATCATGCACCAAGTGTCCACAAGGAAGGTGACACAAACGAAGCCAAAGGTCAAGGAAAGTCAAAGGACGATACACCCATGGCCGGCACACCCTTTGGCCGACACAACATGGTCGACACAAAGTAATCAAAACAGCCATTGCTCGATACAAAGCCCAAACAAGGCAAAACAAGGCCCAACAAGGCAAAACAAAGCCCAAGGCAACTCAAGCAAAAAGCCCAACTCATCCTCTCAACCCTAGAGGATGCAAAGAGAGAGGAAAACATCTATCAAGGTGACAAACTTGTTCATCAACCCTAAAACTTGGGTTATTTGCAAGTAGCACCTCCAACTCTCAACAAAGTACAAACAAACCCTAATCACCACTTAAGGTGATTAGCAAGCAACTAAACACCAGGGTTAGGCAAAGCAAATAGGATAAGCCCAAAATGGAGGTCAGGGTCCTTACAAGCCATAAACCTCTACAAAGGGATTTAGTCCCCAAAATTCGAAGAGAAAAGTGAGGGATATTTCCTCCTCATCTCTTCCTCAAGCTCCCACGTGGATTCCTCAAAACCACGATGATGCCAAAGAACCTTCACAAGAACCAAGTCTTTCCTTTTTAACTTCTTTACTCTCCTATCAAGGATCATCACTAGACCTTCCTCATAGGTCACATCTTCATCGAGCTCAACCTCAACTGGTTGTATCACTGTCCCTGTGTCTGGATGACGTTTCTTCAGCATGATGACATGGATCACTGGATGTAACCTGTGCAACTCTGGCGGCAGCTCTAACTTGTAAGCTACCTTGCCAACATGTGCTATTACCGGATATGGCCCCATATACCTGGGTTCTAGTTTACCTTTCCGGCCAAACCTTAGCACACCCTTTCAAGGTGAGACCTTGAGATACACCTTGTCACCCACCTAGAATTCTAAGTGTCATTGGTGCTTATCGACATATGACTTCTGTCTGTCCTGTGCCGCTTTCAATTGTTGTTGTATCACCTTGATCTTTTTTGTCGTCTGTTGTACTAACTCAGGACCCAAGAGCTGATACTCACCAGACTCATACCAACATAGAGGAGACCTACACTTGCTGCCATATAAAGCCTCATAAGGAGCCATGTCGATGCTCCGCTGGTAACTATTGTTGTAGGCGAACTCAATCAAACTGAGATGTATATCCCAACTTCCTAATAACTACAAAACACAAGCTCGGAGAAGATCCTCTAAAGTCTGAATAGTCCTTTTAGACTGCCCATCTGTCTATGGGTGGAAAGCAGTACTTAACCTCAACTGTGTTCCCAATGCTTTGTGCAACTGTTCCCAAAAACAACTCGTGAACTGAGGACCTCTATCGGAAACTATCATTGTTGGTACACCGTGAAAATGCACTATCTCGTCCACATACATCCGAGCAAGCTTTTCTATTGTATACGTTGTCTTCATGGGTATAAAATGAGCAGACTTTGTCAATATATCCACTATCACCCAAATGGAATCATGATTCCTAGTTGTCCTTGGCAGACCAACTACGAAATCCATATTTATATGATCCCATTTCCACTGCAGTATCGGCATGGGTTGCAGTGTTCCTACCGGCTTTTCACGCTCAGACTTAACCTGTTGGCATACCACACATCTAGCCACAAACTCGGCTACATCCTTCTTTAAACCAGGCCACCAATACAAGTCCTTTAGGTTATGATACATCTTGGTAACTCTTGGATGCATAGCATACATTGATGTGGGCGCTTCCTTGAGCACTAGCTTTCTTAGATTATCAACATCAGGGACCACCATCCTATCACGATAGCAAACCAGTCCATCCTTAGACTCATGGAACCCATCATGCTTCTCGCTTCCAAACTCCAATCTAATTGACTGAACTGAAGCATCTGTCTGTAGTGCATCCTTATCTACTGTCTCAACGTAGGCTTTACTTGCATCTATGCCAACAATCCTACCAACAAGGAGACTTCCATCTGTACATTCATCTGCCGCAAAGAGACAAGCATATCCCGCCTATGGCATACCAAGGAACTCAACTATGCCTTCTTTGTGGAAAGAGAAGAAGACTTTTTGCTAAGCGCATCAGCTACCACATTCACCTTGCCAAGATGATACTCAATGGTGCAATCATAATCATTGATCAGCTTCATCCAGCGACGATGTCGCATGTTCAGCTCACTCTGCGAGAAGATGCATTTCAAGTTCTTATGATCTGTAAAGATCTAACACACTTCCCCATAAAGATAGTGTCTCCAAATCTTTAATGCATGAACCACTGCTGCCAACTCCAAATCATGTGTCAAATAATTCTCCTCATGTTTCATAAGCTGTCGTGAAGCAAAAGAAACCACACGATCTTCCTGCATTACCAACACATCCTAGGCCTTTCTTGGAAGCATCATAGAAAACCACATAGCCTTTCCCAGGCTCTGGAAGCACCAACATAGGAGGACTTGTAAGGACCCTGACCTCCGTTTAGGGCTTATCCTATTTGCTTTGATTAACCCTGATGTTTAGTTGCTTGCTAATCACCTTTAGTGGTGATTAGGGTTTGTTTTTGCTTATTGTGTGTTGGAGGTGCTACTTGCAATTTACCCAATCCTAGGGTAGATGGGCAAGTTGTCACCTTGAGAAGTGTTCCTCTCTCTCTTTGCTCACTCTAGTGTTGAGAGGAAAGGTTGGGCTCGTTGCTTGAGTTGCCTTGGGCTTGGATGAGCCTTGTTGGGCCTTGTTATGCCTTGTTTGACCTTGTTGGACCTTGTGTCGGCCATGGGTGTACCGGCCATGGTTGTGACGGCCATAGGTGTGTCACCTAGGGAGGTGTGTCGGGCATGGAGTTGGGGTGTATCGTCCATGGACCCCCATTGACCCTTTGACCTAGTTTGTGTCACCACTAGTGGACACTTGGTGTTTGATGCTTGCATGTGGCAATGGCCTTGGGCATTTGTTTAAGGCAAGATAGAGAGGTGGCATTGCCCATGGACAAGTGTCCCTAGGTGGGCAACACCTTGCCTTGTCTTACCTTGGTTTCTCCTCCACCCTCTCCTATATATGTACCTTCTTTCTCTTGCTAAGAATCTCTTTAGTGCCTTAGTTTCTCTCTTCTTTGGTGGACGATACCTCTTCCTTTGCAAGCTTGGTGGTCGGTCCTTCTCTTTGGAGTCTTCTTCTTCTTCCTCTTGAGGTGGCCGAAGGTGTTGCTTGGTGCTAGGATCTTGGAGCTTGCTTAAGGTGGGTTACATAACTCCTAACCCTAACCATATTACCTTCTTCTATATTCTTGTATGCTTTCTTATGATCATAATCGGCCATGTATGTTGCTAGATCAGTTTCTTGCTTAGTTACACCTTTAATATTATGGTAATAGTGATCTTGTTGTTATGGTTGAGGTTTGTACCTTTGTGCGCTAGTTGACCAAACCATGTTTTAGGGTTTCCTTGTTGAGCAACACTCCTTTCCCTCCTTGGTCTAGAGGAGTGAGCTTGAGCTTTAGTAATGTGGGCAATATCCCTCTCTCGTTTAAGTTGAGAGGTGAGTTTGTGCTCTAGTTGCTTGAGAAACACCCTCCTCTCACCTATGGATTCGAGAGGTGAGCTTTTTGGTAGATGTAGACATATGTTAATGTTGATCCTGTGGTTGCCCGATTTGTGATAGAGGTTGTGCAAGACTCCTCTCTCAGTTGTTGAGAGGTGAGCCGATCTTCTTGATCAATTAGGGTTGGTGCCTTTATGCCTGATGTTGATGACGATCTTGTTGGGTTGTATCTTGCACGATATGGCTTTTGGGATGGTGCTGCCTGATAGTTAGTCTTGAGTTGCACCCTTGGCCGATATGCCTAGTTGGAGTTTGGTTGGTGGCCGATATCCTTATGTTGGGCGATATGCCTTGTTGAGTGTCCTGCACGATACACCCAGTTAAGATAGTTGGCTTGGTGCCCGATTGTTTCAACCTTCAACCACCAAACGGTTTGAAACCGTTTGGGTGCGTTGACCGTTTGCTAAGTTTGACTCCAAGACCGCATGACCTCAAGGTCGTTTGCCCAAACCGTTTGGGTGCGTTGACCATTTGGAAAGTTTGACTTCCAAACCATTTGGGCTTATGCGGTTTGAAACCGTTTGATCAAATTATCTTGAGATCGATTGGTCCAAACGACCTTGAGATCGTTTGAGCCCAAACGGTCTTGAGACTGTTTGGCCCCAAACGGTCTTGAGACCATTTGGCCTCAAACGGTCTTGAGACCATTTGGATCCAAACGGTCTTGAGACCGTTTGGTCCAAATGGGCTCAAACCGTTTGGACCTCCAACATGGTTTAAATGTTACAATTGATTATGGTGATGTATGTTGAAGCCCTCAATTGGCCAAAGCCATGTTAGCCACTTATAAATTGAGTCAATTAGGATGAGCCTCAATCAATTAATCACCAAATTAACCCTCAATTGAAAGCCAATTAGGGTTAAGTCCATCTCAATTAGGGTTTCAATCGGATAATCATCAATGTTCAATCAAGGTGAATCAAATCAAGGTTGAACCTATCAATTGACCTCCAATTGGGATCAAACTTGGCCCAGACAGTCTTGAGGTCATTTGGATGACCTCCAAATGGTCTTGAGACCGTTTTCCCAAAGTTTGACCAGAAACCAAGTCGGTTGGATAAGGGTTGAACCCTAATTAGGTGTAAAATCAGCAATTTTATCAATTCATCAACTTATTGCAATTGGACCCTCAATCCATCAAATTAGCTCAACCCTAGACCTTCAAACGGTCTTGGGTTGTCACCAAACGGTCTTGAGACCGTTTGGGTCCTTCAACCCAAAACTCAACAAGATCTATACATGAAACATCAATTTCAACCCGATTAGGGTTAGGATGTTGAAGTACCTACAACTCTCAATTGGTTAAGAATTAAACTTTGATTCTTTGCAGGAATGAAATTCAATATATTACCAACAAACCCTCAATTGGTCATCCCTTGGTCAACCCTATCAAACGGTCTTGAGACCGTTTCAATCCAAACGGTCTTGCAAGGTCGTTTGAGATCAAACGGTTTGAAGCCGTTTGACCTTAAACGGTTTGCAACCGTTTGGACCAAAAGGTTCCAAGGTCGTTTGATAAAGTAACCTAGGAATCCACGCCCATCATCTTCAACCTCTATCAAGGTCGGTTATTCCACCATTTTTCTTGCAAAAGTGCAAGGAAGAAGGGAGGTAGAAGAAGAACTAAATGCTAAAATTGCAAGAACAAAAGCATGCATATAAAGCAAAAGAGTTTAGAATTATAAAACCCACCTTAGAACGTTGTTCCTAGAGCTCCAAGCTTCCAAGCTTCAAGACTCTAATGGTGTCTTGAGCTCCACAACTCGGACAGAGGTGATTCTCCAAGGAAAAGGTGGGGATGATCGGCTAGAATAAGGAATCTAAGTGAGTTAACCATAGAACCAACCTTTTTAGGAAGAATTCCACCATGAATTCGAGCTAGAAGATGGTTCCTACTCACCTTAGAACTACTTGGTCGTCTCCCTGAGCTCCAGAGCTTTTCCTTAGCCATTTTGAGAAAGAAGAGAAATGAAGAGGAGAAGTGATATGTTTGGTTGGTTTGTAAGGACAAAGGCTTATATACTTTAGGCTATTTTCCACCTTAAGGACCTCTAGAACTTGAAATTCTCATCCAAGTCCCTACTTATTCAAGGGCACGTCCAAGCTCATCTAAACTTATGCAAATCTCATCAAAACTCAATATCTAAGGTTTAAGGAAAGCCAACTTTCAACTAGGGTACATACATGAAAGGTCTCCATACCCATATTAGGTGATTTTTACCACAAAGATCACTTTTCTTATCTGATTATTCATTGGTGTGTCCCTTTCATCATTTCTACTCTAAATGATATCAAGAGTTATAAAAGATGTTCTAGAAGGTGTATTTTACAAGTTGCAACCCTCAATTTGGGTAAATTACACTTTACTTCCAAATTAGGGTTTTTAAGCGCAAGGATCATTCCACAAGCTGCATCTTGATGCCCAAGCTTGGAAAATCCATCATGCCTCATCTTATTCACTCACATGATGTCTCATCATCAGAGGAACATTTTAACCTGTGAAATTTGCAAGTTAAACCCTTTTAACTAGGTAATTTGCACATAGGTCCCTGCATACAACACAATGCTACAACTTTGTTTTAGAAAGGAGCAAAAATTGAAAATTTATGTTCCTAAGGAACTTAATTACATGCCAGGGAGTTTTCACAAGTATATAATTACATATTTAGGCAAAACTTCTAGGGTTAGGTTATAACCCAGGTCAGGGATGTTACCATAAGGGGTCTATCAAAAGAGAAAGGAAATAATGAAGAACACATTTGATCTATATCCAGACCTAATAACAACAAGTCATGTAGATACTGCAAAAAGAAGGGTCATACAATTGAAGAATGCTTCAAGTCGCAGAATAAGCAGAGACATGAAAACAAAGATCTTCAAGAACAACTTGGTGGTGCCAATATTGTATAATAAGTTGAAAATTTTGTTCTCATGGCATCCTCTACTTGAAAATATCATAATTCATGGATTCTTGACTCTAGTTGCTCCTTTCACATGTGTTCTAGAAGGGATTGGTTCTCCACGTATACTACAGTTGAAGGTAGAATTGTTATTATGGCCGATGATTCTACCTGTAAGACTATTGGAATTGGATCTATCTGTATCAAGATGCTTGATGGTGTTATTAGAACCGTCTCCAATATCCATCATGTTCAAGGTCTTGCTAAAAATCTCATCTCTCTAGGCATCCTTGAAGAAAAAGGTTTTCCACATGCTTCTAGAAATGAAATCATGTCCGTTTACAAAGATGAAACTGTTGTGATCAAAGGTGAAAGACAGACTGAAAATATATATTCACTTATTAGTGAAACTGTCATTGAAACAACTGTTGTTTCTTTTTCATCCACTTCTGATGCTGACAACACCAAGATCTTGCATATGAGACTTGGTCATATGACCAAGAAAGGTCTTGCTATGTTCTTGAAGAAAAGGATTCTACAACTATTTCTGATACATGTTCTTCTCCTAGTGTCACCAAATAGGTGGAGCTAGAGGTTGATGATGTGTCATCACCACTACATGGCAGTTTGACACCTACTGTAATTAATCAAGATGCCTCAGATAATGATGTAGATGAGGTACCTGATGCACAACCCTATAGTGTTGCTCATGGCAGAGAAAGAAGACATATTAGGCCACCATCAAGACATTCAGATTATTTTGCTGCTTATAATTTGTCTACTACCAAGGAGATCGATGATGTTGGTGAGCCATCTACATACATTGAAGCTGTGGTGTCTCCAGATTCAGCTATGTGGTTTGCAACTGTGAATGAAGAGATGGAACCACTTGTTAAGAATCAGATATGTGAGCTTGTCAAGACATCTGTTGAAAAGAAGATCATCAACAAAGATAGTCATGTTGATATGATGAAAAAGCCATTTCCAGTTTCCAAGTTCAAGACGTGCTTGGACTTGGTTAGCTTTCATAACTGAAAAATATACCCTTAGGGGCTGGAGGAGAAGAAGATTGCTATTTCCCTTGTAAGATGCTGACTTCGAGTCAAGGTGGAGGTTTGTTATGCCTCGAAGACTCATAGTCCTAATCTCAATCCTACATGGTGTGTCAATCCTATTTTGTCTCTTGTCTTGATTTGAATCCAGCCCATGTTCCTACTTGGATTTGGATTAATATTCCTATTTGGAGTTATAGACGGATCTATCTACATACAACTCAGACTCCTATTGTGTACTAGACTCCTATTAGGATTGTTTATTCCTAGTTGAATCCTTATGGCATGGAGGCTATAAATAGGACCTTAGGGCATGAGATTTTCTTATACTGAGAAGTGGAAACTTACAGTGTTGTACTAAAGACAGTTCTCTCTCTTCTTTGGATGTAACCTTTTCTGGTTCTCTCTCTTTGGGGGTAAATCTCCTTTGTAATCTTCTTGCAATAGTGAAATTCTCTCTCCTCCCATGAAATAGGTCCTCCAGGTCGAACCACGTAAATCTCGTGTTCATTATAAATCTTGTGTTCATTATTTGTGTGGATTGCTATTCTTCTTCTCGGTGGGTACATTTTGTTCATTGCTCTTTCTATTGTGCTGACTCAACAAAAAAAACTTTGGGGTTAAACCCTTCGATACATAATGTCATATCCTCGTCGGTGTCCACAAGAACATTGTAAGATACCTCTTATACTATAGATATTGCCTATTTGGGTTATTCCTAAGCATCATGTAGTGATTTCTTCCTTCTTTCGGTGAAAGAGACTCGTCTTTAAATGTCGAGCATGAGAAATTGTGTTTAAAACACAGCTTTTTTCACTTTTGAATTTGATAATTTTGAATTCTTACACTAGCAACTTTGGACCTTTTGAAGGTGTTTCAGATGATCGATGTTGCCACCCACCGACCAAAACCGATTACTAAAATATCTCGTGACCCACTTATATTCTTCTTCAATGTATATCTTCCAATTTTACTTTGTTCTAGATCTATAATCAACACTTCTCTCATCCAAAACATGAAATTTGTTCACCTAAGAATTTCAAGTTGTATGTCGTAACATGGTAATGAGGCACCATTAAAGCCCAATGCGATCATTGTTCTAGATGCCCCAACGATGTAGTACCACAACCAATAATCACTTTCTATCCACATCATCCTCACAGTGGTGGAGCCAGCCCCCTGATGAATGGGGGGCACATATAAAAATAACATTAAGTACATATGTGGAATTCATATTAAGTGTCAACATGTCTCAATCGACCTATTTACTTTGATCTAGATAACAAAATGGATAGATCTTACATAAATAAAAAAAGAGGTTGAAGACATAACTCAACACTTAGTAGAGTACTTAATTTTAGATCTGTATATATGGATTATTATATATATATATATATATATATTATAATATGCTATATACATTTATGATTTTTTTACATCTAAGATGAGTTTGAAATGGTGACTTCTGATATTGAAAAGATTTAATCATTTTTTTATAAGACCAACCATTCTATTAAATTAATTATCCATAAATATAGGTCGTTTTGAAAAAAACCACATACATTTTCTGTTCAATATTGACTATGTGGATTATTATATATTTTTTAAATCAAACAAATAATTTCCTACTTGATGAGTTTGCCAAATCAAGTAATTAAAAAGTAACATAACCTAAGAAAACTGAATATATAAGCAGTATCACGTGGCAATTACTATTATTATTTAAAAATCAAGAAAACATAAAGATACTTATGATGGTGGTAAACCTATTTATTAATTTTACCTAATAAATCAATAAATGTTGTGACAATATATTGTTCACTAAATTATTATGATTGCTATTTCTATGTTGCGTTGGAAATTAGGTAAATATAAAAATTCTATTATCTTTGACATCATGATGAAATAATATGTATAATTTAGAGGAACAATATTTACACAACTTACGAATAGAATTATAATTTTAAGAATTAATATCATAAGATACATACTATTATATTATTTTAACAAATATTTAGTGATGTATAAAATTAAAAAAAAACACATATTTTAAAAATATTATTAGTAAATTTATAGTGAGACCATGTACTACTAAGAATATCATATTTCATTTTATTTTTCCTAACATACATTAAACTCATAATTGAAAAGAGTCGGAATAAATCCGCACACGTAACACATACACCTATGGACTATGTTGTTGCTATATTTGTTATAGATTTAGTTATTTATATATAATATAATACTATTTGATATCCCATGGAGTATATTATTAATTATAGATATTGGTTTTTTGTTTTCGGATTACCTATGCACTTACTATATTATTTATATATACTTTGGAATTCCATAAAATATACAAATAATTATAGATATTAGTTTATTTTTTATACGACTATGTACTTGTTATATTTTTTATATATTTAAGTATTTATTTGTACATATAAAAATATTTGACAATTAATAAAATATACTATTAATTATAGATCATAAAGTATATTATTAATTATAGATATTGACTTCTTATTTAATCATCATAAAACTGATGTAAATTAATAGTTAGTCAATTGACATAATGTATGTATTTTTGGTATTTTTGTTAATATGTTTAATAAAAAAATACAACGATTGATTATGTAACAATGAGATATATTCATATAAATAAAGAAACGTCGTTTATTTTATAAAATTTACCCTAATTTAATGTGTTTATATTTATAATTCTTAATTAAAATCGTATTGATAATAATATTATTTATAAAAAGAGTATTTACATAATTTAAAAATAGATTAATAAGCGTGTGAAGTGGATAAATTATAAAAATATCATTAACTTTTGATATCATGTTACATATATATAGAACATATATATGTTAAAAAAAATTCAAACTTGGAGGAAGACACTTGCCCCTGCTTCACCCCCCTCCAGCCACCGTCTGCACAGTTTCTCTATTAATATACGTGAGTTTTAGGTACTTTCTTTATCCTTTTCGGCGTCGAACTTTATCTATCTATACAATCAACATACGTGTCAATATACATATTCCAGATGGAATATACAAGCAAATTGGTACAATTCCCCATCCTTATGACACCAAAAAAAAAAAAAAATTGAGAAACTAACGGAGAGAGCAATTCCACTAATCTTATCCTCTTCTCCGGAAGCGCCGCAAATGCACAGGCTTCAGCATAAGCCACGCGCACTACCTCTGCTACACTGTATATTATATTTTAATATACTTCGTGACGGTGGATGATATTCTCTCTCAACAAGGTACGAACCAGACTTTCCGGTTGGCGTCACACGTCACCCCACCCACCGCCCGGTGAGACACGCCAGATACATCAGTTGGGAGGCGCCGATCTCGCCGTCCTCGGGCGTATCTAGCTCCGACGTCTCGTAACCGCCATCGGCACTCGTGGACACCGCCTCCGTCGTCGACCCATCCTCCATGCCCCGCTGCGGCAGCGCCGCGGCTGATGCCAGTGCGCCCCGGCATAGCGGGCAGGTTGCGTGGCCGTGCTCGACCCAGCTGTCCAAGCAGGTCCGGTGGAACACGTGGTCGCAGAGCAGCTCCCGGACCTCGTCCCGATCCCGCATCTCCGCCAGGCACACTGAGCAGCATTCCGCGGCGTCATGCATAAGGCCGCGGCAGCTTGCGTTATCGTCCCGGCGGCGGCTGATCAGGACGCCGTAACTGCTGACCGGAAGAGATTTATAGAGTGGAGGAGGTGAGGGTTTTGAGCGGTAGGGGAGGAAGTCTGTTTGGATGTCGTCCGGCGACCAGTAGAAGTGCGCAGTGTGGTGCCAGAGCAGGGCGAGGAGGGATCTGGTGGACCATTTGAGCAACAGCAACACGGCGAGGCAAGGGAGGAGATGCAGGAGGGTTGACGGAAGAAGGAGGGATGTCTGCATCACTACCGAGGTAGACGACGCTTTCGACATATCGGTTACCTCCATGGGTTTCCCGTATATGTGTATGACAAGAAAACGGCGAGTGTGTATAAGCAGTCGGGAGACGGGTTGGAGAATGGAGAAATGATGGATTTTCTACCCCCTCAGCATTGTAGCTCTATATATAGATTGTTCAAAACTTATCATATTGATGCTAGCACACACCTTTCCGGAAAGGGACTAAAGAAAAGACGGGTTTTGTCAGATTTTAAATTTGTATCAATCCATTTGGGAATAAAAGGCAAAACTATGAAAGGAGTTCTAACTGACTTACATTGAAACGGGGATACTGACCGCAACGAGAGGCACTCTATGATGAGCTTTAACTCTGAAACGACAACTTTGTGGGTCAAATGTTACATTGTGACGTGGCGATGCGGCTTATTGTTGTGTTACACATTCATATTGTATATAAAAAAGTCTGTCGAAGAGTTTCTCTGTATTTTTTCTTCTATTTCTTTTTAAATTACAAAACATTCGTTGATTGTAATGCATATGACGTATGAATCAATTTTTCTTATATTTCTAATTAAAATTTTATCTTATTTTAGTAATGTACTTAGTAAAGATTATCTTCTAGTTCTCTTTTTCAAGACAATTACATAGAAATAGAAGGCAGCCGTACAACAAAACAATCACAATTATAATTATGTTGTCATTCTATTTTGAATGCCGATTTTAATCCGCCAAACTTACATTTATGGACCTGAGGTTGACATTACTTTGCCCAACTTTTTACACTTTCTTTAGAAGCTCCACAATCTATTGGTAATAAGAACTCAAAATTGTTGAAGTCAAAGGTATTAAAGTATGTCGCTTGTTCATACATACTTTCTCATGCTTTATCACTTTAATCGGGGCAACTTACAGGCTTGTCTGTCTCACAATAAAATTGTCACCTTTCAAACTCACCAATGGAGGAATTCCTTTTTGTTCCACACATTCATTTTTTTTCCTTAAATCATCCAAAAATCAAGATATCTATCGATCAATCTCCTCCTGTGAATCAGTTAAAAAATTCATTTGTGGGTCTTTCTTAACATCAATTCCTACATTTTAAAGTATATTATAAAGAATAGCCCTGGCAAGATCATGCATGTACTTGAAACATGGGAGCTCCATACAATGAATTGTATGCTCCATAAAATCTCTAAGCATGCCTTGCGGCAAATTGTGCATACCTTATCTACTGGGAATAGAGAAATCAAAAGAAATACACGAGGATAGCATGATATGCTACTCGTGACATATGCAGTCTAACATATCAATAGGATGCTATGAAGAATATCATGAAAATGATCAGTTTGAAAATACCTACAAACTATTTTCTATCTAGTAGTCATGTCAAACTTAATATCTATGTCCTTAATAATTTTGTTACAAAGAGACACCCACTAAAGCATGTTGGGATTTAGGGGGGACAATGTCCTAGTTAGAAAAATAATTAAGATCAAAAGATGGAATCATGACACAGAAAATCTAAAGCACAATTGAAATAAAAGTCCATGCCACATATACTACCGCCTAACAAAGTATGATCTTGGACCACCAAAGATCGATCCTTGGAGGCCAACAAAGAGTATGAAGAAGCCTATGTTTTGCAATATAGCCAAAAATTACTGAATCTAGTGGGCAATGAAGTCATCTTCCATTGAAGGCCCCAAAAGAAATGACCTCATATACCACAATATCCTCAAAAGACTCTTGTAGACCTCTATTAAACCACATTGTTGCCTCCTCCAAGACAAACATAACCTTAGAGATAGCCATGTTGTAGGAAGCATAAATTACATCTACATCACTCACAGTCATCCTCATGTGTCACAGTGCACCCAAGCACCATCTTTATGGCAATCCTTATTCAGGAGCACGGTGGATGATGTCAAAGTACACCAAACGACATGTGATAAGTGTAGTGACTTCAGGTCTAAGAACCACAATCACCACCATCATTATGAGATGTGACTCTAACTACCATTCATGGTATCCATGTATCACTCTCGAGGTGGGTCTATCTGATACACTGTTCTCTAACAAGTATCTATGTATTTGGTTTGATATCTCCATATCATTGATAATTAGATTCTTCTATCAACCAACATACATTCTAATCTTATGTTTTATTGATGTCTATGTATATTTCCACAATAACAACTGATTAAGGACAAAACAAGAATACATACCCTTAGCATACATATGATCTCACTGTTCAGGTCATCAACCCGAAGACATATGTCATTGAGTATATTATTCTATAGACATCTATAAGTTTTATGTCCATCTCACAATATAAAACACAAACATATAGATTGGAAACTTGCCTTTATTGATATGATCAATGTAGTATTACAAATCGTTTACATAGTATCCCATTACAATCATCAAATGATAGTCTCTATGGGAATACATACCAACAGATTCCCACTTGCACTTATACCCAATCACTCATGAATCTCAATCCAAGTGATCGAACATGTCTGTCATGTTACTTCTGTGAAAGTGCTTTTGTGAGCGGGTCAGCCACATTGTTTTTTGTAGGTACTACGCAAATCTTCACATCTCCTCATTGTACGATTTCTCATATTTGATGGAACCACCATAGAATATGTTTGGAACGTTGGTGCGATCTTGGTTCTTTAGCCTATGTAATTTCTCCGTTGTTGTCGCAAAACAACTCAATTGCATCACCAACGCTTGGAACCACTCCAAGTTCAGAAATGAACTTCTTGATCCACACAGCTTCCTTTGCAACATTAGATGCGGCAATATATTCGGTCTCTATTATAGAATTTGCAACCGTCTCTTGCTTGGAACTCTTCCAGCTCACAACTCTGTTGTTCAGGCAAAACACAAATCCAGATTGCGATCTGTAGTCATCTTTGTCAGTTTGGAAGCTAGCATCGGTGTAACCCTTTACCACGAGCACTTCCTCACCACCGTATACCAAGAATTGATCCTTAGTCTATCTCAAGTACTTTAGGATGTTCTTTACGACTATCCAGTGACATTCACCTAGATTTGACTGATACCGGCTCATCATGCTCAAAGCATACGACACATCAGGATGAGTACATAACATTGCGTACATGATAGATCCAATTATGATGCATATGGAATCTTACTCATGTGTGCCCATTCATCACATGAACTAGGACATTGGGCTTTAGAGATCTTAACCCCATGGGACATGGGCAAGTTACCTCTCTTAGAACCCTCCATGCTAAACCTCTATAGCACCTTATCAATGTATGTGCTCTGGCTTAGGCCTAGAAGCCTTCTAGATCTATCTCTATAGATCTTAATCCCTAGTATTTAGGATTCTTCAACTAAATCCTTCATAGAGAAGGTCTTCCCTAGCCAACCTTTTACTGTCTGAAGAGTAGGGATGTCATTTCCCATCAATAGTATGTCATCCACATACAATATGGGAAATATGATTGTGCTCCCACTAACCCTTTTATAAACACAAGGTTCATCTTCATTTTGATTAAAGCCAAACTTTTTGACAACTTTGTCAAAACATAGATTCCAGCTCCGAGATGCTTGCTTCAATCCATAGATTGACTTTTATAGCTTACAGACTTTATTGGCTTCCTTTGGATCAATAAAACCCTCAGGTTGAGTCATGTACACATCCTCAAGTAAATTCCCATTAAGGAATGTTGTTTTAACATCCATTTGCCAAATCTCATAGTCATGATAAGCTGCAATGGCAAGCATGATCCTGATGGATTTAACCATGGCAACTGGTGAGAAGGTCTTGTCATAATCAACACCTTGAATTTGACAGAATCCTTTCGCAACCAATCTACCTTTATAGGTTTTAACATTTCCATCCATGTCAGTCTTCTTCTTGAAGACCCACTTGCACCCTCACTTTATGGATCATGCAACTCTGAGAGAAGATGCATCAAGTCAATACCTTTACCTCCTCATGCAACTCCTCAATAAAATATTTGTCCTTACTAATGACTCCTCAATAAATAGTTCCCTGTGAAGCTTCCTACCATTGACAAGTAGGTAAAAAAAACTCACTTCTATAAATAGTCAATCAAAAAACCAACCCTAAATATGTGTGCTTTATGAGGCCAAGCAACTTGGACACCTCCTTTGTATCCCAAATGATAGAGCCATTGCCAAGGTACCAAACATGGAGAAGAATCCTACAATTGTCTATGTGGAAACACATCCCGCTATCACACAGACAACGAGGTGTTACGCGAAAAATATGTGGAAAACACCATAAACCACAGATTACCAAAATACGAGTTAATTAAAACCGATTGCGGAAAATGAATAACTGAGAAACTATTACATTTAGGTCCTCAACCTGCAGGGGAAACATGTTATATAAACATATACAAGCCTTGATACATGTCCACATCTTAGAGGAACAGCTGTCTTGTCATCACATGAGTTCATCACCTGTTTATATATACATAAAGGCCCACATCTGGCCAGCAACAGGATATACAAAACATCAACAGCTATGCATCGTGAAACAACGTCAAAACACCTCCAAGGACCTGAGAGTACATGGATGACTCTAAGATTCTACTACAAAATGACCAAAATAGCAGCATGTCCATTTCTTGCCTTCTACTGCTCGTCTTGCTGCTCGGCCGCAACTCCGCGACCACCACCACGTCTAGCTCGAACACCTGAAAACTAGCGGGGTGAGACAATTGAACATTATCCCAACGAGAAACATAACTCCCCGCCAAAACTATAAAACCAAGAGGATAAAGCAACAACAGAAGATAAATAATAAAATGTAGAATAATAATAGTCTATACAGCAAGGCTATTCGTACCATCAAGCTTACCAGGCTGTATGGAAGACATATATTCAATTATTTCTCTATGGAACATGATTAACAAGATAAGAATTATAAAGGCTTACCACATAACATGAGGAACATATAAGTAACTGCAAGGTATGACAAGATTAACTACACAAACAAGACCTCAATCAATGTTCTGTGTTTTGCCTTAAGCAATAAATACTATACGGCTGGATTATTTATTATTAAGCCCTAAGGAAGTGAACTGTACCGTTCAAATCCAACCGACGGCTGCGAAACCCAGAGCAGGTGCCATACAAGGTCAATGGAAGAGCTAGACTCCACGACCTCCCACCTCATGGTCAGTGCACGAGAACCAAAGCAGGATCGCAGTCTCATGCTTAAGTGGCATCAGCCACAGGGTCAGCTCCATAGGTTTCCCTTTCTCTAGCTCGCCTCGGTACAGGTCTCAGCGCTTGTATATTTGAGCCATGGGTCTGTTCACCGTGCTCTGAGCCATGAACGCATTCATGCTCCCATATCACATATCCTGAGCCATGAGTCTATTCACCATGCTCCTATACACATCTCGAGTCTGCAATCGTAGCTGCACTCGAATCGTCACTATTTTAGGCTAGGAGAAACCTCGCATATTCAACAATATGTGCTCCGGGTTAACCCGTAGGAGAACCCGTTTCACCATCACCAACTTCTGACGATGATGGATCTATGGCCATGGCAACTCCATGATATATTCCACTATGATTAATTTGTATCTTTTATATGGATTGCAAGATTCAACCAAGTTATATAACATGTAAACTATAATAGAATAAACACTATGAAACTCAATAGTATGCTTTCATTGAAGTCAACATCATTCTGATCCATCACAAGGATCCCACATTACATGTTTCTTCTTGCCAATCATCCAGATCCATCTCAAGGATCATCACATACCATGGGATTTCAATCCCTTATCACATAGTGCCACTGCATCTCAAGGCTTACATCATCGACATGGGATAGCAATCCCAAGCACTTTAGTCAAACTTAAGTCCTCAAACTAAATACATCATATATATACCTCATCAGCAAGAGTAACTATCAAAGCAATGTTACTCATCATATAAACCTCATAGCCTTTTTCTTGGCTATGCATCACCTGCATGGTTAGTGTACACAATAATTATAAGCTTAATAGAAAGACCATGTTATCAATATAAGGTGACATTAATGACTATAGGCTTTAGCAATCATGCCTCAACTTGTGCTCATGAGCATAGGTTACATCATTAGGCAAGGCATTCTACATGCTTATCATTTCCTCAGCATTATACATAATATCAAGCTGATCACATGCATATGTAAAGACATGTAAGTTACATAGATGCGTTTTACCATATTGATTACCAATAAGCATATCAAGGGCCACCATCATGACTAAACGTGATACAAGGACAACATGTCGGTTTCCATAAGGGCAGAACCCTCACTACAAGCATCCACTATTCTCACTAGAGGTGGAATAGGGCAAAGAAAATAGACTATCCCATGCACTCAAGGGTAACATGCAACGCATGCCGTGCACATCTGTGTCACGCAACGCTGTGTCATGCATATCGCCATAACGCCATGACGCCCAACGCATCCTTAGCTATCGGCCAACCACTCATATCAGGTAGAAGAGTATCATGCAACTCCCGTCAGGGGTAGGGATACCGGCCGACACACACATAGGACTAGTGTGACGCCCGTCACAGAACGACTAGCAACGCCTCCCCAACGTCAGGTCATAACAGGGGGGGTAAGGTTATCGGGAAGAACATGCAACATAGAGTGACGCCCGTCACACACAGGTTCAAGGACGCAAGTGTATTGTCCAACACAAACATAACATGTCGCGCACCACTCTAGGACAACAGGGGTATCGGGCAACACTTCCCCAAGATCATAACGGTCATGAAGCAACTCCTCAAGATCGTCCTCAACCTTAAGAGCAAGGGCACCAAACCCTAAGGAGTCAAGAAGATGGCTCACCTCTCAACTTAAATGAGAGAGGGGTCTTGCACATCTCTTAACATCAAACGGGCAGCACAAAGAACAACCCTAAATGAGGTCCACAACTACCACCAAGCTCACCCTTCAAGTCCATGGTGAGAGGCGGGTGTTGCTCAAGCTACTAGAACACAAGCTCACCTCTCAACTTAAATGAGAGAGGAGTGTTTCTCATGATACTAGAACTCAAGCTCACTCCTCAAGACCTAGGAGAGAAGGGAGTATTGCTCACCAAGAAACCCTAGAACACATGGTTCGGCCAACAAGAACAACTTAAGCAAGGAACTAACCATTAAAATATAAGGACATAGAAAGAAGGTAGTGTAGTTAGGGTTAGGAGTTATGTAACCCGCCTTAAGCAAGCTCCAAGCTCCTAGCTCCACGCACCACCAAGGAAGAAGGAGACTCTAAGGCAAGGATCGGCCACCAAGCTGGCAAGAAGAAGAGGGGATATCGTGCACCAAGGTAGAGGAGAAACTAAGGAACTAAAGGGATCCTTAGCAAGAGAAGGGAGTCACATATATAGAAGAGGATGGAGGAGAAACCAAGGTAGAGCAAAGAAAGGTGTCGCCCACCTAGGGACACTTGTCCACGAGCAAAACCACCACTCTAGCATGTCTTAAACACATGTCCAAGGCCATTGCCACATGCAAACATCAAGCACCAAGTGTCCACTAGTGGTGACACAAATGAGGTCAAAGATGCTCAAAGGTCCATGGGCGACACACCTGAATGATGCGCCACCACCACCACCATGGGAGACACAGCCTGGGCGACACAAGCACCCTCTTGCCCAACACAAGGTTCAACCAAACAAAGACAAGGCACCACAAGGCCCAACGAGCTCAACTAAGCCCAAAGGAACTCAAGCAACGAGCCCAAACCTTCCTCTCTATTTTAGAGGAAGCAAGGAGAGGGAGGAACACCTCACAAGGTGGAAAACTTGCCCACAAACCCTAATCTTGGGTATATTGCAAGCATCACCTCCAACTCTCAACAAAGCACCAACAACCCTAATCACCACCAAAGGTGATTAGCAAGCAACTAAGCATCAAGTTTAAGCAAAGCAAACAGGGTAAAACCTAAACAGAGGTCAGGGTCCTTACAAACTAACCCTCTACAAAGGGATTTCATCCCCGAAATCCGAAGAGAAGAGCGAGGGATACTTCCACCTCATCTCTTCCTCAAGCTCCCACGTGGCTTCCTCAACGCCACGATGATGCCAAGAAACCTTCACAAGAACCAGGTCCTTCCTTTCCAGCTTCTTAACTCTTCTGTCAAGGATCATCACATGACCTTCCTTGCAGGCCACATCTTCATCAAGCTCAACTTCGTCTGGATGTATCACTATTCCTGTATCTAGATGACTTTTCTTAAACATACTGACATGGAACGCTGGATGTAACTTGTGCAACTATGGCGGTAGCTCTAACTTGTAAGCTACCTTGCCCATACGTGCTATGACTGGGTAAGGCCCCATATATCTAGGTGCTAGCTTACCCTTTCGTCCAAACCTCAGCACACCTCTCCATGGCGAGACTTTAAGATACACTGTGTCTCCTACCTGGAACTCCAAAGGTCGTCGGTGATTGTCTGCATAAGACTTCTGCCTGTCCTGTGCCGCTTACAACTGTTGATGTATCACCCTGATCTTCTCTGTTGTCTGCTGTACTAACTCAGGACCCAAAAGTTGATATTCACCTGACTCATACCAACATAATGGAGATCTGTACTTCCTGCCATATAAGGCCTCATAAGGAGCCATGTCTATGCTCCGTTGATAACTATTGTTGTAGGAAAACTCTATTAAACTGAGATGTACGTCCCAACTGTCTAGGAAATACAAAACACAAGCTCGAAGGAGATCCTCCAAAGTCTGAATAGTTCTCTCAGACTGTCCATCTATCTGCGGGTGGAAAGCGGTACTGAACCTCAACTGTGTTCCCAACACTTTGTGCAACTGTTCCCAGAAACGACTCATAAACTGCGGACCTCTGTCGGAAACTATCGTTATTGGCACACCGTGCAACCACTCTATCTCATCCACATATACTCGAGAAAGCTTCTCGGCTGCATATGTTGTCCTTACTGGTATGAAATGGGCAGACTTTGTCAATCTGTCTACTATCACCGAAATGGAATCATGATTCTTAGTTATCCTAGGCAGACCAACTATGAAATCCATAGTTATGTGATCCCATTTCCACTGTGGTATCGGCAGGGGTTGTAATGTACCTGCCGGCTTCTGATGTTCAGCCTTAACTTGCTGACATACCACACATCTAAACACAAACTCCGCTACATCCTTCTTCAAACCGAGCCACCAATATAAGTCCTTCAGACTATGATACATCTTGGTGACTCTTGGATGCATATCATACATCGACGTGTGCACTTCCTCGAGCACTAGCTTCCTTAGATCACCTGTATCGGGGACCACCATCCTATCTCAGTAGCAAACTAGTCCATCCTCAGACTCATGGAACCCATCACTCTTTTCGCTGCCGAACTCTGATCTGATCAACTGTACCGCATCATCTGTTTGATGTGCATCTTTGATCTGTTGTCTCAGCATAGGCTTGACTTGCATCTGTGCTAAAAGTCCAACTGGCAAGGAAACTTCCATCTGCACATTCATATGCCACAAGGAAACAAACATATCCCATCTATGGCATACTAGGGAACTCAACTGTGCCTTCTTTGAAGAAAGAGAAGAAGACTTTTGGCTAAGCGCATCGGCCACCACATTCACCTTACCAGGATGGTACTCGATGGTGCAGTCGTAGTCATTGATTAACTCCATCCATCGACGATGTCACATGTTTAACTCATGTTGCGAAAAGATGTACTTCAGATTCTTGTGATCTGTGAAGATTTGACACACTTCCCCGTAAAGATAATGTCTCCAAATCTTTAACGCATGAACCACTTCCACCAACTCCAAATCATGAGTCAGATAGTTCTCCTCATGTTTCTTAAGTTGTCGCGAAGCAAAAGAAACCACATGCTCTTCCTGCATCAGCACACAACCTAAACCTTTCTTGGAAGCATCACATAAAACAACATAGCCCTTTCCAGGCTCTGGCAGGATTAACACTGGAGCACTGGTCAGCTTCTCCTTCAGACTTTGGAAAGCTTGTTGACAATGATCATCCCAGACAAAAGGTACATCTTTTCTTGTCAACTTCGTCATCAGCAACACAATTGCACTGAAGTCTTTGATAAACCTCCTGTAGTATCCTGCCAAACCCAGGAAACTACAAACTTCTGTCGGTGTCTTCGGCTGCTCCCATTCTACAACGGACTTCACCTTCCTCGGGTCCACTTTAACTCCTTCTACAGATATCACGTGACCCAAGAAAGTCACTTCTTCCAACCACAACTCACACTTACTGAACTTGGCATACAACTGATGTTGGCGAAGAAGAGTCAACGCTAGTCGAAGATGTCACTCATACTCTTGGCGGTCCCGACTATAGATCAAGATGTCATTTATAAAGACCACAACAAACTGATCTAGGAACGGACGGAACACTCTGTTCATCAAATCCATGAAAGCAGCAGGTGCATTTGTTAGCCCAAACGGCATAACCACGAACTCGAAGTGACCATACCTCATCCTAAAAGCTAACTTTGGTATGTCATCCGCCTTAATCCTCAACTGATGATATGCAGACCGTAGATCGATCTTTGAAAATATTATAGCATCATGCAACTGATCGAACATATCGTCTATCCTCGGCAATGGGTACTTGTTTTTTTATCGTGACTTTGTTCAACTGCCGGTAGTCTATACATAACCGCATCGATCCGTCCTTCTTTTTAACGAACAACAATGGAGTGCCCCAAGGCGACATACTTGGTCAGATGAAACCTTTCTCCAAAAACTCTTGCAATTGCTTCTTAAGCTCTTCCATCTCTACTGGAGCCATCCTATATGGTGTCTGTGCAACTGGTTGCGTTCCTGGAACCAGATTGATCTTGAAATCAATCTCTCAGGGTGGAGGAACACCGGGAAATTCATCAGGAAACACATCTGCAAAATCTCAAACAACCAAAACCTCTTCAAGGCTAGGACCTTTCGCCTTGGTAGCCACAACAGTATCCACCACGTGAGCTAAGAATGCCTCACATCCTTGCCGTAGCAGCTTTTCTGCCACCATAGTTGATACCAGACATGTCGGAAGCATCTTCCTATTTCCTTGGAAGATCCACTTCTTACCGCCATCATCAAACACAGCTTGCTTGGAACCACAGTCCAAAACAACCTTATACTTCTCTAACGTATCCATCCCAAGGATCACATCGAAACTGTGCATATCAAGTGGTATAAGATCCACTTGTATACTGTGTTCTGAAAAAGATAAGACACAAGATGGACACTCTTCTCGAAGCATTGAGGAACCATCAAGAGGGGTTTCTAACAACAAGCTATCCTTCTTACAACTAATAGGTAAATGACAGTTTTCAAGCATACGATAGGCAATAAAAGAGTGGGTAGCACCCGGGTCAACCAGAACATATATAAAGCAAGAAGAAGACATATCAGAATGAAATAACTCCATCTGACCTACCACCACTCACGGGTTGACTATCGCCTCCGGCTGACTCATAGCATAGAATCGAGCTGTTGCTTGCTGTCCACGTCCTCTGCTTCCTTGAGCAGTCGATCCAGCTGGTGACACTTGATTTCATCCTCACCCTCTGCTACTACTAGGCTGCTCTCTATCTGATCCTTATTGATTCTGTCTTGGATGTTGCATCACTTCAACATCTCTATTCTGGCAATGTAACTTGAGATGCCAGGTTTGACCACAAAGATAGCATGCCCTATCTTCAAACCGTGGCCTAGATGGCCCTCTCACTGCCACTGAAGATGTACTATGCGCCTTAGACGGAGAAGAAACATATCCTCTCCCCTTACTCAGAGACCACTGTGATGGTACACTGGAACCTCTCATCACAAAAGGTGTTGAAAACCTTGGCTTTTTGAAGCCACCAAACCTCTGTCCCTAGAACTGAGCAGACCTCTTTTTTAGTCATGGATTCTCTTTTCTCCCTTACTGATCGTTCAATCCTCCAGACAGATTCCACAAATGTAGCTGACCGCTCACGGTTCTCCAATGCAGAAACAGGTGTTGTCAGCTCAACACTCAGACCCTTCTCGAAACGTCTGATCCGCTCCTCATATATTGCTGCCATGTGAGGACAAAACCTCAACAGATCCATGAACTTAGCCTCATACTCAGTGATGTTCATCGTTCCTTGTCACAAGCTCTCAAACTGACTGATCTTCTCATCTAGATATGTCTTCGGAAGGTATCTGCTGACGAACTCGCACCGGAAAACTTCCCAACCGATCACCTCACCAGGTCGCTTCTCTTCCTCGATGGTCCACCAGTGACCAACACTACCCTTCAGAAGGTAGACATCGTTCTTTACTTTGTCTCCTTTGGGGATGTCGAGGATCTGGAAAGCCTTCTCAAGACTTTTCAGCCACAGATATGCATCTGCTGGATCATCCGTTCCAGCATAATCCAAAGCTTCGACTCGGCGAAGCCATTCAAAGGTCTTTCCAATACCCGATGTTTCACCATGGGGAGCCTGTGCTCTTGGCGGAGGCACTGTCAATCTTTCTACCATGAGATTCATTGTAGCCATCATCTGCCCCATAAGCTGTTGATAGGCAGGGTGTTCAAGAATGGCTGGGTCAGGTTGGGGGACCTCCGACACCTGATCTCCATGTGCCTGCCCTTCTGCTCCATCAACTGATGCAGCATCGCTGTTCTCAGCAGCATGTTCTTCATGGTTTCCAGACATCTTGACTTTTCTTCCGCTGAGAGCAGAAGAAGATCGTAAGAAAATCTAGAAAACTCACAAGAACAGACACAACCTAGTCCTACATCCCTGTAGACTCAACAAACCTAGAGCTCTGATACCAAACTTGTGGCAACACATCCTGCTATCACACAGACAACGAGGTGTTACGCGAAAAATGTGTGGAAAACACCATAAACCACAGATTACAAAAATACGAGTTAATTAAAACCGATTGCGGAAAATGAATAACTGAGAAACTATTACATTTAAGTCCTCATCCTGTAGGGGAAATATGTTATATAAACATATACAAGCCTTGATACGTGTCCAAAACTTAGAGGAACAACTGGCCTGTCATCACATGAGTTCATCACCTGTTTATATATACATAAAGGCCCACATCTGGCCAGCAGCAGGATATACAAAACATCAACAACTATGCATCGTGAAACAATGTCAAAACACCTCCAAGGACCTGAGAGTACAGGGATGACTCTAAGATTCTACTACAAAATGACCAAAACAACAACATGTCCATTTCTTGCCTTCTATTGCTCGTCGTGCTGCTCGGCCGCAACTTAGTGACCACCACCACGTCTAGATTGAACACCTGAAAACCAGTGGGGTGAGACAATTGAACATTGTCCCAGCGAGAAACATAACTCCCCTCCAAAACTATAAAACCAAGAGGATAAAGCAACAACAGAAGATAAACACTAAACCATAGAATAATAATAGTCTATACAGTAAGGCTATTCGTACCATCAAGCTTACCAGGCTGTATGGAAGACATATATTCTAAATATTTCTCTATGGAACATGATTAACAAGATAAGAATTATAAAGGCTTACCACATAACATGAGGAACATATAAGTAACTACAAGGTATGACAATTTTAACTACACAAACAAGGCCTCAATCAATGTTCCGTGTTTTGCCTTAAGCAGTAAATACTATACGGCTGGATTATTTTTTATTAAGCCCTGAGGAAGTGAACCGTACCGTTCAAATCCAATCAACGACTGTGAAACCTGGAGCCTGTGCCATACAAGGTCAATGGAAGAGCCAGACTCCACAACCTCCCACCTCGTGGTCAGTGCACGAGAACCAAAGCAGGACCACAGTCTCATGCTTAAGTGGCATCAGCCACAGGGTCAGCTCCATAGGCTTCCCTTTCTCTAGCTCGCCTCGGTACAGGTCTCGGCGCTAGTATATCTGAGCCACAGGCCTATTCACCATGCTTTGAGCCATGAACGCATTCATGCTCCCATATCACATATCCTGAGCCATGGGCCTATTCACCATGCTCCTATACACATCCCGAGTCTGCAACCGTAGATGCACTCAAATCCTCACTATTTTAGGCTAGGAGAAACCTCACATATTCAACAATATGCGCTCCGGGTTAACCCGTAGGAGAACCCATTTCACCATCACCAGCTTCTGACAATGATGGATCTATGGCCAGGGCAACTGCATGATATATTCCACTGTGATTAATTTGTATCTTTTATATGGATTGCAAAATTCAACCAAGGTATATAACATGTAAACTATAACAGAATAAACAATATGAAACTCAACAGTATGCTTTCATTGAAGTCAACATCATCCTGATCAGTCATAAGGATCCCACATTACATGTTGCTTCTTGCCAATCATCTAGATCCATCTCAAGGATCATCACATACCATGGGATTTCAATCCCTTATCACATAGTGCCACTGCCTCTCAAGGCTTACATCATCGACATGGGATAGCAATCCCAAGCACTTTAGTCAAACTTAAGTCCTCAAACCAAACACATCATATATATACCTCATCAACAAGAGTAACTATCAAAGCAATGTTACTCATCATATAAACCTCACAGCCTTTTTCTTAGCTATGCATCACCTGCATGGTTAGTGTACACAATAATTATAAGCTTAACAGAAAGACCATGTTATCAATATAAGGTGACATTAATGACTATAGGCTTTAGAAATCATGCCTCAACTTGTTCTCATGAGCATAGGTTACATCATTAGGCAAGGCATTCTACATGCTTATCATTTCCTCAGCATTATACATAATATCAAGCTGATCACATGCATATGTAAAGACATGTAAGTTACATAGATGCATTTTACCATATCGATTACCAATAAGCATATTAAGGGCCACCATCATGACTAAACATGATACAAGGGAAACATTTCGGTTTCCATAAGGGCAGAACCCTCACTACAAGCAGCCACTATTCTCACTAGAGGTGGAATAGGGAAACAAAGAAAACAGACTATCCCATGCACTCAAGGGTAACGTGCAACGCATGTTGTGCACATCTGTGTCACACAACGCTGCGTCAGGCATATCGCCATAATGCCATGACAATCAACACATCCTAAGCTATCGACCAACCACTCATATCGAGTAGAAGAGTATCGTTCAACGCCCGTCAGGGGTAGGGCTTCCGACCGACACACACATAGGCCTAGTGTGATGCCCGTCACAGAATGACTAGCAACGCCTCCCCAATGTCAGGTCATAACAAGGGGGGGGTTAGGTTATCGGGCAGAACATGCAGCATAGAGTGACGCCCATCACACACAGGTTCAAGGACCCAAGTGTATTGTCCAACACAAACATAACATGTCGTGCACCACTCTCGGACAAGAGGGGTATTGGGAAACACTTCCCCAAGATCATAACGGTCATGAAGCAACTCCTCAAGATCGTCCTCAACCTTAAGAGCAAGGGCACCAAACCCTAAGTAGTCAAGAAAATGGCTCACCTCTCAACTTAAATGAGAGAGGGGTCTTGCACATCTCTTAACATCAAACGGGCAGCACAAATAACAACCCTAAATGAGGTCCACAACTACCACCAAGCTCACCCTTCAAGTCCATGGTGAGAGGAGGGTGTTGCTCAAGCTACTAGAACACAAGCTCACCTCTCAACTTAAACGAGAGAGGAGTGTTGCTCATGATACTAGAACTCAAGCTCACTCCTCAAGACCTAGGAGATAAGGGAGTATTACTCACCAAGAAACCCTAGAACACATGGTTCGGCCAACAAGAACAACTTAAGTAAGGAACTAACCATTAACATATAAGGACATAGAAAGAAGGTAGTGTAGTTAGGGTTAGGAGTTATGTAACCTGCCTTAAGCAAGCTCCAAGCTCCTAGCTCCACGCACCACCAAGGAAGAAGGAGACTCCAAGGCAAGGATTGGCCACCAAGATGGCAAGAAGAAGAGGGGATATTGTGCACCAAGGTAGAGGAGAAACTAAGGAACTAAAGGGATCCTTAGCAAGAGAAGGGAGTCACATATATAGAAGAGGATGGAGGAGAAACCAAGGTAGAGCAAAGCAAGGTGTCGCCCACCTAGGGACACTTTTCCACGAGCAAAACCACCACTCTAGCATGTCTTAAAAACATGTCCAAGGCCATTGCCGCATGCAAACATCAAGCACCAAGTGTCCACTAGTGGTGACACAAACGAGGTCAAAGATGGTCAAAGGTCCATGGGCGACACACCTAAACGATGCGCCACCACCACCACCATGGGCGACACAGCCTGGGCGACACAAGCACCCTCTTGCCCGACACAAGGTTCAACCAAACAAAGACAAGGCACCACAAGGCCCAACGAGCTCAACCAAGCACAAAGGAGCTCAAGCAATGAGCCCAAACCTTTCTCTCTATTTTATAGGAAGCAAGGAGAGGGAGGAACACCTCACAAGGTGGAAAACTTGCCCACAAACCCTAATCTTGGGTATATTGCAAGCAGCACCTCTAACTCTCAACAAAGCACCAACAACCCTAATCACCACCAAAGGTGATTAGCAAGAAACTAAGCATCAAGTTTAAGCAAAGCAAACAGGGTAAACCCTAAACGGAGGTCAGGGTCCTTACAGTCTATGTCTCATAAATAAGTGGATAGTAAAGAGAAAAAATGAAGTGGCCTCAAATGATCACTTTATTGCACTCTTTTGCTAATGAGATATATTTATCCCCAATTTACTAAATGACTGACTATATAGAAATTCCACCAACAAAGAAAAAGAAGGGCACCTCAATCTCACTTCATTGAGTAAGGTTGACCTATACACCATGTTAAATGTATTTGATAAATCATCTATAAGAATGGATAGGAATCCATTTTAATGTTTCTCATTCAATAATATGTTGACGCTATACAAAATTGTCTCTACCCCACCAGAATCAAAACTAAAAATCATTGAGAAATTTAGCCATATATTTATCCACTCCTATAATGGAAACTTTGAATACCAAACACCTCCAAATAGTACCAACTATGATAGAATGCATTCCATTTTTGGGCTAGAAGTAGTGACATAAGAGGTACTGTTAAAACATGATTTTTCACATGTATTTATCAACTATTAGATTGATAAAGTTACGTTAGAAAGTTTGATATGGTTTGTTATAAAAGTATTCGTTTAATTTGCAAATCCTCCTTGCAATGATTTTTGGGATTTTACTATTTTCAATAATTCATTAGTGAAAGGAAAAGAGAGAAAAGCCCAATGATAAACAATATGTTAAAGATAATGGATAATCAGTAAAATACATAACAAATTATGTGGAGCTTTCTAGAAAAGTGATGTTGAAGGAAACTAATGGTTTGATTTTGGTTCCATATTGTATTTACTGAGAAAAGTTATTAAAATAAGAGATCATGCCAAGTAGGAGAGAAAAGAATTAATTTGATGTCTTAAATAAATGAAATAAAAGGGAGATTTTGAGACAAAGGAAAGCATCTTTAACTTGTGTACTTCGGTCCCAAATCTCTCCCAAACCCATATAAAAGTGATTAAAAATTTCCTTTAAAATTTGGGATTAAAAGGATAAAAGGAGAGAGATATGATTAAATAAGATTTCCTAAAGTGAGTGGATTATGGAAATATGAATTAAACATTATACATATATTCCTAATAGGAAATCAAACCATGATTATTCAAATTATCACACGTATTTTTGGCCCTAGGATCAAGATCTGACAATCAAAGGATCATCACCTACCTTCGACTAGTTTGGGAAACTAGACAGTAACTCTGACGAATCTCTTCGCTCCTCTCTCCCTCATCAATGCATGAGCAAATACGGAAACTACTCGAATCGATTATGAGAGTAATGCGCAATGCACATTCACATACCCTAGGTTTTACCTATTTTGGTGGGACATTATGTTTTTACCCAATTCACAAACTCAATGGGAACCCTGCCTCCATAGCCAAGGCTATATAAGGCCTATGATCCCAATGCAAGACCACCAACGCAACTGTGAGGTGCAACTTGATCCCAAACTCTCTCCTCTATAATCAATTTCCCCTCTAAGGCCTTCTATTCCCCTCATCTTCCTCCCTGAACCATCTCAGAATCCATCTTTCCACCCTCTCAACTTCGACCATCTCCAGGGTAATTGAGACCCTCGACGAGTTCATTAGGTCAAGGCAAAGGTACGAGGACTCTTGCCTTACGTATAAGGGAGTAGAGACTAGAAGTCAACTGCTTGGTTGGCTGCCTTCTTGCAACGAAGGAGCCAAGCTAAGGTTAAAGTCAACCTTTGGTAAAAGACCAGTCTACCCCACCTTCCCTTCTATGAGGTTATGACCTTACTGACTTTCCCGTTCCTTTTTTGTTTTAGCATGGGCGAGCCCAGCTGCCAGCAAGACATGAGCCTATTGGTTCGGTCATGGCCCCATAGGGCGGACCCTACTGACCGGGCTGCCTATTTGGCATGCCTTGATCGACTCTTATCATATTAATTTTGTAAAATATATAGAATTTTGTAGGAATGTTCAAATATGGCAAGTAATATATGAAAATTGATCATAAAAATACAAGGAATCCACTAAAATTGGATTCACGATCTAATTCTACATCATATTCTAGATGTGCCTTAAGTTGCTAAATTTAATGTATCAAACGCATGGAAACCCTATTTCTTAGTTTTAGTGATCATAACTTGCTTAAATGAGTTTTATGGATAAAGTCTAGTCTTTTTGGATAAAAGGACATATTGGACTTATTTTGAGATTAAGAATTCACTTAATATCAAAATTAGGGTTTGTAAATTAAAAGGCATTAAATTTGATGATTAGGGTTTAGGAATACAAACCTTAGTGAAACCCTAATTTGACCCCAAAACCCTAACTTGGAACCCAAGTCAATCTTAATATGAGTTTATGAAAAAAATATTAATACTTGGGTGTTATGCATTATTTTCAGGGTGATTGCTTGTTTGGTTTAAACTACACCTATTTAGTTGGACTTTTGATCTTCCCTAAGAAAGGAAGGTAGTTACTCCTATGACTACTAGCCCTAATCAAATTTTGTAGTTTCTCAAAGTTTTCCCTGATTGGTTTGCAATTAAATGCTTGCATTTTTTTTCCTTCTTGCAATCTATAATGTCACCATGGATATAATTTTATGTAAATGTAACCCACTCAAACCCTAAATGATCTCTATTGAACTAAAGATCATGGGGTGAAGAAATTCATTATGGGAATGACTGGTGATCAAGCTCAAAACGGAAGAGTCACCTCAGGCCATGCCCGGAGAGGAACAACTATTTATGAAACCTAGCTTGGGTGAGGGAAGGTTATTAATGTCCACTATAGGGACATAACCATAAAGAGAGGGTTCCCCATAAAGAGGCCCCCCTAAAGAGAGGGCATGAAATAGAGAAAATTTTTTTAAGGGTAGAGAGGTTAAAAGAAGAAAATTCTTGTTCAATTTTGTAATCATAATTGTTGTTGCAACTGATTATATCATTACACATACATGCAAATATTTTGTTTCTGCAGATACTAGTATATCTCGATATACTAAATGTTGTTTGTTTCACTCCATTTTAGGGTAAACTACTATTAATATGCAAAATGGACATCCTGAGAAGAAGAAACCAAATAGAAGGATGTACAAAAGTTATCATGGAGGATTTAGATAGATAGTCTTTATTTTCAAGTTGCAAACAATACATTTCCATATCATGCACTCCTTAGTGGAGCGTTTATCTTTTATATTGTATCAAACTCTTTTCCATTCAATGAAATTTATAATTATTTTTGAATAATTGTTAAACCTCGATCATGTAAATATGATAATGGCCCTTGCCCTCTCGGTCCACCTTAATTGGGGATAACAGGGGGAGGCAATCATTACAAGTGTTGAACCTACAGATTCTACCAAACTCAGGGGAAACCTTCCCCAACCATGAATTAACCACCAGGTTAATCACATGTAAGAGAGTCGTGGAAACAACAGATCCCTCTCCAAACATACCATCTAAGATGTGTTGAATTGAGAACCCCTCCCTATGACATGAGTACCTTTAGGAAATGAATTGATACACTAAATAATAGTGTTAATGTCTACTATGAGGGGAGCTTCTAAAATTGAAGTATCATCCTTGCAAAGGGGTGGCATGTATGAGTGTTTGGCCTTATCTTCATTATAAGGCAATAATGTGAGATCATAAAAGACTTAGAAGTGATTTTTTTGTTTTTCAATTTACAAATTGATAATTGCATATTCTAATAAAGTTTTATAAGAGGCATATGAGGTTTTAGATGTAATGTTTTTTCTTCAACATTTCAAAATTTAGATCAAACCTTGTGTTATTATATATGAAATATCATTTTTTTATTGTTTATTGGTCTTTGAATAATGTAATAAAGTAGTATATGTCATTGTCGTGGTGATGGCTCCTATAGGTCCTTAAACTCATGTTGTATTTTTATAGTTGATAGGATAGGTAGTGTGATACAACCAAGGTTGTAGTAGGCATGATATGATCACTCTGACATAACACTCAAAACAATCTATATGGTTACAATACGTACATTGGGAAGAAAGTATTATTATATTTACCATCTTCTTTATTTTTAGTATTCTTATACATATTCCTTAACATTATGTCTAATATGATATTATCTGAAACTAGATTCAACGTTTATCATTTCCTTCTGGTCTTCCTTACAATATAGTTTCCTATGAACTCAAAGTTTTACTAATGAATATGATGTAACTGTAACATCCCTGGCCTGAGTTATTAGGGAGCCCATGATGTTTTGCTTAAGTAAGATGGTTACAACCTTGTCTTAATATTTTAAAAAGTAATTAAGACTTAAGGAGAGCTCACGTTTCAAGTTTGAGCCTGTTTGAAGGTTGTTTGTGTTATATATGATAGATTTGGTGTAAATTGCAATTTACCCAAATTGTGAGGTTGAAGTGCAAATTATCAACTCTAAAGTGTCCCTTCTCTCTCATATCATCATCTATAGGAGATATAAAGGAGGGTGCACCTTGTTTGAGTCTTTGTTGAGTGATAACACTCTTGGTGGTGAAAGAACCAAAGAGTTTTGAGTGTCTTAAACCCTAGATGAGGTTGTATTGAGTTATGAAGTATATATGGGAGTGCCTATAGGCTTGGAATCCATAAAGAAGGTCCCATATTGGTTTAGAAATGTTTTGGAAGTATTCATATTACGATAAGCATCTCATGTAGGTGAAACATATTGGTTTACATGTTCCTTGCAAAAGTTGTATAGGTTTGCACATAAAGTGATTGGGTTGTGATATCTTATCAAGAAAGATACCCAATGGTTGGTATTTCATCCTTGAATTATGAAAAAGAGTTTTGCATGTCAACATAATAATGTATGCATGGTGCCACCATGCATGAAAACGTGTCACCTAGTTACATATGGTGATGACACCTCACATATACTCTCTCTTGAAACTCAACTATATAAGCCCCTCTTTTCACACGTAAGTAAACCTTTCATCTCTTTTACCACCTCCTAGTTGGTGGACGACCCTAAGATCTCAAGTAGCAAGAGGAAGGTAGATTATCTTGTCTAAGGTGATTCCATGACCATCTTCAACCTTGGAGAATTATGTATCTCAGATCATAATTCTTTCTTTATTTTCTTCTTCACCAAGTTTCTAACTATGAAACCTTCTTATTGATGGAGGTGAAGATACATCAGAATGTTGGACCTTTGAATAGCTGATCTTCATCCTTGGGAGCGTGGAACTTTGAAGCTTGAAGCCCTATTGGTGATTTTGAGGTAGGTTATATAACTTGAACTCAACTCTATTGTTATTCACCTTCAATCATGCAATACTTGATGATTCATTTTCAATTTCAAATTTTCTTGATTGAATGATGATTCTATGAAATCTAATGGATATATGGGGATGTTTTCCATGAACTAGAGTGTTAGTGTATGAAGAGTTGAAGCTTGTAGATGATGGAATCTTTCATTCACAAATCTATATTTGTTTAGGAAACCCTAACCTGATATGTTGTTATGTGAAGGGAAACCAATACACTTGGAGTTCTAACTCCTTACTAGTTTGTTACATGCAAAGGACCATTTTGCTTATAGTTGTTTATCCTATCACCTTAGGATAAGGATAAGGGTAGGCTGATACCTTGAAAGAGAGTGAAAATATGAAGACAATAGGGATAACCCGACATGCCTTAACACTAGCAACCCGATACACCTCTAGCCCGACACAAGTGTGATGGGCAACACACCTTGGCCGACACACCATGTGAAGGTGTGGGTGACACAATCCTTGAAGTCATGAATGACACACCAAGTAGTGGTGAGGCCGATACCTTGATAGGTCAAAGAATATAAGGGTGTTGATGATGGTTAACCCAATATGTATCAAAACCCTAGAACCTGATATGCATCAAAACCCTAGAGACCGATATCACTTGGTGATAGATAGGATGATACACTAGATGATAGTGAGGCCAATACCCTAGAGTATAATATGGCAAACATAGAAAGTGATAGGGTGGCTGACACTAAAAAGTGATAGGGTGGTTGATACACAAAGTGATATGGTTGCCGATGCACAAAGTGATAGGGTGGCCGATACATAAAGTGATAGGGTGGCCGATACCCTAAAGTGAGGTCAAGATGATATGCTTAAGTGAGGTGGAAATATTATGCTAAAGTGTAAAGAAGGTGATGCACCAAGGTATGGTGAAGGTGATACACCAAATTATGATTCATGGCCGATATCACCCTAAGAACCTATAAACTGATATCACTCTAATGTGCCACAAGCGACACAAGTGATAGTGTCTAGGCCGACATAGGTAAGAGTGTCCATGACAACACAAGTGAGAGTGTCTAGGATGACACAAGTGAATGTGTCTAGGCCGGCACGAGAGTTAGTCCGTAGGCCGATACACCTTGATGAGTGTAGGACAATACATGATGAATATAATCAATTGATACTAGGAAGTATTGAGATGGATACATTTGATAAGTATAGGCTGATGAACCCTAGAAAGGGTGAAGCCTATGTAATAAGTATTTTGAAATCAATATCCTAGTAAGGAGGAGAGAGAAACTTATACTACTCATATGAGAAAGGTAATACTTCATGTTGATAATCAATTAATGATGATTGATGAGAGTAATTAAGTATGCTTGAATACTTATGAAAATAATATAAGCTCTTATTATGAGAATTAGGGTTTGGTTGTTAATATGAACTTGAAAACCCTAACCCTAATTATGAAAGGGTTGCAATTTGAATGATTCTCTTTATGGCATGGTGATTATATTTACTTGATATTGCTTTTACCATGAAATCCTAACCATGCAAGTATTATGATATGATGAGCATAACCAGTTATGAGCTATGATGATTTAGCATGATATAGATTAAATAGGCCTTGTGAGACATGTGATATGCTTGTACAACAAGTATGATATATATATGGGTCGGATGACCAAGAGATGATTGTTGCTTAGGAAGAGGTGACACTGTTCAATGATAAACTGAGGGGTTGATACCCAAAACAAGTATGATATATATATATATGTATATATATATATATATATATATATATATATATATATATATATATATATATATATATGGGTCTGATGACCTAGAGATGATTGTTTCCTAGTAAGAGGTGACACTGTTCAATGATAAACTATGAGGTTGATACCCAAAACATGTGATCATGATAATGATAATGTTGAAGGGATGAGATTCCCAATAATATGTTCAAAGGAATGAGATCCCATGATGGGTATAACAAGATGTATTCCAATTGATACAAGATTTCTTGAAAATAATATTACACCTTTATATGTAGAATTTTTCTATAATTCATTCTTGTAACTTGATTGATGCTAAAACATGTTGTAATGCACTTAACTTATCAAGTGAAACTAAAAATGTAGTTTCCCTGGCCATAGATCCTTTTAGTGTCAGAAATTTCTAGATGGTGAAATGAGTTTTACTCGAAGCACATATTGTTGAATATGCGGGGTGCAAGTTGAGTTATCTCCTTGTATCCTTAACTAACACAAATGGTCGCGGGCCATACCCTGAACATTAGGATTGGCTTCGAGCCATACCCTAACAAGAGTGCGGTTGTAGGCCATGACTCAATATACAATCAGGGTTGGTCACAGACCATACCCTAATATAATCAGGATTGACTACTGGTCATACCCTGATAAGGGAACAACTACGGGCTATATCTCTCTAGCGATGTGCCTATATACCCAGGCTAGCTAATTGTAGTTTGACTCATGGTCTCACTGCCATTAATCTCATACTGACCTAGGGGGTGAGGTCAGGAGTCTGACTCTTCCATGGACCTTGTATGGAACTGATGGTACCTAATTTAGGTTGGTTGGAGTATGAGTGGTATACCTCATCTCCTCGAGGTGATTGATTCTTAAAAGATGAAATCAGCCGTGTAGCATATTTGCTTAAGGATCGAATACAAAAACATTGAATGAGGTTGCAACTACTTTTGTATGTCATAGTTGATAAATGTAATACATGTTCTTCATAATTCTTTTAAAAATGATTAGATGATCTATTTCTCAATCATAGATATTTGAACTACCTAAATGATGAAAATTCTCTACTCTACATATAACAAGTCGTTATACCTATTTAGTTCAATAAAGGTTTCTTCTACTCTCTTTCATGAAGTTTTATCTGTGATAATAATATTGTTGGCAGAGAGTTATATCTCCCACTGGGACTTTTGTCTCACCCCGTGTGTTCCACAACTTTGTAGGTGTACGTGTACGAGTTAGGAGAGATTGTGTAGCTGAGACATGACAACATCAAGAAGGAGATCTATAATCCTTAAGGTAGTGTGTTGTCAGTTTTGTCTTGTTATAGAAAGAGTCGTAATGTCATCCCTATACTCTCAGGTCCTTAAGAGATAGTGCGTATTCATTTTTATAATCGATCTGAGATTTTGGCTAGAATGCCTCGATGTATAATGTTACTTTTGTATATGTTTTGGTAAAGCAACTGATATGTCATATCATGGCGATGTGATGGAATGAAATATGTATGAAGTGAACCATGATGTATTGGCTTTGGTTCTTTTTGTAAAGAGTTTCCTGGTAATGGATTTCTTAGTAAAAAGGTTTGGAATTTTTCATGATTTTCAGTAATCTGTTGCTAATGGTTATTTCCATATAGTTTTATGTGATGTCGCTGTCAGTTTGATAGCAGTCGTCAAATGTTTTGGTATCAGAGTGATAGGTTCACTGAGTCTACAGGAACATAGGGTTAAGGTTGTTGAGTCTGTTCTAGTGTCCTCCATTATATCTTATAGTGACTTCTTCCTATGTCGAAGAAAGGGTAAATCGCAAAGATGTCTGGAGAACATGATGAACATGTTGCTGAGAGCAATGCTGTTGTACCAGGAGAAGGTGCAAGGGATCAGGCAAGAGAAGAACAAGTTCCTGAGAATTCCCAGCTTGATCTAGTCATGATAGAGAACTCTACTTTTCATGCTCTCGTCGGGCAGGTTATGACAATGGTAATGCATATAGTGGACCAGACACTAGAAATACAACCTAGGGCACCGATCTCCAATACATAATTTTTGGGTTATGGTAAGACCTTTGAACGGATACGCCATGTAGGAGCCTTAGAATATGTTGGAGCAGTGGAAAATGTAGGAAAGACTAAAATATGGTAAGAAAATAGAGTCTGCCACAAGTGTAAGTAGATAGGACATCTAAGGTGGCAATGCCTAAGGAGAGGCAATAAGATGAGTATTAAGGGAAGGTCTGCACAATTCCAAGGAAAGTTGTTTAGTAGCTCTAAAAATAAAAAGTTTTTGGTGCCACCAGTACAATAAACACCTAGTGCACCAGGGCAGTGACCACCAAGTAAGGGCAAAGGTCCTATCTTTCCACCTGTAATAACTTCTGACTTAGCTTCTACATCAATAATAAGACTGACAAGACCATGGCATAAGGACAAGACATGTTATAGATGGGGAAAGGTTGGGTATACTAGACCCTTTTGTCCAAAAAGAAAAGATGAGATGGCCCAACAATCGAGGCCGACTCAACATGACTTACATAAGTTGCATCCTAATAGTGCAAAAAGGCAAAAGCGACAATAGGTGACAACTAGACTCCATGCTTTGAGTAAACTAGAGACGGTAGATGACCCGCAAAGGGTGATAGGTCAGATATAACTTTTTCATTCTGATTTGTCTTCTCCTTATTTTACATGTTAGTTTATAAGAAGAATAGTTGTTGTTAAGTTCCCTTTGGTTAGTCCTATGGGGATATGAGAAAGAGATGAAGAGGACTAGAATTTATATTATGTCCAGTATTGTCTATAATGTTTTATCATTTCTTATATTCATATAAAAGAGGAAGAGGTGTAGAAGAGGCACCTGGAGAGAACCAGAGATACTAAGTTTTAGAACTTAAAAGAGATGTTTAAGGTAAGAAACATGACATAAAATAAAGTGCATACTACCTAATCTCAGTGCTTGAATACCCTGGCTATGTATTCAATTATTGAAGGCAAGGTAAGTATGGGACTCTTAGATTGCTATCTTTCTAATTACTCTGATCAAGTAGTCATTTTGATGCAGTCTAAAGAGCATAATGAAATTAGAAATGCGGCACAGAACTTCCTACCACATTCTAAATTACGATATGGTGGAACCTGAGTTAATCTCAGACCAACCTATGAATATAAGAAAGTATAAAGTGTAATCTTCATGATATGAGAAAAGGGAACTAGGAAGATGATCCTTGATCAATAAAAAATATGTAAAGAATAATGATCCTTTCCAAGGGTTAACGATGAAAAATGTGGTAAAACAAGGAAATGTTCATGAACACGAAGAGCAAAAATCAAAGAAGATGTAATGACATGTAATCATCATTACAGTTCCTATGCCAATGGCAAGGAAACCAAGATGAAACTAGATTAAATGACACACAAGCAGTAAAAACTCGTATAATAACCAAAGAAAGTTGTTAATATCCTTCTCTCTGATTAAAAATCCTTGGATGGTGATGTGGTGATAAGGAAAAGTATGTTTCCTTTATGTACTTCCTTTAAAAGGATGTGATGTTCAAGTGAGTCTCATATCACTTGATATGCATGGTTTCAAGGTGACCTTGAGATTGATACTTGAAAAGTATCAGTTGAGGCTTGGACTTTGGTTCCAAGATGGTGACATCTGTGTATAAAGATATTTTATGGATCCTCTAAGTTGACAGGAAGATTCTTCTAACATGTTTGGAATCAATAGTGATAGCTGAGAAGCTGAGTGAAGATGAATGTGATGCATTTTGGAATATGTGGTGGATACCAAGGTGGGGAATCTTAGTATATAAGAGGTCCCAGTGGTATGTGAGATCAATTGTTAATACCCTTGAAATTGTAGTCTTACCTTTGTCCTCAGATAAATATGATGACTCCTAGGTCTGTGAACCTCCTCTTATAATGTTACAAGTTGCGAAGGTGGCTTAAAAGTTAGAGCTTCCATCTGAGTTGTACAAAGTACATACAATGTTTTTATGACTTGACATAGTGTTAACTCTACAATCTAGAAGTGGAAGAGTTAACTAAGGGTGTATCCTATGTGATAAATCTTGTGCTAATGTTGGATAAAGTTCCATGACATCACTGTGATATAGAAGATATTTAATATAAGAATTTTGCTTAGTCATAAGTAAGTTTACTAATTTGAGATTCCTTTGGTTGGTTTCATAAAAGTTTAATGAAGAGTTAAAAGAGGATGTACCTTTCTCTTTTCTCTTATGATTTTGGGGACAAAATCCTTATTAGGGGTTGATAACTTGGAACAACCCTGACCTGGGTTATAAGGAAACCCTAGATGTTTTTCCTAAGTAAGAAGATTAGAACCTTGTCTTAATCTTTTGAAAAGTAATTAAGATTTATAGAGAGATCAAGTTTCAAGTTTGAGCTTGTTTGAAGGTTGTTTGTGTTATATATGATAGTTTTGAGGTATATTGCAATTTACCCAAATTGTGGGGTTAAAGTGCAAATTATCACCTCTATAGTGTCCCTTATCTCTCATATCATCATATATAGGAGAGATAAAGGAGGGGGAGCCTTGTTTGAGTCTTGGTTGAGTGATAGCACTCTTGGTGGTGAAAGAACCAAAGAGTGATGAGTGTATTGAACCGTAGATGAGGTTGTATCGAGTTATGAAGTATATATGGGAGTTCCTATCGGCTTGGAATCCATAAATAAGGTCCCATATCGGTTTAGTAATGTTTTGGAAGTATTCATATCAGTCTAAGCACCATAAGTATGTGAAACATATCAGTTTAGATGTTCTTTGCAAAAGTTGTATTGGTTTTCACATAAAGTGATATTGGGTTGTGATATCTTTTCAAGCAAGATACCCAATGGCCGATATTTCATCCTTGAATTATCCAAAAGAGTTTTGCATGTCTAGATAATTATGGATGCATGGTGCCACCATGCATGGACACACGTCACCTAGTTACATATGGTGATGACACCTCACATATACTCTCTCTCTTGAAACTCAACTATATAAGCCCCTCTTTTCACAAGAAAGTAAACCTTTCGACTCTTTTACCACATCGTTCTTGGTGGATGACCCTAGGAGCTCAAGGAGAAAGAGGAAGGTTGTGAATCTTGTCTAAGGTGATCCCATGACCTTATTCAACCTTGGAGAATTATGTATCTCAGATCATATATCTTTCTTTCTTTTCTTCTTCACCAAGTTTCTAAATATGATACCTTCTTCTTGATGGAGGTGAAGCTATAGTCAAATCTTGGACCTTTTAATATGTCATTTTCAACCTTGGGAACGTGGATCTTTGAAAGTTGAAGCTGTAGTGGTGATCTTGAGGCATGTTATATAACTTGAAATCAAATCTATTTTTATTCACCTTCAATCATGCAATACTTGATGAATCCTTTTCAATTTTGACTTTCCTTGATTTAATAATGATTCTATGAAATCTAGTGGATATATGGGGCTGTTGTCCATGAACTAGAGTGTTAGTGGACAAAGGGTTGAAGCTTGAAGATGATGGAATCTTTCATTCACAAATCGATATTTGTTTAGGAAACCCTAACCTGATATGTTGTTATGTGAAGGGAAATCAATACACATGGAGTTCTAACTCCTTACCAGTTTGTTACATGCAAAGGACCATTTTTCTTATAGTTGTTTATCCTATCACCTTAGTCTAAGGATAAGGGTAGGTTGATACCTTGAAAGAGAGTGAAAATACGAAGACAATAGGGCTAACCCGACATGCCTTAGCACTAGCAACCCGATACACCTCTAGCCCGACACAAGTGTGATGGGAAACACACCTTGTCTGACATACCATGTGAAGGTGTGGGTGACACACTCCTTGAAGTCATGGCCAACACACCAAGTAGTGGTGAGGCCGATACCTTGATAGGTCAAATAATATAAGGGTGTTGATGATGGTTAACCCACTCTGTATCAAAACCCTAGAAACATATATGTATCAAACCCTAGAGATCGATATCACTTGGTGATAGCTAGGTTGATACAGTAGATGATAGTGAGGCCGATAACCTAGAGTATACTATGGCCGACACACAAAGTGATAGGGTGGCTGACACACAAAGTGATAGGGTGTCTGACACACAAAGTGATAGGGTGCCCGATACACAAAGTGATAGGGTGGTCGATACACAAAGTGATAGGGTGGCCAATACACAAAGTGATAGGGTAGCCAATACCCTAAAGTGATGTCAAGATGATATGATTAAGTGAGGTGGAAATATTATGCTAAAGTGTAAAGAAGTTGATTCACCAAGGTATCGTGAAGGTGATACACCAAGTTATGATTCATGGCCGATATCACCCTATGAACCTCTCAACCGATATCCCTTTGATGTGCCATGGGCGAATCAAGTGATAGTGTCAAGGCCAAAATAGGTAAGAGGGTCTAGGATGACACATGTCAGAGTGTCTAGGCCGACACAAGTGAATGCATCTAGACCGACACGAGAGTTAGTGTGTAGTCCGATACACCTTGATGAGTGTAGGACAATACATGATGAATATAATCAATTGATACACTAGGAAGTAATGAGATGGATACACTTTGATAAGTGTAGGATGATGAACCCTAGAAAGGGTCAAGCCCATGTAAAAAGTATGATGAAATCAATATCCTAGTAAGGAGGAGAGAGAAACTTATATGAGAAAGGTAATACTTCATGTTGATAATCAATTGAAGATAATTGATGAGATTAATTAAGTATGCTTGAATGCTTATGGAAATAATATAATCTATTATGATGAGAATTAGGGTTTGGTTGTTAATATGAACTTGAAAACCCTAATCGGAAACAAGGGGAAACCCTAACCCTAATTATGAAAGGGTTGCAATTTGAATGATTCGCTTTATTGCATGGTGATGGTATTTACTTGATATTGCTTTTACCATAAAATCCTAACCATGCAAGTATTATGAGATGATGAGCATAGCCAGGTATGAGATATGATGATTTATCATGATACATATTAAATAGGCCTTGTGAGCCATGTGATATGCTTTTACAACAAGTATGATATATATATGGGTCTGATGATCTAGAGATGATTGTTTCCTGGTAAGAGGTGACACTGTTTAATGATAAACTAAGGGTTTGATACCCAAAACATGTGTGATGATAATGATAATGTTGAAGGGATGAGATTCCCAATAATATTTTTAAGGGATTGAGATCCTAGGATGGGCATAATAAGACGTGTTCCAATTGATTCAAGATTTCTTAAAAAATATATTACACCTTTCTATGTGGCATTTATCCATAATTCATGCTTGTAACCTGATTGATGCTAAAAGATGTTGTAATGCACTTAACTTATCAAGTGAAACTAAAAATGTAGTTGCCGTGGCCATATATCCATTCTGTGTCAGAACTTGCTGGATGGTGAAATGAGTTATACTTGGGGCGCATATTGTTGAATATGTGGGGTGCAAGTTGAGGTATCTCCTTGTATCCTTAACTAATAAGATTGGCTGCGGGCCATACCATGGACATTAGGATTGACTTCAAGCCATACTCTAACAAGAGTGTGATTGTAGGCCATGACTCAATATACAATCACGATTGGTTACAGACCATACCCTGACATAATCAGGATTGACTATGGGTCATAGCCTGATGAGGGAACAACTGCTGGTTGTATCTCTCTAGCGATGAGTCTATATACCCATGCTATAAAATTACAATTTGAGTCATAGTGTCACTACCAGTAATCTCATACTGATCGAGGGGGTGAGGTCATGGAGTCCAACTCTTCCATGGACTTTGTATGGCATTGGTGCTACCTGATTTAGGTTGGTTGGAGCATGAGCGGTATAACTCATCCCCTCAGGGCATAAGATTAACTGTTGAAATATGTAATCATCTTTGTGGTGTATTTGCTTAAGGATCGAATAAAGAAACATTGAATGAGGCTACAATTACTTATGTATGTCATAGTTGATAAATGTTATACATGTTCTTCATATTTCTTTTAAAAGTGATTAGATGATCTATTACTCAATCATAGATATCTGAACTACCTAAATGATGAGATTGCTCTATTGTGCATAAAATAAGTAGTTATACCTATTTAATTTAATAAATATTTCTTCTACTCTCTTTCATGAATATTTATCTGTGATAATAATATTGTTGGTGGAGAGTTATATCTCCTGTTGACACTTTTGTCTCACCCTGTGGGTTCTATAAATCTTTAGGTGGACGTGCACAAGGTAGAAGGGATTGTGTAGCTTAGTTAGAACAACATTAGGAAGAAGATCTATAATCCTTAATATGGTGTGTTGTCAGTTGTGTCTTGTTATAGAAAGAGTCCTAGTGTCGTTCCTGTACTCTTAGGTCCTTGGGAGATAGTGTATAAACAATTTTATAATCGATCTGAGATTTTAACTAGAACGCCTCGATGTATAATGTTGCTTTTATATATGTTTTGGTAAAGCAATTGATATCTAATATCCTGGGGATGTGATGGACTGACATATGTATGAAGTGAACTGTGATGTATATATGGCTTTGGTTCATTATGTAAAGTGTTTCATGGTAATGGATCTCTTGGTAAAATGATTTACATTTTAGTGATTTTTGGTAATTTGCTACTAATTGTTATTTTTGCATAGTTTTATGTGATGTCACTATCGGTTTAATAGCGGTCGTCATAGTAACACATTGTTTACTATTCTTAAATTAATATGGTATACCTAAAACCTTGAAATTCATGTGATATACATAGTGTATAAGGCCCCTGACCTAGCTTAATGCTAATTTGTGTTTACTTTGTATAATGAGATTCTTATAACCTTGATCAAATCTTTTGAGATGCTTTTTTAACATATGATAAGCTTATGTTTCCAGTTTGACCCTATTTGGATACTGTTTGAGCCATGTTTGCTTGTTTTGGACTAAAATGCAATTTACCCAAGTTGAGGGGTGATCTTGCAATTTGTCACATGTTGAGTGTGACCTTAGTAATTTAGCATCCTAAGAGAGAGAATTAAGGTATGGGGTGCCTTATGGGACCTTGGTTGATGAGGTGCATCATGTGGTAAAGCTAGGGTTTCTAGGGTTTTGTTGGTATCTACCTTATTGTGTTGTTTGGGTGTAGAAACCCTTGTCTCAACCTTAAGGGTGTGCCTTGTGAGTCTCTCAACCAAGACACCCCCTATAGGTGGTTTTTTCTAAACCATGAGGGTCTTGGAGTGTTGGGTTGAGATAGTTTGTCATTTTGTGTTTCGACCTTGGTGTCTTGGTGACCCTTGTCTTGACCAGGGTGTATGTGGTGTTTTTGTTACGACCCCCTTGATGTGTCTCAACCAAAACCAATGGGTTTGGGGACCTAAAGAGGTCGAGACCCAAGATTGTTTGTATCAAAATCTCATTCATGCATGCATAAAGTGGTTGCATGGCTATCTTATTGATGGACAAGTGTTCCTTTAGTGTTCTAATATGTTGACACCTCACATATACCCTACTTCCCTCCTCCTTTGGGTATATAACCCCTTTCCTACATTATCAATCCTCCTTTTTGGCCCTATCCTCTTCCCTATTCCTTGTAACTGACCTTGGATATTAAGAAGCAAAAGAGATCAGATCCTAAAGCTATGGTGGTCGATCAACCTTGCTTAAGGAAGGATTTGTGCTAGATTGAATCGTGTGGTGGTGATTCTTCACTTGGTAAGTGGTTCTACCTTCTTGATCTCATTTTCCCCACAAAACCTCATCTTCTTCTTCCTCTTTCTTGTTCATAGACAAGAGTTCTACCCTTGTGGTCCTCTTGAGAGAAACTCCTCTTCACAAAGGCCCTTAGATCGTGGTTTTAGAAACTCCTCTTCACAAAGGTCGTTAGACCGTGGTTTTACCATTGTGGTAACTAGTGGGAGGATGCTTTGTTCTCTTTTTCCTTTAGTTACTCCTAGGGTTTCTTATCCTATTTCTTGAGCTACCTCTTAACCATGGTGATCTTTTATTTTGAGGTGATTTTTTGGCCGAAGTGCTAATCAAGTTGGGGCTTCTTTTCTTATCCCTTGGAGCTTTCGATCTTAGAGAATGGATCATCATAAAAGGTGGGTTATATAACTTTTCCCTCTTCTATTTTGGCACCATAACATAATCTTAACATGCTAAGAAGGATTATCATGATTTAGGGTTTGATATGTGATGATAATTTATGAAATTTTCTTCCAATCCTAAACCCTAATCTTCTTCTACCCCATTTTTGAGATGAATAATAGGTTGATAAATTCTCTTGTTCCTAATTTATAATTTCTATCTTTATGAATGGGGATCTGGGAACCTTAGTGTAACATGGGTTTTGGTGTTATTTTCACATATGGAATATAAGAATATATGCCACTTAATAAGACTATTTTATGGAGATTTTATCATATGTGTTTAAAGGATTTTGGTGATCATCTATGTATGGAGTCATCCTTTTTGGTTTTGATGACTATCACTATGTCATAATCTAGTTTGTTTTATTATGGTTCATCCTTGATTTGAGGATGGTAATATGTTTTTATGGTCATTTGACCTTGGTGATCATTACACATATGTTTTAGTCTTATATGTTTGGTTAGTGGTCGATAACCATGTTTAGTTTATAGAGGGTGGAGGTAATGATCCTACATGAATTATAGTACTTGGTTTTATTAACATGATGGTCAAGATAGTAAATGAGGCCCTTATGAATTTAGGTTTATACATTTGTATCATTCACATGTAGGGTGCTCTCTTTCTAAACTCTAAATCCATATACTCAATTCATAAAGTGTTTTTGAGGGGATGACGTTATATGCATCATAAGCTTTAGTTTTAAATACCATATGCTAAGTTTTGGCCATCATGTTGTCATAGAGTTATGGATAATTTCTCATATATGTTGAATTTCAACTCTCACCTAAGTAGTTTGGTTTGATAACCTTCATGGGGACTTGTTCTAGGATTCAAATGATCCTGATTCCTAAGTTTTGAACATGTGACTCTTGGTATTCTTGCTATTAGCTTTGGTTTTGGTCGACACTTATGTCACCCTTGGAGTTGAGGTCGAGGCACCCTTGTATTGTTTTGGGTCGAGACACCCTTGAGCTAGTCTTGGTCCAGACATGTTGTGATGATGGCTGTAACACCCTACTGTGATGGCTAAATGCAACACCTTGTTGAGATGGTTGGTGAAACGTCATGTTCTCAGTTGCGATGTTTTCATGTGTTGGGTAGCAATGTTGTGATGCTTTAGGTCGCAAAGCTACATTGCTGTAATTCGAGACACTTCATTGATGGTAGATCAAGACATCTTGTCCATGGGTTGATGGACATGTAGTTTGCTTGGTCTCGGTCATGATATGTCACCTTGTACCTTGGGTTGTGACCTAGTGGTGGTTTGGTTGAGACAAGTGGTTGTCACATTTGTCACACCATGTTTTGCTTCTAGTCGAGACACCTTTTTTGGCGTAGGCCGTGAAGCCATGTAGGTGTTGTGTCACGGTCGTAACCCGATTGCGACACCATGTTTTTCTTCTGGTCGAGATGCCTTGTTTTGGTGTAGGTTGTGAATCCATGTAGGCATTGTGTCATGGTCGTAACCCAGTTTGGATGGAGGCAAATCCATATGGTTGGTTGCGGTCGAGACACCTAGCCATGTTGTGGTTGAGACATCATGTGGGATGGTGCTCGAGACTCTTGGGTTGACACGGTCGAGACACCATGTTGAATGGTGGTCGAGACACTTAGTTGTTGTGGTTGTGACACCTACATTGAAGGTGGTCGAGACACCCACTATGTTGTTTAGTCGTAACACATGCATGCCATGATGAGGTGTTATAGATATACATGTATATGAAGGTGATACTTATTGTTGATGACATAATGATCTAATCATGTTCAATTAATGATGTTCAACCATAAATCGATTCCAAGAAAGTGGGAGATGGTGTAATTAGGGTTTGATGATATAGTCATGAGGTAAAACCCTAATCGGCTATGTGAGTGAACCCTAACCCTAAATCCTAGGGTATGTTATACTTGTTGAATGTGCATGGATGTATAACATGTGATTATACTTTCTCACTCTCCTACATGTATACATCTAACTTGCAGGTTAATTGAGTGTCATAGATTGTGAATGCTATGATGATGATTAAATGATACGAGTTGATGGCCATGAGCCTTGATGAGGTGCACTAAAACTGTAAATATGTGAATGTTGACACTTAGTTATAATCTATAATGCTTAACCCTAATACACTCCAAACTTGTGGGAGGTTATGAAACTAGAGATTGGTATATAAATAATTCCATGGAACCCTATGTGGTTAAGAATAAAATCCTAACCCTAAATTGAGGGGACATATGATGCTTTTCTTACATTGCCTAAAGTGTTTAATATGATGAGAGAACAATAAGTATACTCTCTCTATTTGTATAATGTTGATTTTATAGGTAAGATGATTATCATAGCTCATGATTTCTATAGTGTATATGTAATATGACACAAGTAATTGATATTGAATATTGTTATTATGTGTTTTGATTTTTTTAAATTGTTATCAACTATCTCAAAGTGGCATAGTTGAATATTGTAATTTTTATAACAAATATTTGATTCATAACTTGTCTTCATCCTATAATAACTTCAACGTAGTTGTTGAGATAGCTATATTTCTATATCTATAAAGGAGTACACCCCTCTCCTATTTTTATAGAGGGAAAACAATAAGGAAGAACATAGCAAATCCTAATGGGGCTATTTTACTTAAGTCCATATTAAATAAGACTAGTGAAAAGAAAAAATATAATTAAAGGGACTAAACCAACTATATATATATATATATATATATACTCCCCCTCTAGCTGGAGCATAGATATCAATTAGGCCCAACTTGCAACATAGCTCTACAAATCTTTTGGCAGAGAGAGGATTTGTAAAAATATCTACAGTTTTGCTCATTTGCAGGAAGGAAAGGGGTAGTGATATTCTTAGTTAGCACACCATCTTTGAGAAAACTATTAGAACCCGTTACACTAAATGAGATTACTCAAAACATAAACACAATCAATCACCAATTAACCACATACCCAAAAATATGGGTAAATTAAAACCGATTTCAACATCAACACCCGCTCAAAAACATTTGCATAAGAGCCCAATATATTTCTTGTATCCATACTATGACAAGAATTTGATACAAATTGTTCTATCACCTTAATCACAACATATATACACAGGATGACAATATTTGTATATGCCACAAAAATAGGCATTAATATGCTAACAAAATTCTGATTCATTTGAAACACCATATACAAACTTTTCCTACCCGGACCTGAGAGTACATAGACGACTCTACGACACACTAGACATCTAATCAACTTTCTCAATGATTCATTACTATCGCTCCTCTTTGTTGCCACATGTTTGTTTTTGTCACTTCTGATTACCTAAAAAAATGTGGCAAACCACAAGGGCGAGATCCATGTCCCAGCAAGAGATATAACCTCCAACAACATTTATTGATTTCAACATTTTTAGGTAATGAGACAGTTTAAGCGGTTTAATCATATATAACAAATAAGTTCAACAACACTGTTGATTAAAAAAATACATAAAGGAGCAGATAATAACTATCTTCATTAGCCAGACCATTCTCATATCCCTATTAACATTATAAGGAGTCTAGCAGCATGAGCATCTCTGACATCATGAATAACTCTAGTATAATATGCATAGCTAACAACATCAACATGTATAACAGGTTGAACATATCAACATCATAAGAAGAGCTACAACATAAGCACAACTATCTTGATAAGCATGATTAGTAGTATATGCATCTCTAGTTACAAAGGCATGTCTAGCATGCTAAACATAACTAACAACATGAGATAGCTAGCATCATGATTATAATCAGTAGTAGCAGTATAGTTATCAACATAAGCATAGATATTGTATGTACACATATAAAATCTTAAAAATATCAACAACCTAAGTATATCTACTATCTCTTAATTGTACTAAGCATCATATTTATGTAAAGATAACAAACAAGAGTTATTATCCAATGTGAAACATCATGTATAACCTTAAACAAATATGCTACATGGATTTATTACATCTTTTGTTATGCCCTTAGGGAGTTTGAGTCATACCACTCAAAGTTCAGCTGACCACCACTTGGTCGCAATCAGTTCCATATAGGATCTAGGAAGAGCCAGACTCCAAGATCTTCTCCATACTCAGTCAGTACGAGTCTGCACCACAATGACATATAGTCAAACTGCAAAACTGTGACATATAGTCCTGTAATTAGCCCACCTTGGTACATGTCATGACGCTAGCATCTAGGGTATTCAAACCCAATCATTGAGGTACAACCACAATTTTCCTCTAATCACATCATGTTATAATCACCGAGACCCGACCAAAGTAATTCTCAAACAGCGGGCTAGGTATGAACACAACCATCCTTCTGAAACACTTGGTGTTAGGATGACAAGCACCCCGCATACTCAATAGTATGCGCTCTGAGTTTCCCTTAGGAATACTCATTTCACCATCCAGCAAGTTCTGACATTGAAGATGGTTCTATGGAAAAGGGTACTACATGGTTAGAGTTTCACTTGATTAGTTATCTCCAATTGGGTGAATTAAGGCTGAATCAAACAAATGGAAATACAAACCCTAATTCACATCTAGAAAGCATATAAGTATCACAACTTCAAATGTTATAAAATTTTTAAAACACAATTTCTCATCTCAAAATCACATGGTACTATTCACTTGTCATTCATGAGACTACACTAGTCATCATACTATCACAAGATATAAATCCTTTTCACAATATCACATAGTATCAACCCTTATCAACACAAGAGGATTACACCTCATTCAGGTTTCAACCATGCACAAAGGCCATTAAGACCATCATACTATTCCCTGCAAGATCATCATTATCATTCCATGCCTTGTAGAAAGGCTCAACAACATCACTTACATATAATACACCAGATCAGAACAATATTGCATTAATGAGATATGATATTTTCATATACAATCAAAGAAGGGTTCATTAAAAATATTCCTTTATTATATCAACATGCAAGGAATCTAGATATGATTAACCCTCATCACATTCATGATGCACATGTTTAGCATAAGAAAGTATCAAATATGTGGCTATGATAACCACCTATTAATGCATTAAGGTTATGATCATATTAAGGAGATTATTTCACCATCATGCCATCATATAAGAAGGTTAAACATGAATACTCATCTTTATCTATTTGCATTAGAGTTAGGTTCAACAAGATAAATTATATTAATGTTACTAATCATCACTCATACCCAAACCCTAACTCACGACATCCCCATTAGATCTTTGGATGCATAACGTGAAGCATCACTATAAAATTCCATACCATTCTCAAGTATGAACCCACACATAAATTGTTACGACTCCATCTGAGCTTAATTGGTAAACTAGGGTTACCAAGATGATTACATGATTTATTGGACTGATCACTCTTGAAATATAATGAATGATGATAATCCAATGAGAATGTTTTAACTATGATAAGAAGTTTAAGTGTTCGTTTGCCTTGAGAATTAGGGTTTGAGAAACATAAACCCTAATCGGCCCAAAATAGGGTTTTGATGATACATGAACACAAAATTTGATAAGTATAGTGTCTCAGTAAATGATTTTTAGTATTTTATGTATAACTCTGATTTACTTCAAATTTGGATATGATTTGGATATATAAAATGTGAACAACATTGGAAAATATCAGAATTTTTGAAGAATGTTATGACCTGTTTATTGGTCGAGTTTCAAACTCGACCGATCATATTTCCATATTTATATAGCAGTGTGGTAATTGAATTTTATCTTTTTATTGGTAAATCCAATTGATCTCAAATTTTAACTGTGTTTGAAAAACACAGTTTTAGACACTCTGTTAAATTGGAGTAATTTTTGGATGACTTTTGATCTCTACAGTGAGGGTGTCGGTCGAGTTCTGTGCAGGACAAACTCGACCGAATCTGCTGCAGACTGCAATATAGCAGTGCACTGTTTGATTTTTAATTATTTATTGGTAACTAGAAATGATCTCAAATTTTTACTGGAGGTCTAAAACCTCATTAGGTATAACATAGAAAATGTCCGGAATTTTTGGAGCTTCTGTTAGCTATTCAGATGGCGAATTACAGAAACTATTGTGAAACTGAATAATCAGCCAATATAATTAAAGTTGAGTGTTGGGTCAATATGCAATTGACACAAGCAGCTCAAATTGACTTATATGATCGACCACACACACACACATCTCTCATTCTTCGTCATCCATCCCAGAGAAATGAAAATCTAGAGAGAGAGGGAGAGTTAGGGCTTGAGTGGAGAAAGAGGAGGAATTGCTGACCTAGGGTTTTGCGGTCCGAGGAATGGTGAAATCAAGTAAGTTTGGATCCTTTGCATAGACTTTTATGGTGAATCTTCTCTCTCATGTCAAGATTCCGTCCATGCTCTGATTTGATTCAAGATGATGTCGAAATTCCCTCTTTTCTCACCCTTTCTTCATAATCCCTCATTTTCAAGTTTTCCGAGTTGAATGGAAGAAGAATTGGGAGATTTGCTAGGGATTTGATATGAGTTCGAGATCCCCTGAGTTGAGCTGCAGTTTTGGGGTAACACCTTAGGGTGAGTGGGTACTTCCTTTAAACAGTATAATGCATGAAATTTGATTATAGCATCCAAATCCCTAATTGCTTGGTATGTGATCCTAAACTCTGAAATGTCCGTTTAATTTAAGTTGTTGCAAATTGATATGATATGGATTCCTTCTCTGTTTGAATGACTCTTTGATGGTAGATTCACATCAAAAATGTATACAACACATCCTAGTAAGAATGATTTTCATATTTATACCATATGATGTAATTAGGGTTTAACCTAATTGAGATATCACTAGAGTTTTAACCTTATTGAAGAGGACTAGTAATCTTATAAGTGGTTAGGATGTACCTCATGGGTTACCTTATTTGAATTTTATTCTTGGTGCATGACATCTCAGTGAATAGGATGGAAACCTAAATTTAGTTCAATTTCCATGGTTTCATACATATATTGACTGTATATAATTGTTGAAAGCAGTCTTTAATTTGTGAATGTTTATATCGTGTGAAATCCTTATGAGAGCCATGTGACAAGTGAATGAGGTAAACGAAAAGGTGAATGAGGCGAATGAAACCCTAAGAGTAGGGTGTTGGCATGTGATGAATGAATAAGGCAAATGAAACCCTAAGGATAGGGTGTTCAATTAATCATGTTATGGTGATATGAAAGGTCTCGATATGAGATATGGTGATACTTAACTGTTGAATTGTATGTTTCTAGTGCATTTAACTTTATATGCTTGTTCTCTCTGAGTTGATATCTACATACTGCAGGGCTTCTTATTTTCAGTACATATCTCATAAATTGCAGGTGATGAGATATGACATGCCCTAGAAAGGGATGTTACTGAGACATGATATATGTTGAATATATGAGTTATGATGTTTCTTATGATATGATATGGTAGGCCGTGTGAGCCTTGTGAGAAATGTTAAATGAGTTATGATTTCTGTTTAAAATGTACCTATAATGTTAATGTTAGACTTAGGTGCCCTGAACACCGTAGAACCCCTTTGGGAGGTCTGCGCCTTAGGGGTGAAACTCGTGTCCAACATCAACCGGTTGAGTAATTCTGGTGGCACAAGGGTTAATAGGGGTTATTCAACAATAATCCGTGCGTGTGTCACGGTGGTAACCCAGTGTAGACTCTCCGACTGTGTGCTCAGGTTAGAGGAGGAGTCTAGAGCACTCGGAGTAGTGCAGTGAGGCCGGAGAGCCTGTGGGTCCTGTAGCAGAACAGGACTGGCAGTCAGACTTAGCATTTCCCGGGTGTGTCACTAACTCTTGTACGGTGTGGCCGTAGTGCACTGCGAGTCTCTTATGTAGAGTACACTGCATAAGATCAGGGCATAAGTTAAAATATGATCATATAGGTTCACAGAGTTCCTTATAAATGAAAGAGTTAAGGAAGACTAGAGCATAGTCTTCTAGTAGTTATTCTTGGGATGCAATATTCACATTCTTTGTTATTTCAATTATATTGTTTTAGAACTGCTCAGTGTAGTATTTATTGTTGTTAAATTTCATATCATTTACTCATAGTTATATCTGTAATCACATTAGTGCCTTAGACTGTTTCTTTGAAGTACTTATTCACTGAGCGAGTAGGCTCACCCTTCTACTCAAACATTTTTAGGGTTAACCGCGTGGACTTGAAGATGGTCAGAGCATCAGCGTAGATCTTCCACAAGAGTTAAGTACAAGATTAGTTGAGTCAGTCGGTCCTTTTCACTCTAGGTCCTCAGTAAGAGATAAGAGAAAGAGTTGTGATTACGATGTGTAATATTATTCCTCTTTTGAAATTGTATGCTATTAGTAGGTCTTATGTGCATAAGGTGTGAGAGACATCATGAATGTTTATACATGTATCTTTACTATTAAAGTCTGATTAGTAAAAGAAATGTTCAGATTCCCTTGTTAAAATGATTTATGTGGTTCAATGCGAAGAAACAAGAGTTTTAAAGAACGAAAAGAAAAAGAAAAATAAAAGTTAAGGGTGTTCTTTGTATTACATATAAATCCTATCTTATGCCCTAATCTCATGATTTGAGGAAATTGTGAGATCAGGGTGTAACAACTTGGTATCAGAGCTTAGGGTGAGTTGTCAAGGACCATTAAGCTAGTAAGTTAGCATCATAAGTGTGGCAGATAGGAGATGTTTTGATGTTAGCTTTGGGGATTTGAGTATTTGGACATCCTGGCCCGATATCTGAGTACTTGGATCAACCAGTACAAGCTACTATGTCTATTCTCTCACGTATACCCTGGCCAGGTATACAGTGGAAGAATGGGCTAGAGAGGAACCCTAGAAAGGTTAGGGTTAGATAACGAGAAAAGAAACAAGAATTAAGAGCACAAATGTAAAAGGAGATAGAACTTACATTTCATAATGTTGTTTTTGTTGGAAATGTATAGAAATGCTCTTATATGTTTGAATTGAAATATTCAGTACCTTGAAATATATATGGGTCTTTAAGATTTGTTGCACACTATGCAGTTGTAGCATTTATTGATTTCATTCTTTGTAACATGTAGATTAGAAATCATCTTTGAATGATCTTTCCTTAGTGGATAAGTTTTCTTCCACACTTCCGAGATGAATAGGAGTTGAGTAATCCTTTGTAGTTCTTGGCTTCAGGACTTCAGGTTTGGCCTGGTCCGGTTGGTAGGATGCGTTACTAGGATCTAATGAATCCTATCAATAGTATAATAAGAATAGAATTTGAATAATTAGACCCACATCAGAGTAAGAATGTACATACAGTAAGATGTTGAAACATATGGGCAAGATCAGAATAACTAAGAATCAGTTGAAACTGGTATCTGAGGTTCAATTTTGGGGTCTCAAATGTGAAACCCTTACTTGGGAATAATAGAACCTGATATGAAGTTCATGATCAGTTTATTGATTAATATTATATGAACTATACATATGAAATATAGAAAAGATATGTGAAATGTATGTATGGTTCTAGATAGCAAGAATCGATCATGAAGAATGGATCATATAATTGAGTATAATGCTTTTATGAACTCTAAAGCAAAGGCTGAGTAGAAGAATAGAGTTGAGCATTCAATAGGTCCATAGAAGTGAAGAGTCTTCAAAAGAGTAAAAGTGAAGAGAATCATATGATCATATAATTCATAAGACTAGAACAACAAACTAGTTCCTAAGTGAAGAACATAGGTGTAGTTTAACGAATGAATAAGTCATACAAAGGTAGACTGTATTCAGGAGAGAAAAACTTGATTGAAAGAGAAACTATGTTTGACCCATGCATGATCCACTTGATTTAAAAATGAAGAATATGTAATGTATTCAACATGAGGAAAAACAAATAGAGGGACTATTAATTTAGAACGTTAACTTCACAATAGTATAAAGATAAAGGAGGAAATATGTGCAACATGGTATACATGACCATACATATGAATAAGCAACATGGTCATAAGAGAAAAAATTTAGAATTAAAGATGACGGGTTAAAGAGTAGTATATGGTAAGAGGACTATGAAACATAAGATAGGGTTTGAAATATGATGGAGAAGTTATAAAATAAAGAGGTTGTGAGATTCAAGCAAGTGCTAATTAATCAAATATCTCTCTTGATAACTAAGTAAATCTACATACGAGAATGTATTAAGGGAATGTTTGAATACAAGTATTCCAAGTCATAAAATCATCTTCTCTTTCATATATTCCTTAATGAGAGTAAGGTGGGAATGAAATGATAAGAGAAAATGAATCATATACAGTGCATAACTACCTTGGTGGGGTCATCTAGTGAATGTAATAGTGACATACAATATGATGAAGTGCGATAAGAAATAAATTCTTGTGTGATAGCAAGAATGATGAATAATCTATTCCTATCTTAAATGCTTCAATGTTAATGATGTTTATTGTATATAATCATATGAAAAGGATAGGTAGCAAAAAGTAAAGAAGTAATGAATGAGCAGAGATATATGGGAAAACACTAGCTTTGTGTAATATGTGAATTTGTTTTTACATGTATGATTTGTTGAAGGCATATTAAGGTATGAAAGTTGGTTCTACATATGATTTTAGTGTATGTGTGCAAGCTATATGTTAAATTAAAGGCGTATGATAGTTGTAGTAATTCATACCTGATATGCATCTTACTATTGTGTATTTGTGATATGGTGATACGGTTTGGATGATGTCAGAACACATGAAGAGATACCCAGAACAAGGTAGTCATACTTATTCACTCATATTAATAGAAAGGGATGATAATCAGATTGTCTGGACAAGTAACCCTAATGAGGTGTAGCTTGTTATACCTAGCTCCAATATAACTGAGTGATGGTAATTGAGTATGATTAATGCTTGAATGACTGATACAATTGTGGATTACTTTATTACTATTGTTGAAACCCTAAAATGATATAATACGATGGTTACACTTTGAATTGTGTGTGGGCCCATAACCCACAGGTCCCAGGATCGAAACAGGATAGTATGGAATGAGGTGGTAATGCTTCACCTCATGCATCCATGACCCAATGGGGATGCCAAGAGTAGTATTGTGCAATTGATTGTTGAATCTAGTCTTTTAATTCAAGACTGTTTTGCTATCTAAGTAGCATGTTATTAAAGTTTAAAACAGCATGGTGAACTCGCTTTTGTCACTTAAAGGTGATACAGAACAATAGAACTCTCTAAGCCGCATAAGTTGAGATAGATGTATCAGAGTATCAGAGTTGCGCAGTGAAAGCATGGTGGTTTATCTTTGCATTCTATGTTTGACTGTGGCATAAAGAATTTGCTTGATATCATTGAGAACTATTTGAAATATGTTGTGATTTAGTAAAGAATTAAAAGATCTAATGTTGAAAACTACATTCAGGTATGAAATACAAGAATATAATGACATGGAAGGCTTTAGAAGCTTAGAATAACCTTGAATGTATCTTTCTTGAAGGTTTATGTTTCGAGGACGAAACATTCTAAGGGGGGGAGAGTTGTTACGACTCCATCTGAGCTTAATTGGTAAACTAGGGTTACCAAGATGATTACATGATTTATTGGACTGATCACTCTTGAAATCTAATGAATGATGATAATCCAATAAGAATGTTTTAACTATGATAAGAAGTTTAAGTGTTCGTTTGCCTTGAGAATTAGGGTTTGAGAAACATAAACCCTAATCGCCCCAAAATAGGGTTTTGATGATACATGAACACAAAATTTGATAAGTATAGTGTCTCAGTAAATGATTTTTAGTATTTTATGTGTAACTCTAATTTACTTAAAATTTGGATATGATTTGGATATATAAAATATGAACAACATTGGAAAATATCAGAATTTTTGAAAAATGTTCTGACCTGTTTATCGGTCGAGTTTCAAACTCGACTGATCATATTTCCAGATTTATATAGCAGTGTGGTAATTGAATTTTATCTTTTTATTGGTATATACAATTGATCTCAAATTTTAAATGTGCTTTAAAAACACAGTTTTAGACACTCTGTTAAATTGGCGTAATTTTTGGATGACTTTTGATCTCTACAGTGAGGGTGTCGGTCGAGTTCTGTGCAGGACAAACTCGACCGAATCTGCTGCAGACTGCAATATAGCAGTGCACTGTTTGATTGTTAATTATTTATTGGTAATTAGAAATGATCTCAAATTTTTACTGCAGATCTTAAACTTCATTAGGTATAACAAATAAAATTTCCGGAATTTTTGGAGCTTCTGTTAGCTATTCAGTAGGTGAATTACAGAAACTATTGTGAAACTGAATATTCAGCCAATATAATTAAAGTTGAGTGTTGGGTCAATATGCAATTGACACAAGCAGCTCAAATTGACTTATATGATCGACCACACACACACACAGCTCTCATTCTTCGTCATCCATCCCAGAGAAACGAAAATCTAGAGAGAGAGGGAGAGTTAGGGCTTGAGTGGAGAAAGAGGAGGAATTGCTGACCTAGGGTTTTGCGGTCCGAGGAATGGTGAAATCAAGTAAGTTTGGATCCTTTGCATAGACTTTTATGGTGAATCTTCTCTCTCATGTCAATATTCCATCCATGCTCTGATTTGATCCAAGATGATGTCAAAATTCCCTCTTTTCTCACCCTTTCTTCATAATCCCTCATTTTCAAGGTTTCCGAGTTGAATGGAAGAAGAATTGGGAGATTTGCTAGGGATTTGATATGAGTTCGAGATCCCCTGAGTTGAGCTGCAGTTTTGGGGTAACACCTTTGGGTGAGTGGGTACTTCCTTTAAACAGTATAATTCATGAAATTTGATTATAGCATCCAAATCCCTAATTGCTTGGTATGTGATCCTAAACCCTGAAATGTCCGTTTAATTTAAGTTGTTGCAAATTGATATGATATGGATTCCTTCTCTGTTTGAATGACTCTTTGATGGTAGATTCAAATCAGAAACGTATACAACACATCCTAGTAAGAATGCTTTTCAGATTTATACCATATGATGTAATTAGGGTTTAACCTAATTGAGATATCACTAGAGTTTCAACCTTATTGAAGAGGACTAGTAATCTTATAAGTGGTTAGGATGTACCTCATGGGTTACCTTATTTGAATTTTATTCTTGGTGCATGATATCTCAGTGAATAGCATGGAAACCTAAATTTAGTTCAATTTCCATGGTTTCATACATATATTGACTGTATATAATTGTTGAAAGCAGTCTTTAATTTGTGAATGTTTATATCGTGTGAAATCCTTATGAGAGCCATGTGACAAGTGAATGAGGTAAACGAAAAGGTGAATGAGGTGAATGAAACCCTAAGAGTAGGGTGTTGGCATGTGATGAATGAATAAGGCAAAATGAAACCCTAAGGATAGGGTGTTCAATGAATTATGTTATGGTGATATGAAAGGTCTCGATATGAGATGTGGTGATACTTAACTGTTGAATTGTATGTTTCTAGTGCATTTAACTTTATATGCTTGTTCTCTCTGAGTTGATATCTACATACTGCAGGGCTTCTTATTTTCAGTACATATCTCGTAAATTGCAGGTGATGAGATATGACATGCCCTAGAAAGGGATGTTACTGAGACATGATATATGTTGAATATATGAGTTATGCTGTTTCTTATGATATGATATGGCAGGCCATGTGAGCCTTGTGAGAAATGTTAAATGATTTATGATTTCTGTTTAAAATGTACCTATAATGTTAATGTTAGACTTAGGTGCCCTGAACACCATAGAACCCCTTTGGGAGGTCTGCGCCTTAGCGGTGAAACTCGTGTCCAACATCAATCGGTTGAGTAATTCTGGTGGCACAAGGGTTAATATGGGTTATTCAACAATAATCCGTGCGTGTGTCACGGTGGTAACCTAGTGTAGACTCTCCGCCTATGTGCTCAAGTTAGAGGAGGAGTCTAGAGCACTCGGAGTAGTACAGTGAGGCCGGAGAGCCTGTAGGCCGGAGAGCCTATGGGTCCTGTAGCAGAACAGGACTGGCAGTCAGACTTAGCATTTCCCAGGTGTGTCACTAACTCTTGTACGGTGTGGCCGTAGTGCACTGCGAGTCTCTTATGCAGAGTACACTGCATAAGATCAGGGCATACGTTAAAATATGATCATATAGGTTCACAGAGTTCCTTATAAATGAAAGAGTTAAGGAAGACTAGAGCATAGTCTTCTAGTAGTTATTCTTGGGATGTAATATTCACATTCTTTGTTATTTCAATTATATTGTTTTAGAACTGCTCAGTGTAGTATTTATTGTTGTTAAATTTCATATCGTTTACTCAAAGTTATATCTATAATCACATTAGTGGCTTAGACTGTTTCTTTGAAGTACTTATTCACTGAGCGAGTAGGCTCACCCCTCTACTCAAACATTTTTAGGGTTAACCGCGTGGACTTGAAGATGGTCAGAGCATCAACGTAGATCTTCCACAAGAGTTAAGTACAAGATTAGTTGAGTCAGTCGGTCCTCGTCACTCTAGGTCTTCAGTAAGAGATAAGAGAGAGAGTTGTAATTACGATGTGTAATATTATTCCTCTTTTGAAATTGTATGCTATTAGTAGGTCTTATGTGCATAAGGTGTGAGAGACATCATGAATGTTTATACATGTATCTTTACTATTAAAGTCTGATTAGTAAAAGAAATGTTCAGATTCCCTTGTTAAAATGATTTATGTGGTTCAATGCGAAGAAACAAGAGTTTTAAAGAAAGAAAATAAAAAGAAAAATAAAAGTTAAGGGTGTTCTTTGTATTACATATAAATCCTATCTTATGCCCTAATCTCATGATTTGAGGAAATTGTGAGATCGGGGTGTAACATAAATCAAGGTGTAACCATAAGGTTATAGCATACTAGGGTTTCAACAACAATAAGAGAGTACTCCATGATTGTATTAGTTATTCAAGGACTATTCATACCCAATTACCATCATTTAGGTATATTAAAGCTAGGTATTACAAGATAAACCTCATTAGGGTTACCCATTAATACATTATGGTGAATATAAATCATAATCATACGAGGTCAAGGGTAAGAATACAAGTTTAAGGCATTGAACCATCAAATTCTCATCATTAGAATCATAACATTACACTACACACTTCACCCAAAACAATGGAAATATTGAGGCATTGTCTTCTAACCATAATGTTGAAAAGGTAAAGCCATTGGTTGTTTACATAAATAAACATATTGAACAAACCACCTATGAAGGGATTGAGTTGTTCTCTATAAAGACTCACCATCTAAACCTAGACAATTCTTAATTAAAAACACAAAAAGTTCCATTGAGAGTAGGGTAAAACCCACAAGCGATTATTTATTTATAACAAGCCAACAATAAATGAGCTTCTTAAGTTGATCTCATAAAGGAAACCATTTAAATCACTTTATTAGGACCACCATATTACATTTAAGCATCATTCCAATTTATTAGATGAAGAAACATTAGATCTTAACCATTAGATCATGTTCATATATTAAAACCATCAATTGAAGTATAGGTCCGTACATTGCATCAAATGACCCAAGAAACCATTAGTTTAAGGCTTAATTGATGCTACAACTACATTCTTAACTCACCATAGGTTGTGGAGACCCAATCCACGATCAGTAGTGACCATTAAGTCACCATAGGTTGTTAAATCAGCACTATATTTATTAATCACCATCAAATATCAAGCTAATGTCACCATTGATTGATAACATCATTAGGGTACTTAGTTGCTGATTATTAAGCTTATAATTAGGACAAAACATGACCTAAGGGGTGAACATCAGTTGAGAGCCTTGGTCACCACCATCAATTGTAATGAAGACAACACCATAGGGTTGTTGTAATGATACCATCATCGGGTCATGGGTTTATAGAAGAAATCAACTTAAAACCCTAAAATTGACCATTGGTTGATAGGTGCTTAGCACCATAGGTTGTCAAAAAAACCTGATCCAAGTCATATTATACCTTAGGAATAACGTACAAATTATCCCATGTTCATCTATAACTGAAATCAGAATAGGGAATATTATAAAAAATGAAATCCAAGTCAAGCATAGCTTTTTAATGCATGGATCATCATTTAAAAGCAAGAACATGAGCGAGCAAGGTTATGGTAAGCACTAAACGTGGAGTGAGTTATAAAAAATTGCCTCTAATTAGAAGATAAAATCCCAAATAGAAGAAAATACGAGATGGTAGGGTAGAAAATCCAATCATAAGTTGTGAACTCGTCCATCTAGCACCTTTCTTCATCAAATGAGCAAACCCTAAGGATAAGGAGCAAGAAAGGTAGGGTTTTAGAGCTTTAGAGCAATTTATACCATGGAAGAGCAAGGTTCATACCTGGAGGAAGGTAGGAGTAAGGATAAAAAAGAAATAAACGGAGGAAAGAAGGGGATTATTACTCTTTTAGGTTAAGATCACTAGAAGGATGCTTTTTAAACCCTAAAAGGAAGTCAATTGCAACCCTAGATTCTTTTTTCCAAGAAGATCCCCTCTTTCTTCTTCCTGGGACAAAAAATTCTCAACAACATAGAGGGATAAAGAGGTTTGTAGGAGGAGGGAAGTGTTGGAGAGAAAATTTCTCATTTGGGTGCTTAGGGATAAGTATATGAAACTTTAAGATAAAGAAAAATAAAAAGTTGAAGTTCTAGTATCTTTCCAAGTGTCCATGGCCTTAAACTATTAAGAATATACAAGAAACACACAATCATCTCCCCTACCATCCATGTACACCTATTTATCTTTCCTTTGTCTAATCTTCAAGCCAATCAAATAATTCATTAGTTGATAGCTACTAAAGGTAGCTCATCCATGAAGGGGTAAACCCTAAAATACCCTTGAGGAAAACACCTTCATACCAAGGTTTAAATAGGTGACCCATGGCTCAAAAAGCTCAATAATTATGGTAGAATATCCAAGGAAGAAAGAAAGTGATAAATTGCAAAGAAAACCTCTGAATTGCATAAATTATAGAATAGTCCAAAATGTGCATAAAATTGCATAACTTGCTCAAACAGTGTCCAAATTGGACCAAATTTGAAACTTAAGCTTGTATTATGATTTAAAAGAGTATAACAAGGTTAGATTAGGGTTATAAGAATTAAATTATGATAATGAAGATTGTTCAACACTTTAAGCAAGGTTAGGGGTCTCACAACCATAAATCCCTAACAGGGATTTCGCCCCCAAAATCCAAGGTACACATAGATGGACACTTCTCATACACGTCATCCTCAATATTACACATGGTTACTTCCATATTATGGTACTATCACATTTCTCTTATAGAGGTCATGTTCTTCTCTTTCAATTCATATATATCTTATCTTGGGTCAGCAAAAAAACCCCACATAAGAAGACATTTGCAAATATGGAACATAGAAACTTGTTGTTCCACCTGTACAAATCTTATAGTAACTTTCAACTTTGGGACTTGATTGTCGTATTGAACTATTCTATATGATGTATCATGCATCACTCAGAGGCCATACTCACTGGATCTTACCAAACATAGAACATCAAGTATCTCTTATCATATGCAACTTTACAAGGTTTCATCCCTATGCCCCTTTAATGGTTGTTGTAATTAACAACTCAATTAACCCGGTACACATCTCCTAATTTTCAAGAATTATGAAGCACATAATTTTTTTAGAGGATTTTCTAATAGTCTCAATGGTGAACTGACTATTTGTTTGGTTGAAATATCATACATTTGTCTATAACTGTTAACAAATATAACTTCCTGATTGACCTTGATAGGAGTAGAACAACGACACTGTCTTCATCTGATCATGATTACCACAACACACTTAATAGAGATATCATAACTCCAAGAGGATACTTTAGTCAACTCCAACTCACTCTTTCTAAACTTGTCACACATATGTATAGTTGCTTCATTATTCTTTAGGTTTAAAAAAGATATTGACCATGTTACTGACCATCTCTGGAATACTTTGAGATGTCATCACTCAAATCTTGCTACAACTTGTAAGACATGACCCGAACACTCTGTTCCTCCTATTCATAAATTCTATTGGTACATTGGTTAGTCTAAAGGACATAACCCTAAACTCACCATGGTCATGTAACTTATGTCATCCATTCTAACTCTTATGTCTAAAGGATATTTTATCTTAAAGGAACACGGTAGCACATGTCTACTAATCAACAAACCATCTATCCTTGATAGTGGTTTTTCCCAACTATCACTTAACCATACACAACATTATAGAATCACTTTTGTTTTTCCTTCCAAACAACATTTAGAGGGTCATAATCAACTCTCTCTCTCTCTCAAAGAGGGAGGAACACTTGGAATGTTCATTTAATAAACATCTCCAACCTTCACCTACTTCCCATACTATTGATACATCTTGGATACTAGGATTCATTACCTTGTTATCCACCTCATGTGATATAAGGAACTCACATCCTTATCTCATCCACTTTTACCAACAAAACAAATATCAAGACATATAAGAGGAGTCTTTCTAATTATTGGAAGGATCAAAAGGAAACTCATCACAAACTTTATAATCTTGGAACCATAGTCCAAGCAACCTTATTCTATAATAAGATATCCACCCTCATGTTTACAATGAATCCACACATACCAAGTGGAAATGATCCACTTGAAATTTGTTCCCTAGAAAGGAAAGACACAAAGGGAAACACACTTCCCACATCACAACAACATTTTTCAAGGGTCACTAGCAAAAGGTAACCAATTCTATTTTCATTTCGGGTTCCTTGCCATTAGCATAGGAATCATCATGATTAACATATCTCATTACTCCTTCCTTGATGATAGTTTATCACACATGGGTATGTTCTCTTATTTTATTGTATTTTTCAACCACTTATCGACATATAAATCATCATATTCCACATTTTCTTCATTAAACTGGGATCATCTCCCTTAATTTCTTTCACATGCCATGCTGATTTTTCATTAACACTTTCTTACACACATATGTTGGTCTGAGATTAACCCAGGTTCCACCTTATTTCTTTGTCATTGTTCCCATTCATCTTCTCTTTTTATACTTTTTATAAGAGTTCTCTCTATCTTATGTGGAATTCATACCTTGATTCACTTTACAAGCATAGACTTATCTGTCTTTTACTTTATTATCTTCTTGAATCACATCTTCAAGAACCCCTCTTTTTCTTATTTCTATTCAGATTTAGATTTCATGGTGTTGTATCTTTCTCTTATAGTGACCAAACATTCAAGTTTTGATAGATTATGATGCAATTCTCATCTTCTTTAAGGTAGGATTGAGATATTCCCACCATGATTTCTTATTTATTATGCTCTATGAATTGTCTCAAAATTACTACTTGATCAGAGTAATCAGAAAGATAACAATCTAAGAGTTCCATACTTACCTTTGTTCGATAATTGAATACTTGGCCAGGGCACCCAAATACTGAGATTAGGCAGTATGAACCATATTTTTATGTCATATTCCTAATTTTGACATCATCCTAGTCCTAAGTCCTAGTGTCCCAGTAGACGCAGTGAACCTAAAGCTCTGATACCAACTTGTTAGAACCCGTTACACTAAATGAGATTAATCAAAACATAAACACAATCAATCACCAATTAACCACATACCCAAAAATATGGGTAAATTAAAATCGATTTCAACATCAACACCCGCTCAGAAACATTTGCATAAGAGCCCTATATCTTTATTGTATCCATACTATGACAAGAATTTGATACAAATTGTTCTATCACCTTAGCCACAACATATATATACAGGATAACAATATTTGTATATGCCACACAAACAAGCATTAATATGCTAACAAAATTCTGATTCATTTGAAACACCATATACAAACTTTTCCTGCCCGGACTAGAGAGTACATGGATGACTCTAGGACATACTAGACATCTAATAAACTTTCTCAAAGATTCATTACTATAGCTCCTCTTTGTTTCCACATGTTTGTTTTCGTCACTTCTGATTACCTAAAAAAATGTGGCAAACCACAAGGGTGAGACCCATGTCCCAATAAGAGATATAACCTCCAAAAACATTTATTGATTCCAACATTTTTAGGTAATGAGACAGTTTATGTAGTTTAATCATATATAACAAATAAGCTCAAAACAAATAAGATCAACAACACTGATGATTAACAAAATACAAAAAGGAGTATATAATAACTATCTTCATTAGCCAGACTATTCTCATATCCCTATTAACAGTATAAGGAGTCTAACAACATGATCATCTCTAACATCATGAATAATTATAGAATCATATGCATAGCTAACAACATTAGCATGTCTAATAGGTTGAACATATCAACATCATAAGAAGAGCTACAACATAAGCACAACTATTTGGATAAGCATGATTAGTAGTATATGCATCTCTAGTTACAAAGGCATGGCTAGCATGCTAAACATAACTAACAACATGAGATAGCTAGCATCATGATTATAATTAGCTGTAGTAGTATAGTTATCAACATAAGCATAGATACTGTATGTATGCATCTACAATCTTAAGCATATACACAACCTAAGTATATCTACTATCTCTTGATTGCACTAAGCATCATCTTTATGTAAAGATAACAAACAAGGGTTATCATCCAATGTGAAACATCGTGTATAACCTTAAAAAATATGATACACGACTGTATTACATCTTTTATTACGCCCTGGGGAGTTTGAGTTGTACCACTCAAAGTCTAGCTGACCACTTCTTGGTCACAATCAATTCCATATAGGATCTAGGGAGAGCCAAACTCCAAGATCTTCTTCATACTCAGTCAGTGTGAGTCTGCACCACAGTGACATATAGTCAAATTGCAAAATAATGACATATAGTCCTGTAACTAGCCCACCTTGGTACATGTCACGGAGCTAGCATCTAGTGTATTCAAACCCAATCACTGAGGTAAAACCCCAACTATCCTCTAATCACATCATGTGATAACCACTGAGACCTGACCAAAGTTGTTCTAAAAAAGTGGGCTAGGTATGACCACAACCATCCTCCCGAAACACTTGGTGTTAAGATGAGAAGCACCCCACATAATCAATAGTATATGCTCTGAGTATCCCTTAGGAATACTTGTTTCACCATCTAGCAAGTTCTGATACTCAAGATGGTTCTATGTCATAGGGCACTACATGATTAGAGTTTCACTTGATTAGTTATCTCCAATTGGGTGAATTAAGGCTGCATCAAACAAATGTCACTTGTCATTCATGAGACTACACTAGTCATCATACTATCACAAGATATAAATCCTTTTCAATATATCATAGGGTATCAACCCTTATCAACACAAGAGGATCACACCTCATTCAGGGCTCACCAATGCCCAATGGTCATTAAGACCTTCATACTATTCCCTACAAGATAATCATTATCATTCCATGCCGTATAGCAAGGCTCAACAACATCACTTACATATAATACACCACATCAACACAATATTGCATTAATGAGATAGGAGATGTTCATTAACAATCATAGAAGGGTTCATTAAGAATATTCCTTTATTCCATCAACATGCAAGGAATCAGGATATGATTAACCCTCATCATATTCATAATGTACATGTTTAGTATACGAAAGTATCGACCATGTGGCTATGATAACCACCAATTAACACATTAAGGTTATGATCATATCAAGCAGATTATTTCCCCATCATGCCATTAAGTAAGAAGGTTATACATTCATACTCACTATTTGTATTAGAGTTAGGTTCAACAATATAAATTATATTAATGTTACTAATCATCACTCATAACCAAACCCTAACTCATGGCATCCCCATTAGATCATGGATGCATAAGGTGAAGCATCACCATGACATTCCATACTATTCTCAAGTATGAACCCACACATAAATCAAGGTGTAACCATCAGGTTGTAGCATAATAGGGTTTCAACAACAAATAGAGAGTACTTCATGATTGTATTAGTTATTCAAGGACTATTCATACCCAATTACCATCATTTAGGTATATTAAAGCTAGGTATAACAAGATATACCTCATTAGGGTTACCTATTAATTCATTATAGTGATTATAAATCATAATACTATGAGGTAAAGGGTAATACTACAAGTTTAAGGCATTGAAACATCAAATTCTCATCATTAGAATCATAACTTTACACTACATGCTTCACCCAAAACAATGGGAATATTTAGGCATCAACTTCTAACCATTAAATGTTGAAAAGGTAAAGTCATTGGTCATTTACATAAGTAAACATCTTGAAAAAACCACCTATGAAGTCATTGAGTTGTGCTATAGAAAGAGTCACCATATAACCGTAGACATCCCTTAATTGACAACACAAAAAGTTCCATTGAAAGTAGGGTAAAATCCACAAGCAATTGTTTATTTACAACAAACCATTAGTAAATGAGCTTCTTAAGTTGATATTTTTAAGGAAACAATTTAAATCACTTTATTAGGAACAAAATATTACATTTAGGCATCATTCCAATTTACTGGATGAAGAAACATTAGATCTTAACCATTAGACCAAGTTCATATATTAAAACCATCAATTGAAGTATAGGTCTGACCATTGCATCAAATGACCCAAGAAACTATTGGTTTAAGGCTTAATTGATGCTACAACTACATGCTTAACTCACCATAGGTTGTGGAGACCTGATCTACCATCAGTAGTGACTAGTAAGTCACCATAGGTTGTTAGATCAACACTATATTTATTAATCACCATTGAATATCAAGCTAATGTCACCATTGATTGATAGCATCATTAGGGTACTTAGTTATTGACCATTAAGCTTATAATTAGGCCAAAACATGACCTAAGGGGTGAATGTCAGTTTACACCCTTGGTCACCACCATCAATTTTCACGAAGACAACACTATATGGTTGTTGCAATGGTACCATCATCGAGTCATGGGTTTATAGAAGAAATCAGCTTGAAATCCTAAAATTAACCATTGGTTGATAGGTGTGTAGCACCATAGGTTGTCAAACCAACCTGATAAAAGTCATATTATACCTTAGTAATAACACACAAATGATCATAGGTTCATCTAGAATTGAAATCAGAATAGGGAATATTATAAAAATCAAAATCCAAGTCAAGCACAACTTTTTAGTGCATGGATCATCATTTAAAAGCAAGAACATGAGCTAGCAAGCTTATGGTAAGCAATAAACGTGGATCAAGTTATAAAACTTGCCTCTAATTAGAAGATAAAATTCCAAATAGAAGAAAACACGAGCATTTAGGGTAGAAAATCTAAGCATAAGCTGTGAACTCGTCCATCTAGCACCTTTCTTCATCAAATGAGCAAACCCTAAGCATAATAAGCAAGTAAGGTAGGGTTTTAGTGCTTTAGAGCAATTTCTACCATGTAAGGGCAAGGTTCTGACCTGGAGGAATGTCGTAGGAAGGATAACAGAGAAATAAACAGAGGAAAGAAGGGGATTCTTATTCTTTTAGGATAAGATCACTAAAAGGAAGCTTTTTAAACCCTAAAAGGAAGTCAATTGCAACCCTAGATTCTTTTTTCCAAGAAGATCGCATCTTTCTTCTTCCTTGGACAGGAAATTCACAGTAGCACAGAGGGAGAACGAGGTTTGTAGAAGGAGGGAAGTGGTGGAGAACAAATGTCTCGTTTGGGTGCTTAGGGATAAGTAGACAAAACTTTAAGATAAAGAAAAAGAAAAAGTTGAAGTTCTAGTATCTTTCCTAGTGTCCATGGCCTTAAGCTATTAAAAATATACAAGCACACATAGAAGAATATCCCCCACCATCCATATATACCTTATTATCTTTCCTTTATCGAATTTCTAAGCCAATCAAATAATTTATTAGTTGATAGCTACTAAAGGTAGCTCATCCATGAAGGGGTAAACCCTAAAATACCCTTGTGGAAAACACCTTCAAACCAAGGTTTAAATAGGCATACCATGGATCAACAATATACAAAATGATGAGATAATATCCAAGGAACATAATGCAAGTGATAAGTTGCAAAGAAAACCTCTCAATTGGGTAAATTGTAGAGAAGTTCAAAATATGCACAAAATTGCATAACTTGCTCAAACAGTGTCCAAATTGGACCAAATTTGAAACTTAAGCTTGTATTATGATTTAAAAGAATATCACAAGGTTATATTAGGGTTAAAATAATAAATTGTGATAATTAAGTGTGTTCAACACTTTAAACAAGGTTAGGGGTCTCACAAAAACAACAATCCACCTCAATATGATTAGTCCATCGGGAAAGATAGGATTACTAGCAATGAAGGTAGAAACATGATTATCGAGGTACATTGGAATAGCATGAATAATGGAAAACCCAAAGTTAGATAGATAGGATTTAATCTATAATAGCTCACAAGTGGTATGTGCCATTGTAAAATACTCAATTTCTGCACTAGATCTAGCAACAACATTTTTCTTCTTACTTTTTTCAGGTAACCAAGTTACCTCCTACAAATGTACAATAACCAGAGGTGGATCTCCTGTCAGATTTACAACCAACATAATCAACATCAGAATATTCGTTCACATCTAGATGCCCATTTCTTTTATAAAATATTCCCTGTCTAGTTGAATTCTTCAAATATTTTAAGACTTAACATGTAGTGTCCCAGTGACACTGCCTCGGACAATCCATGAATTAGCTAAGAACACCAACAACAAAGCATATATATGTCCTAGTAACAGTAAGATCTAAAATCTTGCCAACCAAACATTTATAGATGAATTTATCTATTAAGGGTTGAGTAGATTATCTATAGATTATGAGCTTGATCCGTAGGGGAGACTGTAGGTCTACAACTAAGCACTTCAGTTTCAGAAAGTAAGTCTAGAGTATACTTTCTCTATGATAAAGATACTCTATATTTTTATATGATACCTTAATTCTAAGAAAACATTATAGACATCCAAGGTCTTTGGTTACAAATACTTCATAAGTTAAATCTTTGTAGAAGCAATTCTTACAACATCACTACCAGACAGGATGATATCATCACATAAATAATGAGAACAATAATGCCATAGGTAGTGGTATTGATAAACACATAGTGGTCACATTGAGACCACATGAAACCGAATTTGTGTAATACAAGAGAGAACTTGTTAAACCAAGCTTGGGGACTCTGGTTGAGGCTGTAAATGACCTCCTTTAGAAGGAATAGTTTCTCAGAGTGCTCCCACTAAGCAACATAAGCTGGAGGTTGGGACATATAGGCAGTCTCATGTAAATATCTATATAGAAATACATTCTTAACATCTAGTTGATCTATGTGCCAGCCTTTATTAACAACAATAGAAATCAAAATGCGGATATAATTAAGACAAGAAACTAAAGAATAAGTTTCAAAGTAAACAATCCCAGCTTCTTCTGTGTATCTCTTAGCAAAAATTATGGGCTTTAGGTGTTCAACTATCCCATCAAATAAATATTTCACAGTAAAAATCCATTGACCGCCAACATGTTTACTATCTATAGGGAGATCATCAAGGTTCCATGTCCCATGAGAGTGAAGCACATCCATCTCATCATCTATGGCTTGTTTCCATCCAGAGTGTAGTAGTGCCTCTTGAACATTCTTTGGAATAGAAATTTTAGATAGAGAAACAATAAATTGTGCCATGGAAGCATTCAAATGATTCGAGGGCTCATGCTGAGAGATACAATATTTGGCACGAGATTGTTCCCCCTTTCGTAATGCAATAGGAATGTCAGAATCGGAAGTTGTAACAGAGTTAATAATATTACCATTGTCTTGAGGTGGAACATTACTCTCACAAGATGTCAAAGTAGGGAATACTTCAGGTAGAGATGCAAACACAACATGGTTAGGAATGTGCATAGTTGAAAGTGGCACCTAGTTACCAGGTTCAGAAAAAGAAAGATTTATCTTAAAAAAAGGTGACATCCACATTAACATACAAATGACGTACAACAATATTAAAACATTTATACCCCTTTTGTGTACAAGAGCAACCAAAAAATCAACACCGAAAAGCACAGTGTGATAGTTTATCATTCCCAGGTTGATGATTATGAACAAAACATAGGCAACCAAAAACATGTGGTGGTAAAGCAAAGATATGTTCATCATGATATAAAAGGTTATAAGGAATCTTATTTTGAAGCACATAAGAAGGCATCAATTTATGAAATAATTAGCTAAAAGAATTGCATCATTCTAATAAAATTTAAGTATATTCATTTTAATTAGGAGAGTGCAAGCTACATCAAGAAGATGCTTGTTCTTTCTTTCAAACTCTATTTTGTTGTGGGCTATAAGGACATGAAGTAGTGTGAATAATCCCCTAGAAATACAAATCTATTGAAAACCATCTTGCACATATGCAAAAGCATTATGAGTGTAAACAAGTTTAGTAGCAGTAGAAAATAGAGTCTTTATCTCATTAAGAAATTTAGAGAAAACATCTAAAACTTAAAAATGATCTTTTAACAAATAGATCCAAGTAGCATGAGACTAGTCATCAATAAAGGTAACAAAATACCGTAAATCAGTAAGATTAGTAGTATGACATGGTTCCCAAACATTATAGTGAATTATGTAAATGAACTTGGGCTCTTATTGTTATGATGATATTGAAACACTATTCGATAATGTTTTTCAAGCTGAAAAGATTGACATAAAACGTTCTCAATAGGCAAATTTAGAAATAAAACTTCAAATTGGAAGAAAAAGGATGACCAAGCCACATGTGCCCTTGATGAAGGGAGCTAGACAGGTCCATAAAAATAGTGGTAGCAGGGTTTGATGAGGTCTGTAAGTAGTAGAAACCATATTCACATTCATATCTGATGTGGCTTTTGAATGCACTAACAAATTCACTCGGGGTTTATATCCCCGAGCTTTTACCAAAACCAAGTGCAACAATACCACCCGCAAGCGGACGGATCTTATCGCAGTATAGTTTAGGATCGAACCCAAAGGACAACGTTTTTAAGAATCTTTGTCAGTTAGATCTAGCTCAAGTAAAACTAATATTTAGAACAATAGGTTGATTTTGGTTCGATTAAACTAATTGCAAGAAAGTAAACGTGGAATAAAAGATGGGTTTAGATTAATGATACGAAATCGCTGGGATGGTACCGGGTTTGACCACCGCTACACACACAATCATACTCTCTCGCGAACAATCCAGGCACGAAATAACACTCCAAGTAGAGCTGCTGCAGAACCCCCCTTACGGGCGTCAGGTCCGCGTAAGCGTCACCATAGGCAGCCGATTTCTCATCGCCATCCGGATCATACGTCTTACGGCTCTGAAGATACAGAAATCCACGGAAGCTGTGAACCCCCCTTACGGGCGTTAGGCGCACAGAAGTGTCACCGAAGGTTAGGCGGACCGTCCCCTCGCGGATCATACACTTACGACCTCGATGAAATCCCATCCTATTTCTAATCAGGGAGTCAACCGCGCAAACCGCAAAGCAAACAAACGACTATTGTACGTGTAAACATCGACGAAAAGCACGAAGATACAAAATCCAACTAAGGCTGTGAACCCCCCTTACGGGCGTCAGGCGCACACAAGTGTCACCGAAGGTTAGGCGGACCGTCCCCTCGCGGATCCTACACCTACTACCTCAAGGAATCCTATCGGAAGTTCTCGTCAAGGAGTCTAACATGCTAAACGACATTCATACCTATGCATTGAAGTTCTCGCAACATAGGGAGCACAAAGATGGAAACACGCACATAACCAACTCACAAGCTTAACGATAAACGACAAAATGAAGAGTTATATACATTGCCATGGAAAGTTTAACAAGAGAACATGGTTTGCATGGGCAGCGGGGCTAGTCCCCGCACCCCAGCGAAAGAGGACTACTCGCTCATGATGCGAGGTACAAGAAAGATAGAAGAAGAAGATAGATCCGCCATGAGCTCGGTGCAGAAGGTGGACGCAGCTCGGTGAAGAAGATGCGCTCTTTGCTCCGTCTTCTTCTCCTTCTTAGCCTCCTTGGACGCAACACCAGCTGTAGGTGGAGTGGAACTTGATCGGGATGGTGCTCTGGCAGCCTTTCGGCGTCCGGAACCGATGCCTCAAATGGGGACCCTGGGGGTCTATTTATAGTTTTAAATCTGACGCCAAACGGTCTGGGGACCGTTTGGGCGCCAAACGGTCTTGAGACCGTTTGGGCGTCAAACGGTCTCGAGACCGTTTGGGCACCAAACGGTCTTGAGACCGTTTGGGCATCAAACGGTTTGGAGGTCGTTTGAGCGCCAAACGGTCTTGCTTTGATCAGTCTGGCTTTGGTGTGGTCGCGCGGCTTTAGTTCTTCAAACGATCCTTGTGCTTGCATCGAACGGTCTTGGGACCGCGCGAGACCAAACGGTCTTGGGACCGCATGGGACCAAACGGTCTTGGGACCGCATGGGACCAAACGGTCTTGGGACCGCATGGGACCAAACGGTCTTGGGACCGCATGGGACCAAACGGTCTTGGGACCGCATGGGACCAAACGGTCTTGGGACCGCATGGGACCAAACGGTCTTGGGACCGCATGGGACCAAACGGTCTTGGGACCGCATGGGACCAAACGGTCTTGAGACCGCATGGGACCAAACGGTCTTGAGACCGCATGGGACCAAACGGTCTTGAGACCGCATGGGACCAAACGGTCTTGAGACCGCATGGGACCAAACGGTCTTGGGACCGCATGGGACCAAACGGTCTTGAGACCGCATGGGACCAAACGGTCTTGGGACCGCATGGGACCAAACGGTCTTGGGACCGCGCGAGACCAAACGGTCTTGGGACCGCATGAGACCAAACGGTCTTGAGACCGCGCGGGACCAAACGGTCTTGAGACCGCATGGACTTCTTGGGCAACTGGTTTCGTCTTGTTTCTTTGTGTATTCCAGCAAACGATCTTGAGACCGCATGGATCCAAACGATCTTGAGACCGTTTGCATGGAGTTGCCTGCTGTACCTGCATAAAATGAAAGATATTTAGTTTAAACCTTGATTATTGAATTACTTAGTAGTTTTGTGCATTATGATTCATATTAGGGTGAAAAGATGTGGAAAAGATATTAAATTGTTCCAAAAAGGTGATTGAAAATTATGATGAGTATGCACTCATCAAAACACCCCGAACTTAAATCGTTGCTCGTCCTTGAGTAACATAAAATTTGAAACTGTTGCCTAATGAAATACTTTCGATCCATGTGATTTCTTCATCTTCACATCACAAGTGTTTTCTTTCTGCTCAGTATGAATGAGTACCATAACTTCCTAGGACCACTAAACACGTCTTTCCATAGCTTCGTTCCTGAGTTCGTTTCCCAACAACGCTTCCTCCCCACCTTTTCTAACACCAAGCATGTCAAAGAGTGTCGTAGGAGTTCTGAGATACCCGCAGAATCAACAAGTATGCATTTGATCTGACACTGGTATTGTTAAGGATGGTAGGGCATGTATTGTGCCCTTAGGTAGAAAAATGAGTGAAAGGTGGTATGAAAGGAAGAAGAAAATCTCTCCTCTATTCGACTCGAGATTTTTATTTGTTTTGCAATTTCATTTATTGCATATATATATATATATTTTTTTTTTGTGTGCGCTATGGCATCTTTTGTTGCAGATCTCTCCTCTATTCGACTCGAGATTGCATTTATTTTGTGTGCACTTTGGCATCTTTTTATTGCAGATCTCTCCTCTATTCGACTCGAGATTGCATTTTTGGTGGTACGCCCCTACTTATTGGAAGGGGTATGGAAGAAGCGGATATGGGGAAAGTGGCGTGCCACCCCGAACTTAGGGATTTGGCACAAGTTTGGCTATTTTGGTGGTATTTATGGATGGAGGGATACGAAGATGATAGAAGAAGTGTAGAAGAGAGTTCAGATCAGGATGCAACTTGATTTACAATTCAAAACCGGGTTATTCTCTTTGTCATACTCTGCTCAAATAATGACTTGGTGCGGATCCGGTGGGGTTTCTGAGCCATTGTTCCATTAGTCAGTTAGGAAGCGCAACGTGTTTGATCCCTATCAGTTTGACAGATACTTGTCATTATGTAAAAAGGATTATGATGTTAGGAATCATAAGTTTCACAGGATGATTTCAGGCAAGTTTCAAAAGTCAGTCCTCTTGGGGATTTGTTTCGAATAAGGAGGATGTTATGATAGAAGATGCATAGCAAACAATTAGTTACATTTTTATCAATAAAAGACAAAATTCCATCAAGTATCTGTTCACAATTTTGAAAAATTTTATGATAGAGACATATTGAGTATAAAAGAGGGTGTGTATGTGGAAGTGGAATACGTACCACCCACCCTCCACCCCGAACTTAGAGATTTGCTCGTCCTCGAGCAAACCCTAAATTCAAGATGGAGGGGAAAGGAAACACCAGGTATGACTGCCGAGAATGAATTCGTTGTGATCAGCACCAATCCGATCTCGTATCCTGAAAGAAAACTATCCATAAGGCAAATTTTATTTAAGGAAAATTAACTATAAAACAAAATTGGGAAAAGAAAGGTAAAACAGATTTATTGGTCGGGTTGCCTCCCGACAAGCGCCTTTGTTTTATGTCGATGGCTCGACAGAGTCCTTCGTCGTCATGTGGGATCCTTAGGATCGGTGAGTTCCAGCGTTGATTTGGTGCCTATGTCTGTTGTGGTGAAATATCTCTTCAGGCGGTGGCCATTGGTTATGAATTCACCCGACTCTGCACTCCATAAAGAGAAAGTGCCCTGAGGAGAGATGCTTTTGACAATGTATGGTCCAGACCAGCGTGAGCGAAGTTTTCCTGGGAATATCCTTAATCTTGAGTTAAAAACCAGAACTTGGTCTCCCACTTGAATGTCTTTTCTTTTCAGATGTCCATCGTGCCAAAGTTTTGTATGTTCCTTGTAGATTCGAGCATTTTCATAGGCCGTCATTCTAAGTTCATCCAGCTCGTTGAGTTGCAGAATCCTGGCTTGCCCTGCTTCCTTTATATAGAAATTTAATTGTTTAATTGCCCACCATGCCTTATGTTCTAATTCGACCGGAAGGTGACAAGCTTTTCCATATATCAAACGAAAAGGAGTAGTACCAAGGGGAGTTTTATAAGCAGTGCGATAAGCCCATAGGGCATCGTTGATTTTTGTCGCCCAATCTTTTCGATTACGCCCAACGGTTTTCTCAAGGATAGCCTTTAGTTGTCGATTAGAGACTTCTACCTGTCCACTGGTCTGTGGATGGTAAGGAGAAGCTACCTTGTGTGAGACGCCATATTTTTTTAATAGAGCTTCGAAGCTTCTTTCGATGAAATGGGAGCCTCCATCAGAAATCACGGTTCTCGGCACTCCGAACCGTGGGAAGATAATATCTTTGAATAGTTTGATGACTGGTTTCGAATCACAAGTGACGGTTGGTATAGCTTCAACCCATTTGGAGACGTAGTCCACCGCCACAAGGATGTAAGAGAATCCATTAGAAGATGGGAATGGCCCCATATAGTCTACTCCCCAGACGTAAAATATCTCTACTTCTTGCCATAGATTCAGTGGCATTTCATCTCTCTTGGTTATATTGCCAGCTCTTTGACACTTATCACATGATATGACAAAATCATAACAGTCCTTGGATAAAGTTGGCCAGAAAAATCCACATTGCAAAACTTTTAAGGCAGTCTTTTTAGAGCTCATATGCCCACCCACGGGTCCTGAGTGGCATTGTTCCAAAATGGAATGGGCTTCTTCTTTGGCGACGCAACGTCTATACAATCCATCCGCGCAGAGTTTGAAGAGATATGGTTCATCCCAATAGTAATGCTTCACATCATGCATAAATTTCTTCAGACCGTTCCCTGTGTATTGAGGATGGATGACTCCGGCGGCAAGGTAGTTTACTAAGTCTGAATACCATGGTTCAGATTCTGAGACTCTCATAAGTTGATCATCTGGTAGAGAGTCGTTTATCGGAATTCCTTCAGCATCCAGAGTGTGGATGCGACTCAGGTGATCTGCTACGACATTCTCCGTTCCTTTCTTATCTCGTATTTCTAGGTCAAATTCTTGTAGAAGGAGTATCCATCTGATCAGCCTTGGCTTAGCATCCTTCTTTGCCATAAGGTAACGGATGGCAGCATGGTCTGTGTAAACGATTACCTTTGAACCAGTAAGGTAGGATCTGAATTTATCGAAGGCATAGATGACTGCCAAAAGTTCCTTTTCAGTAGTGGCATAGTTCCTTTGAGCTTCGTCGAGGGTTTTCGATGCATAATAGATAACATAATGTTTCTTCTCAATGCATTGTCCTAAGACTGCACCCACTGCGTAGTCACTGGCATCACACATAATTTCAAAGGGGTGCTCCCAATTTGGAGCTCTAATAATGGGGGTAGTCGTAAGGGCTTTCTTCAGCGTATCGAAACTTTTGATGCATTCCTTATTGAAATTGAAATTAGCATCTTTGAGAAGTAAATTGGTCATCGGCTTTGTTATCTTAGAAAAATCATGTATAAACCTTCTATAGAATCCAGCGTGACCGAGAAAAGCACGAACTTCTTTCACATTTGTGGGTATTGCCAATTTAGATATGACTTCTATCTTGGCTTTATCAACTTCAATTCCTTTGTTGCTAACCTTGTGGCCCAAAACTATGCCTTCCTTTACCATAAAGTGGCATTTCTCCCAATTTAGCACCAGATGTGCTTCTTCACAGCATTTGAGTACCATGGAGAGGTGCTTAAGACAAGAATCAAAGGAGTCACCATATACAGAAAAGTCGTCCATGAAAACCTCCATAACTGTTTCAGTAAGCCCTGCAAAAATGGCAGTCATGCAACGTTGAAAAGTTGCAGGGGCATTACACAAGCCAAATGGCATCCTTTTAAAAGCATATGTCCCGAAGGGATAGGTGAAAGTTGTTTTCTCTTGATCATCTGGATGTATGGGGATCTGATAGAATCCAGAGTAACCGTCCAGGTAACAGAAGTATTCTTGGTGAGCCAATCTTTCCAAAACCTGATCGAGGAAGGGCATAGGAAAATGATCCTTCCGAGTGGCCTTGTTTAATTTTCTATAATCAATACACATCCTCCACCCAGTCACTGTTTGGGTGGGGATGAGCTCATTGTTTTCATTTCTTGTGACAGTGGTACCTCCTTTCTTGGGTACAACATGAACTGGGCTCACCCATGGTGAGTCCGATATCGGGTATATTATTCCAGCTGTAAGGAGTTTGATGATCTCACGACGGACCACTTCCTTCATATTCGGGTTTAATTTTCGTTGATGCTCGATTGTTGGCTTATGGTCTTCCATCATGGGAATTCTGTGCATGCACAAAGCTTGACTGACCCCTGTGAGGTCACTCATTCTGTAGCCTATGGCTTTCTTGCTATCCTTTAATATTTCCAGAAGTTGCTCTTCTTGTTTGGTTGTTAAACCAGAGTTTATAATGACAGGACAAACTTTGAGATTGTCTAAAAACATATACTTCAGCCCTTCAGGTAGGGGCTTCATTTCAGGAGGTTCTGGTTTTTTACTGATTTCTTCTGGGGTTTCGGTAACCTTTAATTCCTCATAGGTAGCTTCATGATTCTCCTCAGCAGAGTCGGGAGGTTTGGCGCAATCCTTATCTTGTTGGTCAGTAGGTTCATCATTAAAAAGGTCATATAGAGAAGTTTCCAAAGGATCGCATGACTCGTGATATTCTTGAGTAAGTTGTGACATCTGCTCAACACAATCTATCAGATAGACTTCCTCCTGTATACTTGGTCTTCTCATGCTTTCAAAGACCTTGAATTCCAGAGTTTCTTTTCCTAACCTGAGCAGTAAGGTTCCGGCTTCAACATCGATAAGAGCTCTAGCAGTAGCGAGAAATGGACGACCGAAGATAATAGGGTATTTGGTGTCTTCTTTTATGTCCATGATAACAAAATCACATGGGACATATGCGTCCTTGCCTACCTTGACCGGGATGTCTTCGAGAATTCCTAGCGGTCTTTTTACTGAATTGTCCGCAAGTTGGATTGTCATAGCAGTTGGAAGCAATTCTTCGAATCCTAATCTCTTGCATAGACTCAGCGGCATAATAGAAATACTTGCGCCAAGATCTGCCAATCCTTTCTTACATGATGAATCACCAATGTGGCATGAGATTCCGAAGGATCCTGGATCTTTTTGTTTCTTCGGCATCTTGCTTAATATGATATCTGATGTAGTTGCAGCCAATTTCACAGTTTCACACTCTTCCATGATGTACTTCTTGGTGAGAAGCGACTTTAGATATTTGGTCCAGGCTGGTATCTCATTAAGAGCATCCAAGAATGGTATATCAACATGGAGCTTCTTCATAGCTTCTTTGAATTTGATGAATCTAGTATCAAACTTGGTTTCCCTCAGACGGGATGGGAAAGGGACACGAGGCTTATATATAGGAATTTCTGGTTCAGGAGTCTCTACTTATTCATTGGTAGGTTTCTCAGAAATCCCCTTATCATTATTTCTCTCCTTCGGTTGCGGTTCTGATGTTGTTGAGTTTTGATCAGTCAAGGGTTCATTCTCCTCAGGGATATCCATAGTTGTTTTTGCTGGTGGATCCGAATAACTTTTCCCTGATCTTGTGGCGATAACCTTCAGCTGCTCCGGATGTTTCGGATTGTTCTCAGGTTGTCCAGCGAAGATCCCAGCTTGTGGCTTAATACTAGCAGCAAGTTGAGCTAGTTGAGTTTCAATAGCCTTCTGCTGGGCTTGTTGATTGGCTATCATCATTTGTTGTGTTTGCAATAACTTCTCGATGGTAGATAGCTTGTCATCAGAAGGGATAGGTCCTGTTTGACCCTGTTGTTGGTTCAAGTTTTGATACTGAGAGTTGTTCTGATAATTGTTATAGTTTCTGTTCTGAAAGTTTCCCTTGAAGTTTCCTTGATTCCCAAAGTTCTGTTGCTGATTAAACTGATACCCAGATGGGCCTCTTGGTTGATTATTTGGAACAAATTGATGTGAGTTCATAGCTCCTGAAGGATTTCCGTACTGGAAGCCTGGGTGATTCCTATTTTGATTTGGATTGTAAAAGTTCTGCCCAGGGTTGGTGTTAATAGCATTAAGATTTTCCATCTGGCAACTATCTCCTTGTCCACAGGCATTGCTTAAAACAACATCATAGAGAACATTGCATGATAGTGTTGAATGGTCAGTGCCTTTGCACGCTTCACAAAACAAAGAAGTGGACTTGACTTGTTCTGGTTGCCTAGTTGGAGAATGTCCTCTTCCAATCGCAGCAAGGGATGATTCTATGTGATCTTGCTTTGCGACCAAGACTTTCAAAGTTTCAGCTATAGATTTGTATTCTGGGATAGCATCAGCCATAGCTACCTTTAGGACTCCTTTACCAACAGATCTACCCCAGTTGTCTTGGTTTTCTGCTCCCAGGGTGACAACTCTCCATGCGCTGTCGTAACTTTGCCGCATGAAGTTCCCTCCGGACGAGGAATCAAGGAACATCTTAACATCATCTTCCACACCCCTATATAATATCTCGATCAGCTGGTTCTTAGGAATTCCATGGTGTGGGCATTTTCGTAGGAGCTCCTTGTACCTATCCCAAGCTTCGGAAAGAGTTTCACCTGGGACTTGAGTGAAATTTGTGATTCGTCCCCTGATTTCGTATGTAAGAGATGGGGGGTAGAATTTTTCCAGAAAGGCGTTTTGAAGCTGCTCCCAGGTGGTGATGGGTACATCACTCTGCAGTGAGTTGTACCAACTAATGGCTTTGTCAGCCAGAGAGTACTTGAAGAGACGGAGTCGAATAGCATCATCAGAGACTCCATTTTGCTTCGTCATGGCACACAGGTCAATGAATCTGAGAAGATGACCTTGGCTGTCTTCAGCTTGTTTACCGTAGAATGGGTTGTTCTGAAGCAAGGTTATCCAATGTGCTCTAATCTCAAAGTTGGCAGCTTCTATCTGAGGAGGCTGCACCGGATGATAGACGTTCGCGGCCTTTGGGATAGAGAACTCTCTAAGATCCTTCTGAAGTTCTGCTGCTTGCGCTGCTGCTTGCGCTGCTAAGATCTCTTGTTGAACCGCAGCTCTAGCTTCCTGCATGAATCTTTCTCTCTGCGCATTGATGGCTTGAGCCACCCTACGGGCTACTTCTTCTTCTTGTGCCATTCTTGCTTGATTCTCTCGGATCTGACGATGGAAGGTTCTATCTATTTCGGGATCAAAGCTCGCAGTCAGTCCGAGACTATCCGAACGGTGCATGCACTAATCGTCTAAGAGCACCTGAAACTTGAAAAAGTTTGAAAGTGAGATCCTTGAAGTAGAATAAAGATCAAGTAGATGAGCGATAGTTTCAAAAAGAAAACAAAATCCTAGATTAGTCTTAAAAGAACTAGATTTGACTGACTGATTCCGTTGTCCCCGGCAACGGCGCCAGAATTTGATGTGGCTTTTGAATGCACTAACAAATTCACTCGGGGTTTATATCCCCGAGCTTTTACCAAAACCAAGTGCAACAATACCACCCGCAAGCGGACGGATCTTATCGCAGTATAGTTTAGGATCGAACCCAAAGGACAACGTTTTTAAGAATCTTTGTCAGTTAGATCTAGCTCAAGTAAAACTAATATTTAGAACAATAGGTTGATTTTGGTTCGATTAAACTAATTGCAAGAAAGTAAACGTGGAATAAAAGATGGGTTTAGATTAATGATACGAAATCGCTGGGATGGTACCGGGTTTGACCACCGCTACACACACAATCATACTCTCTCGCGAACAATCCAGGCACGAAATAACACTCCAAGTAGAGCTGCTGCAGAACCCCCCTTACGGGCGTCAGGTCCGCGTAAGCGTCACCATAGGCAGCCGATTTCTCATCGCCATCCGGATCATACGTCTTACGGCTCTGAAGATACAGAAATCCACGGAAGCTGTGAACCCCCCTTCCGGGCGTTAGGCGCACAGAAGTGTCACCGAAGGTTAGGCGGACCGTCCCCTCGCGGATCATACACTTACGACCTCGATGAAATCCCATCCTATTTCTAATCAGGGAGTCAACCGTGCAAACCGCAAAGCAAACAAGCGACTATTGTACGTGTAAACATCGACAAAAAGCACGAAGATACAAAATCCAACTAAGGTTGTGAACCCCCCTTACGGGCGTCAGGCGCACACAAGTGTCACCAAAGGTTAGGCGGACCGTCCCCTCGCGGATCCTACACCTACTACCTCAAGGAATCCTATCGGAAGTTCTCGTCAAGGAGTCTAACATGCTAAACGACATTCATACCTATGCATTGAAGTTCTCGCAACATAGGGAGCACAAAGATGGAAACACGCACATAACCAACTCACAAGCTTAACGATAAACGACAAAATGAAGAGTTATATACATTGCCATGGAAAGTTTAACAAGAGAACATGGTTTGCATGGGCAGCGGGGCTAGTCCCCGCACCCTAGCGAAAGAGGACTACTCGCTCATGATGCGAGGTACAAGAAAGATAGAAGAAGAAGATAGATCCGCCATGAGCTCGGTGCAGAAGGTGGACGCAGCCCGGTGAAGAAGATGCGCTCTTTGCTCCGTCTTCTTCTCCTTCTTAGCCTCCTTGGACGCAACACCAGCTGTAGGTGGAGTGGAACTTGACCGGGATGGTGCTCTGGCAGCCTTTCGGCGTCCGGAACCGATGCCTCAAATGGGGACCCTGGGGGTCTATTTATAGTTTTAAATCTGACGCCAAACGGTCTGGGGACCGTTTGGGCGCCAAACGGTCTTGAGACCGTTTGGGCGTCAAACGGTCTCGAGACCGTTTGGGCACCAAACGGTCTTGAGACCGTTTGGGCATCAAACGGTTTGGAGGTCATTTGAGCGCCAAACGGTCTTGCTTTGATCAGTCTGGCTTTGGTGTGGTCGCGCGGCTTTAGTTCTTCAAACGATCCTTGTGCTTGCATCGAACGGTCTTGGGACCGCGCGAGACCAAACGGTCTTGGGACCGCATGGGACCAAACGGTCTTGGGACCGCATGGGACCAAACGGTCTTGGGACCGCATGGGACCAAACGGTCTTGGGACCGCATGGGACCAAACGGTCTTGGGACCGCATGGGACCAAACAGTCTTGAGACCGCATGGGACCAAACGGTCTTGAGACCGCATGGGACCAAACGGTCTTGAGACCGCATGGGACCAAACGGTCTTGAGACCGCATGGGACCAAACGGTCTTGAGACCGCATGGGACCAAACGGTCTTGAGACCGCATGGGACCAAACGGTCTTGGGACCGCATGGGACCAAACGGTCTTGAGACCGCATGGGACCAAACGGTCTTGGGACCGCATGGGACCAAACAGTCTTGGGACCGCTCGAGACCAAACGGTCTTGGGACCGCATGGGACCAAACGGTCTTGAGACCGCATGGGACCAAACGGTCTTGAGACCGCATGGACTTCTTGGGCAACTGGTTTCGTCTTGTTTCTTTGTGTATTCCAGCAAATGATCTTGAGACCGCATGGATCCAAACGATCTTGAGACCGTTTGCATGGAGTTGCCTGCTGTACCTGCATAAAATGAAAGATATTTAGTTAAAACCTTGATTATTGAATTACTTAGTAGTTTTGTGCATTATGATTCATATTAGGGTGAAAAGATGTGGAAAAGATATTAAATTGTTCCAAAAAGGTAATTGAAAATTATGATGAGTATGCACTCATCAATATCCCCCACAAATCATCTTCTTCATCTTGAGATCCTACATAGAGACAGTGTAAGGAAAGAAGGTTATACTACAATTTAAGGTTTTGATAATGTTACTAACATACATAAAGTTTAATGGGAATTTAGGCACAAACGAGACAAATTTAAGGAGGCTGTGGTTCAGATCTCCTCTCCAAATAACCGAGAAGTGGTCCCATCCACCAAATGCATAAGAGGATGGCAAGTAAATTTCTTCAAGTCAGTAAACCATTTCTTAGTACCAGTCATATAAGTTGTAGCACCCAAATCAATAGCCAATCATCTTTGGATGAATAGGAAGAAGATTGAAGACATGAGGTGTCACCTGAGTATTGAGAAATGTTTTCTTGACGAGTAATAGTAGCATTAGAAGCGGCCTTCATCAATTTCTCAAGGTCAGAAGAACTCACTATCACCATCTAAGAATTACTAACATGAGGAACAGGGCTAGAATCTCCATTAGGACTGGTAGTTGACACTTTATTTGCCAATTTGGGTTTCCCATACTTTTTCCAACATCTTTCCTCATTGTTATTAGTGCGCTTATAGAAATTACAAAATTTGGGTTTAGATGAAGAAGAAGAGGATCCTATCCCACTATTGTTGAGACTTTTTCCCTGGCCATGACCAGGATTACCTCATCTGGAAACAACAAAGGGTCGCAAGGCTTTTAGCAATAGGGGTAGAAGATACAAAGTGAAATAGTCACATAGAGACATCATCTAATGTCGGCAAGGTTCAGGGGGCAAGAATTTGCTGACGAAAAACTTCATAACTAGGAGGTAGAGATGCCAAGAATTGACAAAGTTGTATTTCCTCTTGCAACTTTTACATCTTGACAAGAGCAGATGATAAAGGGTGATGAAGATTGAGTTCACCCCAAAACCCTTCAAATGTGTCAAAGTGTGAAGAAAAGGATGAGTTAACTTCAAGTTTAAGAAAATGCAAACATTTGTATAGATCAAAACTCGAGACACATTTCCTTTACTAGAATACACTTGGGCAATGTGATCCCATACCTCCTTGGCAGTGTTGATGAAGAGAAGATTAGCAAAAATATGTGATTCACAACTAATCAAGATTCATGAGAGAACAAGAGAGTCATATGCTACCCACATTTTGAAATCCGCCTTCAATTTCTTAGATGCTTCTTTAGTAGTTTTCTTTTTGGCAGATGTATGTGTCTTCCTTTGATGGAGGCAGATCTGTCATATGTTCTAGTTTCCCTGAAGAGTGTGCATTATTATGAAATGAGTGTGTCTCAAGGTTATAGTTGGAGCCAATAAGTTTTACAAAAGGTACACACTTGGGGTGTGTTTTGGACATCCCAATAGTAGAAGAAGTTGACCCAATAATATACCAATACAAGAAATAATGGAGCAACAAAGAAATAATAAAAACAAGTGCAGATAGTCACTGACACACCGCGTCAGGAAGTGGACATGTTGTGTCACTTATAGATAGAACTGGAAGTTTCAGACATGTCGTGTCAAAGTCCGTCATGTCGTGTCACCTTTGGCAGATTCTAATAAAGACAAATTTTCCGTGATATCTTGCAATGACACATTGTGTAGGTGAGGCACACGTCGTGTGTGATGGTATACCAATATATTTTGCCCAAAACAAGATCCATAACAGATGGTGAACCTTATGGATCACAAAGGGAAATAGAGACATGTTGGCGAGATCCAATCATATCCAATAATATGTGGATATATCCCTATAGAAGGTGGTCATAGATGACCACAAAAATATATTGTATAGATCCCAGAACAACCGGTCCTTAGGGCATAAGACCGACAGAAAGTCTGTACGCAATCTTCTTTGATCCTCTTGTTGGAAAAAGTATATTTCTACAGAAGAGACTAGATCTCTCTTGGTATCATCAGAAGTGGTGGAGAAGGAAGAAGATGATGAGAGGGGATGCGGAAGAGAAAAAAACAATGTTGGCTTTAAAAGGAAAAGTCTTGAGGCGGCTATCTTTCCCACACTAATACCATGTTGAGAGCAACCATCTTTGTATTTTCTAAAAGGAGTACAACTGGCCTCTCCTATAATAATGAGGGGAAACACTAAGGAAGCACATTGCAAACACAAATGGGCCTATTATACATTCATATTACATAAGACTAATTGAAAAGGAAAAATAGAATTAAAGAGAAGAAAATAACTAAAGAAAAATATATATCTTAATCAATGTGGATTTGTTATGCAATTAAACCCTTAAATGAACTAGCTAGATTTGCTTTTTTGCACGTATTATTCTTGGTTTTTTCTTCTTAACGTCTTCATCTAATCTCTAATTTAGTTCTTTTACCACTTGTGGTTGTCTATTTGAACTATATTATGTGAGGAAACAAAAATGAACTAAAGAAAAATATATATCTTAATCAATGTGGATTTGTTATGCAATTAAACCCTTAAATGAACTAGCTAGATTTGCTTTTTTGCACGTATTATTCTTGGTTTTTTCTTCTTAACGTCTTCATCTAATCTCTAATTTAGTTCTTTTACCACTTGTGGTTGTCTATTTGAACTATATTATGTGAGGAAACAAAAATAAATAAGAACATAGTTCCAATAAAGGAAACCCAAGGACCATATTCTTCCCCGATCTAAGTTTTTCTCAAGTCTCGAATAAATTCAAGGATATATTCGAATAAATTTTGGCCATCCGTTGGAATGGTTTGTGGATTCCGTAATAGATGGAAATTGGTTAAAATAGTTTCAACATTCCCTCATTTAACTAATGGTTTACATTTGAACCATGTTGTTGACCTATACGCTGGATATGAAACCTTAAGAAGAACCAATCATCTGATTATTCATGGGTTCTTCTTCTAAGACACCTACCAAAAGAAAAGCTGCAAGTTGTAAGTTAGCACTATCTTTAATGTAAATAAGATTGTAGAAACTTGTAATTTGTTTAGTAATTTGATATTTACTTGATATGCACAAATTCAAATTTGAACAGAATTAGTATGAATCAATTTGCATACAATCAATTTATATCTAAATTTCATAAATCATGCATACTCCAAATCTGGAGACACTGAACTAGGTAGACAGTACACATCTTTACATTGTAGATGTTGGTGCCTTCACATCAAATCTTGCTTGTCAGTGTGTTGTTAGGGTTCTGAATGTCAAGTATAGGCTACCACATACCTAACGAGTAGAGAATTGTGATCCCCACTTATTTCCAAGGAGTTATTATGATATGTTGGGATTAAAATAAGATTCCAAATTTATTGTATATAAGGAAGAGATCGAGTTAACTCTAAACCCAAATAGAAATAATATCCAACTGATAACCTCCCATTTTGTGATGTTATCTTACTAGTTTTTTCTTAGCTTCCCATGCCTTTTCTTAGATAAATTAGATAGAATACTTAAATTTTTTCTTTACTATGAATATACCAATAAACTGATATTTTCCCCTTTCTTCTTACAGAAAAACACAAAAAAGTTGCAAAAGAACTCAACCAGTCCCAAGACCGTGAAGAACCTCAAAAGGTTTCCAAACAGTGAAGGGCTCAAACAGTCTCCAAACCGTTAAAGACCCAAATGGTCCCAAGACCATGAGGGCCCTAACGGTCCCAAGACCGTATGAAGGCCAACCGGTCCCAAGACCGAATGAAAGCCAAACGGTCCTAAGATCGTATGAAGCCAAACAGTCTCAAGACCATATGAACCCCAAACGGTTCCAAGACCGTATGAAGGCCAACCGGTCCCAAGACCGAATGAAAGACAAACAGTCCCAATACCTTATGAAGCCAAATGGTCCCAAGACCGTATGAACCCCAAACGGTCCCAAGACCGTATGGAACCCAAACGGTCCTAAGACCTTGGACCATATGGAACCCAAACGGTCCAAAGACCGTATGAAGTCCAAACAGTCTCCAAACCGTGAGGATCCAAATAACCCAAGATCGTTCAGGATATCCTCGAGGCCTGTAAATAGGACCAAAGAGGTTTTCAATAGGGGGGATCCTTAGATGCCTAAAGGCTGCCTCAACTATTCCAGAGTTGTTTCTTCGTTCATCCTTTACCCCAAAGCTTCCAGTCTAAGATCCACACTCCATCCATAGGTCTACTTTCTCTCTTATCGACATAGAAGGTGGGAAGTGAAGGATTCGTCACCAAAGCAACCACATAGTGTGAATATAGTTGTTCTCTACTCCAAGGGGCCAACCTTACTCCCTCCTTCGTGGAGATGATGCTTTCCTTCTCTTCTCCTATCTCCTTCTTTGTTCTTGCCATGAGCGAGTAGTTCCTTACACTAGGGTGTGGGGAGTATCCCCGCTACCCATGTTTTCATTTCATGCATTGTGATTCATTAGTTTGCAATAGAGAAATACTATCTTTTTAGTTAAACATCAATCGTTTAAAGGATGCTAGTTGCTTGATCACCAACCTACGTTATCTATTATCTACTAGTGAGAATGGTCTATATTTGTGCTTTAAGATTCGATTATCGATTATATGTTGGTTCTTGATGTATGTAGTCACCATATATCTATTTTGGTATCTAGGAATGCTTTTCAAAGAGTGGAGTAAACTCACCTCCATCATTGTACCTTCATACTATGAAATGGAATCAGTTGACGTATGGAAGTATAACTTTGATAGGTCGAGGAACACACTTTGTGAAGGAAGTAATGCAAAGTAAGTGACCATTTGTTCGAGGATGGCTAGCATTGCAATACCTCCACATTTGTCGTAGTTAGCTATTTGAAAGAAAGCTAAGTCTATAAAGATACTAACTGAATAGACCCCTTTTTGCAAGCCATGTTATTATGATGCATGTTATGATCAATGTGTAGCGGTGGTGAAACTTGATCACATCCTAGTGGTTTCCAAATATTATTCACAACCTTAACTTTACTTTCCTGCCATTTAATTTACTTTTGCATTTTAGTTTAATCATCAACCCAACTCTTCGATATAAATATCAACTCTTAAGTAGATAAATAGAATTATAATGTTTTCCATCTTGTTAAATCCTTAAAAAGACCGTTGTCTCATGGATTCGACCCTCAACTATACTACGATAAGACTTCCACGTAACTTAGCGTACATGGGTGGAGATCTTTTTATAGCACACACAAGGTTAAACTTAGAGACTTACTATCTCTAGGATTTTTAGTGGTGCACACAACTCCACGCGAGTGGAGGCTTAATAAAAAATTGGTGCCGTTGTTGGGGACAACAGAACATTTTAATTTCATTTATCAACTTATTAGTTGATTAGGATTTTACATTTTACCATTGATAACTACATCATATCTTTTTGATTCCATCATCTTTCCATCATCTGAAGTGTGATTTTTCTTCTACTCAGGTAGAAAATGCGTATGCAAAACCGCAGATTCTCCCCTGAACCAGAGTACGATTCTAAGGTAGAACAAAACTTCCACCTACGCATCAGACTCAACCGCCAACAAGCCAGATAGATGACTAAAGAACAATGCCATGCCGCTTTGGTACTAGAAAGAGTCAACACAGCTATAGAAGCTCAGACAGGACAACTCATCGTTGATATACATGCTCAAGTCCAAGCTAAAGTTCGAGCTGAAGAGCAAGCTTGCATCCAAGCTGAAAATGAGGCAGGCACAACAGCTGCTTAGTTATTGATAAGGAACAAACAGCTTCGAGACTATGTTATTCCTAATAATTCTGAGGATAATCACCCAGTTTAGCCTCCACTCATTAATGCTCCTAACTTCGAGATTTGAACACAATGGATCCAAATCATGCAAGGTATCTTGTTCTCTGGAAACACTGGAGATGATTGCATGGATCATCTAAAGAGATTGAAGGCACTCTGCTGATCGGTGCTACAAGCTGGAGCAACGCTTGATGCAATAATGCTCTGACTTTTCAACTTCACTATGTCTGGAAAGGCACTAAGATGGTATAACTCTTTAGATGGAGAGCCAATCACCACCTAGGCTCCCTTGGTAGAAAGATTTTTGGAGAAGTTCTTTCCTCCCTCATTGACCTACCATATTAGGGGACTGATCAACCAATTTTCCCAACTTCCTAGAGAATCACTAGTAGAATCATTGGAAAGATTTAAGAAACTTCGGAGAAATTGCCCACATCACATAATCTCACAAAACTAGCTCATAGAAACATTCTACATACGGGTAAGTGATGAAATAAAGAAGTTTTTGGATTCCTCATCTGGAGGAAATTTCATGAGACAAAATTATGAGGATGCCTGGAAGATTGTTATGCTCAGAGCCGAGAACCAATCTAATTGGGGAAGGCCATCTACAGGAGGAGTCCTAAAAGTTTGCAAAGCTGATGAATCTGTAGAAATGAAAGCCATTGTTGAAGCTCTGAAAAACATAGCTCATAAGCAACAAGCGCTTGAAACATCGTTTGGAGAATACGACAAGAAGAAGAACTCCCAAGTCCAACCGTAGCTAGTGAGACTTGTGAAGCTTTTCATGTATCATATCATCCTACACAATCATGTGGCCTTTTATATGATGTAATGATGAATCTACGGACACCTCAATCACAATGTGAACCAATTATTGAACATCCTGAGGATCAACTGCCAGAGCAAGTTAATTCTATACATACCATACCAGGTCAAGCATATTATAATCTAGATCAACTGAGAAATCACCCTGGGTTTCAGTATGGGAATCCAGCGGGAACTGCCAACCCACAGCACCAAACACAAGGTGGGTCTTCTAATAGACCACCACCAGGATTCCAAGGCAACTACAACTGAAACCAAGGAAACTATAGAAGAGGATTTCAAAGATTTGCTTACCCAAGAAATTCTTCTACATATTATCAGTACACTCAGCCTCCACTACACCCACAATTGCAACAAACTCAGTTGCAACAACCATTAATTCAACAACCACAGTTGCAAGCACCTCAACAACCGCAACCTCAAGGACAACAACAAATTGCATAGTACCAACAAAAGAATGATCCAACTCCACCAAAAAATGAGATATCACTAATAAGGCAAATGTTGCAATCTCAACAGACCATGATAGCCAACCAGCAAGCTCAACAAAAAGCTGTAGAAACCCAACTAGCACGAATTGCAGCTCATTTTTTTTTGTGGAAGCCAGGAGGCTATTTATTCATCTTGCCCTCCTCGTGCAAGCCAATATGGAAATAAATTATAGGGCACCAAATTTGCATGAAAAGGAAAAGGAAATGTGGTAGTACTACTACCATTACATATATCTTCCAGTATAACATTTTCAATACAATCTGGCGGTCTGGTATAGTCAAAATACCCATTGGAACTCCTTTGGTGTTGCTTAGCTAGCAAATTTGCAACTTTATTACAGTTCCTTGGAGTGAAGCCTACACTCCATTCAGACCTATCCTTTAACCTTATTTGCATTCTATCAATGAACCTTGCAAGCTTAGGTTTACTTTTAGGCTGGCATTTCAATAGATCTAGTAAGACCTTGCAATCAGTTTCGAATATGACTCTTTGGATGTGGTTTCTTCCTACAATCTCTATAGCCAGATCAACCGCCATAGCTTCTTCTATGAGTGCAGACTCTGTTCTCATTGTTCTCACATGCCCAAGGATCCGTCGGGCCCCTGATCCCTTACCACCATAGCTATTGTAGCCTTCCTTTTAGTCCAAGTTGCATCAGTATTGATTTTGATATACTCAGCGGGTGGGGTTGACCATCCAGGTTCTTCTGGTATTCTTGATTTTTGCTCTGAAACCTCTACCTTCCACGCTATGTTGTTTAATTGAATCTCCCTTTGAATGTGTTGCACCAGGGCCTACATTGGCATAGTGTCTTTGTTGAACACTTGTTTGTTGTGAGCATTCCATAAGTTCTAGCATGTAATAAGGAACATGTGAAGATTCAGTCCCGTAGTTATTACTTGTTCCTTGAACCATCCTTCATCATTGTTATGAAAGAATTCATTTGCAGTATTATTATTAAGAATAGTGGTTGACACAGTGTTTGAATATGGGCAGTCCCGAAGAGCATGGGTGCACTCCTCTGGTTCCTGGTAGCATTCACATATACTGTCATTGGTTAACTTGTGCCGAACACGATGACTATTAGTCAGTAGATCTCCGTGTATAGCTAGCCATGCAAAATATTTTACCTTGGTAGGGGCTTTAGTACCCCACATGATGTTCCAGCATTCATCCACCATGTTCACACGTGTTCCTCGCAATTAATGGTAGGATGAACTTGTGGTAAACTTCCCATCTGTGGTTCCTACCCATACCCTCATATCTGGAGGATTAGTGCTGCTCAGAGGTTCAATCTTTAAGATATCATTAACCAGCTTCAGTGGGAACCAATGATTTAAGAAATCACAATCCCATTGACCGTTGTCCAGAACTGTGCTAGCTATAAGCAGGTCTTGTAATGTCTTCGGTACTACTTTTCGTGCCTGAGTAGTGAGGACAACTCCCAGTCCGACCCAAGCATCGTCCCAAAAATTGATTGATCTTCCATTACGAGGTAACATATATGAATTTTCATAAATCAGTTGTTTACATTTAAGTGTAGCCTTTGCTAGGTGGGATAGATTTGTCCCCTTGCCATCCATATATTCCATGTATCTCCTATTCATGTACTTGCACCATAGAGTATTTCATCCACTTGCAATGTCCCAAGAATTCTTTGCTATGAGGGCTGTGTTCCATTGCCTCATCTTCCTCAGCTTTAGTCCACCGTGGTCCTTGTTAATGGCTACTTTGTCCCATGCCACCAAGGACATGGGATTCGCTTTATGGCAGCCGCCCCATATGAATCTTCTAATGCACCCATCAATCCTGTCATAGAGGCCTAAAGGTAGTGATGTTGTTTGCATCACATAGGTAGGTAATGCTTCAAGTGTCGCCTTTGCTAAGCAGCACCGGCCTACGAGTGAGAGCATCCTTGTGGCCCATCCATTAGTTTTCGACTCAATTCTATCCAACACATTAGCATAAGTCTTCTTGGTCACTCTCGAGTGAGTGATGGGAACTCCCAGATAACGTCCAAGGTCTTCAGTTTCATGGAACTTGCAGATACGGTTGATTCTTGCACGTATAGCTTTCGGTACACTGGCAGTGTAGAATATTTGCATTTTGGTGATCGATATTGCCTGCCCTGATGCTTCCTCAAACCTGCTGAAACACTTTTTAATAACCCACATCTATTTACAGGTTGCCTCTCCAAACAAAATCTAATCATCAGCAAAGCACAAGTGAGAGATTTGTATTCCACTCCTCCCCATTTTAATGGGTTTCCACTCTGCCCTTTGGACCAGTTTATTGATCATTTAACACAACCTTTTAATGCATAGCACAAAAATATATGGAGATAGTAAATCTCCCTATCAAAGTCCTCAACTAGGTTTGAAGGGGGGGGTGCTGGTGCCATTCCACAAAATCAATCTTTCACCTGTAATTAAGGAGTTCATAACATACTTTCTTATGTTGATAGGAAGTTCAAGCTTGTTCAACATGTCATTTATGAATGACCATGAGAGCTTATCATATGCCTTAGACAAATCAATCTTAATGGCCATGTATTCTGGACCCTTTCTTCTCTTCATCAAATGAATATCTTCTTCGGTAATAGCTATGTTATCAGTGATGCGTCTACCTGGTACAAAGGCATTCTGGGATTGAGAAATCCAGTCCGATAGGTACCCCTTGATTCTCTCTACTACAATGTTCGAGATCAATTTCAAGAAAAGGTTATTTAGAGATATCGGGCGTATTTGATCACACGTAATAGGGCTGTTGGTTTTTGGGATCAAAACTACGGCGGAGTCACATAACTCATTTGGAAGGTTTTCTCCTCTTAGTGCCTTCTTTGCAGTAATCAGGATGGAACTCTTTATAGTCTTCCAATGATTTTGGATAAACAAAGCATTAATACCATCTGGCCCGACCGCCTTATATGGGTTGAGGTTTTTCAGTATACCTTTGCATTAATCCTCATTCGGTTCTTCTGCAATGGCTCTGAGTTGTGCCGCCATCAACCTTTTGAACTTTGTGGGTATGGTATCAAGGATCTCCTAGCTGAGCCTCTTCGGCTCCGTCAACAGAGTTTGGAAATGGTTACTAACCATGTCTTTTAGTTTTGATTCTTCAGTAATCCACTCCCCTTCATTGTTCTTGAGCATCATGATGGTATTATGATGTTTCTGTTGTTTGACATATGCATTATAGAACTTTGTGTTTGAGTCCCCGTTTCTCATATAGTTTATATGGCTTTTGAGTTTCCATTATTCTTCTTCCTCTTTCAGGATGTTATCGAGTGCGGTCTTCATATCAGTATGGATGCTTTCAGTAATGGGGTTATAACAGTCGACGAGCTCTTTCTCCAGCCTTCCCAAGTTTCTCAGAAGAATGATTTTCCTCCATCTGTTGGATGCGTCTTTTTCTTTATCCCACCGGATCATCGATTTTTTGGCATTCTTTAGAGTTGTGCTGAAGTCCGCTTTTTGGTCCTACTGACTCGCAAGCAGATTCTTGAGTCCTTCATCACAAACCTATGAAGCTTTTGCAATGAACCTCCCTTTCCCTCTATCAGTTTTAACACATTTGACCAGGAGTGGGTTGTGGTCAGACTGCAATCTCGGTAGATGTTGAACATGAAAACGTTGGTGAGCTTGAATGAACACTGTGTTGGCTATATCTCGATCTAACCGTTGTTGCAGTGCTCCCCTCTTGAAAGTGAATTTAGGTCCTAAGAATCCAATCTCAGATAATCCGGCTTCCAGTAGAGTTTCTTGGAAGGTTTGTGCCTCTGAGTAATTGTAATGCCTGATTCCGCTACGTTCATTAGGATTACATGTTGTGTTAAAGTCTCCCAACGCTATCCAATGTTTGGTAAACATTTTTCCCATCTTCACAAGGTGCTTCCACAGCAACCTCCGGACAGTGATGTGAAGATTCACATATACAAAGGTAATCAGTGTGCTATTGTTTACACAACATGTAATAAATTGTCTATGATAGTTTATGATGGCTACCTCACAATCAACTTCATTCCAACATACCCATATGCCTCCCAAAAATCCTTGAGCTTCCACTCGGAATGATTTCCCAAAGCCTAGCCTGGCAATGGTTTGTGTAGCTTTTGTACCGCTCAGCCATGGTTTAATAATTGCCACAATCCTTGGTTTATAAGTTGTCATAAGTTCCTTCAGATTTCTCTGTGTTTCCTTCTTCCCAATCCCTCTAATATTCAAGCACATGACGTCCAACATTGTGCTTACTGGGAGCTAGTTGATTGTAGTTCCTTGACAAAACTGTTTACCCTAGTTCCTTCTCCGTCTCCTTCAATGGCCCCACCAGACACATGACTGTTTGTTTTCTCTTGTTCTGTATTTGCGCATCCTTATGCCTCCATATTCACCTAAGGTATTGTCTCTAGTAGAGAACCGAGGTTATTAGAGGGTCTCGCATGTGGGGGATCAGGTTCTAGTTATGGTCTTCTTGGGCTTCGTCTTCTTGGTTCAGTAGGGTTTATAGCTTTTTTCTTGCTAGCACATTTCATTTTAGTCCCGTTAGTCGAATGTTTCCTGCCCGTGCTGGCTATTTTATTCGCTACTAAAACCTCGTTGATACTGTTCAGTTCTTCATTAGACATACTTTCCTTTGGGGCATCAAAACTGGCATTAGACATGGGTATATCTATTACTCTTTCTTCACTTTCGATCACAATAACTTTGGTTACCTCATCAATTGTTGGGTTGACTGCTAAATGAGGATTTTCTGGCAGCTTCGCGCTTGTTGCTCTTTTGTCTTCCTTGCTTGTGTTCGTGATATCCTACAGAATGTTAGTTGCCTAGTCATCCAACATAGCTTGTTTTGTCCCCTTCTTTTTTCTCCATATCTTCTCAGTTTTTCTGGCTTTATCATGCACTTCCCGATCGACCGAGTTCGTCCCCGTCTCCCTGGTTGCCTCATCCCCAACTACTTCTTCTTCCCAAAAACTAGAAAAAGGATTGTTATATTGCATGTTGTGAGGAATGGGATAGTCCTCCTATTGGTTATTTCTCCGTCCTCCCCTCTTTGATTTTTGCGTGTGCCACTGATCTTTTGCTTCCTTTATTCTCGTGTTGCCATCATTGCTTCAACTATTGGCTGGGCGATTCTTGCTTTCTGGTGGGTATTTCTGAGACTTACAATTCTTTGATGTGTGTCCCTTCTATCCACATGCGGCACAGGTCCATGGTAGTCCCTCATAGACAACTTCGTACTCCTCCCCATTTATGAAGATCACATCTGTTAGGTCCCTTGAGGTATTCAGTTCGACAACAAGCCTTGCAAACCAGCTTCTCATTCTACTGATTGTATGGTCATCAATTTTGATCAGTCGTCCCAGTGCCAGACCAATGTATTCAATCATAGTTGGTACATAGAGATGAAGAGGCAGATTCATGATTCATACCCGTGCCACAAAAGTCTCCAAATATTCCTCCTTTGGTTTAAAAGTAGGGTACCACTCCCACACAAGTAGATTCAGCCCGAAGATCTTCCAAGGTCCTCCTGTTAGGGCCTCATTGAAATCTTTCTTGCAAGATAGTTGGACATCAAAATGTCCCATCTCCATTTCATACAAGTTGAAACTGCCAGATATTTTCCACATAAGCTTGAGTTGATACCTTAATGTCATATACCCTATTTCTGATCCCAGTAACCTGACTACCACCGCATACCGCCGTGGCTTGGTCTATTTGTCTTCAGCCACAAGATTAATAGATAATGAAGGTTTACCTTCCTCCTCTCCTAGATCAACATCCTCAACCACCAGTGAATCTTTAAAAAGTCTTTCGATGAATGCGTCGCTTTCCCCCTGTGTCCGATGTCCAGTTACCACCACGCTGAAGGATAACATCGACGTTTGTTGAGTTGTGCCCTATTGTTCTTTGTTTGCCGCATCACCATACCCGGTCGCAATCACGATCGTCCCTTCATGACTGTCGAGTATAGAACTACTTTTTTTTGGGAACCTTCTGCCTGGTTTGTGTGACTATTTTCTAGTATCATGTCTCCACTACCGGTGCATTCATTTTGCGCTCCTTTTAGCCCCGAGTAGTTAAACTGCAACCTAATACTGGGACCGTGAATCCCATGCCACCTTGTTTGGTCATGTGACCTTTGTCGCCTTGTTTGTTCCCTCCTTGCATTGCTAGAACCTCTTCGCCTTCATAATGGCCCCTAGTTCCCCCTCGATCCACCTCAGATTCAGTAGAACTACGACCACCGCCGTCGCCGCTATGGTCCCCCCGTCCCCTAGGTTTTGCCTTCATTCCCCTAGGTTTCAATTGCATCTCAGTTGAAACCACCGGTAGGTACTTTTGCTGTCAGCCGGAAATAAATCCGAGACATGATCAACACAGACTAGAACAACTGAATACATTCACCACAAGGTTTGGTCATGTTCTTACTGACGCTACCAAAACCACTCAAGAAGAAGAAGGTACAGCTGAAATCATCCCAACTGTAAGCACAAATCAAGAGGCTAAAAAGGAGAAAGAAAAAGAACTAGTTCCCAAGGAACCTGAGGCCCCACCATACAAGCCCAAGATACCCTATCCAAGCAAATTGAGGGAGACTAAACTGGATTCTAGATTTCAAAAGTTTAAGGAAGCAATGAAGAAACTATATGTTGATATTCCATTCCTTGACGCTCTCTCTGAAATTCCATCTTGGTCTAAATATATAAAGACTTTGCTATCAAAGAAATACATGACCAAAGAACATGAGACTGTCAAATTAGCTCAAACTACTTCTGACATCATTCTCAACAAAATGCCGAAAAAACAAAAGGATCTTGGCTCCTTCGGCATCCAATTTTCTATAGGAAATACCTCTTGCAAGAAAGGATTAGCTGATTTGGGGGCCATCATATCTATCATGCCCTTTTCTATGTGTAAAAGATTGGGCTTTACTGATTTTCTACCCACAACAATGACAATCTAGTTGGCTGATAGTACCATTACTGCACCTTTGGGCATTATTGAAGATATCCCATTGAGAGTTGGAAGAGACTCGTATGTCCCTTCTGACTTTGTTATCATGGACATAAAATAAGATCTAAGGTATCCAATAATATTCGACAGACCTTTTCTTGTGACATCCAGAGCGCTAATTGATGTCGAAGCTGGAACAATTACCTTAAGGCTGGGGAAAGAAATTATTCAATTTAGAGTCTTTGATAGCCTTAAAAGTCCTACCATCCACGAAGAAGTTTTTCTTCTTGAGGCAATAGATAAAATGTCCCAGCTAAAGCAAGCAACTCTTGAACCATCTAATGCTCTGGAAGACATCTTAACAAATCCAGAAGCAGAATTTTCAACCAACGAACTGGTTCAACAATGTATGCAATACCTAGAACATGTCGAAGAAGTTCTAGAAGCTACCTTTGAGGAGTTGAAATCTGTCACCACTCTGGAGACCACTGAAGTGCTGAAGGCACCTAAGATGAAAGTCCTACCAGCCAGACTCAAACACGTCTTTCTAGACAAAGAAAAACTATGTCTGGTCATTATCAATTCCACTTTGGTGGATGACCAGGAAGAAAGACTCCTTATTGAGTTAAATAAGCACAAGAAATCTATTGGATATAAGATGACCGACCTAACCGGGATAAATCTAGTTTTATGCATGCAAAGATTACCTATGGTGGAATATTTTAAACCATCACGGGAGCACCAGAGGAAGCTAAACTCGAATCTCAAAGAGGTAGTTCGCCTTGAGGTTCTAAAACTGCTAAAAGCTGGTATTATCTACCCAATTTCCGACTCTTAATGGGTAAGTCCGGTTCAAGTGGTCCCTAAAAAGGGGGGACCCACTGTTGTTTTGAATGATAAAAATGAACTGGTACCCACCCAGACTGTTACCAAGTGGAGGATGTGCATTGACTATAGAAAATTAAACAAGGCAACAAAGAAAGATCACTTCCCCTTGCCTTTTCTGGATGAAGTTCTTGAACATTTAGCTCACCAGAAATTCTTTTATTATCTCAATGGCTACTCAGGGTTTTATCAAATTTTGATACACCCTAAAGATCAAGAAAAGACAACTTTTACCTACCCTTTTGGATCCTATGCCTTTAGAAGAATGCCCTTTGGGCTATGTAATGCACCCGCTACATTCCAGAGGTGTATGTCTGCTAAATTTGCAGGTTTATCTGAATCTATCATGGAGGTATTCATGGATGACTTCTCAATCTATGGAGACTCTTTCGATAACTGTCTACTTAATCTCAGTAAAGTGCTGCAAATATGCGAGGAAACAGATCTAATCCTTAATTGGAAAAAATGTCACTTTATGGTGACAGAAGGTGTTTTCATCAGGCATCGGGTGAGTGAATGAGGTATTGAAGTAGACAAAGAAAAAATAGACGTCATTTCAAAGTTGTCACCAGCAAAAGAAATTAGAGGAGTACACGACTTCTTGGGCCATGCCGGATTTTACCGAAGATTCATCAAAGATTTTTCAAAAATAGCAAAACATATGACTTACCTGTTAACTAAGGATGCATACTTCAATTTTGATAAAGAATGTTTAGACAACTTCATGACCCTAAAGAACGCTTTAGTCTTTGTTCTTATACTAAGAGCTCCTGATTGGTCACAAAACTTTGAGATAATGTGTGATGCTAGTGACTATGCTATAGGAGTAGTACTAGGGCAGAGAAGAGATAAGAAGCCTTATGTGATATATTACGCATAAAAAATGCTTGATGATGCCCAAAAGAACTATACAACTATAGAAAAAGAATTCTTGGCAGTCATCTATGCTTTTGAGAAATTCTATTCTTATCTGATCGGATCAAAGGTTACAGTTTACACAGATCATTCAACAATAAAATATCTGATTCAGAAACAAGATGCCAAACCTAGACTTATTCGCTGGGTGCTGATGCTTCAAGAGTTTGACTTGGAAATAAAGGCCAAATGTGGAGTGGAAAATATTATCACCGATCACCTAAGTCGCATTGAGGTTCAAGATGAAGACAATATACCTATCCATGACTCTCTACCCGACGACCAACTCATGAAGGTCACCACTGGATTTCCCTGGTATGCTGACATAGTAAACTATCTGGCTACGGGAATTGTCCATCCTTCTGCTTCCTATCATGATAGGAAGAATTTTTTTCATGATGTCAAGCAATACTACTGGGATGAACATATCTCTTCCGCTTATGCACAGATGGATTATTATGTTTTTGCCTTCCTGAAGAAGAAATCATCCCAGTCTAAGAACACTATCATTTTGGTCCTACTGGGGGGCACATGAGTTCAAAAAAGACTGCTCTTAAAATCTTACAGTTTGGTTTCTTCTGGCCGATAATAGCAAAAGATACACATGAGTTTATACAATCATGTAGTAAATGTCAACTTTCTAGAGGGATATCCAAGCGGAACGAAATGCCACTAACTCTGTGGTAGGAAATTGAACTCTTTGATGTATGAGGAGTGGACTATATGGGCCCATTTCCCTCATCAAATGGATTCTCCTATATATTGGTTACTATGGATTACGTATCCAAATGGGTAGAAGATATACCTACTGTATCTTGTGACTCTAAGCCAGTTATTTAGATGTTCAAGGATATTATTTTCTATAGGTTTGGAGTTCCTAGAACAGTCATATCCGACAGAGGGTCACATTTCTTGGAACTTAGTTTTGAAGCACTTCTGCAAAAATATGGAGTAAAACACAAGGTCACCACGCCTTATCATCCACAAACAAGCGATCAAGTTGAAGTCTCAAACAAACAACTGAAAGCTATTTTAGACAAAACTGTCAACAGAAACCGTACAGACTGGTCCACCAAGCTCCCTGATGCTCTTTGGGCATATCTTACTGGTTACAAGACACCAATAGGAACAAATCTGTTTCGTTTGGTGTATGGAAAGTCATGCCATCTTCCAGTCGAACTAGAACACAAGGCTTGGTGGGCTATTAAACAGTTGATTTTCGATTTAAAAGTGAACGCTAGGATTTACAAAAAGCAAACTAAGATGTGGCATGATGGTCCCCTTAAAAGAAAAGATATCATCGTCGGAGACAAGGTCCTTCTTTTTAAATCCAGACTCAAAATGTTTCTCAGAAACCTTCGCACAAAGTGGTCTGGGCCATTCACCATCAAGCACATCTACCCAACTGGAGCTGTCATCATCCTTGACGACAATGGAGGAGAAAGGACTGTTAATGGCCATAGATTGAAGAAATATTTTACTCCAGCCGATAAAACTCCAAGACAAACCATTGAGATTCATGATCCCACTGCATCAATCTGACCAAGCCAGAATTTCGTCAAGCTAACGACATAAAACCAAAGCGCTACTTGTGAGGAAACCCAAGAACTGAGTATCACCTTTCTATTTTACTTTTCTTAGTCTTGATAATTTTCTAGACTCTTATTTGATTATTTCTTAGACCTATCTTCTTTGTTCCGAAAATATAAAAAATTACATAAGCAACCAAAACAAATATAAAAATATAAAAATCAATAACCAAAATAGTCTTATCCTAATGGCTTCGAAACCATTTGGTCCTCACGGTCTAGAAACCATTTGGACTCAAAGGGTCTCAAAACCGTTTGGACCCAAATGGTCTCAAAACTGTTTGGTCCTCATAGTCTCAAAATCGTTTGGACTCAAATGGTCTTGAAACTGTTTGGACCCAAATGGTCCCAAGACCATTTGCTTAGTGAGTTTTTGTACGGTCGCCCCTCCTTTTTCTATAAATACTGCTTGACCCACTCCCTTTTCATTCCTTTGACTCTCGAACTTTCTCTCGCACGAACCCTGTTCCATTCTTTCTTTGCTCCCACGTGACCAAAGCTCAACCACCACTTTGTTCTCACTTCTGACGCCGCTGTCGCCACTCCATTCTCGCTTCCGTTCTCTCTTCTGACGCCGCTGCCGCCGTTCCCGTTCACGCTCGTGACAACTACCCCATCATTCTCTTAGCCACATTCATAACAACAAGGTAGATGATACTCACAACCATCACTGTCCTACAACATGTCCTCCCTTCTTTTTATCATCACTGCTATCACCATTACTACCACCACTATCCGCCACTGTTGCCATCGCTGCTGGCATCATTTTTACTATTGTTAGTCCGCTCATCGCCACCACCACTTCACCTTCCTCACAGTTTCACCTTCCTAGTAGTTTCTCCTCGAACATTCTTGAAAACCGTTTGGACCCAAATGGTTGAGAAACCGTTTGGACCCAAACGATCATGAAACTGTTTGGATTCGTTTGGACCCGTTTGGACCCAAACGGTCGTGAAACCGTTTGGATTGGTTTGGACCTGTATGGACCCAAACGGTCATGAAACTATTTGAACCCAAACGATCTTGAAAATTTTGGTTTCACCCTTAACGGTTTCATTCTTAACAATTTTTGTTTCAAAACTATGAAACTTACACAATGTTGCAATCCTTTCAACATTTATACCATAATTCCATTTTTACTAAAATTTCAATCTTTTCTAACATATATGATTTCTTGTTCAATTTTCAGGATATCATCACTTGCGAAAGAAGTTGTTGACACCCACCTATGGAACAGGGAGCAGTTGATGGAGCATCAGAATAAGCTCCAGTGCATCCTTGACCTGTGTGAAAAAACAAGCAAAGCTCTAGTTGTCTTACCCAAGGTCATCCATGACCTTGAGCGAGTCAACAAATGTTTAGCAGAAGATCCAATTGAAGAAATTGAAGATCTTTCCTCAAACAATGAAGGTTCAGACTACACACCAAATTCTGAGGAAGAATCCCACCTAAAAAGTCAAAGGGAAAAAGGAAAGCTCAGGAGGCCACTAAAGAACGACCTACAAAAAGATGGGCACGGAAGCAAGTCCGACCCTCAACTGCAAGAGAACAAATCCTAGCAGGACATGCCACTCCTACTACCACCACCACGAAAATAGTAGCACCAGCTGATCTCTATATTCAACAACTACAAGCTAGCGACAAAATCCTACTACCAACCAAGTACGTCTTCTCCAACATACTGAAGAAAATGGGGATCTACGACATAGTACTTTGCCTACTCGACAACGCAAATCATTCCAAACTCTACTTCATCACAGAGAATTCCTATATTGAACCCACACTGGAGTTCTTCACCTACCTCTCCAAAGAACCCGTGGACGCAAAAGACAAATCCAAGTACGAAGGTGACCGCAAGCTTGTTACCTCACTTTTTCACTTTTTGGGAAGAAGGTCATTTCGACTGAGAACCTACTGAATGAAATCTTCATCGACAACCAAGATCAGCTAAAGAAGGCTAAGGAGGCCGGTCTGGACCACCCCCAGTTCAATAGGCATACCTTCTGGAAGTCTTTGATAGGAATTACCATTTATGAACCAAATACTTGTAAAGCCTCCAACATTCATTCCGGTCTGGTGCGAACTCTGCACAAAGTAATAACACACACTCTATTCCCTAGGATAGAGAGCGGGAATGTTATCATTTCAGACCTCTTCACACTATGGTCCATCCTAAAGGGGCAGCCGATCAACATCAGACGACATTTGATACATAAACACACATCTTATGCCCTCAGAAAGGAAATATGCATGGGTGGCCACATAACATCAATTTTGAAATATCTCAAGATGGAAATACCACTTTCAAGATGTACTGTGATAAGGGGTGATATCCTAACAAATGAGCAGATTCTAAAGAATACATATATCATAAAGGAGAAGGATGCCAAACTTCATTATATCTTCTACCCAACTGTCAAAGCATCCAGGAAACTACTACCGCTTCCAGAGCTGGCTAATTATGATAAAGACAAGCTTCTCTTCATTGAAGAGGAGCTTGCTAACCTTCTCGCCTCAGTAAAAGAAATGGAGAAACAAACAAAAGCAGGGCAGACAAAGAATAGTGTCACTGCCCCAATGACAAGGTGAAAGAAAATACCAGTAACACGACCATCCAAACTACGCACAAAAAAACAATAGAAGTCGGGGACGCCCACATCGAAGATTAACCCAGAGGCAGAACACCCCCACCGTGTAGAAAACATCGTGAATCCAACACTAGAACCCTTTATCTTGGATCTGTATGTTGGGTTCACCTCTACAACCACCCCACCACACTCCCACCTTCCACCCTTCCGCCATCTACTGCCCTTCCACCTTTTTCCACAATCATATTCACCACAATCCCTTTCCCCACAACCACAACTTCACCCACATCCCCTGTCTCAGTCTCTTTCCCCACGGGCAACCCAATTTTCACCACTATGCCCGATCTCACCTTCACATCCACCACCTTCCCCCTGTCATTCTCAGTCCCATTGCCCATATTCGGGATGTCGCCACCTCACTCATCCACCACCACCCTGACACCACTGGTGACTCCTTCTACAATCACCATGCAATTCACAGATACACCGATGGTGTCACTCTCACACGACACCACCACCCTTCCACCCAGACCCTATCCACCACACCCTTTCACCACTGGGGTCCCTTTTTCATAATTCGGTGAGGAATTCAGACGACAATTTGATGCTATTCAAAACCTCCTCACTAACCCTTCTAGCAACATACAATCAATTTTTTCTTGTGTGTAGGGACTTTCTACACAGGTATCCAAGCTTGATGAGCGGACTCATGCCTTACCAGGCCTCCTTACAAGCATTCAACAACGATAGGAAACAACGACCCAATAAGTCAACCGTGTTGACGACCACTTACAAAACCTCCCAGCGTTGATACTTGGGGTGAACAACTAGCAAGAAGTGTTGGCTCAGCAAGTCGACAGGGTCTCCAAGCAAACTCAACCTCTGCCTGAGACCCTTTGCAAGCTTCAACAACAACAAACTGCACTGAGCACACGTTTGGATGTCATTGATAACAACCTCACACAACTCATCTGCCACCAAGAGGAGCACTCAAACGATGAACTCAATCATCCATGAATACAAGTAACCGATCTATCAGCACGACTCCTCTCTTCCGAAGCAAGATATACAGATCTCAAAGAAATCCATGACGCACTACTCGAAACCCATGAGCATGTGCAAGTGGCACTTGACGAATTACAAGCTATCCATCAACAGTGTAAGAAAGCATCACATAAGAAGACAAAAGACAAGGCGGAAGATGACGATGTTGATGAAAATGAAGATGATGATGATGATTATGACCCCTCGGTTGACTCCAATGCAGACAACTCCTCCTCAAATGACCAACCCGATGACCCAGGAAATGCTGGGGAGGGCACCAACCGAGGGGCAGATACTACAAAGAGAGGAGAGGGTGGAAACCACCAGGAGGGTGGAAGCAAAGATCACAATGCCCCTGATAATAATGATAATGTCACAATGTCATATGGGGATCAATTCTTTAACTTTTCAGCTATGGGCTCTCTGGGGGACGTTGCCAAAGATGCAACTTTTGCTGAGTTTCAACAAAGCATCATGGAAACTATCATTATCCCACTCACAGCAGCCATTCATCAACACCCTACCCCAGAGCAAGCTGCACTCCTCCCCCCAGAGCAAGAAGATTCTGAAGACAGAGTGAGTCTCGACACCGACGATAGACTCGACTCTAACCTTGACAAGGATGAAGATCTGCCACAATATTTGGATGACAATGAGCAGACTTCACTTCCTCCACCATAAGACCTTCCCCCGCCACCACCTCTACCGTACAAGATGCACAACTTAGAAATGGCAGCCATCTCTACTTTAGATGTTCAGGACATCTTCATCCTGAACACTATTGTAGGCGATGCCAAGGACAGGGGGGCATCATCTATAATAATACAAATACGAAGCGCAAGTTGACACACAAATATATCTGTATTCTGCTACGACCATAATCGGTAGTGAAGATGGCTATCTTTCGTGTCCTCCTTGCTAACACTATAGAAGAATTTCAGAGATGAAGAAATTGCAGCCAGTTTTCAACGCTTCATCTGCTCTATCTTTATGCTTATTACACAAGGACTTATAGGAAAAGTCCATCAAGCAGCTGCAAACGGGTCTCACAAGAAAGGAACACTACGTCACAATGCCTTTTAAAGTTTTTGCCCACTGGCTACTAATGATTGTCGACACCAAGGCCCGTGATGCCAAAGTGTACAATTTCTATGCTAGTGAGCTCAAGGCCGAAAAGATAAACTTTGCTGGTTCAAAAGCCAGAGAAGCGAGATGCATTCCTTTTCGGCTTCTCAAAATAATATGGGCTGCATGCCCATCTCTTCAACATGGTTGGAACCAACCTTGGTTCCGAATCATCAACCCAACAGTCCAAACGCTAGAAGGTTCATGGGACTACACTTTCTGTACAATAAGATTCATGGAAGCTCTCAACAGACAGATCCCCTTTACCGAGCTAGCCACAGAAGATATGCATTCTTTAAGGGGACGTTACGCCATGGAGCTCATCCGCGATAGACGGTTCTTCAAGGACTCGACAATGGCGCATTTCGATGTACCTCGTTACTTATTCTCTGCTATCTAATGTCCACAAAAGCAACCTTTCAGAAAAATACTAATGGAGTTGGAGAAACAATAATAACAAACCGCCAAGGTCCCAAAAAAACACCAATGGGACCCTTACACTTTTGATATGGCGGATGATAAGGGGGACATCGATCTGTTAATAGGAGCCACCATCAATAGATCATCAAAAGATATGGTGCCTCTATCTGCTATACAACCAATGTTCCCAAACTTTGACCTTGTTGTATGCAAGAGTCTTTCAGACAATGAACTTAGACTCATCATGTCTCGACTATATGCAGAGAACGATGAGCTTGTTTTCCTTGAAGGGAATATTCTTATTATGGCAGATGCACTCTGTGAAACCGTACAAGTAATGGGATCATTATTCGTGAGCATGATGGCTGCTTACCAATTTCTTCTAGCACGGGACTTACCTACGGTTTACATGGCATAAGCATACATGAAGGATGATTTACTCGGGTCCAAGAACTTCGGAATAACTGAAGCCCTTATTTCATATCTACATCATAAGACTCCAAAGTTCATCCTATTTCCATTCCTTTACTCTGAGCATTGGATGCTGCTAGCAACAATCTTACACAATGGAACTATAGTCATCTACAATAGTTTCAATAGCCAGTTCGATCCAAACCAGAGAGAGTATGCTGTTACAGCAAAGATCCCACGGAGGAAGTGGTGAAGGATTGTGCCTAATGACTACACGTTCTTCTCAGCAAACACACAAAGGCATACAACAAAGAACATTTCCACCACCCAACCTTCTGCCACAGATGTCCCCAGCAAATTAGGGAATCAAATGACTATGGATTCCACATCCTTTACTGATGTATACCCTCACTGTTCTTGGTAAACATGTGGAGGACATGAAGGACATGGATTATCACACTTTACGGGGGAAGTCTGCAACAAATCTTCTCCGTTCCTATGGAGCAAACAAGGGTTTAACAGAACCTTAACACCCTTGCCCATGTACTTCTCAACCTATCACCTTGACACTCTAAGGACAGAGTGAATGATAAGTTAGTGGGGGGAGTACACTGGGCAAGGGTTGAGGTATCATATTCAAACCTTCTTTTTCTACCTTTTCCTTAACCTTCGTTCTTTCGTACTAATTTTTATTTTTCTGACAATTAGTTTTTCTGATAATTTCTTTGATAGAATAGTTGTTATACATAAGAAAACATTCATTTTGGAAAGGGGACACCCCCAGCTAAATTAGAGACAAACTAGTCCCCAAAAGCACTTACATAAGTAGCATTTAGGAATGTAATGGCGAATTAATAAATCACTCCCACACTCAATATTCATGCTTTTGCTTCAATTTTACATCAGACTCTCCACAGGTCAAAACCACAGCCAAAATAAGCAAACACTCTCAAGGACGGAAGGGAACCAGGTGAAATCCAAATAAAGGAACCTCACAAATGGACCACCAAGTACGAAACCAAAACAAATGCATGTCGGGAAATTCTAAGGAACACATTTCTTCTTTAAAAAAAAAGAGGCTTGGCAACCCAAATAAAATCCCTAAAACACCCAACTCCTAAGCCGGTGAGCTGAATAAAATCTTGAGTGTTGAATAAAAACATGAGAGTTGTGCCATGCATAAGGACTTATATAAGGTGCCAATAAAGGTCTTGCCCGACCGGTACATTCCGCTGCCCTCACAAAGACATATGTGTCGCGTCCGATAATAAGATCCTAAGGTTTTTGAATATATGAAAAGCTGACAAAGGTCTTGCCCGGTTGGTACATTCGGTTGCCCTCACGAAGGCAGACATGTCACGCCCGGTAGTGAGATCCTAAAAAGCTCAGACAACCCCTCCCCCCTTCGAAGGGGGAGTTACACAGCAGCCTTCATCCAACCCTCATACCTATACTAGCTTTCAGTAGGAATATCAAAGAAGTATAAAACTTCTTAGAATCAAAAACATGCATTAAATGCGATCAAGGAAAAGGTGGTACCAATGCGAGTTATGTGACACGAAAGAAACCTGAGGTCCAAGCAACTCTCGATACCTGAAAGAGTTAGTACAAGTAGAAGCCCCGATAAGACTCTGGGAGATCTCTGGTTTAGAACTGAAGCAAGAGTATGGAAATCTTCACTAAATAAAATCGCCTCACCATTATGTGCCTTAGCTCTATCTTGCTTGAGGACAACCTAGACTATAAGTTAGGGGGGGTGATAACCTCCCATTTTGTGATGTTATCTTACTAGTTTTTTCTTAGCTTCCCATGCCTTTTATTAGATAAATTAGATAGAATACTTAACTTTCTACTTTACTATGAATATACCAATAAACTGATATTTTCCCATTTCTTCTTACATAAAAACACAAAAACATTGCAAAAGAACTCAACCGGTCCCAAGACCGTGAAGAACCCCATATGATTTCCAAACTGTGAAGAGCTCAAATGGTCTCCAAACCATTAAAGATCCAAACGGTCCCAAGACCGTGAGGGCCCAAATGGTCCCAAGACTGTATGAAGACCAACCGGTCCCAAGACCGAATGAAAGACAAATGGTCCCAAGACCATATGAAGCCAAACGGTCTCAAGACCGTATGAACCCCAAATGGTCCCAAGACCATGAGGACCCAAACGATCCCAAGATTGTGAGGGCCCAAATGGTTCCAAGACCGTATGAAGGCCAAATGGTCCCAAGACCGTGAGGGCCCTAATGGTCCCAAGACCGTATGAAGGCCAGCCAGTCCCAAGACCGAATGAAAGCCAAACAGTCCCAAGATTGTATGAAGCCAGACGGTCCCAAGACCGTATGAACCCCAAATGGTCCCAAGACCGTATGGAACCCAAATGGTCCCAAGACCGTATGAAGTCCAAACAGTCTCTAAACCATGTGGATCCAAATAACCCATTGTTCAAGATCTCCTCGAGGCCTATAAATAGGACTGAAGGGGTCTTCAATAGGGGGGGCTCCTTAGATGCCCAAAGGCTGCCTCAACTATTCCAGAGCTATTTCTTCCTTCATCCTTCACCCCAAAGCTGTTAGTCTAAGATCCACACTCCATCCATAGGTCTACTTTCTCTCTCATCAACATAGAAGGTGGGAAGTGAAGGATTCGTCACCCAAGCAACCACGCAGTGTGAAGATAGTTGTTCTCTACTCCAAGGGGTCAACTTTCCTCCCTCCTTCGTGGAGATGATGCTTTCCTTCTATTCTCCTATCTCCTTCTTTGTTCTTGCCATGAGCGAGTAGTTCCTTACACTAGGGTGCGGGGAGTAGCCCTTCTACCCATGTTTTCATTTCATGCATTGTAATTCATGAGTTTGCAATAGAGAAACACTATCTTTTCAGTTCAACATCAATCGTTTAAAGAATGCAAGTTGCTTGATCACCAACCTGCGTTATCTATTATCTACTAGTGCGAATTATCTATGTTTATGCTTATAGATTCGATTATCGATTGTATGTTGGTTCTTGATGTATGTAGTCACCATATATCTATTTTAGTATCTAGGAATGCTTTTCAAAGAGTGGAGTAAACTCACCTCCTTCATACTATGAAATGGAATCAGTTGACATATGAAAGTATAACTTTGATAGGATAAGGAACACACTTTGTGAAGGAATTAATGCAAAGTAAGTGACCATTCGTTCCGGGATGGCTAGCATTGAAATACCTCCACGTTTCTTGTAGTTACCTATTTGAAAGAAAGATAAGTCTACAAAGATACTAACTGATTAGACCCCTTTTTGCAAGCCATGTTATTATGATGTGTGTTATGATCCATGTGTAGCAATGGTGAAACTTGATCACATCCTAGTGGTTTCCAAATATTGTTTATAACCTTAACTTTACTTTCCTTCCATTTAATTTACTTTTGCATTTTAGTTTAATCATCAACCCAACTCTTCGATCTAGACATCAACTCTTAAGTAGATAAATAGAATTATAATGTTTTCCATCTTGTTAAATCCTTAAAAAGACCGTTGTCTCGTGGATTTGACCCTCAACTTTACTATGATAAGACTTCCGCGTACCTTAGCGTAAGTGGATGGAGATCTTATATAGCACACACAAGGTTAAACTTAGAGGCTTACTAACTCTAGGATTTTTAGTGGTGCACACAACTCCACGTGAGTGGAGGCTCCATCACCAACTATTAGAGACTACAATTTTCCATGAGGAATTAACTATATGAGGTAAAATATAATGTTAAAAATTTACTATCTTGCTAAACTCTAATAGCATATTCCATGATGGAAATCAAGTTCCTTACCTTTTTGCAATTCTTGATGATAAACATTCCAGACCCATATTTCCATTAGGCATGCAGTATGTGATATTGGTAATTGATTTTTAGGTTCCTTTTAAACACAAAACAACTTATCCCAATGTTGATGTGTATAAATACAATACATTAAGCATGTATATATTTCATACAAGTCAAACTATTCTTTATCCTCATTAATTTGATGCAAGAAAGAAATGACAAGTACGTACAAATCAATATATACTCAATGGGAGTTGCAACAAAGGAAGCTATTACAAGACAACACTATAGCTTTATCATTTATGATTGTCAAATAGATTTCACACACTTACATGTTCATTGAATAATAGGTCTATTAATATGAAAAAAACTTTTCTTGATGTATATGATGGTGTGTTGTGGTATGACAAGTATTTATCTATAAACATAATCGAGGTATACATGTTGCATAACATATTGAATTCTTCCTTTAGAGTTTGGATGGATAGGAATCCATTTTCTCCTTTACCGACAAGTCTATTGATCCATGCTATGTTATTATACTAATTCTCTTGATTATTTTGCATCGATGGGTGATAATTTCTTCACCCTTATAAAATTATGTTTTTAATGACTATTGTTATATTATCTATCTTTAAAAGTGGACAAATAGCTATCACTAGACCCACAAAAGTAAATTGTAAAAAGGATTTTCCACATTATATGTATGGATAAGTTAGACTAATAGAAATAGTGGTGGTAAGATCTCCACACTAAAAAAAACATAGACACTATTCTACATTAACATTTTTTCACTTTTAGTGGGTGAATATCATTTATTTCTTGGCTTTTATGATGGAAGTAACCCTTTGTGTATAAAAAATATATTATTTCTACTAATGGCATGATATCATAGATTTTATGAATGTAATAGGGTGGTTAATGCCATACAAGAAATAATAGGTTAATATTATCACTTCTACATTTACTAACTTGAATCTTCTTGCATGGCATCATAAGTGTAGATCATATGTGCTGGTGATAACCGTTATTGTTATGACCACATTTGTGCTTAATTATTAAACTAGGATTTACTGAATGATGACATGTTTATTTAGATTGAGCATCATTTAAACATGATTAATGTTGTTATCTCAATTGTGATATTTCAAACTAAAGAAGTAACTCTAAGAATACTTAGGGTTTGAGAAATGTAAACCCTAGTCAGTGAAAATTAGGGTTTTGAAAGCACACAGACATAGAATTTGATCAGGATAGCAATATAGTAAATGATTTTTCATATTTTCTATATAATTATGATTTATATGAAATTTGCATGTGATATCAATAACTCAATCATTCATTCTAGTCAAAAAACTTATAATACTTGGATGTTCTTTGAATGTGATTCTCGGTCGAACTATACTTCAACCGACCATGCTGATAGAGTGTTGTTCAACATTGTAGTGTTTGATTTTTAATCATTTATTGGCATCTCATAATTATTTGAAATTTTAATGAAGATCTTAAATAAATTTCAGACATTATTATAAAATTTTGCAATTTGTGGAGTATGTTTGTCCTATGAAATAAACAAAGTACAGTAACATTTTTATGATAGAAAAATCTGCTGAAATAAGAGAAAGTATAGTGAGGGTCAGTGTGCAAATTACCCAAGAACCTCAAATGCTATATATTATCAACCTAAAATTCTAGGATATCTCATAATTCTTGATTCAATCTAGAAAAATGAAATCCTAGAGAGAGTGGGAGAGTTAGGGCTTGAGAGGAGAAAGTGGGGGAATTGCTGATCTAAGGTTTCACTATCCGAGATATGATGAAATCCAATAAGTTTAGCTCCTTTGCATAGACTTTCATGGTGAGTCTTCTCTCACATGTCAATATTCCTTGCCTCCTCTTATTTGATTTGAAATGATATCAAAATTTCCCCTTTCTCACTCTTTCTTCATAAGTCTCATTTCTTAGGGTTTTCGAGTTGAAAGTAAGAAGAAACCGGTGATTTACTAGGGTTTTGATATGGATTCAAGAATTTTAGAGATGGGATATGATTTTAAGGTGTTTTCATACCTTAGGATGAGTGGGTACTTCCTTTAAATAGTATATTGCACAAAAATGATTTAAATCATCAATAATCTTCAATTGCTTAGTATGCAACTACAAATCCTAAACTGCCTTTTTGATCTAGTTTTTGCAAGACGATAAGAAATGAATTATTTATCTATTGTAATGAATTTTAGATGGTGAAATCATATTAGAAATGGATAAATCCAACTAAATCAGAATTCTTAAAGTAATTGCAGAGGTTATAAGAATATACTAAAATCTAGGGTTTTCGACTATAACTGAAATTGTTGTATAATGGAATAAATAAGTTTGTCTAATTGAATCTCCTTGATTATTAAGGATTGTTTATTCTAAATGTGTAGTATAGATATGTTAGATACTATCTTGAATTTCATTTCATGGAATCAATACTTGCTTAATATATTAGTAAAGAGAGTGAAGCTCTATATGAATTGAAAGTTGGAAGTTTGTGATTAGACATCATGAAATTCAACTCATGTGATCCTTTTATCATTATAAATTCATTTATTCAAGTTTATTCTTGATGCATGATATATCAGTGAATAGCGTGGAAACCCTATTTCAGTTCATATCAGGGTTTCATATATATGACTATTTATATGTGAATTGTTGAGAGTAGTCTTAATTCAGTGAAAGTTTATAATGCATTAAATATTTATGTGAGTCATGTGCTATGTGAATGAGGAAAATGAAACCCAAAAGATAGGGTATTCAGAGAATCAAGAGTTTCATATAAGTGTTACTCAATACATGATGTGGTGATGTTCAAGAGTACTTTTGTGGTACATACTATAGATGATGCATGAAAAGAATTGTTTACAAAGCTAAACTAGAAATGTTGATGTGATAATTAAATTGTGAATTTAAAGAGTGAATTAGACATTTAGATGTCCTGGACACTAAAGGATCCTCACAGGAGGCCTGCATTGTTAGGAGGAAACATGCTTCCTGACTAGAGCTCTCACGTAGGACAAGGTAAGCCAGAGCACATCATTGTGGGGAGTGGGGGTCTAGGCCAGTGAGGGTGGAATCCTTAAATGATTGGTATCTAACACCAAATGGGGCTGCTGGTGGTACCTGTGTTTTGAGTTGTAGCGATCAGTGGACATCTTTGGTAGGTCCACTAGCACACAACAAGTCTATGGGCTTTGACTCCCCTCCTGAGTACCCAAGCTGAGAGGTGGAGTTTGAGATATCTGGTCGCTCCCATTAGCCGCCAAGAGATAGACATGGTGAGGTCTGTTGTAGATGAGGTCTTACCTGAGAGATAGGCTTAGGAAATTGGGCATTGTTCTAAGCATTATACATTGAGATTGTAGCTTTCTACGATTCTTTCACATGTCATGGTACACCTCATGTGGGATTAGGCATAATAAGATGTTTGAGAGGTTAATCAAGTGATTACATTCATTGAATTATTCTTTGTATGTTTCTGAATTTGTGATTAATCAAGCATGTTTAGATATTGATTCACTCTTATAGATATCTAAAATATCTTGCCATATTTATATTTGTGAATGATTAGTCCCTTTAAATCTCAGTGATGTTCAAATAAATATCAGTTTCTCAACAATATATCTCTAATTATATAAGTGCTTTAAACAATTTATTTGAAATGTTCATTCATTGAGCGAGTAGTTTCACCCCTCTACTAAATTGTTTTTAGGAAACAAAGTGGATGGAAGAACACTAATACTAGAGTAGATCTTTCACAAAAGCGACATATCAGATTAGTTATGTTCAGTTAGTCCCTATCGCTCTAGGTCCTTGTAGAGTAGTGAGAGAGTTGTTAATATTGTTGGGTAACTTTGTGTGTACTTGGAAGTGTGAGAAACAAAATGAACATTTAGATATATATCTTTATTGTTGGAATCATATTAGAATAATCAAGTCTTAATTTTTCTTCTAAAGTTTGTTTATGTGATTGAATGTGAGGAAATAAAGAGTTAGAAATAAAAGAAAAAGTTGGAACTGAACTTCGTATTAAGTATAATCCTCAAACTTATGCCCTAATCTCATGATTAGTGGTAATAGTGGGATGTGGGTGTAATATCTTGGTATAAAAGCTTTTCCTGAGTCGTCAGGGACCATTAGGATAGTAAGTTAGAGTCATAAGTGTGGCAGTTAGAAGGTGATGTGTCAATAGCTCTAGGAAGTCTAAGTATATGTATACCCTATCTCGATATTTGAATAATTAGGTTGACCAACATCAAGCTACTTTGTTTGTTCTTCTCTCGATGCCCTTACCAGGTATGAAGAGGTAGGATGGGTTAGAGAGAAACCCTAGAAATTTTAGGTTTAGAAGACTAGAAAGTTAAGAAGGATAAGAGCAGAAAGATAGAATTTGATACAATTTTTATTTCATATTGTTTTGAATTGAGATTGATAGAAATTCTCTTGTATATTTGAATTTAGATTATTAGTTTGGAGAATATATATGGCTATTTTATATTGTTGTATAACTTTAATTTACTTCAGTTATTGTTTATATTCATTTTATCAGGTAGACCATAAGTTATGTTCAAATGAGTTTTCCCTAAGTAGATATTCTTTCCACATGTTTGAGATGAATAAAAGTTGGTTAATCCTGAGTAGCTGTTGGCTTCAGGACTGCAGGTTTGGCCTGGTCCAACTAGTAGGATGGATTACTGGGATCTAATGACTCTAATTAATAATATAATAAGATTAGACTATGAATAAATTAGACCCACATCATAGTGAAAATGTACGTACACTAAGATGTTGAAATATAGGGGAAAGACTAAAATAGATAAGAATCAATTGGAACATATATCTAAGATCCAACTTTGGGGCCTCAGAAAAGAAATCCTAGATTGGAAATGAAGGAAGAGGGAATATGTAAGGACCCTGACCCACTTTTTGGGATAACCCTATTTGTTTTGCCTAAGTATGTTGCTTAGTACCTTGTTGTAATCATTTGAGATGTAATTAGGGCATGTTGAAGCTTAAAGGTTTCATGTTTGATCTTGTTTGGGGGATGCTTGTGTTTTTTGGTGAGGTTTTGGTGCAAATTGCAATTCACCAGAGCAAGGGTTGATGTGCAAGTTTGCCACCTCTTGAGTGTTCCTTCTCTCTCTTGGAACTATCTAGAGGAGAGAGAGAGATGGGAACCTTGTTTTGGGTCTTGGTTGTTTGGTGACATCCTTGTGATGTTTTGGACACATGTTTGAGGTGTGCCTTGCACCTAGATGTGTTGTCTCGGGCTAGAGATCCCTAGGGAGATTGTGTATCAGTTTGTGAGTGTGTAGGGTAGCACCCTATCGGTTTGTGAGTGTGTAGGGTTGCACCCTATCAGGTTGTGAGTATGTAGGGCTGCACCCTATCGATTTTTGAGTGTGTGAGGTTGCACCCTATCAATTTGTGGATGTGTGGAGATGTGGTATAGGGCATGGCCTTGGTAGGAGACCAAGTGGGAGAAACCTTGCCTAGACCTTATCACCATGTCTAGCATGATGTTGTGCATGTGGCTCTTTTTCATGGTCAAGTGGCACCTAAGCTCCTAAGGTGGTGACACCTCTCCCATGATCCCTCTCTCACCCCTCTTATATATATACTCCTTTCTCTTCATGCAATAGGATCCTTTTTGCCATCTTTGCTTGCTCTCTTCCTTGGTGGACGCCCTTGAGAAGTTTAAAGTGCTAGAGGATCTCTCTTGGAGCTTGGTGGACAAGTTCCTAGTTGTGGTGTTCTTTGATCATCCTTCATCTTCTACCTTGGTAAGCTATGTTTCCTAGCTATCTTTTCTTCTTCTTCTTCTTCTCGGCCATGGATCTTGGATACCTTATTTCCACCTTGAACCATCCTAAGCTTGGTATCAAATTCTTCTTTGGAGGTGTGGTGGTGACCAAGTTTGGTGGATCATCTTCTACCTTGAGCTCATGAGATTGGAGCTTTACCTTGGAGCTTGGACCTTGGTAGTGTTCCTTGAGGTGGGTTATATAACTCTTAACCTACTTTGTTATTTTCAATCTTCATATTCTTAAGTTTGTTCTTCATCTTGAGGTCATTCATCTCTTGTATGCTATTAGTTGTTAACGACTTTAGAATTGTTTTGATGATGAAATCTCATTTGTTTGCTCTTCATTTCTTGCACCTTCTTATCGTGTTAGTAGATGGGCTAGTGGCTGACCTTTCTAAGGTTGAAGACAACAAGTCCACATACATACATGCAACATAATGAGGATATGTCGTCATGGCTTGTAGTGTAACAAACTGATACCCTATGTGCCTAAGTCATCATGACTTGGAGATGCCCAAGTCATCATACCTTGGATATGCCTAGGTCGACATGATTTATGGATGTCTAGGCCATCATGTGTTGAGAAGGTCAATGTGTTGGCTTGTGTTACTAAACTAATATGGTTAATAAATCTTGAGAAGCTAGCCTGTCATGACCTAGCAGTACCTAAACCGATGTGTGATGGGTAAACCATCATGCATGGTGAGTGTTAGTTGTCATGTTCCTGAAGTACCTTGAAAGGAAGGTGTTGCTCAACCAATATGCCTTGAAGATGTTATCCCGTCATTGCTGTGGGTGTACCTTGTGGAGTGGTCTATTTTGAAGGTTAACCATGACGCCCTGGTTGAGGGGAGGCTGACACACCTTGGGGTAATGATACCTAAGACCCCTTGACTGTGATGCCTAGGTAACCCTAACCCTAATATTCGATACACCAAGGGCTTCCTGATATGGCTTGGTTGCCCGTCACACCCTTAGGTGGTACTGGTCGGTACACCATGGGGTTGTGTTTCCCATCACACCTTAGATAGTGTTGACTGTCACATACTTAAGAGAAGTGGTAAACCAATACACTCTTAGTAAGGTCATCTCTTGTGCCTTGCACAATGGTAGTTGACATGTTGTAATGATGACAAGTCAACACCCCATGGCAAGTGCTAACTGATATACTGCATGATAGTCTCAATCGATACCTTGTGATGGTGGATATTTTACATTATGTGGATGATAAGGTTACATGTTATGATGAGATACCCTATGGAGTGGTTGTGTGAATAGTAAGAGTGTTGTTTTCTATAATCGTTATCTCATGACATACCTTATAATAATGATGGAAGTAATGATCTAAGGGTGGTTTTTGATCTAACCCTCTAAACCCTAATTGATTAAAGAGAAACCCTAACTCTAATGATGTAATATGAATGGCATGAATCTTATGAGATGGTAGTGTTGATGATGTATTGTTCTTCTTTTTACAATTCTCTAACCATGCAGGTAACACCAGTTGATAAGCATAGCCAAGTATGAGATATGTTGCTTATGATATGTTTGAATGGGCCTTGTGAGGCATAAGTGTTGTTGACATCCTTCAAAGAGGAGGTAAATGGTCTTATGACCTAATGATGGCTTATTGCCTTATATGAGATGATGATCTCCTCAATGACGAGATGAGGGGTTGCTACCCCAAAGTATGTGATAATTGTGATGAGAAATATGGTGATTGGTAAATATCAAGTGATAATGTGATGAGATCACACCCTATGTTCTCAAATATGTCTAGTAATGTGTTATGCCGTTATGTATGCATAATTTGCTTAGAGGTTGTACATTGTAACTTGATTGATGTTCAAAGATGCTTAAATGTCCTTATTAATCAAGAGGAACTTAATCTTGTAGTTTGCACTGTTCCATAGATCCATTCAGTTTCAATATTTTCTAAATGGTGAAACGAGTTTAACTTGGAGCACATATTTTTTGAATATGCGGGGGTGAGGACAAGTATCCCCTTACATGCAAGAATATGTGATACAAGATTGACTGTGGGACATACCTGGAAGAGTGTGGCTTTGGACCATAGCTCAATAACATGTGATACAGGATTGGCTACAAGCCATACACTAGAAGAGTGAGGCTGTGAGCTGTAGCTCAGTTTCACTTGCGTCATGACCTGTATCAAGGTGGGTTAAATCTGTATAGCTGGACTAGATGTCACTTTATGTTTACTCATACAGACCGAAGAAAGTGAGGTCATGGATTCCTTCTCTTCCACTAGATGTGGTATGACACTGATTTCGACTTAGTAGTGATCGATTGGATTTGAGTGGTACAACTCAAATCATCGGGGCATAATAAAATAATTAAACAACTGTGTGTAGTATACTAGTATAGGATCAAATTTGGAAACATTGGATGAGGCATTTCTTGACCTTTATACAATATTGTTGATAAAAAAATATACATGTTCTTCATATTCTTTTTAAATTGTTAAGATGTTTGATAATTCAACAACAACTGCTCATCATGTTGATAATGATTACTAGCCTCTTATAGTTGTAACTTCACTGCTCCTTTAATTATCTCATCTATGATAATAATATAGTTGGTAGAGAGTTATATATCCCATTGAGATTTGGAATCTCACCCTATCGGTTTCCCCCATCCTTTTTAGGTGGTTGTGCATGAAGAGATAGAGATCGTGCAACAGAGGTTGAGCAACAACAAGAAGAGCAGTAGCTGACAAGGTTGGAATTGTTGTTGGATGTTGTTTATTGATAGAATCCTAGAGTCGTCCCTATACACTCGGGGTCCTTGGGGATGTTTTGTAGTTGTTTTTGTGGACGTTCTTTCAATACGTTCTTGGCTTGTGTGCTCTTTTGTATACAGTTATAGTGGATATATGTATATATGTTCTTGAATAGGTTCCCTAGTAATAGGTTAATGGCACACATAGTAAGTGCTTTGAGGCATGAAATTACTCGTATGTAAAGGTTCTTACTGTTTGACAATTTTATGAAAATAGTTTTTATTTTTACTGTCTTCCTATAATCCATTTGTTTAATCTTCTTTCACAATTTTGTTTCAGTAATCTCACTTTGTGTGGCGCGGGGCGTACATAATATAGATACAAGACATATATTAGTATGTAACATAAAAATGAAGAAGAAAGGATGGATAAAGAGAACTAAACCATATAACTAATTGAGGCACTTTACCCTATTCGAAATCAAGGGAAAAATATAGAAAACTACATGGAAAACCAAGATAGAAAGAATCAATTCGAATGAATGTTTGTATAATCGAGTAAAATACATTTAAGTACTCCAAAACAAAGGGAAAATAAAAGAAAAGAGTTAAATATATGATGAGTAAATATAAGTGAAAAGTATTTAGAGGAACTAAAATGAAGAGAACTAGATGAACATGTAAATGATTAGACTGGGATAAGAAACTTAGATGAAACAAAGAGAAATGTTGGAAATGATGAGTTTGATTAAGGAATGAGGGTTACATGATATAATTGAGAGCATGGAATGTGTACTTATATTATGAATTTTAATGCATTCAACCTTACTTCCTTTGGATTCAAAGTCTCTATAAGTAACAACCTAGTTTTTTTTCAAATGTACTCAATAAGTTCCTTATGATGAAATGTAACTACTTTTCAAATGAATAATAAAAGTGTAGCTAAACAAATGAATAAGTCATATAGACGTATATTATATTCAGAATGGAAAAGACCGATTGAAAGAGAAACCATGGTTGACTCCTACATGAGCCTTTGGTTTTAAATGAAGACATGTCATTTATTAAACATAAGATGAAACTAGTAGGGAGAATAGTGATTTATAATTTCAATTTCAGATTAGTAAAAGGATAACAAGAAGTACATAAGGAATGGAATAAAATCATATACAAGAGTGAAAAACATAATCATAAGAGATAATTAAAAGTAAATAATGACATAGGGAAGAGTAGCATATAGGCAGTCGATGATACAAAATAAAGAAGGGACTGAGACATGCGGGAGTAATATAGATGAGAGAGAGATTGGGAGATGTTAGAAGATGCTAAATAGTCTAGTCTCCTTGAGGATGAGTAATTAAACCGAGAATCCAAAAATGTGTTAAGTGAATATTTGAAGATTGGAATTCCAAATGTTAGAATCACTTTCTCTTTTGTATTCTCCTTAATGAGAGTAATGTGGGGATGAAGGGGTAAGAGAATGGATTCTAGATGATACATAACCACCATGGTAGATACATCTGTTGAATATAATGATGGTACAATATGGAATGATAATCAACTCCAACAGGACAAATTAGAAAAGTAACCTATCAGAGAGGGCAAATAAGAGAAAAGAAATTCAAGTGATAATATAAGGAAGACCTTAGTAAACTTCTTGAGAGCTAAATTTTTCATATCAAATAGGGTAGTAAAGTCATGTTACAACAAGATCATGTTATTGATAAGGATCAAACACTGGAATATTTATGGTTGTAGTAGCTCAAGGAATGTCAACAATGATTTGACCTTGAGAACTAATAATTTCATAAAATGAAATCTTGCAATTAGCAATATGAGAAGTAACTTATCAATGACAGTAATCCAAGGGGATGGGTTGTAGATGATAAAGATAGATAACAATATGGAAATGAATAAGAACGATGGATAAGAAATTGAGTTGAAATGTAAGAAGTGTGATTTGAACAATAGAATAAGTGTAACTTGAGAAAAATATGATTTGAAATAAATTCCTACAGTGACAACAAGAATAATGAATAATTCATTCTTACCTTGAATAGTTTAATGATTAGGGTTGTTTAATCTATACGATCAAAATAAGAAGGATAAGTAAGCAGAAGCAAGTAGTAATGAATAAGAAGAGAAATCAGAGAAACCAAATGTCTTTAGTCATTCATATTGGTAATCCATCTTAGTGTTGTATAATTTTTGTTAAATCATGTTTTATAGCTTATGAGTGCTTTTCTACCTAACAAGCTCGATAGTAAACTTCAAAATGATAAAGTGGACTCTCTTTAGTCACTCTGATGTGATGAAGAACAATAGTTCAAATTGAACTAAATAAATCAAGATAGTGGGATCAAATTACTACTACTAAGGTAACACCTCAATAGAGTATGATAGATTTGATAGATAAGAAACATATTACTCTTTCTCTTTCCTAGGTATTTATTGTGGCTTAGAAAATTCTCTTTCCATCACTGAGAAGTCTAGTTTTAAATTGTTGTGATTAGAAGAAGAACAAAGGGGCCAATGCTAAAGACATTATTCACATATGTAATACAAAAATGGAGTGATGTATAAGATTTCAAAAGTTCAAAAGAAACCATAAATCTACTTGTCTATGTATATATGTTTAGATGATGAAACCTTTTTGGTGGGGGTTTGTTATGACCGCATTTGTGCTTAATTGGTAAAGTAGGGTTTACCTGAATGATTACATATTTAATTAGATTGAACATCATTTAAACCTAATTAATGATGTTAGTGTTCAATTGTGATGTTTTAAACCTAAGAAGGAACTCTAAGCATTCTTATAATTTGAATAATTAGGATTTGAGAAATGAAAACCCTAGTAAAAAAATAGGGTTTTGATAGTACATGAATTTGGAATTTGATCAGGATAACATCGTAATAAATGATTTTTCATATTTAATATATAATTATTATTTATATGAAATTTGGATATGATATGGAAAACTCATCTTTCATTCTAAATAAAAATTTCAAAATATTTAGATGTTTTTTGAATGTGTTTCAAGGTCAAACTATAATTCGACCAATCATGCTAACAAAGTGTTGTTTAACAGTGTAGTGTTTGATTTTTAATCATTTTTTGATATCAAGTAATAGTCTAAAATATTTGTTTGAGCTCTGAAATTATATTTCATACAACATTCTAAATTTTTGTAATTTTTGGAGGATGTTTGACCTTTGAAATAAATGAATTACAGTAACATTTTTATGACAGAAAAATCTACTGAAATAAGAGAAAGTATAGTAAGGGCTCATGTGCAAATTACTTAAGAACCCCAATTGCTCTATATGATCAACCTAACACACTAGGATCTCTCATAATTTGTGATTCAATTCATATAAATGAAATCCTAGAGAGAGAGAAAGAGAGGGAGAGTTAGGGTTTGAGAGAAGAAAGTGGTGGAATTGCTGATCTAGGATTTCGCTACCCGAGATATGATGAAATCAAGTAAGTTTAGCTTCTTTGCATAGCCTTTCATGGTGAATATTTTCTCACATGTAAATATTCCACCCCTACTCTAATTTGATTTGCAATGATATCAAATGTTACCCTTTTCTCACTCTCTCTCCATAAATTTCCATTCCTAGGGTTTCCGAGTTGAAAGGAAGATGAAACCGATAATTTGCTAGGGTTTTGATATGGATTCGAGAATTTTAGATATGGGTTGTACTTTTAAGGTGTTGTCACACCTTAGGGTGAGTTGGTACTTCCTTTAAACAGTAGATTGCAAGAATATGAGTCAAATCGTCAATAATCTTCAATTGCTTAGTATGCGACTACAAACTCAAAACTGCCTTTTTGATCTAGCTTTTGTAAGATGATATGAAATGGATTATTTCTCTATTATGATGAATTTCAGATGATGAAATCATATTAGAAGTGAATACAATCCATCTAAATGAGAACTCTTAAAGTAATTGTAGAGGTTATTGTTGACTCTAGGTCAATGTTGACTCTCGGTCTGAATTGACCAAACCCTTGTATTGATGATGACTAAACCATTCCAACTAATTCTGTCTAGTGTCTCTACTTGAGTGATTTTAGATTAGGTATAGACACTCTATGAATGACCTAACTTGTACATCTCAACTTGGAGAAAAGATGAGTCAAAGTCAATACAAGTGCACATTTTTGAAATATGATGTAAATCCATTAGAATCATCTTGTAAATTACTTTTGATGATTGTATGACTTGTAATTAAGATTAAGAAAAATTAGGAGCACTTAGATCAAATATTTAAGCACTCAAAAGTCATTTTCCAATATTCACATCAGGCTGTTCATCGGTCAAGTTGCAAACTCGACCGATCCTGATTGGATCTTGAAAATGACTATTGATCGGTCGAGTTTTCATTTCACAGAACTCGACCGATCCCTTTGCAAACCAAAACTGATTTATGTGGATCGGTCGAGCTATCCTAGGACAAACTTGACCGATGGCTTAAATTGGCCTTGTCATATAGTGGGATCATTTGAGTTACCTTAATAGAAACTTGACTGATTGTACTGTATGGAAAAGTGTAGAAAAGTGTTTCTAGCCATTGTGGAGTTGCAATAATCGAAAATATATCCATTGCAAGACAAAAAATGACTAGTTTTCATTCTTAAGTGTTCCCAAAGGCTAAGAGGCATCCCCAACTATAAATAGGACCCCTTGGGCTTCATTCTATGGTTGAGCATTCAATGCAAAACTCTATATGAGGTTCCTATTCTATAGTTGAGTGATCTTATAACCTTCTCTCTCTCTATAAGCTTAATCACTTGCATCATCCATTAGAGTGAGTAGGATATTTGTAAGAGAAATAGTCACCTCTAGGCTAAGAGAGGTGAAGAAAAATAAGGAAATGAGTCCCTTGGTGAAGATCAAGGTTGAAGACTTGGAGCAAGAGTGGGTATGCCCTTGGTGAAGGCAGAAGACTCCTTGTTCAAGTGGGTAAGTCCTTAGTGAAAGCTTCTCCGTGTGAAGGTGAACTAAATGGCTGAAGATCCAAGAAGAGTGGGTAATTCCTAGAAGGCGGAAGACTTGTGTAAGAGTGGGTAAGTCCTTGGAGAAGGCCGAAGACTCATTGCAAAGTGGGTAAATCCTTGGTAAGGTTCAAGACTTTTTGTATTGGATAGGTAAGTCATTTGGTGGGTCATGTATTGTAAGTCTAATGAATAATATAAGCATGCAATGGTTAAGAAATCCTAGAGGTTGACCTCTTTATGTGTGGACTGACATACTTCTAGTTTGAAGTGAGGAACCACTCTACATAGCTTGTCAATCAGTGTATGTTCAATCTCTCTGTCCCTTGCTATGTATGTTTTAGTTGCACTCAAAGTTCCTATTTAGCAACCTTATCTTGTGATATAACTTGAAGGTCTAATGAATTTTGTTTAAGTGCATTCAGCTCTATTTACACCCCCAAGCATCCAATCACCCATTCTAGGATCCAATAGTTATAAGAATATACTGAAATATAGAATTTTCGGCTATGAATGAAATTGTTGTATAATTGGTTAAAGAAGTTTTTCTATTTGAATCTCCTTGATTATGAATGATTTTAAATTATGAATGCGTAGTATATATATGTCAGATACTATCTTGAATTTCATTTCATGTTACCAGTACTTGCTTAATGTCTCAACAAAGAGAGTAAACCTCTAGATGAATGGAAGGTTTGAAGTTTGCGATTAGACATCTAAAATTTAGCTCATTTGACCCTTTTATCATTATAAATTCATTTATTCAAGTTTATTCTTGGTGTATGATATTTCAGTGAATGGCGTGGAAACTCTATTTTAGTTTATACTAGGGTTTTTCTTATAATATTGATTATATGTGAATTGTTGAGAGTAGTCTTAATTCAATGAAAATTTATGATGCATTAAATCTTAATGGAGTCATGTGATATGTGAATGAGGCAAATGAAACCCTAAGGATATGGTGTTCAGTGAATCAAGTATTTCATATCAGTGTTACTCAGTATGTGATGTGGTGATGATCAAGTGTTTGGTTTGTTGTACATATTACATATGATGTACATATGATGATGTACATATTACTCATTGGGACGACCCTCTACTTAATATTTCCTTTTGTTTCCTTCTATTTACACCCTCTTTGGTGAAGAATTTTCAAATACAATCAATTGTAATAGTTAGATATATTTCTCTTCCGCTGCTACATTATTGGTTTTATGATACATACATGTGAACGAATTGGTTATCGTCCCTTTTAGTGAAAAATTTATGATGGTTTTGGTTATACAAAATGTTGCCTTTTTATTTTTGTAGGGAGTGTATCCCTATGAGATTCCACTATTTAGGGGGAGGGAACCTTGTGACATCTTGAAATCTATATACTCTATCTTTAGAAACCCTAACTCCATGAATAAGAGGTTAGTATGCTTGAATCCTTAGTTTTGACCAAACAAGTTGTAGTTGTAACCCTAACATGCTTGTTAAATGTTAATGAACATATAATGATCGTCTGAGGAATAATTTATATGTTCAAATCCTAATAAATATCCAATGCATATAATATGGGTCACTCACATATTAATTCTAGTTATGCCTACATATGATGCTAACCATGTCATAAACCCTAATGATATGATGAGAAAGATAATTGTAATCTAATCTTGGACTTAATATATGCTAAGAAGTTATAAGTGAAATATAATAATCAAGTTGACAACAAACCCTATGTTATAATAATCTAACCTTAACATAGACATACTTAATGCTTTGCATGATACATTGGTGACATCAGGTGTCATCATCAAATAACATACCTTGATAAAAATAAATGATATATATTCACCTAATCATAGATTAATTAATAAGAAATTCATATCGCCTTGTTCTCTAATACATAATTAATTACCGAATGTAAATCAATTCATGAATGTGTAATATGTTCTATCTTGTTCACTAAAATACATATGATAACTAAAGTATGGATAAAGAGTGATTGGATTCACATAAATGTGCATAACCAATAATAAGAAGTGAATAAATATGAGAAATCAATTAATGATGACACTAATGTAAGCAAGAAAGATAATATGGCGATGTGACAATGCTTAATATAGATGTAAGTAACTAATGTGACATAATTTGGATTAATTTTATACTTAATAACAAATTGAATAAAATGTCCTGTCACATGCAAGATAATTTTTTATAATTAATATAATGATAATATGAGGATAATGAAGTGCAAATCCAAATTATTAATGATCAAATATATTGAGATAATTGAGTAACCTCTAATAGTGCATAATAATGAAATATAATTCTTTTTGGCAACCAAGTGAATATGACATGACATAATTAAAAGAATAATAATGATAATGTGATATCCGAATAAATATAATGTTAATGAGCCAAAAATGTTAATAATGTTAAATCTCATAAAAGAAATCTTAATAGTGGAACCCTAGGTGATCCTTGAGAGTCTGACCTATATGAGAAGTTTCTAGTGAAACTTTTGGTGGAAGTTTTGGGTTGGAGGAACAACCTGAAGTTATTATTGGGATGTTTCACACTCACCCTTCCCTCTTTGCTTGTGATTTTGGGGACAAAATCCTCTTTATGGGGTGGAGTATTATAACATACTGAAACTTGGACATTTTCTCTTTTTGACCCTCTTCCCATGCTTTTCCTTTCTTTCCTATCCTTTTTGGCCTTTATGTTCAATTTGTGGAAATAGTAGTGGTTTGGTGAACATTTGTTCATTATTGTTGCCAACATATGTGTTTATGCACAAATACGTCAGTAAATATTTTTTAATAATGACCAAACTACAAATTTACCACATATATTATATAATGATGAAAGTAATTCGTTCTAGAATATTCCTTAGCCTTTTGGAACAAAGAATAGAAAAAAAGAAATAAATATTAATGCTTTAAACATGTTAATGTGATATTGAATTATTTAATTTGAGAAATTCTGGTAATAATGGATAATGGATTAAAATAATTAAAAGGAAGACTAATTGGTTAAAAATAACTTGAAATTCATTTTTCGTGAGTTAAAGTTTTCTTGAATGACAAGTTTCACAATTTTGGAAAATTAATAATTATCTTTGCATTAATCGAAATTGGAAAATATGAGTTTTTCTCCAAATCATTAAATAAAATATTAAATGACTTCAAAAGTGGAAATAAACCTCGAATTCTTAATCTACATATCAAAATGAGTCTATGTGTGAATTTGCATTTAATTTGGTCAATGTTAAATATTTTATTTTATTTTATTTTTTTGTTTGTTTTGAAAATAGCTCAATATCATTAAAAGTAAGCCATATGACATCTACAAGATAGAACTCTCTCAACAAGTAACCAAGCAACAACTCCTTTTGTGAAAAGGCATAGCACAAGGCTCAGATTGGGATGTGATAGGTACACTTCTGCACCGTCCACCTCTTGTTGTGGCTGTCTAAAATAGCTATCCCGGATGGAATTCGTCAATCTACCAGAACCTATGAGTACATCTTGAGAGGAGTAAGCAAAGCCACTAACAGAGATTACCATCATGAAGACAACGAAAAGATTACCCGACAAAGAGCTTGACCCCAAAAGCAAACGACACAAAACTAACAACACAGACACAACGCCCCACCAAACAAGACGAGAAACACAACTACTATCGACACCACTAAGGTTGCCCACCAGCAGACCCGGGAAGGAGGCCAAACCCCAGTGATGCAGATACAAAGGAAGGATGGCTCATGCAGATACAAAGGTGGGGAGTAGAGGGTGCCGGGAACTCCACCACCACTCCCGACCACCACTGCGAACAGGGGGTGGAAGACCCACATGAAGCCCAAAACCCAGCTTCCTCCTCCTCTGCCTAAAGCACAAAGGAGTGTCCGAGCCCACCGACTGCCAAAGAAGGAACCCGAGGCACGACACGACGAACAAACGACACAAGCACTCCCACTGGAGGAACAAAACCAAACTAAACAACTAGGAAACACCGATAGAAGGTGACAAAAAAGACAGAAAGAAAACCTGCCACAGACGGACAAACCTAAACAGAAAAACCTAAGCAGAAGATAACAAAACTAAAACAAACGATCCGCCGCCTAGCCCCACACCGGCCAAGAACCGCCGTCTCCTCCTCGACGTCCCCAGCCAACGACGCCCCCAGCCCCGCCATAGACGAAGAGGCCGCTTGATCGGGATCTCTGACGGCCAGCCAAGGACCCGCCGCCCAAAACCTGATCGCGCTGAAAGAGGAAAGGAGGAAGGAGATGGTGCAGAACTCCGCCAGGCGCCTTGACCAGCAAGCACGAGTCGATGTAGACGCCCAAAAAAAATATTAAATCTTAAATATATGTTAAAAAATTAATAAATTTCAAAGTCGTGTTCCTCACATTTAGTGTTGCTTATAGGCCAAGTTTATATTTTTAAAAAGTTTCTAGATGCCTATAATAAATTAAAAGGATAAAATGAGTGATAAAATTTAAATGTATAAATAAAATATTAAAGTCTTCAAAAAAATAAAATAATACCAAATTCATGTTCTACATGTTAAAATATATCTTAAGATGAATTTTGACTCAATTTAGAAAATATTAGATGGGAAGGTGGATTTAGGAGAGAGAAAGTGTGTAAAACCTTCAACATATTATTTAAAATTACAAACAAGTTCAACACATGTAAATAATGGCAAATTTGTATCCATCATACTTAATATGACTTATGGGTGAAGTTTTATAATTTTTGGATAATCATAGAGTCATAAATGAAGGAGGAAAGAGAAAATGAGGTTTGAATTATTGAACCCATTAAAAGTCCTCAAAAGGTAAAACTAATTCCATATTCGGAATCCAAACCTCAAAATCAGTTACGGTGTCAATTTTTATTAAATTTGGAAATTGTTTGAGCCCTCAAAAGTAGAAAGAGAAACTCATTAAATAATGTATATGTCACTTTATTCGAATTATAAGGCAATTGGAAAATATGTGTCACATGCCTAATAGGACTATTGTGCATGATCCAACGGCTCAGAGAGCTCCATGGATGATCAGATAGTAGAGAGTTTGTCTCCTACCTCAGTCCAGATTAGGAAACAAAAACATAGTTTTGAATTTTCAATTTACAATATCTCTCTCTACACAACCAAATCGAGTAATTTTTGGTGATCTGGATTCCTCTCATATTCCACAAATGTTTATCCCAATCTTTTCATATTTTGGCACATAATCGAGAAACCCCAAAAGTTCCCAAAGCTTCTTTCTCACCTCATTTTCTAAAACCCTAACCCATACCCCTTGCCTATAAATACTTACACCCCGAGCATCCCATCACCTTTGCAACTCAATGCACCCTTCAATTTGACTTTTCATCCTTGTTTGACCCTCCTACAAGCAGCCAATGACTTAGGGATTGCGGAGGCACTCCCTCTCTCTTCTCTCCATCTCTGATAAAATCAAAGGCATCTTGAAGTTCGGTTCATCCTCTGCTTTCTCTCGCAACTTTCATTTTCACGTTTGGTCATGTATTCCATTTTAGCCCAAAGAGCCACGTGAATAGCTTCTACTATTTAGTGCCATGACGCGGAGGCAAGGGGAGGAAGATAGCCCCCATGATTTTACCATTTTCCCCATGCTCGGCTTCTGTTTCACCTTTGTCCCGCACATGGACATGGTGGTCTTTTGCCCTGTATTGACCGAGCCAATCCGGCTTGGACCAGTGCCAGCCGACAGGGTGGGCCACTAACTTGGCTTGCTGTGATTGGGCCAAGCAGTTTTCCTGGCCCCACCCTCTCACTCTCTCTGACCTCTCAAATCGAAAATTGATTTTTCTAATTTTATCATTGATTTTAGGAAAATCATAACTATTAATTCCTTGGGACAAAATTAAAAATAAAATATGTTGTAGACTCAGAAAAAGATGATCTATCTAATAAAAGTAATTTTTATGCCTAGATTTGAGTTTTTCAAATAAGTTTTTTTGGGAATGAATTATTTAGTTAAAAATCACAAAAAATGCATCTAAAAGTCCATATCTTCAAAATATATAATATTATATGTTATTTTGATCAGAAAACCCTAACTAAGATAGTGGTAATGTTTTTGGGACCTAAAATGATGATTTGTAGAAAAAGTTAATAACTTTAGGGTTTTAAGTCCTTAATGAATGCATATAATGCTAATACATGAACATGGTTATGATAATAGGACAAGTGGACTCTGATCTTGCTAGGGTTTTGGAAATTAGTTTCTAGGGATCTAAGAAAGAGGTATGCGCATATAACACCTTAGTTAGGATATGTTTGCCTTAAACTAATATTCACTAATGAGGCATAATTGAACCTAATTCTTTTCTTGAAACCCTAATTTCTTGTGCCTCAAATTAGATCATAGTTTCTTATTGTTTGGGTTTCAAACCCCACTGCCATGCTGATTGATTCACATGATTATTCTTGCCATAACTACTTTTTCTAGCATGTAGATTTATTTTCTATTTAGTTTAAAGTAGCAGTACTTATGTACAACCACCCACGAAGGGCATGCATTTATTCACCCTGGGGAATGTTTTATTCTCCCCATATTATTGTAGGTGACTTGGAATGTATTATTCTCCCCTCACCTAAGGGAGTATTGTTGAGGGTTACGTGGCTAGGGAGGTGATGGACTTTTGTAGTGATTTTTTGAATTGCAATGAAACTTGTAGCGATAAAAAAAGTTCCCATCACACTGGATCTTATTGTGGCAAAGGAACTCTAGGAGGACGAGTGAAAGGAATCAGTCATGAGTTGTGGGAACAAGCGTATTTGTATATTTTACACAACATCGATGAAGTTAGTAGCTACATCACAGAACACAATGATCTTAATAAGAGAAATCATCCGCGATCCAGTTCAATGTGGCTTGCAAGAGAGCATAATCGAACATTTATTAGGTGGTTTGAAGAGAAAGTATTTAATCAACTATCTGAATCACCAAATAATGTTGCTGAGAACATAAAATGGCTCGCCTTTAAGCCAAAAATGGATGTCATGTCATATGAAGGTTATGACATTAATGGATTTTCATACTACACAAAGCGTCAAGATGAAAGTAGTGTAGTTCAAAATAGTGGGGTCACTGTTAAAGCTTGTTCATTGTATTTTGCTAGTGCCAAAGATAAAAGACCACGCGAAGCTGAGATGTCATATTACGACGTCATTGAGGACATATGGGAAATGGACTATACAAATTTTTGAGTTCCTATATTTAGGTGTAATTGGGTTGACAACAATAAAGGAGTTTTAGTGGATGAGTTGGGTTTGAAATTGGTGAATTTTGAAAAGATTGGTTTCAAAGATGAGCCATTCATCATGGCAAACCAAGCAAAACAAGTATTCTATATTGATGACCCGACAAATAAAAGTTGGTCTGTCGTTCTTAATGGAAAAAGACAGTTTACTGTAGATCCTATAAATGAAGAAGAATACTACGAAAAGTATGATGATTCCAGTCCATTCTCAGTTGGTTTGGCAAGTGTAAATGTTGAAGATAACACCGATGAATATTATAAACGTCAAGACCATGCTGAAGGAATTTTCCCTGACTAACAACTCAACCAATACTAAAGGCATGTATTCTTTGAATTATTTATTTTATTATCATGTATACCTTATCACTTGTGCTTTTATTATCACTTATTTTTTTTATCATGTATACTTGCAGGTTCTAAAATGGCGAGTGAAGATGAACATTTTGAGCATGATCACCATGAAGATGAACATTCTGAGCATGAGCACCATGAGGATGGTAGTGGTGATGCTAAGAACTGTAGAGGTCCTACATTGATGTGTAGGCTGCAGTAGCTCAGGGCTAAAGGGGATAAATTGCCAGTCCAGTTTGATATGACAGGAGCACCTGTTGGGGAACATGCTAGTGCTTTCAAGCTTTACATAGGGGTGACCACGCGCACTAAGGTGCCAATAGATATAGAAAATTGGCATGATGTTCCTAATGCCAAAAAAGACCTCATATGGAAAGATATATCTGTGAGTGGAAGTGATGTTTTTTATCTATTGATTCTAATTTAGTTTGCTTGGAATTAATTCCTTTTCAAAACAACATTATTAATTGCTTCTTTTGTATGTATAGGGTGTTTTTCATCTAAATGAAAAAGATCACAAGAAAAGAGTGCTACAACGTTGTGGTGTACGATGGAGGGGTTTTAAGACATATCTTGTAAGGGAATTTATAAATAATCCTAAACAAAAGAAGAAAGCTACAGATGTATATATTTTTATTGATCCTGAGGTGTGGGAGAGATTTGTTGCAGCTAGGAGATCGGAAGAGTTTCAGGTAATAAAGATTGTGATGTATTGTATGAATTTTATACAATTAAGGAAGTGAATCTTTTTATACATATTTGCCAAGTCTAAATTGCAATACCTCATTTTAAATGATCAGGCTATTCACCAGGCTCAAAAGGAAAGACGGGCTAAAAATGCGCATGACCATCGCTTGGGGCCCGGTGGTTATGCCTTCTGCCGCCAACTACAAGAGAAGCAATCATCTTCTGGAGAAGAATCTAGTACAACTCAAGTTGAGCGACCACCCCGACACATGACATGGATTGATGCTAGAAAGAATCGAGCCGGTGAAATTGTCAACCCTGCAACTAAGGAGGTGGCACAAAAGATGGTAGGTTTATCCCAACTAAGTAAAGAGTAACTTCCACAAACTTAGATTTACTTATATCTAATTGATATTGTGATTTAATATTTTTATTAACTATGAATAAATTGATCTCCACGAGCAAAGGAAGGAAGGAAAGTTCATCCCAACTGGTTACATGGATGAACTAGCAGTTGCTCTTGGTACGAAGGAGCATCCTGGCCATGTTAGGGGATTAGGAGCTGGCATAGGATTCAAGTCTTATTTTGGCCCTTCGCAATCTAAAAGAGGTCGTGTAGGAGATTTTACACAAGAGGATCTTAAAGCATTAGTAGTGCAGAAAGTAAAAGAAATAATGTCTTCATTTCAGCCTACTCAACCTTCTCAACCTATTCATACTGCACGTCTCTCAAGTGATGAGGTACAAGCCCATGATACAGTTGTAGAAGGTCATGGGAGCACTCCCGATGAACCACCACAACAATCTTGAGTAAGTTTTTGTTCTATATATGTTGTGTTATTAGTATGATAAATATAATAATAATATATATAGTTGTAACATGTATCTGTTCTACTGTTTCTTATATAACTTATATTATTTCAATCTAGGTTGGTATGAACTGTAAACTTGTAGTGGAGGTTCCAGAATATAACGTTGTGGCAGCGGGCAAAGTGTACAACCTTGGTGGTACATTGCATTGCCAATAAATTACTAATGACATCTGCCGTGTGTCCATCCATCCTGTGTATGACAGAATGGGGGACAAACCACTACCCATACCTAATCCTGAATATAGTACAGTTGAAGAAGCTGAGGGTGCTGTGGTGGGTTGGCCTAGAAACTTGGTTATCAATGACAAGGTATACCTTATTTCTACCATATTTTTCATATTTGCAGACTGCATATATGAACTCATGTAATATAAGTATGTAATTTAATTAACAGGTTTGTAAACCAAAAAGTAAAACTTCTGCTAGTCGTCTTCCTATGCCCAAGCCATCTTTCATTCCCGAAACTACATTCGACGAATTGGGAAGTAAATCTAAATGTTTGTGTCGATACTTAGCCAACCAAAGATCAGGATCAAATATGATGGTCAAGTTAACAGAAGATGCAGTTGGGAGGGACTTTGAGAATTTTATTTTTCTTGATGATATTATAGAGTTGTTCCGGTATGATTGGCTGAACACTTTGATAATAGAAGTATGGATAAGGTAAGGATCTATCAATATATATACAAAATTCCAATACACATTTTTAGCTTATTTCTACATATGAAAATTAATTACAAATGTGTGACGTCCCCGAATTTTGACTTCTCCAAACCCTATTGGGAATGAGAGGTCAGAATCCGAGAATATCATCCAATCATATCAGATAGCGATGCGGAAGCATAATACACATACATGAACATACAACCATAACATTTCTCAATGATAACATGCATATTTACAACATGAATTACATTTACATATTACAAGAAGATTTACAAGTTTATGAACATGTATGCTAAAAGGATCTTAGAAAATAGGTACAACCTATACAACTTTCTCACATCTTTTTATTTTATCCCATTCCAGCTCTGGACCTAGAAAATATGAGAAACAAAAACATCAACAAAAGTTGGTACGTGGAATTAAAAGCTATACTATGCTGGCATATAAAATATTCGAAATTAAAGAAAGAGAAAGAAAACATTATTTAAAGGAAGAAAATCAGGTAATCTCAAGTTATTAATCATATTTCAATGGACATGTATTACTATGGTGGACTTAGCACAAACATAAATATTGGGCCCTATCCCTGCGTACCTTGTACCATTAGGGATCTCCCCGCGTACCTTGTACCATTAGGGAGGTGCTAGTCAACATTAATACTTTCCCTCTCTAATAGGGAGATTAATGAACCATCAGTAACTACATTCCATTTTCTTTCTTTAGTGTTCTTATTGTTCAAGGCAGAAATGTCAATACATATAGATCTACATTCAACAATGTATTTCAAGTACAAGCAAGCAAGTACATATATTTAGCATCCAACAAATCTAGTCATATAATTATATCCACGTACCTGAGTTCAGAGATTCATACTTATATTCGAAATCATCTACATCTCTGGTCATCACCTGATTAAGACAAGACCGCATACTATCATCAGATTCTAATCATCTTAACCCTAGTCGTGTTCATTAGGGTTTATATTATCTCATTAGGATATTCCAACATTTACTTGCATTATTGTCTTATATTTATCTTACTGATGTCATTTTCCAGATTATGATTCATTATCTGAATATTAGGTTCCATATTCTATTTTTTTACACATACTAACCCTAGGTTACATCATTAACCTAGATTAGGGTTTTAAACCATGTATTAATATTCATCTTCATATAACATGGATTTTCGTGTACAAAACTGGTCTCATATTTACATATTATCTTTCAGTTACAAATATGAGAATGTTATGTGAAATTCATCATTTATTGAGCATGTATGCATTAATTGCATTATCTTTAGTGTTATTAGCCCTAATTATCCATATTAATCAAATTACATGATTTCGTGCATCAACATCATAATTATTGACATCATATGCATTCTAAACATGATTATAGACTTACTGACATTTTATCATGATTTTAGGCCATTGTTTGATATTTATTACTCATGAAACAAGAATAATACATCTTACATGATATCACTATTATTGATGCATCAAAATCCTGATGTGTTCTACTCATTTTCCTGAGAAAAATGGTACCTTACTTGTATTTTTCTGATATATGTGCTAATTACTAGGAATTATTTACGATCTGGACATTTATGAGATATTTACCTGCTCGGGGCAATCAGAGTCGGCCACGTGTCCACGTAGGGACATGGCTCCTTGCTGGTGAGGCCAGCGGTTCAAGGCACGCCCGGTTCACTCAAACCGGGCCGACCGGTCTGGGTCTCTTCTTTCTCCTTCGCGAGAGATTGCTGCGCCCGATGCCTGCTCCGTCGAATCTCAACGCACGAGGTCGCCGCCTCCTGGTGATCCTCCTCTCTTCTTGCCCGCATTCCTGCCAGGGCGCCGCCATGGAACAGGGCATCCATGGGGATCGGCATCCCCCCTGCTGCTCAGTTGACGCTTGCGTGCATCGTTTCCAGGAAACGGCCGCCGCCAATTGTGTGCGCTGTTCTCGGCGCCGCACGATGCCCACAGGAGCCTGCGCTCCCCCTGCTCCAGTGCTACCATGCCGCTACGAGCTCTGGCAAGAGATCGATCGTCCGTCTCCTTTGGTTCTCACGTGATCCTTCTCCCATGCAAAAAGACGCCGTCTGTGCGGCTCCCTATCTCGCAGCCGCCACCACTGTTGCGTTCTCCTTGGGCCCTTCTCCACACCTCCATAGCTCCATGTCCATGTGCTCGCCATCCATGGATCCGTCTCCCAGCTTCTCATCCTTCTAGGTCACTGCTATTACAGGTCCTCCTCATAGAACCTACCGGCGTCAGCTTGCTGTGCACCACCGGTCTTGGGGCGGGGGTTCCTCTTTGACGCCTGGAGGAGCTCACTGCCTTTTACTGGATCAACGGCCGAGGGTATCACCAAGTGCTCCTCTGAGATCCATCTCCTTGATCCTTTCCTTGCTGCCTAACAGTGGCGGCTCCTTCTTCAACCTTGACCTTGCTCTCATCAACCGTAGGGTCTGGACACCTCCTCTACTGCTACCTGCACTCCTCTGGTCCTAGGTGCTTCCATCACAGATCTAGCTTCCTTCATTCCTCATCTTATCGTCTATTGTATCTGTAGGTAGAGGAGGGGAAAGCGAGTGGAAGGTACATCTCTCTGTTTATATCACTATGCAGGTTTTCCTACGGTCGTTCCACAGTTCCGAGCTTATAGGATCTAAACCTCCAACTCAAAACACGTACGTGGAGCTCTGCAGATAACTGGGCAAATGAGGTCAGGAAAACGTGGTCTATCTGTTCTTCTCCCCGCTTTAGATGGAGGTTGAAGGGAAGAGAACGGCCATAGGATTCTAAACATTATTTCCTCATCATATTATATAGCTCTCAAACAAGTTTGATACCAATCTACATTATCTAGTCATGCAAACAGATTCTTCAACTAAGGAATTCCAAAAGGAGGTACATTTATAAGTATACTAAACTTACGCTATACATCAATTGAACTCTAACATCAACAATATAAATTAAACTTAGCATGAACATGATGCAATCTAGGTTTCATTACTCGATCATATGAATCCACATATACCTCATTTGATATTTAACTACATGTCCTCAAAACTATCCTCAATATATGAACCCTAAGGTTGGGGTCATCACATTCACCCCACCTAATATGGAATTTCGTGCTCGAAATTCAACTAGTCTCATTCTTAAATTGATATAAAGAAGTTTTATGCCTATAGACCACCACTTCTAAGTTCCAAGAGTATCATTATTCTGGATTCATCCTAAGTTGTCTTCTTAGGATATTTAAGCATGTAGGGTGTACCCACCCCACCTTATCTAGGTTGAAGCATCACTTTATTTTAAGGAATTGTAGCGTCACTTAGTATCTTAGTCATCATAGGAGATTCTCATATTTTTGAATTTACATCCTCATAACTCCTTAGAAAAAGGGTTTTATTCATATGCATGAAGTTAGGAAGGTGCTACTCTAGCTTCATCTTTCACCTACTAAATCAGACAAGGTGGTGTCGAGATTTCAGGCCATTATTTACCAGAATTATTAGGCTTAACAACATTAGTGTGGTTGATGATCAACATCGTACTAGTATTTCAGCATTAGAGGGGATTATTTTCATCCTTGATATTAGAATTTTTTTTCCACTTAAGAAGGGCTTAAGTAACATGCTAACCATTGGGGTTCCACCCTATGGTGTGATATTCATACTCAACTTAGAAGCATACATTGAGAAGGATCAAGTTATGAACTATATTTCTGATCACATATTCTATGATCCAAAAATATCTTTATATCAAGTTCATGAGTTCAAATTTTTATGTCGTGCATGTACTATGTAAGGAAAAAAAAAGAATATACTAAGTCAAACTTATCATAATTTCAATCTTGGGTACTACATGTATGATATAGGGGGGAAAATATAGAATAGGTCAAGCTTATATGAGTGACTCCTCATATCTAAATCATCTATGTAGCTCAAGTGAGGTTTCTATCATCATATATTAAGAAAGAGAAAAGAAGGGAGAATATGTATTTTGAGTATCTTTTGCACAAAGCATCATACTCTCATAACTAGAGTTCATATATTACCTCACTTGCGACTAATGATGAGATTCACAAAATATGTCACTCCAGCTAGGACCTAACTCAGCCAAAGGATTGACTTTGTCATATGGGTCATCTACCCATCCTTTTATTTTACCCAATTCTCATATATAGATTTGAATCATTCATAAGGAAACAACTCATCTACTCAGGAGTAACCCAGCTTAAGACACATCATATCACATATATCTCATATTTTCATATATTGTGGGGTAGGTCCTATGACCCTCTCCTTGTGGATCTCACCCTCTCTGGAGTTCACCACCTATCTTGTCCTAACACTGAGGGTCCTCCTTTGTAAAAGAGCTTGAGGCTCATGCATATTCAACCATATTTTGACTTAGCTCATCTTAAATAAGAAAAGAGGATGCACATTCATTATCATGACTTAGCTTAGATTCTCCCAAGAGTGGATTCAATTCATATATAACTCAAATCTTAATAAGGAAACTTATACCATCAGAGATCAAACTTAGATAAGATTTCACGTGCTTATTTCAACTATCATTCTATCATATGCTCTATATATCACATATCTTGATAAGGCTCTAGACATCTAATATAGACTACTATCTCTTCTAGACTGATGTCACTCCCTTTCACTTAGATTGCATGAACACTAACTACTCTTCAGTGTGAGGGACACATTTTTATATTTACATATATATAATAATATATTATATAGTTTTTCTCCGAGAAAGAAGACGTCAGAGAAAACACTCGAGGATCGAGCCGATTGGAAAGCAAAACCAAATCAGCAAACCGAGTGTCCCACACACAGTAGATAGTCTAGTGTCATGTAACCTAGTGAAATGGTGAGAACAAGATGTAGACTAGTGTAGCTACCCAATACATATGAGCTCTATATGGAGAGGGTTTCTCACACTTGTCTAAACCTAGTTCTCGAACATCTAGGTTCTAACCTAGAGGCTAGGTCAAACCTTATTCCTATAGAACAACTTACTAAGTTTCTAAGGTTTAAAGTGAAAGGTGAGATTTAGGTTTATTGTTTCATGGTGAGCAATTGTTAGGTGTAGCTATTGTTCATGCTCTGATACCAACTGTGACGTCCCCGGATTTTGACTTCTCCAAACCCTATTGGGAATGAGAGTTCAGAATCCGAGAATATCATCCAATCATATCAGATAGCGATGCGGAAGCATAATACGCATACATGAACATACAACCATAACATTTCTCAACGATAACATGCATATTTACAACATGAATTACATTTACATATTACAAGAAGATTTACAAGTTTATGAACATGTATGCTAAAAGGATCTTAGAAAATAGGTACAACCTATACAACTTGCTCACATCTTATTATTTTATCCCATTCCAGCTCTGGACCTAGAAAATACGAGAAACAAAAACATCAACAAAAGTTGGTACGTGGAATTAAAAGCTATACTATGCTGGCATATAAAATATTCGAAATTGAAGAAAGAGAAAGAAAACATTATTTAAATGCAGAAAATCAGGTAATCTCAAGTTATTAATCATATTTCAATGGACATGTATTACTATGGTGGACTTAGCACAAACATAAATATTGGGCCCTATCCCTGCGTACCTTGTACCATTAGGGATCTCCCCGCGTACCTTGTACCATTAGGGAGGTGCTAGTCAACATTAATACTTTCCCTCTCTAATAGGGAGATTAATGAACCATCAGTAACTACATTCCATTTTCTTTCTTTAGTGTTCTTATTGTTCAAGGCGGAAATGTCAATACATATAGATCTACATCCAACAATGTATTTCAAGTACAAGTAAGAAAGTACATATATTTAGCATCCAACAAATCTAGTCATATAATTATATCCATGTACCTGAGTTCAGAGATTCATACTTATATTCAGGATCATCTACATCTCTGGTTATCACCTGATTAAGACAAGACCACATACTATCATCAGATTATAATCATCTTAACCCTAGTCGTGTTCATTAGGGTTTATATTATCTCATTAGGATATTCCAACATTTACTTGCATTATTGTCTTATATTTATCTTACTGATGTCATTTTCCAGATTATGATTCATTATCTGAATATTAGGTTCTATATTCTATTTTTTTACACATACTAACCCTAGGTTACATCATTAACCTAGATTAGGGTTTTAAACCATGTATCAATATTGATCTTCATATAACATGGATTTTCGTGTACAAAACTGGTCTCATATTTACATATTATCTTTCAGTTACAGATATGAGAATGTTCTGTGAAATTCATCATTTATTGAGCATGTATGCATTAATTGCATTATCTTTAGTGTTATTAGCCCTAATTAGCCATATTAATCAAATTACATGATTTCGTGCATCAACATCATAATTATTGACATCATATGCATTCTAAACATGATTATAGACTTACTGACATTTTATCATGATTTTAGGCCATTGTTTGATATTTATTACTCATGAAACAAGAATAATACATCTTACATGATATCACTATTATTGATGCATCAAAATCCTGATATTATCATTCTACTATGTTCTACTCATTTTTCCGAGAAAAATGGTACCTTACTTGTATTTTTATGATATATGTGCTAATTACTAGGAATTATTTATGATCTGGACATTTATGAGATATTTACCTGCTCGGGGCAATCAGAGTCGGCCACGTGTCCATGTAGGGACATGGCTCCTTGCTGGTGAGGCCAGCGGTTCAAGGCACGCCCGGTCCACTCAAACCGGGCCGGCCGGTCTGGGTCTCTTCTTTCTCCTTCGCGAGAGATTGCTGCGCTCGATGCCTGCTCCGTCGAATCTCAACGCACGAGGTCGCCGCCTCCTGGTGATCCTCCTCTCTTCTTCCCCGCATTCCTGTCAGGGCGCCGCCATGGAACAGGGCATCCACGGGGATCGGCATCCCCCCCTTGCTGCTCAGTTGACGCTTGCGTGCATCGTTTCCAGGAAACGGCCGCCGCCAATTGTGTGCGCTGTTCTCGGCGCCGCACGATGCCCACAGGAGCCTGCGCTCCCCCTGCTCCAGTGCTACCATGCCGCTACGAGCTCTGGCAAGAGATCGATCGTCTGTCTCCTTTGGTTCTCACGTGATCCTTCTCCCATGCAAAAAGACGCCGACTGTGCGGCTCCCTATCTCGCAGCCGCCGCCACTGTTGCGTTCTCCTTGGGCCCTTCTCCACACCTCCATAGCTCCAGGTCCATGTGCTCGCCATCCATGGATCCGTCTCCCGGCTTCTCATCCTTCTAGGTCACTGCTACTACATGTCCTCCTCATAGAACCTACCGGCGTCAGCTTGCTGTGCACCGCCGGTCTTGGGGCGGGGGTTCCTCTTTGACGCCTGGAGGAGCTCGCTACCTTTTACTGGATCAACGGCTGAGGGTATCACCAAGTGCTCCTCAAAGATCCATCTCCTTGATCCTTTCCATGCTGCCTAACAGTGGCGGCTCCTTCTTCAACCTTGACCTTGCTCTCATCAACCGCAGGGTCTGGACACCTCCTCTACTGCTACCTGCACTCCTCTGGTCCTAGATGCTTCCATCACAGATCTAGCTTCCTTCATTCCTCATCTTATCATCTATTGTATCTGTAGGTAGAGGAGGGGAAAGCGAGTGGAAGGTACATCTCTCTGTTTATTTCACTATGCAGGTTTTCCTACGGTCGTTCCACAGTTCCGAGCTTATAGGATCTAAACCTCCAACTCAAAACACGTACGTGGAGCTCTGTAGATAACTGGGCAAATGAGGTCAGGAAAACGTGGTCTATCTGTTCTTCTCCCCGCTTTAGATGGAGGTTGAAGGGAAGAGAACGGCCATAGGATTCTAAACATTATTTCCTCATCATATTATATAGCTCTCAAACAAGTTTGATACCAATCTACATTATCTAGTCATGCAAACAGATTCTTCAACTAAGGAATTCCAAAAGGAGGTACATTTATAAGTATACTAAACATACGCTATACATCAATTGAACTCTAACATCAACAATATGAATTCAACTTAGCATGACCATGATGCAATCTAGTTTTCATTACTCGATCATATGAATCCACATATACCTCATTTGATATTTAACTACATTTCCTCAAAACTATCCTCAATATATGAACCCTAAGGTTGGGGTCATCACAAAATGTTTAACAACCATTTATATACCGAGGTCACCAACTTTGCTATAAAGAATATTGCATTCTTAGTTCCTTCGGTCACTAGTCAGGTGGAGACAAATATTGAGGAAGTGCATAAGTACTTCTCTGATGCATTCAAATATTTTGCTAGTGAGGGGAAGGGAATTATCCTAATTCCTTTTAACGTCCAGTAAGTATTATTATTCAATATAATTTTAATAATGAATGAAACTATTTATTTTAATGTTTGTTTTATTCTTACTCAGAGCTAGACATTGGGAATTACTGGTGATTGTCCCAAAATTGATGACTCTTTATTATCTTGACCCAATGGGTAAAACAACAAGGAGTCACAAACTGAAATTGTCAGCTATGGAGTAAGCATAAATTTAATCAATTGCTTCAACATGATATTTCTATTTAGAATTTCTATTTTACCAACTATCGTTTAATTGATAGGGGTATAAAGGCTTTTCGTGAAGCTGGAGGACAAATACCCACAAAATTAAAGACATTGACTTTGAAAAATGTCAAGGTAGCTACTTTGACAACTTCTTACTCTTTATGTATTAATTTTCAACTGTAATATGTCAAATCTTATACTCTTATCTCAATTGTTGTTTATAGTAGTTTACTAACATTAAGTATAATTTGTTATTTGTAGTGTCCTATGCAAAATAATGACTGGGCTTGTGGCTACTATATAATGAAATATATGCAAACTATTGTCAAACAAGCATCACATGACATTCAGACTATAAGTCAGGTAATAAAGAATAACATCATAAATTTACAAGTGATTGTAGTCATTTTTATAGAATATAACATGTGCATTTTCTGTTACAGATCTTTATAACTCAGCCTTACACACATGTGGACTTGAATGAATTCTGAGAAGAGTGGTCAGAGTGTTTTATAAGTGAAGTCAAAATAGCATTGGATTAAATATGTCGGCTCCATTTATGTATGTGGTTTGAGTACATACTCTTTCATATTTTTTACTTTTGTAATATGTCATCTCACACTTGCACTCTATTATTTTGTAAATTATGATATTTATTATCATTTTTGTTATGAATGTGTGGTTTTGAATGGTGACGGTTGAGCATCAATGCTCCCCTCTCCCAGAATATATGAATCTTCTTGTTCTTCTGTTCTATATCAATTTCTGCAGAAATTTAAAAAAAAAAATCGTAACTTCTAGCGTCGGTTTTTAAAATAACCGACCCTAAAGATTGAATTCATTGTACACTCTCCGATCGAGAAAATTTCGACCGAAATATAACTTCTAGCGTCGATTTTTTTAAAAAACCGAGTCTAAATGTCCTCTATAAGGTCGGATTTTTGAAACAACCGACCCTAAAGATTGAATAAAATATTTCAGTGTAAGACTCGATCGACAAACTTCTTGACCGAATTACTATCAGTCAAGAAGTTTGTTGACCGAGTCTTACACTGAAATATTTTATTCAATCTTTAGGGTCGGTTATTTCAAAAATCCGACCTTATAGAGAGTTCTCGGTCGAGACCGAAATATTTTTCTCGACCGAGTGTTACCACTGAAATGGTATTCAATCTTTAGGGTCGGTTATTTGATAAAAACCGACCCTGTAAACGATCTCGGTTGATAATTTTGTCGACCGAGAACGTTTACAGGGTCGGTTTTTATGAATATAACTTCTAGCGTCGATTTTTGTAAAAAACCGAGTCTAAATGTCCTCTATAAGGTCGGATTTTTGAAATAACCGACCCTAAAGATTGAATAAAATATTTCAGTGTAAGACTCGGTCGACAAACTTCTCGACCGAATTACTATTGGTCGAGAAGTTTGTCGACTGAGTCTTACACTGAAATGTTTTATTCAATCTTTAGGGTCGGTTATTTCAAAAATCCGACCTTATAGAGAGTTCTCGGTCGAGACCGAAATATTTTCGGTCAACATTTTTCTCGACCGAGTGTTACCACTGAAATGGTATTCAATCTTTAGGGTCGGTTATTTGATAAAAACCAACCCTGTAAACGATCTCGTTCGATAATTTGCTCGACCGAGAACATTTACAGGGTCAGTTTTTATGAAATAACCGACCTTACAAGCTCCTTTTTTCTCGCCTAGGTCAGAATTTTTACAACCTTTTGCGTCGGTGTTTACTCTTTAAGGTCGGTTTTATTTGGTTAAATAATCCGATGCTACATAAGTACTTTAAACTATTTTTGTAAAATACTCATTCACTGAGCGAGTAGGATCACCCCTCTACTCATAAATTTTGAGGGAAACCAAGTGGATTGAAGAACATCAGTGCCAGAGTAGATCTGCTATAAGAGCTAAGTATCGATTAGTTATGTTCAGTCGGTCCTTAACACTCTAGGTCCTTGTAGAGTAGTAAGAGAGTTGTTAATAATGTTGTGTAACTATGTTTACTTAATAATAAAGGATGTATCTGATTATCATATCGTGTGTACATATAAGTGTAAAAAATAGGATGAATATTTTGATATAGTGTTTATTTTTTACATTAGATTAGAGTAATCAAGTCTTAATTTCCCTTGTAAAGTTTGTTTATGTGATTGAATGCGAGGAAACAAATAGTTGAAATCAAAGAAAAAGTTGGGAATGAACTTTGTATTAAGTATAATCCTCAAACTTATTCCCTAATCTCATGATTAGTGGTAATCGTGGGATGTGGGTGTAACAATTATCATAGAAGATAGAAAAACAAATCACCACCAAGCATGATGACTTGTAAGTACAAAACAAGTAAGTACAACAAGTACCCTTGAAGGGAAATGAGATCAAGTTCTAGTGGAAATCCTTAGACAAGACTCACAACTAGAAAACTACCAACAAAAAGGGAAACACAAATAAGATAGAAGGGGTATCCATGATATATCGAATGTCATCATCATAGGCATCTAGAGGCACTCAAAAGGGATATTACTAAGAGAAGGGGAGACATCAGTTGGGTAGATTCCAGATGTAGAAGGGACATGATAGCACTTAGTCTTCATCAACTTATCTGAAACAATGTTAGGACACCCCTAAAACTCATCTGCAAGAAGAAATCATAGAGAATAAAGTTGAATAATCGAAACAACAAGTTGGAAGAATTGATCATAGTTGTTGTTATACAACATATTATTCCTTTTCTTCCTAATAGATCAAAGAACACCCTCTCCATCAAAATCCGATTTAGATGGGTGGGTGCTTACATAGAGGAGATGTTGATGTAGATCGCATAGGAAGATTTATGGTCAATACATGCATGCCACAACAACATGTAATGCTTTCCTCAAGATGCGGCATTATAGACAACAAACATTAGTATACACAATCTTTAAATATTACTTAAAATCATACAATGACACCGGATTAGACCTTTCGTTGCTACTCGTTGTTATTGGACATTATTGGTTGTTAACGAAGTATAGTTATGTGTCTAAAGCAAGGTTTGTGTATCCATTCCCGTTCCTGTTCACTGTTTGAGTATGTGAACTTAAGCTTTATGTGAACATATGTGTAACTTCTCTTTTATGCCTTCATCATCCTACTAATATGGCCATGCATATTATAGGTGAAACTTTTGACAGCCAAACACAAAACTGCCATGACTTAGGAAGGGATTTATTCATATTGTCCCAGGGGTAGACTTTTTTTGACATGTTGATAGAACTTGGATAACTGAATGCATTTTGTTCACTATCGAACACATGTTGCACATTTTCATTAGGGCCATTTTGAAGAAATAATCTGGTTGTGGTTATTGTTGACTTGCGTCCGATCCATACCAAACAAGCCGTTTGCAACTTACGGACGTCTTAATGTATTATAACGGCAATTATGCAATGTCTTGTCGATCACATGGTCCCTGTTTGAACATGTCAGGTCATAGATGCTATAACGTTACACGTAGGAATCGTGACAAATTATGTCATGGGGGAGGGTTCGAGGACCAAGTGACCAACTACACTCGGATGCCCTGTTTCCATCACTGACGTAAAGTGCGCATTATGAGTTTAAATAGAAGTTGTAGTTCATACATACGTGCGTGCATTGTTTATGCAAGCAAATTGTTGAGTCTAGTGTGATGACAATTTGGATATATTGACGGAATTTGTCTGGTTGTTGCTCTCGGAGTCAATGTACATGTGCAATAATAACTTGTTATCCAATTACCCAAGTTATAACTAAACTGGCACAGAAAAGAATACTGACACGAGTTATTCCTTTCATATGAGTTCTGTAGTGAATAATTCCAAATGTAACGTATTAGCAAAAAAAAACCTTCAGATCGAATTATTCGTAATCGATTTTGGAGGCAGCATACCATTTTTGGATAGCTTGTTTACTTGGTGAATGAAGATAGTTGGGAACACAAGTCATGCAAGGCAACAAACATTTGTGGACATCAAACGGAAAGCCTTCTTTTCTCAAGGCACTCCACGGCCACGTCTTTCCCCTTCTCCACTTGTTCCAATTGTGTGATTCAATCCCTTTCAAAGGAACAGTTGCGCATGCCTTTTAATGTGACGCGTGATACATGAACTGCATACACAAGTCTTCCACTTCCATATTTATTATATCTAGATGAAATGTTGGTTCCTCAAAGTTGTCTTGTGAAGTGTTTGATCAAGATGTTGATCGAGATTATTCGGCTTGATCACGTGGTAGAGCAGCTTCAGAATCCCGCCGGTCAGGAGGCCGTAGATGCTGACCTGCAGGGATTTGTGTAGGGGAGGCGGTGGGGGCTTTCAGCTTGGAGCGGAAGTGGAGGAGGTTTGTGTGTCTGGGGACGGGGACCATTAGAACTGAGCGTGTGTTGCAAGAGGTGAGGGATCTTGTGGACCACTTATACGCTAAATAACAAGGAGAAGATGCGGGAGGCCTGTTTGAAGCTGGAGGGACGTCGGTATTGGCGTCTCTCTTATATGTTTTCCAGTGGGTATGACCAGAAACAGCGGAGTGGTGTTTTTGATGAACAGCACAGTGTCCGAAAGCAGATATTTAGAACGATTGCCACTGTCGAAAGAAGGGAACTTCATTCTGCCATTCACAAAATGAAGATCGAAAAGTGGTCTCTCATGAGTTCATAGTTCATGTAGCCACAGAAAAAGAATTACGTATATGCCAACAATTAAATATCCCTTTTATGAAGGAAACATTGTGAGAATAGTTACAAACTACTGAGTTTGAGACGATCATTGGACATCTAAAATAATGTGTGGTTCCTTCACTCATTACCAATTAATTGAGTTGAATACCCACACTCAAATAAAAATAACAACTTTTACCTAGTGATCCTTGGAATGTATTTTTAAGATATATGTTGATGCTTCACAAATACATTTTCACATATTCATCGAGGCATTATAGCTCTAATATATGCCTACAAATGTAATAACGGTGTTAACACGATACAATATGCAAAAACCACAATTATTTTGGACAACCATATACATCATTATGTGCTTTTATTAAGGAAATGTTACGAGGAATGGTTCAACTAAAACCAATGTTAGTCACTTTTGTAACCCTCACATGGGGTATCAGGTAAATATCATATAGATTAGTTGGTTATATATTAAATTTTGTAGAGCCATTAAATCTTGTGAATGTGTGGAACATACTTATAGTGTGTAGGGAAATCAATGTAGAATTTAGTTGTTTGAAACACATAGCAGTGGATTATGTATAGCATGGTGTCACCACCTCTTAAAAATTGAATTGAAAAGTTTAAAATTTACATAGATAATGAACCACATTACTATGCATCTTGAACATACATTGGAAATCAAAACGAGATTGAAGGGAACTTGTTTCATATGAAATATATCTACGTCAGGTAAAAAGTCCTTCTTTACTTAGTTGCCTCTCATTTTAGTCCTTTTCTGATAAATAAACTACCTTTTAAGTCTCAGTGCCTGATGGAAATCAAATTTTATAAAGGTTTCAATTAGTCTAAATGTACATATATAAAATGATAAGAATTTAAAGATGTTGAAAAAACAAATAATGTTCAATGTACACATATTTTTCTCAGTGAGTTATGAATTTGATATAATTATAACTAAAAAGAATAGTGTGACACATCAATATCGAAAAAAGTGTGTTTATCTTGTTATACCATTTCACTAAATGGGGTTTTGATTAAACTATTTTATAGTGGACGCTACAATGATGAATTACTATTCCAAGGTATTCTACACACTCACCCTAGATTTTATCATGCTTCATTTGAGTCTAATATATATACTTATATTCATATTGGAGTTGGCATTTATATGTCTATATGAATTGTTCAACATCATTTTTTTAATTAAAACCTAGATCTCAAGATCACAATTCAATGCAAATAACTGAAAATTTACACCATTTATGGAAATGTTCTTCTTAATAGATTAATGTGAAAAATAGATAATTAGATATTTACTTTTCATTCATTAATGGGTTTTTCATTTGGGTACTATAAGAAATAATCCCAGAGTTGAATGATTTTCTTGAAGTCGTATAGGCATTAGTCATATGTTGACTAACATTAACTTTTTCTAGAAAGCATTGTATAGGAAAATTATAATGATAAATTAATAAATTAATAAGGAGCTCCAAACCTTGAATTAACTTAAGATGCAAATCAAGGCCTATGAACAACCATGCATGTCTACCGCTACCCACATTCTCTAGAATCAACCATTACAAATATTAAGGATAATACTCAGGGATCCCCAAGTGTTCCTTAGTTTGAGAAATGTAGATGTTTGATCCTATATCATTTAATTTTATCCTAATGACTTGTTTATTTACTTGAGGAAGCAATGACACATAACAACACACTTCCCATTAATATTAGCGTTGTAAACTAGAGTGAATCCTATCTTATAAAACAAGCCTTCCTATTTATAGAACTATCCCCTAAGAACCTTCATAAACACTACAAGGCACCTCTCCTGACCTTTTCATGATATTTAATTTCTTTCTCCCTACTCTTAGGGTACTTGGGGGAAGAAAATGAAACATAAATGAAAAGTTCATCAAGAAAATCTAGTGTGAGATCCATCTAATACACCTATATCATACTAGGGTTTCATGACTTATACCTAATTGTACAAGGTACTCTGAAAGGTAAGGTTGAAGACTTGGTGAAACTGCATTGTGATTCTTTCTAAACATTTTAAAGTTTGCCTCAACATCCCCCAAACCTCCTATATGATAGATTCCATTTTTTGGATACCCATGATCTACAAATGACATCATTGGATAAAAATGAAGTTCAATGGGGAGGGATTCCTCCTTAAAATTTGTGCTACCTCTGTAGTTTCTTGTCTAAAATGAAATTGTTATCCAAACTTGTCTCATTGGTATCCATGCAAGTGCATGAAGGCACCTCTTCCTCCCTCTTTGTCTCTCTATTTGCTTGTAGGGTTTGTCAAACTAGTGAAAAATAATAAGAAAAGAAGATTGTATCCAATGACGACCTCCTTACATATCATTACAAAGGAGTGGAGATGATAGGGATTTCATAAACCTTTTTGTCCCATGCTTTGAGCTCCCTCTTTGATTGGGGGATATGCCTCCCACAAGGACTCACATAACATGGTGTTCTTCTAGTCATGGTTGCAATAAAGTCTTCTATTCAATGAAAATGAGTCACTAAATTTTAGAAACTGATTAGTTGAGTCTGAATCAATTTCTTAATATTTGTCATGGAAACTTACTTTTAGATCCCTCAATGTTTTTATAACAATCAAAACAAAGTCAACGTCAACATATGTTAAACCTATCTGTATGTGTGAGATCATGTAGGAACCAAACTATGTTAGAAATTGATTTCCTGATCAAATTACCATTCGTAAACAATCAGTGGTTTCTCGACTCACGTCATTGGTAACTAAGTAGTAGTATTAGTGAGATGACCAAATAATAAATGAGAAATGTATCTATGTTGTGTAACCTAGTTGTCACATATATTCATATTGGGATTTTGGCATGCACACATCATCATCTTCAACACCAACATTTTACTTGACCTGAAAGTACAATAGAAAAATACATATGAGCTCAATGTCACATGCTACTCACACGAATATGGATGTTCATTGGTCTAGTATCACTTACCAAGAGGACTATGATATCTCTCCTTTTAAGTAGAAGGGACAAAATTCGTTGTATATCACTCACAATGTGTTAGATGATTTTCATCATACCTAATCTTTACCTTAATGCCAACCTTCTTAATGATTACATTTAGTAGAATAAAAAGACTACAATTATGAAACCAACATTATAGTGACTTCATATCAAAGGATCACAACACAAATGTCATATTGACATCTGATTGTGTATATCAGATAACAGTCCATGAATCACTCATAAAGCATGTTTTTCTAGTAAACATATTTGCTATGAAGTACCTATGTGTGTAACTTGGTATCTAATACATGGCCCATTAAACAAGGTCATTTGTCCCCACACATACTAGTCTCACATGCATTATTATTGTTGAATTATCAATAATACTAAAAAGATATATTCAAGAATAGATTCTTACAATACATTTGGATTACATATTCAAGTCAAGTACTTGAAGTCCATTGAGTTTAACCAATCAATGTTTGGACATTAGCATTGAGGTAACCACCACCCAATGATTGGATTCTTAGGTAGATACACAAATTGTACCCTACTTGCATAATAACAAATCAATTATGATCTAATACCAAGTGATCTAACACGAGGGACAAAATTTTTCTATGACTATGCCTTAGTCAAAAGATCAACAATGTTTCTCTCCATACGTACCTTGTAGATCTTCACATCTGCTATTTTAATGATATCTTGTATGCCATGGAAGCACTAAAGGATATGCTAGAAATGATGTTGCAATCTAGGTCTCATGGCATAATCCATTGCCCCAATACTATCACAATATGTCTCTATCATGTTAACAAAACTAGTATATACTCCAATTCACTGATGATCTTCATGATCCATACATCTTTGTTTATGGAGTATGATCTGGAAATATATATAATTACTTCTGTAGAACTAGTGCATGTCTTTTTTCCTAGACATCGTCATACTAATATCACTATCATTGAGGAAAAATATAAAATTAGCCTACATTTGTAATTTTTTTGTCAGTTCAGAACCTTAATTAATGTAAACCTTTACATCCAATTCTTCTCTACTGTCAAATATAAAAAATGCATCTATAGTTCCTTTGAAGTATTTGAGGATTTTCATGACTACATCCTAGTGTCCATCACGTAGATCTTCATGATATATACTCAACATTCTCAAGGCATATTAGATATTTAGATGTGTCCATAATATTATATACATGATAGATCCAACTATCAATGCATATGGAATCCTGGTAATGTGGGACATCTCTTCTAAATATTTTGGATAATTGGCCTTTAAACCACATCACTTTTTACATGGCTATATTCCCTTTTGAGACTCATTCATTTTCAACCACTTTAACGACTCGTCAATATTTGTGGTTTAATATGAGTCATTATTCCTTCAATAACTATCCCCTAGGTAACTATACCTAGAATATAGGTGAGGTTTCCTTAGTCTTACATAAAGACAAAATTTCCCAACAATTTCATTTCTATTTTCTTTGTTGCAATATCATTTCCAATCAGTTGTATACTATCAACATCAAATATGAGGAACACTAAAATTATTCCACTAACCTTCTTATTTGTACAAGGTTTGCATTTATTCTTGATGAACCTATACTCTTTAACTAATTTGTAAAATGAAAATTCCAATTTTTAGATGCTTGCTTCAATGCATATCTTCATCTTTGAAATTTATAGACTTTCTATGTTTTACACTAATGCTCAAAAGCCTTAGGTTGTGTCATGTACATATCCTCAAGAAAAATACTATGTAGAAAAGCAATGTTGACATCCTTATTCAATAAATTGTAGTCATGATAAGATGCAATGTGAATTGCAATCATAATGAACTTGACCATAGAGATAAGTGAGAAAGATATATCATAGTCAATAACTTGAACTTATTTGAAACCTTTCAAAACCAATAAACCTTTGCAAGTTTGGGATTTAAAAACATGTCGTTCTTCATTTATGAGACCTAGTGGCATCCAATGGGTATTACCCTTTCAATTGGTTCCACCAAAGTCCATATCTTGTTGGCATACATGGATTCCATTTCAAATCTTATGGCTTCAAGATACTTTTCATTCTAGGTGTTGACTTATTTTGATAAGTGACAAACACCTCACCTTCTTGATTATACGAAATCCAAATATCTCTAACTCAAACATGCTATAATGGCATATGATTCCTCATAGTGTGCATCCTTGTTAATACAATGACATTTTCCCTCATAGTTGTTTGTTTAAGTACTCTTTTTAGTGTGTCAGGAACAAATAAACTAGAAGAACACATAGATAGATACATATTAAAAAATAACAAGATCATTTACTATTTTAATTTTAGAATTCTTTACAACTCATGTATTAGTGAAATTATTTTTATCTTGTAAAAGGACAAATTATTTTTGAGTTTCTAAACCATATTATCTCCATTTAGGACCCTAGGGGAACAATGACTTTTATTGGAAAATTAACTTGAGGGAATAATGATTTTTATTACATACAAGCACATGATATTTTGGATTTAAATCTTTCTTAGACCAAGATGATGGTTAATAGAACTTACACCTCATATGAAAGGTAATCAAGGAGTCCTTAGGTTTAAAATGTAACCTTTGGTCAAACTCCTACTTGATTGAGCGACATCTTAATTCAACTTATAGTTTGACTCTAGTGTAGTCAACCTAATTCTTTATTAATGTTTTCTCTACTATACAAATATGTTACACCTTATTGAGCATTTAGTCAATGTCACAATTTGAATTAATTGCATCTCATTTGAAGTATCGGTTTGACCAAGATAACTTACTTAATTCACCATTTGGAAGTTGATCTCATTTTTAGTTAAGACAACAAATCTTTTTATTCAAAATGATTCAACATGATCCCATGCACTACTCTAGGAATGCCCTAACATGATACTGTAAAAAAAAAGCAATGATATCTATTCTAAGATGACTTGACCATATATTTTGAGAAATCATTTAAACCAATCTTCTACCTTAAAGTTGATATAGAGCTCAAGTCCTAGCTTCCAGAAAAAAAAAGCTAGTTTTCAATTTATATTAGAGAATTTCTACTACAACTTCCTTATGTTTACACATTGTGTTCCTACTTCCCATCTTCATTCTTTTATTGTCAGTTAATCTTTAGATGTGCTTTAGGTAAAAAAGAGGAAACCTACTAGAAGTTGAAGAAAACTTCCTTAAGTGTTGGTGATCCACTATAATTGACTAAAGAGTATATGGATACATACTTATCTCCCATCAGTCACAAAAAAAGTAGATTGATGATTTCTCACAATCACTTTTGTAGGATACTCATTTGGTATTATTAGGTGGTCAAGTATAGAAAAACAAAGTGGCTTGGTATTATATTATCTGTCATTTGTTTTAAAACTATTACATTATATTAAAGTATAAATTGGATAAAATATTTTAAGACAAATTTTGGTGATGAAAAATTCATTCAGACATGGAAAAAGATTTTTTTTGTATATATATTGTGTAAAACCTCTTGTTCATTGTCACTTATTTTCTTTTTCTTTTTTTTCTTAACATTCTTTATAAAACGAGTTGTGTTTCATGATTTTTTTGAATGTTTTGTGATAAGATTAAGGGGGTCCATTCACTCTCCCTCTACACTCTACCTTTATTTCGAATCAAATATTGGTTTCTAGGTATTTCACATGAAGCTAGAAGAAGATATAACAAGAATTCTCAACATGGAAGGGAATGTAAAGAACTTAGTAAACTTATGAGAGGCTATAACTGAAGAAACAAAGTGATGACCTATCCAAGAGCAGAACCTTGGCCAACATGATGAGGAAGATGAATACAATTCTATAATTAGGAATGAGGACCTAAAATTCTCAACCTTTAACCAACAACAAGATGTAGAAGAACATGGACATATAAATCTTGCATCCTACATTAGAAACAATTGAGGAAGATTGTGATAAGGTAAAATAGTGTTGAACTCACAAAAGAAGAGTTGAAATCAATGATATATTTCTTATATCTAATTTTTTTGTTATAAAATTGGTTGGAAAAAGTCCTCTCATCTATTATATTGATTGTATGAGCGTATGGAGTGCCTCTCTAGTGAGATAAATAACCAAGATTATAATCTAATTGCATGTGATGTTGACTCAAATTACAAATATATACAACTATTTAGTGCTCATATACATACACACACACACACACACACACACACACACATATATATATATATATATGTATTTATATATACATACATATATACATGCACACAAATATATACATATATATATGTATTTATATATACATACATATATACATGAACACAAATATACACAGACATATATATGTATATATATAGTTTAAGAAGTGTAAGATCGACGAAGTCCTTTAGGTTCGTCTGTGGCAGAGGCTATGGTGGTAGGGGCCAACCCCACCAGAATTTACGACTAGAAAACCCCACTAAGACACTGATGACAACACCCAAAGAAAGAACAAGACTAGTATCACCCATGGAGGAGAGGACACAATCATGGCAGGATCATGCAAGAAATAGGATAACCCTCATCCTTCATATAAAGAAGTAACTACTGGAATATAGAACAACATTCTGACATACCTAAGACTGATAATGCCAGACTTATTGAAGGATTCCGACATCAATGTTGGTTTGATCGCAATGCTTAGTTAAATATTTGTCAAAAGCAATATCCTCCAATATCTTCATGAACCATGAAAACATGTAGTAGTTGTTAAGGCCATCAGAGTAATCTAGGCTTTTGTGTGTTGGTTAACAAGATCCACTCACACTGGAACCTCATCAAGCAGTTCAGGGTGATTGACCATAATCAAGTATACTACATCAAACAATTTTCCAAACATGAAGACTACCTAACAACAATGATGGATGGCCCATGGAAAACCTATAGAAACTATCATTCTATCAATTTCCATCTCCCACTTTTGGGCCTAATGATTTGGTCCTAAGGAATTTGGTTGTTTGGGTACGAGTTACTGATCTACTAGTCTTCCTTTATCAAAACCAATTGATAAGAAACATCAAAAATGGTATAGGAAAATGACTCCCACACTTTGAAGGTCATAAGGCAAGGTTTCTCCCAGTTTATAAGCCTCTCTTCTTGTGATTTTCATTAGAAAATGAAAACTTTTGTCTCCATTATGAACATATACCTACAATGTGCTTGAAGTGTGTCCATTTAGGTCATGTCTGACTGTCAACTAGACTAGGAAATAACTTCAATCCAAATTCTGATGACTTGGAATAACCTTCACCATGGAAATACATGCCCAAAAGCCTGAGCAGTTCAACTCTCAACAACAAAGCAATAACAAGATTAGTCAAGAACAATGAGAAGAAAAATAACAAGAATCACCAAGAAGAGGAGCCCATCCCAATTTCTAAGGATGAGTTGCTTACAAATGATGGTGACAATGACTAGGAAATTTCTATTAGTAAGAAGAAAAAAAAGATAGGCCAAGAAGAAAGAGGCATATTTAAAGCCTGGAAAAGATAAACTACAGACAGTTTGGAAACTCAAGAAGGGAACCCATAGGTGAACACTACAATTCATCTACATGTTAGTGAAAGAAGTACCAGTTGAACCCAATCTTCTAAACCTGGTGATTCATGTCAATTCTATGAACAAAAAGCCTATAGGACTAAACATCCTTGTATCCCACTCCTCTAACAAGGACAAGTGGGAAATGGATAACTGATGCTTAGGAATCTCATGATACTTTATCAAGCTATTCATAGGTCAAACAAGGCCAGGAAAAGAGGACATACTGATAACATCTAGGCATCAAGGAAAATGCTAGCACAATAATTCAAGAAGTCTCAAGGGCTCTAGAGATCACAAATTAGGAACTAGTGGTATATGATTATGATACTATGATGATGAAGGAGAGGGTGACAAACAACCAATTGGGTTGTGTGCTACCATCTACCAATTCCCCCTCAAACACTCCCTTCCTACTATTTCCCATGAATATATTTTGTTAAAATGTCCATGGTACCTACTATAAAAACAAAATTTTTCTAATATAGAGTTAAAAGCTTCTTGTCAGTTGTAAATTCTTGCAATTGTTGGACCAAGATGCAGAAGTAATGTTGCAAAAGATATTATTCAACATATATGTTTTTAACGTCCCATTGAGTCAAAGCTATTGGATTTTTAGGTGAAATCTAGATCATGTGGGAGAGTAACCAATGTAACCTTGAAGTTCTATGTAACCATTGACAAGTTATGCAATGTAAAGTAGGAAATGGATGGTTCCTAACAGTTGTATATGCAAGCCCCAACCGAATATAAATTTCATTGAAACAAATTGGAGAAACTCTTAACAAATATTTCTTATGCCTGGGCCATAATGGGTGATTTCAACACCACATAAAGAACAAATGAGAAACAAGGTGGTGCCTCTTTGGATAAATATGCAATTGCTCGATTCAATGAATGCCTTATATATGAAAACTGTACTTGCCAATTTGAAAAGTCAGGGGTAATGTTTTACTTTCTAGCAAGGAAGACTTCAAGAAAGTTTGGATTGTCTTTGCTAATGAACATTGGATAATATCAACTATTATGTTCCCATTACAGTCATACCATCAGTGGATTCTGGTCACAACTCTTTGTTGCTCAATAATCATGCAACCTCCTCAAGGAAGAACTCACTCTTCTAAAAACTAAAGCAGACTAGAGACTTATCCCAGACTTCCTCATGGAGCTCCTCTATCACTAGAATATCAATGAGACTTTCTCTGACCTCTAAAATATTTGAAACACATTACAAAAAAAGGAATTCTAAATTCATCAACTAACAACAGTAAGAGAAGAGATCCCTCTTTTCAAGTATTAAATATTTTAGGATCATCCCAAACCTCAAACAACCTTACTACTGATGACAATTCTATTACTCTATCGGAACAATACAATCAACTTTGTTTGTGAGAGAAGGATGATCGGAAACAAAGATCCCACATTGATTGGACCAGGTTTACATAAAAAACCCATTTCTATTAGTCTTATATTAAGGTCCACAAGCATTACAAAAAAAAACACAAGGTTTATATACCAAACTAATGCTTGGGTCAACTCTATTTTGTGCACCATGTTGTTGGTGAATAGCTTCTTATCCTACCTAATGTCTATGAAGATCAACCCTGATCCACATTGCATAAAAAAATTATGATGGAAGTTTTCCACTATTATCAACACACGAGCAACAATAGCTTCTATCCATACCATCTATGGAGGAGATTAGGAAGACCCTATTCATGATGGCTCCATTCAAGGAACTAGAAACAAATGGAGTATACAAAAAATTACTTCAAAATAACTAGAGAAAAGTCAGAGGTTATACTATCAAAATGGTATCCAAAGTCGTTACCACTCTGCAGATTAATCAAATCTTGTCAAATTTAATCCAAATACCTATGGTGAAGACCCCATAGAGTTCAAATGATATCAGACTGATCTCAGTCAAAAATAATTTCTTTAAACTCATCTTTAAGGTTTATGGTTCAGTGCATAAGGCCTTTCTTGAACTCCTGGATATCCCCCACCCAGTCTTACTTATTCCCTAGTTGTTTAATAAATAGGAATATTATTCTTATCTAGGAAGTAATACATTCAATGAAGTCTAAGGTATAAAAAATAAATGTATGTGTATCAAACACAACCTTTATAAAGCATTTGATCTTAGGAATTGGGGCTTTAGATGATATGAAATTCATAGGCCAGACCTTCCCTAGAAGCTCTATTATTTGGTCATGTAATCATCACATAAGACACAACTTCCATTCTTTAGGCAGATGTACCCCTACAATTTCTCAAAGCATCACATGGAGTGAGGAAACATGATCTAACGAGACCTTAAATCTTTTTCTTATACATGGAGAGGTTATGACAAAAAATTGGTAATTTAGTGGCTAACACTACAAATGATGATATTGTCTAGAGGTGGCGCCAAATTGTCTTATGTCTACTTTACAAATGACATCCTTCTCATGAGTGAATCTTCCATAGACCAGACAGTCATCATAAATAACATCTTTTCCAATATCTCGGGCTAGGTGATCTCAAAAGACAAGTCCAAGTGTTTTCTCAGTGTAAACTCCATAAGGCCAAAATTCTGTGCCACTAGTAGAAAACATGGTTTCCCCTAGACCAATGTCCTTGGCAAGTACCTTGATTTGCCTATCTCACATCATTGCATTAATGAAGAAACACATGCAAGTATTTTCACCTCCATAAATGACCACAATAATTGTACCATGTGAAACCTCTCACGTTTTGGGAGAGTTACCGTAGCAAAATCTACTCTACATGCAAGACCCACTGAAAACTTTGGCAGTCAACAAAGTCATTGCCTAAGGTTTGTGATGATATCAATAGGAACATCCATAGATTCATTTGGTCTGGGAACTGGGACAAGAAGAGACTATCCCCAGTATCCTGTAAGAAACTTACCTCAAACAAAGACATTGGAGGTCTATGAAATAAGGGAAATTGATAAATAAACTAGGACTTGATGATGAAGAACGTCTAGTCCTTACTTAACCAACCATCCAAATTATGGGCCCAAATTATGGAGGAAAAGTATGTCAAATCGTGTCTCATTTCTATAAAGACTGGTTCTTCTGCATGTAGTTTCATTAGGAAACATATTCATGCTGTTAAAAACTTATGATATAAGATTTCTAATGATGCAAACTCCACACATATGTGGACAGACTGATGGCTTTTAAGGAAGTTAGTTCTTGACTAACAACACAATTTCCTAGCACCATAATTCAAAAGTCTCCAATAAAGTTCAATGAAACTTGCCTCATAGCATGGGATTTTTTGTCCATACTTGATGAAGAAAACATGGAAGGAAATAGAAGCCACCGCAAATGCTAATACACTACCAGTCTTGATCTATAGGGATGGCCCCTTGAGTGCAATGACAATTTTACTTCTCGACCAATCTACCATTGGGTAAGAGGAAGAAAAGAAGGCAATGTAATGGGCAATTGGAGATCTATTTGGCAATGTAAACTACATGTGATAATTCGAGTCTTATTATGGCCTTTAAAAAACAAATCTCTATTGAATAACACTGAAAACAATGACAACACATGTATGTCAATGATAATTCCCCCCGATGTACAATGGTAGGGATACTATCTTGCATGCTCTAAAAAATTGCAAGAAGCGTAGATGTATACGGATTGAAATTAACTCGGGGTTTGAGCACTTCCTCCTACAAGAAGACAAATTGATATCCATGACCATCAATACTTTGGCAGAGAACGTTCTCTTCCTTTATGTGGCCTATTGGTTGTTGGCACATTTGGAACTACATAAATGAACATTCTCAACAATTGGTAATCAAGTCTATAAAAACTAAATGGTAGTTCATACCGGCTTGTTCTTCCCCAATTCAACAACTATCTAACTCAAATTCTCATTAAGGAAAGGATAAACCTTTTAAGTGCACCAAATTAATTCTGGACTCAAACTTCTATATATTTGTCGATGCTTCTTTCCATGTTACACAATGCAAGATGGTGTTGCAATTCATTCAATTGTCAACTTTAGTAACTACTATAGCTATCCTACTATCTCAAACTCTGCCCTGAAGTTTGAGATTCATGCTATCATGAATTCTCTAGAACTCTATTATGAGAAGAATTAGAAAAAAAGTCTCCATCCTCGGTGTCATTATGTTACAAGCTAGATCCACTGATTAAGTCAAGTTCAAGACACATGTTCTCAAAGCCAAGAACCTCGTGAGAAAGTGACAAAGTGGTGGTATCATATATATTCCACACACCAAGAACACCATGGATGACTCATTAAAAAAACAAGATCTCCTTTCTAATTTAACTATTTTCTTTGGTTGATAGAACTAGCTGGTTAGTTGGAAACATAATGTAGACCTTAATTCTATTTTCACATGAAATAAAGAGAAGGATCAATAATAGTTAATCTCTATGTTTCACAAAAGAAGGAAGTGTGTATTGACTGGTACAGTCTATATGTTCCACAAAAATGACACATATTTACAATTTTAAACATACATATTGAATAAAAACAGTCTTGATTAGTCGAGTTTTAAAAACCACAACAATCTCTATTTATATCATGAGATATATCCATATATTATTTAATGTTTTGCTCATTATCTACAACTTAATATAGATAAGAAAATATACTTCTTCTCTCATTTATTGGTCTAACTATAACATACCAAGGTGCATTTTATATTTAAAGGTTATACAATGAATATTAAAGGTTGGATTATTATATAGATATTTTCCATCATGTCAAGTAAAGATGGGTACATATAAGCTAAATTTACTCAGGTACATGGTGCGTCCCACCAGAAGTGCACACACTAATCAATTAGGGATTTGACTAGATGCGTCCCATGAGATCGGCACACACTTGAGATAACTGTCAAAATTTATAAGGACCAAAAACAACACACTTACTTCTACTAAAACACTACACCCACAAGCACATGATCTCGTGTCGTAGTATAGGAGGGCGACAAGTATAGGGTCGATCCACATGCAAAAAAGGGAACACTAGATCTAGGTTAGTTTTGGGCTAGGTTCCTACTGCGGAGTCTAGGGTTTAAGGGTTTAAAGGTTTTTTTTATTGATTACACTAAGGGTCAAACAAGAAAGCAATTGAAGGAAGGAAAACAAGATGAAAACCTAAGTTAACCCTAGACAATTAATTCTACTGAGCAAGAAAAGACAAGGCAAGCATGGAAAATAGAAAACTTTGCTAAGGCAAGCTATAAGAGAACTAAACTACACTAGCCTAGCAAGTAAGGCAAGAACAAAGTGAGAACAAGGCAGGAAGCTAACTAAGCAAGTAAAGATCTAACTAGGCTAACATTAGCTAAGCTAGAAGGAAATCTGGGTTTTAAAGAAATAAAGGGATGTGTGGGATGCTTTGGGGATGCACTTATTAATTAGGTTGGGGGTTGACATGTGAACATTATGCTTTTATTTAAATTACCAAACCAAATAACACGCTAGAGTCAAATGAATTTCCCTAGACTACTAATTGGCCATGGATAGGATAGGTTGTGTATAGGGGAACTAATCCCTAACACGTCCTACTACCCTTATGAGGCTCAATTGGGTTAGGGTTTAGGTGTAATTCAATCAGAGTCTAAAACAACCTAGTTTTCTAGTTTAGAGGATCTTAGGGTGATTAGGGGCTGAGGGTAGTAATGGGGGTGGAAATGAGGTTTTAGGCCTCATATCACCCACATTCTAGCCTTGAGAAAGTTCCATGCCAAGCACACTAAATTCATCTAAAATAGCTACTGAGATTTCTCAACTAAGGTTAGGAGAATTGATTAGCATGTAGGAAGATGGGTGGCTAGCTATGGATCCATGAATTAGACCTAGGACCAAATCCCAAAATTCACACATATAAATAATTTCCCTAAATTCCAAGGTGATTTCAAGCACAAACCAAGAAGAATTTCACGATGTGTGAGATAGAAATAAAACATAATCATTAGAAAATGAAATTACAATATTTACATATCATCCCCCCCAACATGTTATCAAAGTAACATTTTTGACCCCAACAACCCACCTAAGGGGCCTAACTAGTCATGGAAATGCAAAATACAAAAATAAAGGTTAAAGAATGAGTAGAGGAGTGAAAATCCATGATTAACTTAGTGAACACTCCTCCTTGTCCACCTCCTAGCAGCAAAAACTCAATATTCCTCTTCCAAGGTAGGTGATTGGCATGGATGTATGGTGGAAAGTGGTCAAAACACTAGAAAACTAGGGTTTTGGTGGAAAAAATTGTGAAATGGAGGTGGAATGAGGTGGGAATGGATGGAGGACAACATGGGGAGGATATAGTAGATGTAGGGTAGCTAACCTTGAGCTCTAATTGCCCCTAAGGTTTATTTAGGGGTCTAGGTTTATGTGGGGGAAATATGGTAAATAAGTGCAAAAATAGGCTAGGGTTGATGCCCACCATGGGGGTGTTGGGTCACCATGGACGTGGTGGTTGTAGGGGAACATGGTCATGGTGTATGGGCATGGCGAGGTGAAAAATGGCTAAAGATCATAGGGAATTGGTTGAATTTGTACATGAAATGCCAAGACTGTGGTGATCACTACATGCATGGTGGAGGTTGGTCACTGCGGTGGTGGTGGTTCACTATGGGGGTGGGGAGTCTGATCACCATAGTGGTCATGGTTCACCACACAGTGGTGAATCCTAATCACCACTATGACAGTTCTTCTCTGGAGGAAATAGACTGCTAGGCTGCTATCCCACCTCCGCTAGGTAATCTAGAGGACTCCTCCATCATGGGATCCACTGAGGCCACCATATGGGATGATTCTCCATGTGAAGCGAGGGTTGCTGGTGGTGGAGGAATAGCTTGAGATGATGCTAGGACTGAAGAAGAGTTGTTCTTGGGTCGACGACCATAGGATATCAGATCCTTGGTCTTAGACCCCATTTTCTTGGTGAGTTTCTTCATTGTGGATGAATTTTGGTGGAGACACGTGGTAGTTTAGGGATTTTCATAGTTTTGCATATGTAGGGTGGAATGGAGAGAAAGTGGAGAAACTTGTGAGTGAAATTGGGTGGAAATGATGGATGGAGGTAGGGAAATGGTAGGAAGATGATTTGGAATGGATAGGGGGTGATTTGGTGGATAATCAAAGGTGGAAGAGGGGCTGAAGTTGTTGCATGGCTGTTGGTTCGCGCCCAGGGTCATGTTGTTCATATAAGAGTGAATGAGCAAGTGAATTGAACCAAATTGGATTGCTGACTTAAGTGCTGTGTCGGGTTGCAGGATGAATGTGCTGCATGGCACGACCATGGCGGCTCACCTACTGCACGGCCGTGTTGCATGGCACGACCGTGTTGGCTCATTTTGTTGATTCTTCTCATTTTTCTTTGGATCCATGGACGTTGTTTGATTTGTATGTGTTTCACCACAGCCATTCCAAGGTGCCACGATTGTGGTGAGAACTCTAGCAGCTAATTTCACTTGAACTTTTCTCAAAATCTCAAAATCATGATCCAAAGTGATTTTGCTTTGAATTCTTTGTCAAAATTTGATCTAATTCTCTTCACTTCAACCTATTTTCACATGCACATCTTAAAACTAAACAAAAATTTAAAAACAAGTGTGTGTATGTTTTCTTATAAAGTGTACAAACAACCAAAAAATATCAAAATTGTGAGGTTGGGTGAAAAATTCCCCAAACCTAGGTGGGTTGCCTCCCACAAGCACTGAGTTTTATGCCTTCAGCTGGGCTTCTTGGAGATTCTTGAATTGCTCAACCATTTGGAATTCTCATGTGTCCATTCTTGCAAGAAATGCATCTCTCATTTACACTCAATCTATGCTCCTCATCCATTTGATCACCAAATCTATCATCAAATCTTTCAACTAGATCTCCTCCTCTCAAATGACCATGGACTCTTGAAGTGACCATGTCCAATATGCTCATTTTGAACTCGCTGGATTGATAACTTATATATATTGATCTTTATCTTCATGTCCATGAAAGAGATTTTCATTATGACATTGTGAATGTGTATCTCGACATCAACTGTAGATAAGAATGGTCTTCCCAAGATGATGGGGATCTTCCTATCATCTGACTCCATGTAAAGAACAATGAAATCTACTGAGAAAACTGTGCCTCTTTCCTTGTGTATCATCACCAAAACATCATCCACTCTTCCTCTTGGCACTTAGATGGAATGGTCTGCCAATTGGAGAGTGTAATGTAGTAGATTCAACTTACCTAAGACAAGCTCAACATACACAATATATGGCATCAAATTCACACTATATCCCAAATCAAGTAGGGATTTGTCTATGTGATGTCCCCCAGTGTAGCTAGGTATGAGTGGGGATCCTCATTCATTTCTCTTCATGGGAAGTGAGTGTTGGGAGGATTGATCTCACTTATTTAGTCAACTTGACTATCTTTGGTATTCTCCCTATTGACCTTCTCTTCACAGTGCATAACTTCTTTAAAAACTTGGCATATGATGGGATCTGCTTGATAGCATCCAACAATGGAATGTTGACCTTCACTTGGTGAAAATCCTCAAGAATGTCAACATTGTGCTTTTGTTCCTTCTTACTTGCAGTGGCTCATCTAATGCTTCAACGCATGGTGTCTCACTAGCTTTTTCCTTACTTGAATAAACATGAGGTGGAACACTAGGGATAGTGGGACTTACAAATGGAGTGTGAGGTGGAGCACATTGTATCCCAAACTCAAAAGGATGCATAATGGAATCATCTTCACCAATATCAATCACAATTTACCACTTTGCCGCCTTTGTTTTGCATTATAAACCTTTCTTTGACTCATGGGCTGCTTAAGAGATTTCCCACTCCTTAGAACTGTCACAACACTTCCTTGCTCATGGTGGAGGGGGAGCTAGTTGTGGTTGTGAAGGAGGTGGAGGGGGGAATTGAGGTTGGAAGGTGAATTGTTTAGAAAGTTGTGGTGATGGAGGTGGAGAAGGAGTGTATGGCTTTGGATGGCCTTAGAAATGGTATATGGGTTGTACTTGCATGGGAGGTGGACTATAGAAAACTTGTGAGGAAGGGCATTGGTCCATTTGCTTCATTGAAACTTAAGATGGGTTTTGAAGATAATTTTTCTTCTTGGAGAACAATTATGGAAAATAGCTTCTCTATCCTTTCCTCAAGCATTGTAACATTCTTATGGACATCATCAAAATGTTTCAACCTAGAGAGAGCCTCTTCCTTAAACCTTGAGATATATCTTGGACTTTGTGGTTCCTATTAGCAATAGGAGTGAGGTGTCTTCTTTTCTTTACCATAGAACTCAATAGAATTGACCGCGTAGTAAGGAAAATTTTTTGCTTGGTTCTTCATGAAGCTCACCATGTCACCAAGAATCTCCATCACTTGTAGGCTTGAGACAGTATGAGTCATATATGTCACAGCAAAGTCATGGCCACCATCATTCATCATGCTAGAGACTCAGATTCTTGAACATTCTGCCAGCTACTCAAACAAGGGCCATATCTTCTCGGGTGGCCTAGCCATGAAAACTCCTCCACAAGAAGAGTATATTGTGCCTTGATCCTATGGATATAGAACGGAGTAAAAGAATTGAACTAGATGCCACAAAAGAATCTCATTGTGTGGGCACTCTCTCAACATCTTCTTAAATCTATGCCAAGCATCATGAAATTGCTCATTGCCCATTTGACTAAAACTCACTATGGCACGCCGTATTTGTGTCAAACTTGCAATAGAGTAGAATTGCCTTAGGAAGGCATTCCCCATCTCTTCCCAACTCATGATGTCTCTTCTTAAATCATACCAATCTTTGGCTTCACCTTAAAGGGAGAAAGAGAACAAGGTCAACTAGATTGTGTCATCACTAGACATCGACGTACTGAAGGTGGAGCATACTTCAAGGACAGAGTCCAAGTGCTTGTAGGGGTTCTCATACCCCGATCCTTAAAAGGCAGAAATGAGCTCAAGAAGCACTGGAGGGATGGAGAATTTCTCCCCTAGCATTTGATCAACTCTTCTATCAATTGGTGATTTGTAGTTGATAGGCATGAAGTATTCTTGAAGTGACTTGTGAGGTGCATTTTGTCCTTCCATCTTGTCTTCCCTAAGACATGAAAAAGGCACAAACAAATAAAATAAAATAAGTTAGCAAGCCAATATGCACAAAGAATGCAAGCAATAAAGAATAAAATAGCAATGGTGAGGGAAGTAGGAAAAGATCAAAGAAAAACAAACTAGCTAGGATGAGCGCCTTTATTCCCGACAATGATGCCAGAAAGCTTGGTGCATCCCGCCAGAGGTTCACACACTAATAAAGTGGGATTTGACTAGATACAGCCCGCAAGATCGAGCCACGCGGTGGGATCACTTTCAAAATTTATAAGGACCTAAACTAACACACCTACTTCTACTAAAACACTACACCCGCAAGCGCACAAGCTCATGTTGTACTATAGAAGGATGAAACATATATGGTCAATCCATAGGGAGAAAAGTGGGCACTAGATCTAGGTTAGTTTTTCGGCTAGGTTCCTACTATGGAGTGTAGGATTAAAGGGTTTAAATGTTGTTTTGATTAATTACACTAAGGGCCCAACAAGAAATTAATTAAAGGAAGGCACATAAGATCAAAACCTAAGTTAACCCTAGACAATTAATTCTACTGTGTAAGAAAAGACAAGGCAAGCAAGGAAAAGAGCAAACTATGCTAAGGCAAGCAAGAAGAGAACTACACTATACTAGGCTAGCAAGCAAGGCAATAACAAAGCGAGAATAAGAAAAGAAGCTAACTAATAAAATAAAGTGATAACTAGGCTAACACTATCTAAGAAAGAAGGAAAGTAGGGTTTTAAAGCAATAAACGGGTGTGTGAATTGTTTGGGGGTGCACTTATCAATTAAGTTTGGGGTGGCATGTGAACATTATGCTTTCATTTAGATTACCAAACCAAATAACACTCTAGAGTCTAATGAACTTCCCTAGACTACTAATGCCCATGGATAGGATAAGCTGTGTATAGGGGAACTAGTCCCTAACATCTCCTACTACCCTTACGAGGCTCAATTGAGTTAGGGTCTAGGTATAATTCAATTAGAGTCTAAACAAGCTTAGGTTTCTAGTTTAGAGGATCTTAGGGTGATTAGGGGATGAGGGTAGTAATGGGGGTGGAAATGAGGTTTTAGGCCTCACGTCAACCACATTGTATCCTTAAGAAAGCTCCATGCTAAGCACACTCACTACTACAGAACAGGCCTTTAGCATCGGTTAATTAAGGGCTTTTAGTGTCAGTTTCCAAGTGACACCCAAGTGGGCTCCGCTAAAGGTGGACCCCTTCGGCGTCGGTCCCCAACCGACGCCAAAATGCTTCCCACCACCGAAAACGCGCCAGCAAAAGGACTATAGGCGTCAGTTGTTTACTAAAACTAACACTATAGAATTTTTATAGACGTCACTTATTAAAAGAACCGGCGTCAAAATTCTTCCCGTCACCAAAAAACATGCTAGAAAATGGCCTATGGTGTCAATTTTTAAATATAACTGACGTCATATCATCTGAACTGATGTTGGTTTTGTGCTAATAACTGACGCCATATCCCCTGCCTACCACCACGGCCGTGCTTCCCAGTGCGACCGTGGTACCTGGTCACATAGACGTTGGTTTTAGGTCAAAAACCGCCGCCATATGTCTTTGGTGTCAGTTTTGTTCAAATAACCGACGCCTATGTTATGAATTTTTTTTCTTATTAGTTTGCAGGCCTGCTGTATGGCTGATCAATAGGATGTAGAACCTACAGTTCAGTTCTGAACTGTAGGTTTACGACATCCATTGATATCAACCAACAATAAGCCACAAACCTACAAAATTAACCAGATGGACAATATTATATACATGTGATTCACACACATGTATAAACACATTTAATTCATATTATTTTTTCATCACACACATGTAGAAAGAAGTAGCAACCTACAGTTCCATTAAGTTCATCTCTTTTCACTTTCAAACACATGTAGAAACATTCATGTATTCATCTTCACATTCACACATTCAGACACGTAGAAAATTCATTCATTTCATGATAGATAAGTACATAAAAGAAAGGTTGTAGCATTAAAAACCCTTACAAAATAGAATGTCAGTTGATGAGTTAAGTAGTATTATACACATCATATGTAGCTTCCATAAGCAACTAGGAAGAAAATTCAGAAAAATGAACAACATACATCTATTAATACAGACAAGTCTAGATAGATAAACAACTAAATACTACACCAACATAGTCCCACATCAGTAACTTTGAGGCCTTTTCATTGTGGCGATCTTCTCCTGAAGTTCAGAAAAGAAAGTATCTATGAGGATTGATTACTTTAAGACAACAAGTGTAAACACAAAACAAGACATGACAATTATATTTGTTAATTGGACCTACCATGGTCTTATGAACTAACAGGGGCCTCATCATCAGATGTGTCTAAGCTGATATCGTCAATCATGTGCTCATACCGTCATATATGATCAGGGGTCTCGTTGTTGATGTTGGTTATCCAAACTTTGATGGTATTATGACCAACTGGACGGAGAAAAAGCTTGTCTCTACGACCCACTAGCATCTTTCTAATCCAATCATGCCAACTGGATTTTGATACAAGATTTCCCACCAAATCATACTCAACCTCGATAACATGTGAAGAATTGCCAAAATTTAGGGTCACTTCACCAGGCCTGTAGTGTCTTCCATTTAGAAAATGCCAATGTTCGGGTATGGTTAGTTGGTTTAAGGAATGATCATCTAGGATGATGTTCAATTGTTCTTCATTAGGGAACGTTAACATTGGCATAGAGGCCCAGTTCATAGTGACTGTTGTGGGTGGACAGAGACTGAAAAATATAAGTATTATCAATCGTAAGTATATATAACAATGTTATATATTTTTCTAAAAAGTAGTAGACAGTGAGTGAACAATATAAGTATTAATGTTTATCTTGAAAAGAAAATGATAATCACGTCAAAAATGATAAGCACGTCATAAAACATTGCATAATCTTCAGATATACAGTGAAATTGACACATAATCAAACTAATGAAACTGATGCGGAACTTTGTTGACACAAATACATTGAAATGAAGATGGTTCTACACGGAGAACAAAAAAAGGTATGGCGTGATGAGTATGCCCTCTCCTTTCATTATTTTATATTAATTCCCACCTATCCCACCCCTAACCTCCTCACACCACCCTCCCTCCTCACCCTCACCCCTCCCCCTCCCTTGGCCCTCCACCCTACCCACCCCTACCCTCCTCCCACCCTCCCTCCCTCCTCACCCGCACCCCCTCCACGTCCCCTAGCCCTCCACCCTACCCCACCCCTATCCACCTCCCACCCTACCATAACCCTCACCCTCACCTAGTCCTCCACCCTACCCCACCCCTACCCTCCTATCAATAAATTAAATTCATTCATGCATAATTAACCCAAATTAATCAATATTAATCAACTATACAATCTTAGAGAAACTAAGTACAAATCTAATTAATTAAGTTCATTAATGCATCATTAACCCTAATTATTCAATAGTAATCAACTATATGGTGGCATCATTAATCCTATGTACAAATCTAGTATTGATTAATTAACCACTCACCGCACTGGTGGATCGAGCAGGCTGTGGTGGCGGCGGACAGAGGTGAAGGTGGTCGGACTGGAGGTGAAGGTGGCCGGCGCTGGAGGTGCAGGCGGTGGATAGTGGCGGCGACTGGAGCATCATCATCATCATCATCGTCATTGCCGTCATCATCATCGTCGTTGTGATCATCATCATTATCATCGTCATCATCATCATCATCATCATTGAAAAGAAAGAAAGAAATAAATACTAAACAATAAATAAACCATGATTCCATATATCAAAACTTTGAATCAAAATGAAGCCTAAGGCACATTGGAAGAGTGAGAATATTATACCTCACTTGAAGGTCGAAGAAGAAATATATGCAAATCAACAACAAGTCAACAACACATGCAACAAAAAAAATGCAAAGTTCATCATTTACATTCCAAGCATGTCACATGAGTGCATTAGAATTCATCATTAAGCAAGATCTACATCTATATTTGATAGTTAGGAGGGTAGAGATACCCTAAGATCTAGATCTACTACATCATCATCTAATTAGGTTTAGGGTTTATTACCTGATTTACTTCTCTAGAACTAGTTTTCTCTCTCCTCCCTTCTTGTTTTGACGGACGAGGATGGATGTATGAGAGATGGTTTAAAATCTTTGTCTAATCTTTGTGCAGGTCTGGGTGTGATTTGACTAAGGGAAAAATTGATATCTTTCCCGTCCTCTTTGGCTCTTTCTGCGGCCTTGCATTGCATTCCCCACCATATCCATAACCTATCACCCATCAGCTTTCGGTTAACCATGGCTTGGGTTTCGAATCGCCATTCCTAGGGTTTACTTTTTTACCGTAACAATATTCATTAGAGTTATAGACAACCATATTAGGGTATAACCCCATCCTTTTTTATCAAATCTAAAGAACCAAATACACTAACATCCTAATCATGGGATTACATCTATATTGGTACATGGGTTCATCCAAGACTATATCCTAACTAGGGTTTAGGGTGGTCTCAGGTTTGGATAGGAATAAGGGTACCAAACCCTAATTCCATTGTAACATGATTCGATATGGTATAAAACCGAATTATTAGAAACGTTAGATTATATTAAAATAGACAGATTTAATGATATACACAATATATTAAACAAATCTAGGGTTTATATGTATTAACCACTCTACATTCATGTATTAACTACACATTTAGAACTACATGCATAATTAGACTCTGGAATATATAGGATCAGATGATTGGATATACCGGCGGCAGTGGTGGCGCTAGCAGTGGCAGAGACGGCGGTAGTGGCGGCGGTACGAGCGGAGTGAGCAGGAGTAGGAGCATGAACAGGACTGGAGGAGCAGGACCAGTAGGAGAAGGATCATGATTGGCGCATGCGGGAGTAGGAGAAGGATCAGGTGGCAGTGCAGTGGCGGCGGCGGTGCGACAGTAGGCAGCGATAGTAGGAACGACAGGCGGCAGAAGCAGTTGCGGCGGCGGCAGCGAGCACAACAAGCGGCGACAGAAATTGCAAATCGCCAGACCTAAGATCTCGACAATGATAGAAATAGAGAAAGGAGAAGAGTCTGCTTCGTGCGGCTGCTATTAAGTTAACAATAGGCATCAGTTATTAAAAACAACCCACACTTCTTACTATAGGCGTCGATTTCCATAGAAAACTGACATCAAATGGGGTGAAAATTTTCGTGGGGACAGTGCACGAAAACACATCGACGTCGGTTATTTTCAAGAAAAATGATGATAACAATGGGCCCAATTTCTATCGCGCGAAAAAAAATTAGACGTTAGTTGATTATCTAAAAACTGACGTCGTATGTTAAATTTTGGTGGTAATTTTTTTGCTAGAAGATTTGGATTTGGTGGTCGATTTTAGGCGTCAGTTGCTTATTTAGGAACCGACGCTAAATAAAAAGTGATACCCGTGTCTGGCCGCTCTTCACAGATAGATGTTGGTTTGTGTATTAAACCGACGTTGTATGTTTTAGGCGTCCGTTTCTTGTACACAACTGATGCCTATAAATGTGACATTATAAGCCATTTCTATAGTAGTGACTTAATTCATCTAAACTAGTTACTTAGATCGCTCAACTAGGGTTAGGACAATTGATTAGCATGTAGGAAGATGGGTGGCTAGCTAGGGATCCATGAATTGAACCTAGGAGTAAATCCCAATATTCACACATATAAGCAATTTACCTAAATTCCTAGGTGATTTCAAGAAGAAACCAACAAGAAATTCATGAAGAGTGAGAAAGAAATAGAACATAATCATTAGCAAATGAAATTATAATGTTTACATATCATTTTCGCCCAACATGGTATCCGAGTAACATTTTTGTCCCCAAAATGTAATGACCCTGACCTGGGTTATGAGGTAACCCTATTTGTTTTGGCTAAGTAAGTTTCTTAGAAATTTAATATAATCCTATAAGGAGTTTTGTTATCATGTGACACACTTATGTTTCAAATTTGGTCCTGATTGAATGTTGTTTGAGCAATGTTCCTTTGTTTTGGACCAAAGTGCAATTTACCCAAGATGAGGGGTTACATTGCAATATGTCACATGTTGAATGTTTTCTAAGTGTTTTGGTATCAAAAGAGAGATAATGATGATAAGTGGTGGCTTGTGGAAAGCCTAAGTCTCAAATTATAACTTGCTTGAACAATGCTAGTACTGTGTGCACCAATTTTGGTACAATTTAAAATTTATCCAATATATGGGGTTGAAATGCAAAATTATCACCTATAGAGTGTCCCTACCCCCTCTATGTATCTTTTAGGGGAGAGAGAAAGAAGGGGGCGCCATGTTTGAAATCACCTTTGAGTGATGATACTCTTGGTGATGAAAAGAAGAAGAAAGGATTGAAGATAAAGCTTTATATGAGTTGTATCACGTTCTGGACTTGATATAAGAGTCCTATCGGCAAAGGAGCCGTAGTAGAAGTCTTCTATAAGTTTTTTGAACCTTGGTAAAAGTCCATGATGGGAAAATCACCTCAAGGGGGTGGCCCATGATGAGTTGCGAGCCGCTTACATAAAGTGTATCAGGTTGCCTTATTGGTGAGATAAAGAGGAGGAAACTTATCCAACAAGATAAAGGATGGCCGAGATATTGTCTCTAGCTTATCCTCAAGATTCTTGCATAGTAAGATATGTATGTGTTCATGCATGGAAAAATGTCTGCCATGCATGGCCACGTTTCATCTAGTAGCATGATGTGAAGAGACCTCATATACACTTTATCTCATGAACCCAAGTATATATACTTCACCTTCCACATACTTATGGAAGTTTACGAACCCCAAAACTATCCTCCTTGGAGATATCATGCATATCCCCTTATATATCGTGCAAAGTAGCTCAAAGATCAAGGAGAGCTCGATCATAAAGCTTAAGGTAAGGCTTTGGTCATCTTCAACCTTAGTTGAAGTAGGATATCGGGTTATGGATATTCCTTTCTTTCCTTCTTCACCAAGTTCTTAATAATGGTGATTTCTTGTCTATGGAAGAGTTCTGAACGAGCCTTGGACCTTGAAAAAGTTCATATTCAACCTTAGGAACGTAAAGCTTTGGAGCTTTGAGCTTTGAAGTCATTTACAAGGAGGGTTATATAACTTGAACCCAATGATGTTATTATTTACCACCTAACTTGCTACACAAGATGATTTACTTTCGATTCTGAGTTTTTATTGAATACTTGACAAATCCATGAGTTCTAAGAATTTCCTAGACCTGTTATTCATAAACTAGACCAGTTAGAATGAAGGTCTAGAGCTTGAAGAAGATGGTATCACTTTATAAAGTGATATCGGGTTCAAGCAAACAAACAAGTACCTCTAACCTGATATGGTAATATACACGCATGACTTGCACGATATGCTTGTGAGATTATATCTCCTTGCACGATATGGAGATGAAGTCTACACCTTGAAAAACGATATGGTATTAACCATATACCTTTTGCACGATAGGAAGTCAAGAGAAGACTCCATGCACAATATAGGGTCAAGTGTATACTTCTAAGTTGATATGTCAAAATCCTAGTTTGGGTAACCCGATATGAGTAAGATGACCAAGTATCTCTTGCATGATATAATCATGTAATACACCCCTGGTACATGATATCTTGAATCACACATCTGGTTCATGATATACTTGATTGAGCATACACTTACGTACAAATAATATATGGATTCAAATACAAGGTATAACCCGATATGGTTGAAATACCTCAACCCGATATGAAACCCAAGAAGGGGGTTAACCCAATATGGGGATAGAGTTTATCTCATACACGATATGAGCCATGTTTTATGAATAATATGGGAGATACCCACTTACCCCTTATACACGATACAAGTCTAAGATTACACCTCTTGCACGATATAGAGATAGTGAATACTCTAAACAATATAGAGTTGGAAACCCAAGGTGATGGGTAAGCCGATACAAGTGGTGAGTGATACCACATGGACGTTATGAATGATATCCCTTGGATGCTAGGAATGGCACCTACTTCTACCTTGTGAACGATATGAGGTCCAATTCATACCTCATGCACGATATGGCTCATTTTACCCAATATGGTGGCAAACCCTGGTTGAGGGATTGAAATCTGATATACCCTATCTGTTTGTGTAATGAATTGGGATAAGGAAATTCAATTAGACACCTAGATTGTCATATAACTATGTGATAGGGATAATCCTTGAAAGTATGAAAGGGTTATGATCCTAAGGGTCTACCGAACATGGTAACCCGATATGTTACCCAACATGCAAACTCGATATGATAATCCTAGATGGGAAACCAATATGGTATCTTTTACATATACCACTTAAATGATACATGACGAGGCATACACTCTATGCCCGATAGGGTCCACACCTTGTGCACCATATTGCACCAAGAACATAGCTTATACCTGATATGCGGTCAAGCACCAAGCTCATACCCGATATGAAGTTATCTTCAGATGATGAGAACTAAGTGATAGTCAATTTGACATGGGTACATGACATGATGATTAGGGGATATACCCTAAAACATGACATGGTGATCTGGTTATGCCACATGCCCAATATGGATACACTACATGAAATAAGAATGTATCTTAAAGAATAATATGTTAACATACACACACCTTGATGCCCGATATGGAAGGGACACTTCAATCATATGTGATTGATTGAGTGACATATGTTGCATGTGTGTTAATTACAATATAAAAGATGATGTGAATTATAAATGATGAACTACTATTCCTCAAAAAGGAGGATTGAACCAAGAGTATGATGTAGCAATATCCCAGTGAGGATGAGAGAGACACTCATACTTTGTGTTGATAATCATTTAATGATAAATGATGAGAATAAATATGATTGAATAATTATGATAGAAATGTATGCTCCTAGATGTGTGGAGCAATGAATTAGGGTTTGGATTAATAATATGAACTTGAAACCCTATTCATCTATAAAGGGAAACCCTAACCCTAATAATGGGAAGGTTGTATTTCTCTTATTGCATAAGCCTTGTGAGACACGTTAAATACTTGTATAAAAAGTATAATGTTTATGTGGTCTGATGACCTAAAAGATAGTTGTTGCCTAGTGAGAGGTGGCAAGATGTTTAAATGGCCTTGTGAGCCACGTGAATAGTTGTTACCTAGTGAAAGGTGACAAGATGTTTAAATGGGCCTTGTGAGCCATGTGAATAATTGTTGCCTAGTGAGAGGTGTCAAGATGTTTAATCAAACCTTGTGAGCTATGTATATTACTTGTACAACAAGTTAAATGAATACCTTGGTCTGAGGACCTAAAGGTAATGGTTACATGTTGCAACGGTAACAATGCTATGTGGAGATCTAAGGGTTTGAATACCTAGATCCAGTAATCATGATAATGGTGATGTGAAGGGATGAGGATTCCTAGTAACATGATAAGGGACTGAGATCCCAAGTGTTATGTATTCGAATGTGTTTTAAAGATTTGAAAAGTGCATGATAGATATATTGCACCTTTCTTTATAACAATTGTTGTGATTAATGCTTATAACTTGTTTGATGCTAAAAGAATATTGTAATGCACTTAATATATCATTAGAAACTATAAAATGTTGACCTGACCATAGATCCATGAGCGTAAGAATTTGCTTAATGGTGAAATGGGTTTCCCGTAGTATAACCCAAAGTGCATATTTTTGAATATGTGGGGGCGTAAGTATAAATAGGCGACCATGTGTGAGTCAATTCCCTTACAAACTTGAACTAAATGGGGATATGGCTATATACCATATCCTGGCTCGAGTGCGACTATGGTCGTAGACTCTATATTGAGCATGGTGAATTGGCCCGTGGATCAGAGTATGGAAATATGTCATGACTCCGTAATTTCATAACTGGGGACAATTGTTAGTAGATGTTCCCCTAAGAGAGTACATGTTGACATAGTGACTCTGAGCGAGGATGCCTTGTACCCTGGCACACTCTTTTTGTAGTGACACGAGATGTCCTACCAGCAGATGACACAAGATGTCATGCTGAATCTGTGTGGTCCCCTATTGACCGAGACAGGGGAGGTCTTGGCAGTTGGCTCTTCCATTGACCTTGTATGGTATTGACTTGTGAGAAGTTTGTGGTCGGTTGGAGATGAATATGGTATACTTCATCTCCTCAGGGCATAAGTGTGATTGTAAAATATGATTAGCCATGTAGCATATTTGCTTAAGGATCAAATACGGAAAACATTGTTTGATGCTCAATTTAGTTATACATCTTAGCTTGATAGATGTTATTTATGTTTCCTTACATTCCTTATAAAGTAGATAGATGTTTTATTACTCTACCATGGGTAGATGCATCATTTTCCTTAAGTAAAGAGATTACTTTGTTCTGTTCATACAATTATTAATCCTACCCGTTAACATAAAAGAACCTCTGCTCAGTTTTATAATGCTTATCTGTTATAATAATATGGTTGGCAGAGAGTTATATCTCTCACTGGGACAGTTGTCTCACCCCATGGGATCCACAATTTTTAGGTGGACGTGCACGATATGGTGGAGACCTTTCTGCAGAGGAGGATCATCAACTGGGACATCAGTAATAGCTTAGGTTGAGTGTAATGTCTGTCATGTGTTGTAGATAGAAGTCCTATGTGTTGTCTCTGTACTCTCAGGTCCTTGGAGTCAGTTCGTAATGGTTTCATGAACGATCTGAGGATTTTGTCTTGTATGCCTCAAAGTTTTATGTTGCTTCAGTATATGTGTTGATAGAGCAACTATTATATGTTGTCATCGAGATGAGATGGAACAATGTTGTACAATGTAAATCATGATATGTATGAGTTTTGGTTCTTTCAATAAGAGTTATTTTGGGAGAGGATCTCCTTGCAAAATGGTTTTAAATTTTTGTAATTTTTGCTAATCCACTGTTTATGATTATTCCGCATAATTAGTAAAGATTTGGTTGTCAGTTTGATGGTGGTTGTTACAAGTTTGATATCAGAGCTTAAGGTTTTCCGAGTGAACAAAGACATACACTACTACGAAAATGACTTATAGCGTCACTTTTAAAGGCGTCGGTTGTATAAATACACCGAAACCTAACACATAAAGTGTCGGTTAAAAAAAAACCGACATCTATCTGTGAAGGGCGACCAGACACAGGTATCACTTTTATTCAGTGTCGGTTCCTTATTAAGAAACTGACGCCTAAAATTAACCGCCAAATCCAAAATTTCCTGTGAAAAAATTACCTCCAAAATTTAAGATATGGCGTCGGTTATTAACTCTTAAACCGACGACGAAAGGTTTTTCGCGAGACAGAAATTGGGCACATTTTGGTCGTTAGTTTTACTATAATAACCAACGCCTATGGGTTTTCCCGCGTGTTGGATAAATTGACATTAGTATAATCCCTTTGTTTCGATGATGACAAACATTTCATTCTTGTTAATCTAACGTGCTACTTGAGTGTGCAGGAACAAGGTGGATGACAAAGTACTAGGGAAATCCATATGCTTACATGTTTATATTTTCATAAAATGTAATCGCTTTGTAAAAACTTGTACAAATATATAATGTACAAGTACTTAGATTTCATGTAAATCAAGCGTTAGATTCTCCCTAGCTAAACACCACATTTAGATAGGTCATCCCCTTCAATAGTGTCACATATGCACACTCATACACACACTTAGTGCTTTAATTGAAAACTTGAAACAGGGTCAACCTCGGTCGACAAACTCCTCGACCGAGACACTTTCGGTCGACAATCTTCTCGACCGAGAAAGACCCAAGTAGCCGTTAGACACAGCTGACAAGGTGGTTGGCAGTTGGAGATAAACGTTGCATACACTTGTTCCAGAGAGCCTGTCGGTCAACAAAAGTTTGACCGAGTAGGTGTCTCGGTCGACCATTCCTCGACCGAGATGGACTCTGACAGCAACTGCAGAGTAAATTAATTAGCCATTGCTAAAGCCACAAACTTGTACCTAACGGCTAGTTAAGCACTTAGAAACCCCTAGAAGGTGTCTAGAACGTCCTTAAGCATCCATAGGCCATTCCTATAAATAGGACAAGCCATAGGACACTCAAACACACTTGTTACACTTGAGAAATCCTTGAGCATACTTTGAGCAATCTGTTTGTGAGCAATTTGAGCATTGTGACAATTGGCTACTTCCTTCCTTAGCTCAAAATTCGTGTCCTATAGGCTAGCATCTCCTATCCACTGCAATTACAATTCCATACACTTTGGTTAGGAGATCTAAACACTTGATCTAGGCAAATCAAGCTTTGGGCTACAAAAGGATAAGTTGTAATTTCCTTTTCCTTTCTTGTTCTCTATTATTGTTTGTACTCTCCTTGCTACTCCTAGGTTGGAGGCTGCGGATTGGAGAGGGTGGAGATCTTCTTGGTGAAGAAGGAGACCTTGAGCTACTTCAAGAAGGCTGGTGCAACGGGAGGTTACTTCTAGAGAGGAAGGCTACTTCAAGGGGGAGCTTGGAGTTACTTCAAGAAGGCTACCTCGGGTTGGTGCACCTACTTCAAGTGAAGGCTGTTCAAGGGGTGTAAAGAAAGTATTGTATTTTGTATAAATCCTTGTGAAGGTAATAAAATAAATACTTTCAAAATCCCGGTTGGGTAAGCAACCGGGTAGTGGACTGACAACTTTAGTATTTGCTAAAGTTGGAACGACTCTAAACACCTATCTCCTTCTTCCATTTATAATTGTGGTTGTTTTGAGTTAAATAATTGTTAAAATATTTAAAAACTCTATTCACCCCCCTCTAGTGTTTTTCAATTGGTATCAGAGCAGGCTTCAAGGAGCTCTAATCGAGTCTTGAAGTATGAAGGGTGGTGGTGTCTACAACCGCAAACAAAGGAAAAGTATGGACCAATGTTCAACAAGTTGCAGTTGGTGCTTAGGAACAAGCCACACAACATTTGGTTGCCCGTGGAGGTCAAATAAGGAAGATACACATAAAGAATGTCTTATTGCTACAATAAGTGAAGAAGAAGAAGAAGAGGTAAGACTTTTTGATTTATCTAAAAGAGAGCTAGTTGCTAGTCTTGAAGATACACACAATACATATATTGAGTGCAAGAAGAAATTAAAAAAATCTAATAAAGCAAATGATGAGTTACATGCTAAGCTTCTTGCTCTTACATCTGAAAATGAAGATCTCAAAAAGGTTATTGAAGGTCATGATATTAGCTAAAATCTGTAGAAGCAAATTGCAATCTTCTTTCTCTAGAAAAGTTAAAATTGCAAACTCAAGTAAATGATCTTCAAAAACAACCTATTCTGTGTACACATCTAGATTATGATACTATAGTGAAAGAAAGAGATTCCTTGTTATCTAATCTAGATCAAGCAAAGTTAGACATAAATAAAAGAATGGATGACATTGTTAAGCTGCAACAAAAAGTTAATAGTTTGAGTAACAATGATACTCTTGATAAAATTTTAAATAATTCTTATCATCAAATTGGAAGGAGAGGACTAGGATATGAGCCTAAAGGAAAATCTTATCAAAAACCTAGTTGGGGAAGAACACAAGTGCCAAAGAGTCAATCTATGTATGTACCCAAAGGCAAATACATACCCAAGAAAAACCTTGAACAAAATCATAGAAAGAGATATGAGGTTGATTCCATATGTTGTCACTATTGTTTGCGTCTTGGACATTATTCTTTCTCATGTCCATACAAGAAAAAGGATGTTGAGTTAGTATGGGTTCCAAAACCCCCAAACTAAATGAATAAATTTAATTTGAGATATGACCAAATACTCTAGTTGTATATCTCTATGTCTATCTCAACTTAACATAATGAAATAACAAATTGATTCAAGTAATTAAAATTTCTAAATCTACAAATCTACAGAGACACATCCTTGAAAACTTGTCTTAATTAGGGTTGTTAAAATCTAAAGATTTGAATAATATTAGTTGAGATTTGATCAAAATGTTGCCTTGATATTCATATGTTTTATCTCAACTAAACTGAGTTTTAAATTGCATAATTGAATTGGAAGTGATATATGTTTTATTTAGAAACAATTACTGAAAACAATACAGAAACAGTAACAATTTCAGTCGAGAAATTGTCGACCGAGACAATGTCGGTCGAAAACTTTTTTGACCAAGTAAAACTCTGGCAAGACTGTTTAAATAAAAGACACTTAAATCACAATCAACTTAAGCATATAATGAACTTTATATATTCTTGTGCTTTAAACATTTGAATGATCCAAATCAAAAGGAAGAATATATGAGCATCAAAACTAAATACTTTTCGTGATCAAATTATCAAGTATACAAGAGAAAAAGATAGATTTTACTAAAATTACTGCAAAAATGATGCTTGCAAAGAAAAATGATACTGAAATCTATACTCTTACTACAAGTAGACATACTTGATTGGAAAAATAAGTCACATATCTTGAAGACAAATTTCTCAAGCATATTAGTAGTTTGCATCATTACATATATGTTAATAACATACCCATTAAACTTGATGCAAACTACAACTTGTAAAATTCTGATATGTATGCAAATTGAAATTGATTATGCTTTCTTTGAAAATTCAATGCAAATTGAATTGAGTAACCTTATATCTATCTCAACTTCACACAATTGAATAAAAAAGTATTACAACACATAAACTAGAACATATAGATTGCTGAATAAAATCTGCATAAACATTCTCGGTCGAGAAATACTTCAACCGAATATAATTCGGTCGACAAATTGTTCGACTGAGCAAAAGTCTGGAAAATATGTTCTGCTGTTTCTTATTTGCTATCAATTCAGCAATAATAAAAAGTGCTTTGATCAAGAATAACTCTTGGAGATCATCTTTGAAACGAGACATATTGATCTTTTGCATCATGAATTAAGATATAGCACTATATGAAATCCTTAAACATATTGCAAAAGTGTTATATAAAGACTGATTTTGAACAAACCTTATTCATTTATTGAAAAAGTTTATTAAGCATATTCATTTACATGGTTTGTCTTCAATTTGAAAATCCATGAACCATAAATGAGATTATCTTGGTATTATCCTCTACATGGTTTGACTTAAAACTAAAAATTATGAATGGGTTTAATCAAGGAAGTTACTGTTTTATCATAATCCACATGTTTTTTTCCTAAGTACTTCTTGGTATATCTATATAGGAACCATGTGTGTTGAAATTTAGCTTAAATGATCATAATTATTGCATTTATATGCTGATCATTGTATTATGGATATGCTTCTACTTTTCTATCTTAATTTGTTGTGCCATGATCATTGTGTTTCATTGGTTTGTCTAAAATAATCTGTGATGCATATATACAAACCATGACTGGATACTATTCAAGATCATTGAAAATGCCATAGCATAAATGCATCTTGACATAATAGATAATGATTATTATGAATGATGATGCTATGACAAGACAAATAATGTCTCTTAGAACAAAAATATTAATGTTTTATCTATTTGCTGGTTCTAAGAAATCAAAAGCAAAATCTTGATTTTAAGATATTAATCTTGCTTTCAAGGATATATGTCTCTAAAGAATCTTATGATTAATCTAAAAGTGAGGGTACAAAAAGAAATGGGAATTGATATTTATGTACCTATAGCAAAGCTTATGAGATATCATTCAAAATGAATGTAAAACATACAGTTTAGGAAAATTAAAGACAAAGACTTCATTGTGATGCCTATATTAAGCTTTCAATTGATAAAACTTCTTCAAAATAGGTATCACTCAAAAATGCTTCAAATTAATATACATTTGATCATATTACATAAAAACTTTATATTTCACATATATTAACATAAATGTGTAATTCAATGAAAGTGCTTAAACTGTAAATCTACAGAAATTGCCTCTTGGTTGAAATCAAATTTGACCAAGGGGCGCTATGGTCGTAGTCAAGGTCGACCTAAAATAAGGTTGACACAATGCTTATATGTACATCATTTTACTGCACCTAATCTTAGTATCTTGATTCAAAATATGTGCATAAAAGGTCAACTTATTATGACCTAATATTGATTATAAGATTAAGGGGGAGCTCACACAAACTATCTTGATTATAAGATTAAGAAGCTTACAAAACTTTGTAAACATCATTTAAAGCTTGTTATGATCTTAGTATCCTTAAAAGTAGTTTTGGTTATGAAAAACAAAGAAATTTACAATATTCATGCATATGACATATATCTTTCTCTTAACGGCACTCTCTAAACAAATTTGGGCTTAACATCCCGTGTATTTGGTTAGAGATACATACATGTATTCTACTATAAGGTTAAAGGATTCTCATGTCATTTTTAGGGCTTAACATCCCTTGAAAAATGGATGAGAAATCAATACACATATGCCATGAACTTAAGAGAATCTCATATCATTTCAAGGCTTAACATCCTTTCCAAATGATTGAGAAATATATTGTGGCTAAATTTGACAATAAGTGGTTTGCATCCCTTGTTTTTAAAACTGGATATCCTTTTGAAATGACAAAGGGGGAGAAATAATATAAAATCAAAAACATAAAATAAAACGAGTTTCATAATATCTCGGCCATCACACACTTGCAAAACAATAATGGCTACAAAAAGGTAAACTTCAGGTATGAAACTCATATGATTTATATTTCCTTATTTTATATTTAGGAAATGTTTGTCATCTTCAAAAAGGGGGAGATTGTTGGATAAATTGACATTAGTATAATCCATTTGTTTCGATGATGACAAACATTTCATTCTTGTTAATCTAACGTGCTACTTGAGTGTGCAGGAACAAGGTGGATGACAAAGTACTAGGGAAATCCATATGCTTACATGTTTATATTTTCATGAAATGTAATCACTTTGTAAAAACTTGTACAAATATATAATGTACAAGTACTTAGATTTCATGTAAATCAAGCGTTAGATTCTCCCTAGCTAAACACCACATTTAGATAGGTCATCCCCTTCAATAGTGTCACATATGCACACTCATACACACACTTAGTGCTTTAATTGAAAAATTGAAATATGGTCAACCTCGGTCGACAAACTCCTCGACCGAGACACTTTCGGTCGACAATCTTCTCGACCGAGAAAGACCCAAGTAGCCGTTAGACACAGCTGACAAGGTAGTTGGAAGTTGGAGATAAACGTTGCATACACTTGTTCCAGAGAGCCTGTCGGTCGACAAAAGTTCGACTGAGTAGGTGTCTCGGTCGACCATTCCTCGACCGAGATGGACTCTGACAGCAACTGTAGAGTAAATTAATTAGCCGTAGCTAAAGCAACAAACTTGTACCTAACGGCTAGTTAAGAACTTAGAAACCCCTAGAAGGTGTCTAGAACGTCCTTAAGCATCCATAGGCCATTCCTATAAATAGGACAAGCCATAGGACACTCAAACACACTTGTTACACTTGAGAAATCTTTGAGCATACTTTGAGCAATCTATTTGTGAGAAATTTGAGCATTGTGACAATTGGCTACTTCCTTCCTTAGCTCAAAATTCGTGTCCTATAGGCTAGCATCTCCTATCCACTGCAATTACAATTCCATACACTTTGGTTAGGAGATCTACACGCTTGATCTAGGCAAATCAAGCCTTTGGCTACAAAAGGATAAGTTGTAATTTCCTTTTCCTTTCTTGTTCTGTATTATTGTTTGTACACTCCTTGCTACTCCTAGGTTGGAGGCTGCGGATTGGAGAGGGTGGAGATCTTCTTGGTGAATAAGGAGACCTTGAGCTACTTCAAGAAGGCTGGTGCAACGGGAGGTTACTTCTAGAGAAGAAGGCTACTTCAAGGGGGAGCTTGGAGTTACTTCAAGAAGGCTACCTCGGGTTGGTGCACCTACTTCAAGTGAAGGCTGTTCAAGGGGTGTAAAGAAAGTATTGTATTTTGTATTTTGTATAAATCCTTGTGAAGGTAATAAAATAAATACTTTCAAAATCCCGGTTGGGTAAGCAACCGGGTAGTGGACTGACAACTTTAGTATTTGCTAAAGTTGGAACCACTCTAAACACCTGTCTCCTTCTTCCATTTATAATTGTGGTTGTTTTGAGTTAAATAATTGTTAAAATATTTAAAAACTCTATTCACCCCCCTCTAGTGTTTTTCACCGCGTTGTTCGCGGGAGAATTTCCACACCCCTTGGGCGTCGGTTTTCTAAAGAAACCGACGACTATGGTAATTAATCGAGAACAATTTTTTTAATCGACATATGTAGATAGACGTCGGTTTTTTCTAGTAAAAACCGATGACTATCATTGAGCATAGGTGTCGGTGTTGTTAGATAACCGACGCCATTCATTCTTAGGTGTCGATTTTTTAAACAATCAACGCCGGTGGTGCAGTTAATAGCACTTGCACGATCAACTCTTCCCCACTCTCTCTGTTTCATTGGTTGATCAGTTAGGTCTGGCGATCCTGCTGTCGTTGCTTCCCTACACCACCACCGCTCACTACTGCTACTCTCCTCACCGAAGCTGCTATTGCTGTTGCTCTCCTCACTGACGTCGTTGCTACTGCTGCTCTCCTTGCCGGCCTTCTCCTGCTCTTCATCCGCCACCCTTCTTTGCTAGCTCCGGTGGCTGAGCCTGCCCGTGGTTCATTGATCCGGCACCTGCCTTCTCCTGCGTCGTGGTTCGTTGCTCCGACGCCTGCCCCTAATCTCTTCTCACCCCTGCTCTCTAAGCCACTACTCTCCTACCCAGGTAGGCTACTGCCCTTCTTCTTCCTCCACCTCTTCTTCCTCCTACTCCCTCTCCTTACCAAATGGATTAAAGCAAGGCCATGACCGTGGTTGTGTTGGCCTACCACAACCGTGCTGGTAAGGAGGGAACAGGAAGAAGAAGATATATTTACAATTGAATACTAATGCTTGACCTAATTCTGTAAATTTTGATACATGTTGAATTAAGATATTAAAACCGTAATACACATTTCACCATAACCTTGAATTAACTATATTTCTGAAATCTTGTGATCAATCTATGTAAGATATTAAAACCCTAATGTTAAATCTCTAATTTTGTAGTGATGTGTCACCCTAACATCTACACGAATCCCTATTGTATGATGTAGATTGATGATAATGCATGAGCTAGTTTGAAATTTTGAAATCAATTATGAATCTCTCCATCCCTAGGTCATATAAATTTATGTGTAATCTTTTTCTTGATGATGAACATGCATGGACACTCGAAATGTTGAAATCAATGTTATAGAATGACAACGAATGTATTTGTTGTCCTAGAAACCCATCCAAGATTTACTCATTAGGAGTAAATCTTGGATAGTCCCCGATTTGGCATTGTTCTTGAACACCTAATCTCACTTAGGATGTAAGTGTATAATGTGTATTTGGTTTTCAAGAAAATTCCGGTAGCATTTCCCCATTTGTTCTCAAAGTAAATCTGTAGTTGGAGAACAACGGGGAAATACTGCCAAAATTTTCTTGAAAACCCAATACACATTATACACTTACTAGTGAGATTAGGTGTTCAAGAATGGGATAGGTGGTACACATTTATTATATATAAGAATGACAACACATGTATTTGTTGGCCTAGAAACCCATCCAAGATTTACTCATTAGGAGTAAATCTTGGATAGTCCCTGGTTTGGGACTGTCCTTGAACACCTAATCTCACTTAGGATGTAAGTGTATAATGTGTATTTGGATTTCAAGAAAGTTTTGGCAGCATTTCCCCGTTTGTTCTCTAAGTAGATATGTACTTAGAGAACAGTGGGGAAATGCTGCCGAAATTTTCTTGAAAACCCAATACACATTATACACTTACTGGTGAGATTAGGTGTTCAAGAATGGGATAGGTGGTACACATTTATTATATATAAGAATGACAACACATGTATTTGTTGGCCTAAAGTTTTAACCATGCAAAAACTCTAACCCTAGACCCTAATCTTGTTGTAATATATACTTGTTTTATCTTTGATCATAGAATGGATAGATCATGGATGTCCATTCGCAATCGCTGCACCCCAGAGTTTATTTCTGGTCTTGACCAGTTTATTAGATTTTCCAAGGAACATAGGAAACAACTTGGAGATAGGTTCTACTATCCATGTAGGCATTGCGGTAACAACTTGAAAGTCAGCACTGGTGACAAAATCAAAAGTCATGTCATGTGCAACGAGATTATACATGGCTATACAGAATGGCACTGGCATGGAGAGATTTCAAACCTGAAACCAGTGGATGTTGATAACAGTGCTTGTGTGGAAGAAGAAATTGCCTCTGATGACGTAGATGTGAATGAACCAGTTCTAGTAGACATCATTGATGCGGTGCTGGATAGTTGTGGGATAGAGCACACTGATCTACCTCCCATTTTTAGAAACATTGTGTATGATGCTGAGATATCATTATACACAGGTTATACTAAGTTTACGAAGCTTAGCGCTGTGTTGAGATTGTATAAGCTGAAAGCTAACAATAGATGGAGTGACAAAAGCTTCACGTCATTGTTGTCTTTGTTGAAAGAAATGCTTCCTGAAGGAAACGAGCTGCCAATCTCAACATGCCAGGTAAAGAAATTGTTGTGCCCAATGGGAATGGATGCCAAGAAGATTCACGCATGCCCGAATGATTGTGTATTATATCAAAAGGATTATGTGGATTTGAAAGATTGTCCAAAATATGGTGCGTCACAGTATAAATTGATGACTTCGGGGGAGTCCAAAACCAGTTCTCCTGCCAAGGTGATGTGGTATCTACCTATAATATCACAGTTTCAACGCTTGTTTTCCAATTCGATAGATGTGAAGAATTTGAGGTGGCATGCAGATGTTAAGAAAAATAATGACGTGATCCTACGACATGCGTCTGATTCCCCACAATGGAAGAAGATTGATCTATTGTACCCTGAATTTGGTGAAGAAGTCAGGAATCTAAGACTTGGGCTTTGTACAGATGGGATGAATCTGTACGGGACATTGAGCAACCAACATAGCACTTGGCCAGTCATGCTTGTTATATACAATATTCCTCCCTGGTTGTGTATGAAAAATAAGTACGTAATGATGTCGTTGTTGATATCGGGCCCTAAACAACCTAGAAATGATATCTATGTTTATCTTGAACCTCTGATTGATGACTTAAAGAAACTCTGGGGTGAAGGTGTGATGACCTATGATGCTTCATGAAGAGAGACATTTCATTTGCATGCTATGTTGTTTTGCACTATTAATGACTTTCCAGCATATGGGAATTTGTCTGGATATAGTGTCAAAGGAGATAAAGCGTGTCCTATATGTGAAGAGAACACTGATTCAATAAGACTAAAACATGGCGGTAAGACTGTATATCTCGGTCATCGAAGGTTTCTTACAAAATTCCATCCATATCGTAGGAAGTGCAAAGCATTCAATGGATTGAAACGGAGTGCACCTAAACCTATACCAGGGGAGGTTGTTTATGAAAGAGTAACAGAATTTGTCAATGAATTTGGTAAGAGATCACAATGTACTATGGCCACACGGAGTGAAAAATCTTTATTCAAGAAGAAGTGAATATTTTGGGACCTTCCTTGTTGGAGTTCTTTGACAGTCAGGCATTGTATCGATGTCATGCACGTTGAAAAAAATGTCTGTGATAGTGTCATTGGTACTTTGTTGAATATACCAGGTAAGACTAAAGATTGGATAAAATCTAGACTAGACCTACGTGAAATGGGAATAAGTTCAGAATTAACAGAATTATGTGAAATGGGAAATCGGAGAACATACTTACCTCCCGCTTGTTACACATTGTCTAGAAAGGAGAAGAAAGCTTTTTGTGAATGTTTGGTAAATGTTAAGGTGCCACAGGGTTACTCATCCAACATCCATATATTGGTATCAATGAAAGATCTGAAGTTGATAGGTCATAAATCTCATGATTGTCACACTCTAATGCAACAAATATTGCATGTGGCAATTCGATTTATATTTCCGAAGCATGTAAGGTTTGCAATCACCAGACTTTGTTTCTTTTTCAACAGTCTGTGCAGTAAAGTTATTGATCCTGATACTCTCGATAATTTGCAAAGAGAAGTGGGTGTTACTCTATGTCAGCTTGAGATGTATTTTCCTCCGTCTTTCTTTGATATCATGGTACATATTGTTGTCCACTTGACTAGGGAAGTGAAAATATTGGGACCAGGTTTCTTGCATTAGATGTATCCCTTTGAACGATACATGAGCATGTTTAAAAGTGATGTTCAAAACTGTTATCGACCTGAAGGGAGTATTATTGAGGGGTATGTGGTGAGAGAGGTTATGGATTTTTGCAATGACTTTCTCAGTGGTAATGACACTCCTGGTAATGACAAGAATATTGAGGAGAAATTTGGGAAAGGAATTTTGGGATCACGGGTGAAAGTAATCAGTTGTGAGCAGTTGGAACAAGGTCACTTGTATATTTTACACAACATGGACGAAGTGAGTGTTTATATCGAGGAACATACCAATTTCATCAAAAGACAATATCCTCGAAGCAATACAATGTGGCTTGCTAGAGAGCATAACAAGACATTTATTAAGTGGTTTGAAGATAAAGTCTTACATCAACTATCTCAAACACCAGATGATATTACTGAAACTATCAAATGCCTCACCTTTAAACCAAAATTGAATGTTATGTCTTGTGAAGGGTATGCCATTAATAAATTCACATATTACACAAAGCACCAAGATGATAAGAGTGTCGTCCAAAACAGTGGGGTCACCCTTCAAATGTCGACTATGTTTTTTGCAAGTGCAAAGGATAAGAGTCTACATGAAGGTAAAATGTCATATTACAGTGTCATTGAAGACATATGGGAGTTTGACTACATAGATTTCAAAATTATGCTCTTGAAATGTAATTGGGTTGATAACACCAAAGGAGTTATAGAGGATGAATTGGGTTTCACTTTAGTGAACTTTGAAAAGATTGGCGAGAAGGGTGAACCATTCATATTGGCATCACAGGCGAAACAAGTATTTTATATCGATGATCCTGCAAATGATAAATGGTCGGTTGTTCTTCATGGTAAAAGATAGTTCATTGAAGATCCTATAGATGAAGAAGAGTACTATGATAAGTATGATGACTCCAGTCCATTCTTAGTTGGGTTGCCAACACCAGCAAATATTGAAGCTAATGATGACTTGTATGTGCACATAGATCACAATGAAGGATTGTTAATTGATAAAAATCACAATATTAGAGGCATCTTTATATTTTTTTATATGTTTTATTTTTCTAAATGTGAACTTTACAATGTGAATTACTTTACAATGTGAACTTTACAATGTGAATTACTTAACAATGTGAATGTGAACTTTACAATGTGAGCTTTACAATGTGATTTACTTTACAATGTGAACTTTACAATGTGAATGTGAACTTTCAAAAGGCTGAGCATTCTCCTGATGACCATGCTGATGATTACCGTGAGGGTGAGGACATCAATGCACCGCATCACAATGTAAGTTTTAAAAATATATCATATATTTATATCTACATGTCCATTTATAGTTATATCCTGTAAGTGTGTTTATTTTGTCAAATTTTAGGTTGATGATGCACATGTACCCTCTGAAGCACTTGAGGCACTTGATGAGCAGCACCAAAAAGTTGACAAGAGAAGGGGCATCACTATGATGAAGAAGTTAATAGCACAAAGGGGCAATGGACCCAAACTTGTTGTGGATTTTGATAATATAGGAAATGCAATTGGAGTGAATCGCAATTCGTTTGTTTCATATCTTGGGTATGTTACTCGTAGCCATTGCGATTGTAAGATAGATTCTTGGCATAAAGTTCCTAAGGGGAGGAAAGACGTAATATGGAAGGATATATGCATGAGTTATTATTAATTTGCAATTCTATTTTGTAGATTACTAATTTTTTTGATACTAGTTAATATAAATTCTATTTTGCAGAGTATATTTGAATTGGATGAAAAGTTGCATCGTAAATGTGTGATGCACCGCTGTGGGAGAGTCCTAAGGAACTATAGGACAAATCTCACCCGAGAATACATAAAAGAAGGTGACAAGAGGAAGAAGACAACCACTGAACAGTGGAACTTCCTGGACCAAAAAGAATGGGACGTGTTTGTTGCTTCAAGAAAAAACTGATGAATTCAAGGTATTAGGCGTCACTCCCAATTTAATTAATATATGTTGTATTCACCTATTCAAGATACTAACCAAATCATTAATGTACATACTAACTAGGCCCTTAGTGAAGCGAAAAAAGCAAGGCATGCACTGAATGTGCATGACCACACAATGGGTCCAAAGGGGTATGCAGGCATTCACCAAAGACTACAGGCTGAGTCTACTGCTCAGTCTGCTGCTACTCAGGAGTCCTCTACTATAGGTACCACACCTCTGCCTTGCCATGATGTCTAGATAGCTGGGAGGAAAAATAATAAGGGAGAAATAAGGAAGCCCACAACTACTGATGTGACTGCAAAAATGGTAAAATACAACTCTTAGAGAAATTGTTCAAATATTGATTATTTGTGGGGTTTACTTAATTACAAATTTTTGTTTTGGCGATTAGCGGGAGCTGCATGAGCTGAGGAAACAAGGAAAGTTCATCCCTGAGGGCACAAGGGATGAATTGATAGTTGCTCGGGGTAACCCAGAGCATCCTGGATGTGTTAGGGCTACATGCGCTGGTGTGGGCATCAAAGCGTTCTTTGGGCCATCCCAATGCAAACATGTCCCAAAAGTGGGAATTTCACAAGAATAGGTAACCTATTCTTTCTTTATAAAGTTAATATAAAAGAGAATTCAATAATCAGAAGCTAATGTTTCTTTTATCCATGTATAGGTAGATAAGATAGTTGACAGGAAAATTGAAGAAGCAATGACCTAGTGGCAAGCATCTCTGACTGCCACTCAGCAGACAGTACCTATGGCGTCCCGCTCTACTCCTACTGTAGAGGTTGGGAGTAATCATGTAGACCCAACACCTAGCACATCTGCTGTAAGTATTTTTATGACATAGTAACTAGTCTTTTCAAGATAATATGTTTTCAAGATGATATGTATATATATATATATATATATATATATATATATATATATATATATATATATATATATATATATATATATATATATATATATAACATTCTTTACACAAAAATTTGTAGGGGTTGAAGCCATGCCATCTAAAAAGTAAAGAATTTGTCATTGCAGAGGCATCGACTTACCCATCCCTACTAGGGGAAATGTTTCATGGGTCTCCATTACCAGCTGGTTGGGTTCGTGTGAGCCCAGTACATATATTCCCCAATTGGATGGATCTTCCATTGCCATATGCCTACCCAGATTGTGAATCGCTTGGTGAGGCAGAAGGCAGAGTGATATTGTGGCCAAAAGAGGATGTCCTCTATACTGAAACTATATGGTAAATTTACATTACATTAAATTGTTAGTGTGTGTATTTGATGTCAATTGATCTGAAATTATATATATATATATATATATATATATAGGTTAAAAAGAAGACACCCAGAGCATCCAGGCCTCCACCTCCACCTCCTACATTACCAAGTTGGGTTCCACAGGACCTACCTATCCCGTTAGGTCCTAATTTTAGGGGTATGGCAATATGGTTAGGAGAACATTATATAAATTGCCCTATAATTGTTTCTATAGATGCGGATGCTGCAGGTCAATCATACGAAAGCAAACTATTTATACAAGATATTTTGGAGTTGTTTTGATATGATTGGCTGAATACATCTGTGATAGAGTTATGGATAAGGTGAGATCTTCTTTATACATCCATATACCTTGTGTAGGATCTGGTGATCTAGTTTCTTATTTATTAATGCAGACGTAATACATGTTTTGCAACTACTTAGACAAGATATGTGCATATTTTTCATTTGAACATGTAGGATTTTTTATTCCATCTTTGATTAGTCTAGTAGCTAAAGACCCTCTGTCAGTTCAACAATACTACTGTGATGCTTTTACAAATTTTTCTCAAAATAACAAGACGGTGATAATAGCTCCATTCAATTTGGAGTAAGTTTACTTTGCTTATAATTTGGACTTAATAAAATTACATTTTTATTGTGGATTTTAAGTTATTAATTTTTAACTTTTTTACATCTAGTGGTATGCATTGGGAGTTACTAGTTATTGTCCCCGAGACGTTCATTGTCTATTATCTAGATCCTAAGGGGACTAAATTGAATTCAAAATATGGACACACAATGAAAATCACATTATTCCGGTGAGAAATATTTCATTTTCATATCCGTTAACATATGTTATTACATTACTATTTAATTATGCAATGTACTGTGTTACATTACCATGTAGGGGTTTAGATGAGTTCAAAAAGGCTGGAGGAAAGGTCCCCAGGAAAAAGAACCAGCCAATAATTTGGAAGAATGTGGAAGTATGTTTCCGACTGCAATGTATATATTATTTATGTGAATAGTGCTTAATTAGTTGTATTTTTTAATATTTTGTATGTTTCAATTTATAGTGTGCTGCACAAGACAACGGATGGGCATGTGCATACTATGTGATGCGATTTATGCACATGATTATCAAATATGCTGCAGTGGACATCGATACCATTCCTGAGGTATTATATATAGTCTCAATAGATAATATGAAATATATCAATCTCATTTATATATTATTAATTATATATATACATCATTCTCTTTACAGATGTTTAAAACTGACCACACTATAGGAAAGGCCTTACCAGATGTACACGCTCCTTATACGACATACGAATTAAATGATGTAAGAGAAGAATGGGAAACAACCATACAAGTAGTGGGGGTTTTAAAATATAATTGGGATGTTGATAGAGAATAATGACTAAAGAATGATATTTTGTAAATGGATTTTTGAATTATAATATGTGTGAATGTTTCTACATGTTTGAATGTTTCTACATGTGTATGAATGTTTATACATGTGTGAATGTGAAAATGAATGAAACTGTTGGTTGCTATATGAATGTTTCTACATGTGTGAATGTGAAAATGAATGGAACTGCAAATTGCTACATGAATGTTTCTACATGTGTGAAAATCAAATGGAACTGCAGGTTGCTAAATGTGTGAAAATTAATGTTGTTAATTTTGTAGGTTTGTGGCTTGTTTTTGGCTGATATCAATGGATGTCGTAAAACCTATAGTTCATAACTGAACTGTAAGTTTCTCATCCTGTGACCAGCCACAACAGGCCTGCAGACTGATAAGAAAAATAAACATGAAATAGGCATCGATTATTTGTTTAAAACTGATGACAAATGATTACAATGTCGGATAAATAATTATACCTGACTCCTAATGCATGTGATGTGGCGTCGATTATCACTAATAAACCGACGTTGATGGTTCTGGCATCGGTTTCCCTACTAGTAACCGCCGTCGATTTCCCTAATGAGTCCAGACACCACAACCGTGCTGGCCAACACGCTCGTGGTAGCGGGCCAGACACCACAGCCGTGCTGTCCAACATGGCCGTGGCAGTGGGCCAGACAACACGGTCGTGCTAGCCAGCACGACCGTGCAGCGGGTGAGACGGTGTCGGTTATCACTAATAAACCGACACTTATTGTGCCCCAGATGGCGCCCTTTCTGTGGCACAAAGGTTTATGGTGTCAATTTCAAAACTAATAACCGACACCTATACCCCCATGCTGGCACGTTTTCGGTGGTGCGCGAAGGGTTATGGCGTCGGTTTGAAAACCGACGCCTAAAGGTTGGCCATTTAGCGACGCCCACATAGGTGTCACATTAAAACTGACGCTAAAGGCCTTAAATAACTGACACTAAAGGACGATTATGTACTCATGATAGGACTAAGGTATTGAGTCTGTTGTAGTGTCCTCTAGTATATCTGAGGAAGTAAAAAGTATAATCTTCATGATAAGAGAAAAAGAACAAGGGAGATGATCCCTGTTTGATAAAGTCTGTGTGAATAGTAAAGATCTTTTCCATAATGTGGAAATGGGAAATGTGATAAAATCACAAAATGTTCATAACATGTTAGATAATAACAAAGAAAGGAATGATGATATGTAGTCATCCATCTAATTCCTATGCAGATGGTAAGGAATCTAGGATGTTACAAGAGTAAATGACTCATGAACAGTTGATAGTTTATGCAATAATCTTAGGAGATAATAATGTCTCCTCTTTGATGAACAACCCTGGTATTGATGGGGTAATAAGAGGAATATGCTTCTTTGTATTTTTTCCTGTCAGGGACATGGCAATCAAGTGAGTCTGAGGACACTTGATGTGCATGAGTTATAAGTGATCTTTTTATGGATAATCAGAAAAGTATCAATTCGTCTTGGACTTTGGTTCCAAGATAAAGATATGTGTAATATATAATGTCTCAAGATGAAAGAAAGATCCTTTTGTATGTCTGACTATGGTATTAACAACAGAGAGATGGATATGATGAAGATGTGATGTGTTTTCGACACATGTGAAGGATACCAAGGTAAGGAATTTTTGTATCCAAGATGTCCCAGGTGATATGGGAAAGAGAATATGACTCCTGATAAGTTGAATAATGTGTGGTTACCTAGAAGGGCCAACCTTGAGATAACTCTAGTATGGAGATCATATGTTAGGGGTTTATGTTATGCATAAACATAACATCAATAAGGATGTATTAATTGAAGGAACAATTGCATAATTGTTTTGAGAAAAAGCATATCAAGCTAAAAATAATTTCTTATAGTATCCCTATCTAGATCTGTTGAGGCAGTTTATTCATAACATCTAGAAATACCTCTAAGATAAGTTCTTCTTTAGTAAGTAACCTTTCCTTATGACAAAATAAATGTACAACTAGGAAGATAGTTGGTACAAGTTGTAAGAAAGTTTTGTGTTATGACAACATATTAGAATGCCATTGAAAATATATGAAAAGACTTGTAGTCCCAAGTGGGTGATGGAACGTAACCCTAGTCTTTCTTGGGAAGTGAAATGCTAAACTGAGTGCGGAGTATGAAAAACTTCCTAGAATCAAAAATCTTATCACATAAAAGATGTGAGTCAATAGGGTTTGACACCAAAATTATTCGAAGTATGAATAGTACTTCTCTTACTTAGAAAGTGTTACCTGACATAGAGTTGACTTTGCAATCAATAATGGATAGTACCACTGAGTATGTGTCATATGTGACAGATCTTATGATGATCCTTAATGGAAGGACTTTGTGCTGGTAAAAGTTCTATGGAATCTCCATAACATCAAGATGTTATGTGGAGACTTGACAATATGATGCATGAATGACAATTGTCTTCCCTCATCCAGGATTTCGGGGACGAAATCCTTGTTAGGGGTTTATAACTTGTAATGACCCTGACCTGAGTTATGAGGTAACCCTGTTTGTTTTGGAAAAGTAAGTTGCTTAGAAATTTAACATAATCCTCTAAGGAGTTTTGTTATCATGTGACACACTTATGTTTCAAGTTTGGTCCTGATTGGATGTTGTTTAAGCAATGTTCCTTTGTTTTTGACCAAAGTGCAATTTTCCCAAGATGAGGGATTACATTGCAATATGTCACATTTTGAATTTTTTCTAAGCGTTTTAGTATCATAAGATAGAAAATTATGCTAAGTGGTGGCTTGTGGAAAGCCTAAATCCCAAATTATAACTTGCTTGAACAATGCTAGTATTGTGTGCACCAATTTTGGTAAAATTTGTAATTTATCCAATATATGGGGTTGAAATGCAAAATTATCACCTCTAGAGTGTCCCTATTCCCTCTATGTATCTTTTAAAGGAGATAGAAAGAAGGGTGTGCCATGTTTGAAATCACCTTTGAGTGATGATACTCTTGGTGATGAAAAGACCAAGAAAAGATTGAAGGTAAAGTTTTATATGTGCTGTATCGAGTTGTGGACTTGATATAGGAGTCCTATCGGCCAAGGAGCCATAGTATAAGTCTCCTATCGGGATGTTGGGACTTGTAAAAGGCCATGACGGGAAAAGAACCTCAAGGGGGTGGCCCATGATGAGTTGCAAGCCCCTTGCATAAAGTGTATCAGGTTGCCTTATTAATGAGATAAAGAGGAGGAAACTTATCCAACAAGATAAAGGATGACCGACATATTATCTCTAGCTTATCCTCAAGATTCTTGCATAGAAAGATATGTATGTATGCATGCATGGACACATGTCAACCATGCATGACCATGTGTCATCTAGTAGCATGAGGTGAAGACACCTCTTATACACTTTATCTCATCAACCCAAGTATATATACTTCACCTTCCATATACTTATGGAAGTTTCTGAACCCCACAACCATCCTCCTTGGAGATATCATGCATATCCCCTTAGATAGCATGCAAAGTATCTCAAAGAGCAAGGAGATCTCGATCACCAAGCTTAAGGTAAGGCTTTGGTCATCTTCAGCCTTAGTTGAAATAGGATATCGGGTTATGTATATTCCTTTCTTTCCTTCTTCACCAAGAGCTTAATGATGGTGATTTCTTATCTATGGAAGAGTTGTGAACGAGCCTTGGACCTTGAAAAAGTTCATCTTCAACCTTAGGAATGTAAATCTTTGGAGCTTGGAGCTTTGAAGTCGTTTACAAGGCGGGTTATATAACTTGAACCCAATCATATTATCATTTACCACCTAACTTGCTACACCAGATGATTTACTTTCAATTCTATGTTTTTATTGAATACTTGATGAATCCATGAGTTTTAAGAATTTCCTAGACCTGTTATTCATAAACTAGAACAATTAGAATGAAGGTCTAGAGCTTGAAGAAGATGGTATCACTTTATAAAGTGATATCGGGTTCAAGCACACAAACAAGTACCTCTTACATGATATGGTAATATACATGCATCACTTGCATGATATGCTTGTGAGATTATATCTCCTTCCATGATATGGAGATGAAGTTTACACCATGAAACATGATACGGTATTAACCGTATACCTTTTCCATGATAGGAAGTCAAGAGAAGACTTGATGCACGATATAGGGTCAAGTGTATACTTGTAAGTCGATATGTCAAAACCCTAGTTTGGGTAACCCGATATGAGAAAGATGAGAAAGTATCTCTTACGCAATATAATCATGTAATACAACCCTGGCACACGATATCTTGAAGCACACATCTGGTGCACGATATAATTGATTGAGAATACACTTATGCACATATAAGATATGGATTCAAATACAAGGTATCACCCGATATGGTTGAAATACCTCAACTCGATATGAAACCCAAGAAGGGGGTTAACCCGATATGGGGATAGAGGTTAGCTCATACATGATATGAGCCATGTTTTATGAACAATATGGGATATACCCACTTACTCCTTATACACAATACAAGTCTAAGATTACACCTCTTGCACGATATAGAGATAGTGAATACACTAAAAAATATAGAGTTGGAAACCCAAGGTGATGGGTAAGCCGATACAAGTGGTGTGAGTGATACCACATGGATGATATGAATGATATCTCTTGGATTCTAGGAATGGCACCTACTTCTACCTTGTGAATCATGTGAGGTCCAATTCATACCTCATGCATGATATGGCTCATTTTACCCAATATGGTGGCAAACCCTGGTTGAGGAATTGAAATCTAATATAACCTATCCTTTGTGTAATGAATTGGGATAAGAGAATTCAATTAGACACCTAGCTTGTCATATAACTATGTGATAGGGCTAATCTTTGAAGGTATGAAGGGGTTATGAGCCTAAGGGTCTATCTGACATGGTAACTAGATATGTTACACAACATGGAGACCCGGTATGATAATCCTGGATGGGAAACTGATATGGTATCTTGTACATATACCACTTAAATGATACATGATGAGGCATACACTCTGTGCTCGATATGGTGCACACCTTGTGCATGATATGGCACCAAGTAAATAGCTTATACCCGATATGGGGTCAAGAACCTAGCTCATACCCGATATGAAGTTATCTTGAGATGATGAGAACTAAGTGATAATCAATTTGATATGGGTACATGACATTATGATTAGGGAATATACCCTAAAACATGACATGGTGATGTGGTTATATAACATGCCCGATATGGATACACTACATGAAATAAGAATGTATCTTAAAGCATAATATGGTAACATACACACACCTTGATGCCCGATATGGAAGGGACACTTCAATCATATGTGATTGATTGAGTGACATATGTTGCATGTGTGTTAATTGCAATATAAAAGATGATGTGAATTGTAAATTATGAACTACTATTCCTCAAAAAGTAGGATTGAACCAAGAGTATGATGTAATCAATATCATAGTGAGGATGAGAGAGAAACTCATACTTTGTGTTGATAATCATTTAATGATAAACGATGAGAATAAATAAATATGATTGAATACTTATGATATGAATATATGCTCCTAAATGTGTGGACCAATGAATTAGGGTTTGGATCAATAATATGAACTTGAAACCCGATTCGGCTATAAAGGGAAACCCTAACCCTAATAATGGGAAGGTTGTATTTTTCTTATTGAATAAGCCTTGTGAAACATGTTAAATACTTGTATAAAAAGTATAATGTTTATGTGGTCTGATGACCTAAAATATAGTTGTTTCCTAGTGAGAGGTGACAAGATGTTTAAATGGCCTTGTGAGCCATGTGAATAGTTGTTGCCTAGTGAAAGGTGACAAGATGTTTAAATGGGCCTTGTGAGCCAACCGAATATTTGTTTCCTAGTAAGAGGTGACAAGATGATTAATCAAACCTTGTGAGTTATGCAAATTACTTATACAACAAGTAAAATGAATACCTTGGTCTGAGGACCTAGAGGTAATGGTTACCTGTTACAAAGGTAACAATGCTATGTGGAGATCTGCGGGTTTGAATACCTAGATACAGTAATCATGATAATGGTGATGTGAAGGGATGATGATTCCCAGTAACATGGTAAGGGACTGAGATCCCAAGTGTTATGTATCTGAATGTGTTTTAAAGATTTGAAAAGTACTTGATAGATGTATTACACCTTTCTTTTTAGAAATTGTTATTTTTAATGCTTATAACTTGTTTGATGCTAAAATAATGTTGTGATGCACTTAATATATCATTAGAAACTATAAAATGTTTCCCTGACCATAGATCCATCAATGTCAGAATTTGTTGAATGGTAAAATGGGTTTCCCGCGGTAAAATACGGAGTGCATATTTTTGAATATGTGGGGGAGTAAGTATAAATGGATGGCCATGTGTGATATGATCCCCTTACGAACTTAAAATAAATGAGTATTTGGCTATATGCCATATCCTGGCTCGAGTGTGACTACGGTCGTAGACTCTATGTTGAGCATAGTGAATTGGCTCGTGGCTCAGAGTATGACAATATGCCATGACTCAGTAATTTCATAACTGGGGATAGTTGTTAGTAGATGTTCCCCTAAGAGAGTACATGCTGACACAGTAACTCTGAGAAAGGATGCCTTGTACCCTGGCATGCTCTTTTTGTAGTGACACGAGATGTCCTGCCAGCAGATGACACGAGATGTCCTACTTAATCTGTGCGGTCTCGTACTAACCGAGATAGGAGAGGTCTTGGCAGCCGACTCTTCCATTGACCTTGTATGGTACTGACTTGTGAGAAGTTTGTGGTCGATTAGAGATGAACGGGGTATACTTCAACTCCTCAGGGCATACGTGTGATTGTAAAATAAGATCTGTCGTGTAGCATATTTGCTTAAGGATCGAATATGGAAAACATTGTTTGATGCACAATTTAGTTATACATCTTATCTTGATAGATGTTATTTATGTTTCCTTACAATCCTTATAAAGTAGATAGATGTTTTGTTACTCTACCATGGGTAGATGCATCATTTTCCTTAAGTAAAGAGATTACTTTCTTCTATTTATACAATGATTAATCATGCCCGTTAACATAAAAGAACCTCTACTCAATTTTATAATGCTGATCTGTGATAATAATATGGTTGGCGAAGAGTTATATCTCTCATTGGGACAATTGTTTCACCCCGTGGGATCCACAACTTTTAGGTGGACGTGCACGAGGCAGTGCAAACGTTTCTACAGAGGAGGATCATCAGCTGGGATAGTAGTAACAACTCCAGTTGAGTGTATTGTCTGTCGTGTGTTGTAGATAGAAGTCCTATGTGTCATCTCTGTACTCTCAGGTCCTTGGAGTTAGTTCGTAATGGTTTCAATAATGATATGAGAATTTGGGCTTGTATGCCTCGAAGTTTTATGTTGCTTCAATATATGTGTTGATAGAGCAACTATTATATGTTGTCCTCGAGATGAGATGAAATAATATTGTACAATGTAAATCATGATATGTATGAGTTTTGGATCTTTCAGTAAGAGTTTTTCTGGGAGAGGATCTCCTTGCAAAATGGTTTTGAATTTTTGTGATTTTTGCTAATCTATTTTTTATGATTATTCCGCATAATTAGTAATGATTTGGTTGTCGGTTTAATGGCGTTCGTTACACAAACAGCCCACCTAAGGGGCCTGACCACTCATGGAAATGCAAAATACAAAATGACAGGAAAAAGATGTGTATAGGAGTGAAAAGACATGATGAGCTTGATGAAGGATCCTCCTTCTCCACCTCTTAGCAGTAGCAACTTGAGCTCCCTCCTCCAAGATAGGTGAATGGCATGGATGTATGGTGGAAAGTGGTTAAAACACTAGAAAACTAGGGGTTTGGTGGTGGAAATGGTGAAATGGAGGTGGAATGAGTTGGGAATGGATGGAGGACAAAATGGGGAGGCTAGAGTGGCTATAAGGTAGCTAACCTTGAGCTCCATCTGCCCCTAAGGTTTATATAGGGGTCTAGGGTTAAGTGGGGGCAATATGGGTGAAGTAGTGAATAAGTAGGCTAGGGTTGATTCCCACCATGGGGGTGGTGGGTCTCCACGGCCGTGGTCATTGTAGGAAACATGGTCGTGGTGTATGGGCATGGGAGAGGTGAAAAATGGCTAATTCTGATACGGAATTGGTCAATTTTGTACATGAAATGCCACAACCGTGGTGATCACCACATGCATGGTGGAGCTTGGTCACCATGGGGGTGGTGGTGCACCATGGGGGTGGTGGAGTCTGATCACCACGGGAGTGGTGAAGCCTAATTGCCACAGGGGTGGTGGTTCACCATTGGGGTGGTGAAAAGAAGCTTCAAACTTGCACTTTACTGTGACATGGGGCATTTTTGCCACGGCCATGGCCATGTACCACAACCATGTCGGAGCTTCTTCCTTGGACTTTCATCTTCAACTTGCTAATCTTTGTTGCTCCTTGCTTTTAGGATGATCCTTGACCACTTGAGCAAAGTGGATGAAGCTCTTGGGCTCTCTTTCAG